>JASJOG010000114.1:0-650000 GCA_030142905.1 Heliopora coerulea | reverse complement strand
AAATATATTCAAGAGATTTAACCAAAAATTGTTTATATGAGGAAGCACATCAAGTTTTCTGAAATAAGAAGAAATTTGATCGGAATATAACTGTCCATAGGTTTTTTAAAGACAGCTTCTGTGTTACTATTGATTTGCAATCAAATGAGGGTAATATGGTGTACAAATCTGGGGTTTTACTAGAATTAACTGAGAGTGCAGCAACCACTAAAGATCATACAATTTATGTATTAATTTTTTCAGATGGTTTGGTGAATTTTAAATAACAATCTGCAGAGTATACAATACTAATACCCTGAGGATGGTTCTGAAAATAATTGAAATACAATACTATTTATGCAGCATATTATATGGAGCCTTTTAATATGCTTATTGTTGGTATGACTGCATGTGGTAAAAGAAATTATCTTCTAGGTATGTTGAAGAATGACTATAGAAATAAATTTGACTATATCATTTTAATATGCCCAACATTTCAATGGAATAAAACATACCAAGACTGGAAATAGATAAATGACACTGATGTTATAACAATACAACGCAATCACAACCAGGTTGACAGGAACCAATTCTCTCATAATTTTAGATGACCGTACATCATTACAAGATGTTAAAAATCGCATTTCACAGTTAGTAAAATTTGCATTCAGTGCTAGACATTTTAATTTGTCAACAGCTAACTTGTATTAGCAAACCATACCAAGAGAATATAAGTAAATCGATAACGTTTTATAATCTGAACTGCAATGATATGAAGGCAATCGTGGACGACTATCTTTATGAAATTAAAGACATATTTGATAAACTAAAGAATAATAAATATGCTAGGTTGGAGATTAACTTAAGACATCCTTATGATTATAAAGTAGTAATTCTGCAAAGTTAATAAAATATGTTGTAATATATAAATGGGAAAGCGAAAGTCAGAAAAAAATTGAAGTACCTGTTAATATAAATTCTTTGGTGGGTGAAGAGGAAATTAAAAATGAAATTAATAATGACAATAAAAAAATGGAAGATGTTTCTAATTACCTTGACAGCATGAAATCAGAATTTAGTTCTTGGAGAATGGTGAAATAGATCAATCAATCAAACATATCAAAAAGGCATTGTCCAATGTTATAAATAAAGTACATAAAGAATATCAGGATAAAAGAATGCAGAAAGTTAGTGATTTTTTTACAGATCTATTGATATCAAAGTTTAGTAAATCACTTGGTGGTCTAGACGCTATTGAATCTGTCAAAAATATGGAAAATGAGTTGAAGAAAGATGAACTTTTGAGACAAGATGTTACTAATCTAGTAGCTTCACTGACACCATATATACCATATTTAGGATTTTTGAGTGGTGGAATTAAAATAGGTAAACATATTTCAACACAGTGTGCAATGAAGAGAATGTTGCTAAGGAAACATAGTATTTACTAAGTGGGAGTTCAAGTTTCTGTTGACGTGTTCAGGTGTCTCAGTCGCATTATTTATTTTAAACGAATCAAGATTCAACCTATAAATTAACCAACTGGCTAAAATGTTGGTTTTGCCAGAAGGTTTGGCAGAATAATTAAATAAGCAAACTGATGGTTGAATTCAAATAGGATATCGTAATGAACATTTTAAGCAAATAATTTTATGGTACCATGAATAAATGTCATTGTAATATATTATACAACCTGGAGGTATTGAGCTTTAATTTATTATATTTGGTAAATTTTTGTACATTATTCTTTATATCTACTGAAGATGTTGATTATTAATTCTCTTATTATCTGTTTCATAATAAAACTTTTATTTCCTTGTACAAAACAAACATTTAATTCAAAATATTTTGTTTGCTACTGCATGCTTTGAAAAAAGGCAGTTTCTATTACAACATGGGGGAATTGATCCCTCAAGATGAAGAAAGATCAAGAAATTATCTACTGATATAATTTTCAATTTAAAGGAAAAATTTTATGGTAAGTCTTATTACAAAGTTGGTATTGAGAGTACAGTTAATTTAACACACATTTTAGAACAATACTTTGTAAAGGAAAGAGTCATTGGTCCGTGAATGCACTAATATCTTCTAGTTGTTCAAAGAGATACAGCAATTGGCAGTGCAAAAAAAAGATATTGACTGTATGTAACTACAGTGCTTTGTCAGCCTAAAGTTGCTCTTATAGCAACTAAACATCCTTTAGCATGTTAATTTAGATTGTTTGAAGCTGTGTTTTGCCATTAATGATCATGATTCATTGCTGACTGCATTAAAGAGTTGTGGTTAAATGTACATGTCACCATCTTATAAGAATAATTAGATTAGCCAAGCATCTAAGAAACTGTACACTTCTGAACAACTGAGAATGTTCGCAAATTTCTTAACAAAGGAAAGCTTTTCAAATGTATATGAAAATCACAGCAATAATTGTATTTCCATCAAGAGTTTACCACGTTTACAACCTGTTTTATTTCTAGCTATGATGCAACTAAGGAACCAACTAACCCAAAAATGAAAATGCTGGTTGGACACAATGAAACACCAATCTTTTGTCTATTGAGCCTGGAAATGAAATATTGTATGATTATGGTCAAAAACATTACCATTGAGAAAACAAGTTAAGGCCTCATTGTTCTTTTTCTTCTAAAGTTATTCTTGTGTCGGAATATTAAACAGCTACATCTTAAAATTAGCTAGCTGCAATATTTTGCCAATGTGAAAATGAGATATATAGTACTATTTTTTATTATGTGTTTGGCATGCATGCATAACTCTTAGTGATGTTAATCTAGCTTAAGAGATCTAAAGCTTAGCATGATGCTAAACTCTTTAATTTGACACAAGAGTTTGTAGTAATATCAAGTTTATTGTTAAGTTTTGTTGATCTTTCATCCTGGACACTCAGGACTTTGTCACAGCAAAAAATTGAAGTTTTGCAATAAACCTAGTGTTTGCATACATTACAATCTTAACAATGGATTCACAGAAATCACATGTTAAATGGCATCATGATTTAAACTGAAGGAAAATCCAATTATAAGCAGTATAGAACCTGGGGGTTCTGGCACATTTTTCCACAAATTGGTAAAATTAACCAAATAAAATAAACCAAAACTCCATACCTCCAGGTTGTGTAATATATTACAATGATATTTATTCATAATACCATGCCAAATGGGGGTACCAGCATGTTTTTCCATAAGTTGGTTTATTCACATATAGGCAGCAGCACATATTTCCCCCAAGGGGATTACAAAAGTTAAAAATCTATAACAAAATCTGGTCATATCCATAAATACCACGTCATGATAACATAACGAGCACAACAGTTGTGGCATGATGTCAAAAATTAAAGTCATACGCATGGAAAATCATGCGGCAACCATATGACAGCAAGAAGATGTAATAAATTAGGACTTTCCCATTAAAACATTATAATTTTCAAGTTAAATAATGAGAGCCATGTCTGTCATGATGTGAAATTATTATTTGTATGGCACTCTAAAAATTTCCATGATGCTATCAACTCATGATAACATAAGCTGATCTCATATAAAAGGAAAATCATATTCATACTTTTAATAAAATGGTTAGAGTCAAAGCAATTATGACGTTTTCTTTTTTTTTTTTTCACTGCCCACAGAGTTGTTTGTTTGATTTGATACTTTGTTACACATATGGTTAGAGATATGTTTTCCTACTGTAATCCCACCACTTAGAAAGCCCAGATATGGAAGAAATGGAGTTGTTGATGAAACAAGACTTTGAACATCTCTCCTAAGAAGTTTATCCTACTTTAGTTCATTTTCCATATTTTCAACAGAGTCAATAGCATTGAGACCTCCTAATAATCCACTGAATTTTGAAATTAGCATATCAGTTATGAATCTGTTAGCTTTTTCCAGTCTTCTGTTCATATCAACAATAAAGTTTGTTTAACACTTTAGAAGATGATTTTTTAATGTATTTTGGTGATTGATAAATTTCGCCATCTTCAGACAATCTAATTAATTCTGATCTGATTCGATTGATGTCTCCCACTTCCCCTTGTTTATCATTATCAGTAACATGATCAATCTCAATTTTCTTGATTTCTTCATTTACGTTTTCAAGTACCTCAACCTGTGAACCAATATTTATATTTTCTTCTACTGTTTTAAGTTTGCTCTTACCCATTATACATAATATATTTTATTTTTGTGGAATTACAACCTCATGATTATATGGATGTTTTAAATTTATCTCTAATCGATTCTGTTATATATTTTAAATCTTCCTTACTCAATCCATATAGATAATCATCCATTATATTTTTCATATCATTGCAGTTTGGGTTATAAAAAGTTACCAATTTACTTATATTGTTACGATAAGGTTTTCAAATAGAAGTTAACTGTTCGGTGATTACAATCATAGAAAGATTAAAATGCCTAGTGCTTAAAACCAATCTAGTCAATTCAGAAACCCGATTTTTAACATCTTGTGATGCTGTACAGTCATTTAAAATTACAAGAGAGTTGGTTCCTTCTATAGATTTCAGAAACATGTTTTAATATAGTGTTAACCTTAGTTTGATCACATTGAAGGCTTATTAAATCATTATCTCTAATATATTCCCATTCTTGGCATGTTTTATTCCGTCCAAATGTAGGGCATATCAGGATTATATAATCAAAGTAATTTTTATAATCTTTCTCTAACACCTTTAAAAGATAGCTTGTTTTTCTGCATGATGTCATGCCAACAATAATGATGTTGAAAGGTTCTATAATAATATACTAAATAATTTAATTAATTAGTATTGAAAACTTTGCAAATCATTATCAATGAAATTTACTAACCCATCCAAAACAACAAATACGTAAATGGTGTGATCCTTTGAAGTAGCTGACTTTGTTAACTCAAGAAGAACCTTGCTTTGGGTACTCATAATCCTTTTTCCTCAACCTTAAACAGACTGATTGTCTTCATTAGAGTGTAGATCAACTACAGCACAAAAGCTGTTATTAAAAAAGTCATGAACAGTAAGGTTCTGATCAGCCTTCATCTTGTCTGAAAAGAACAATGTGCCTCTTCCCACATTGTATTTTTTTGTCAAGTCCCTGTTATAAATCTGATTTGGTTTTCAGAATCACTGCTGTTGTCTCTAAATAAAAAAACTATTGCTTTCATACTCTTTTGAGGAACATTCACATTAATGTTTTGGATTGTCAAAGCTTTTGGCCAAGATATCTTTGAAACATAGTAATATGCTCATATGAAATGCTTCTTCCCACTGAAAAAGTATTTGTAATATCACTGTAAATCTCTTCGTTTATAATAGTTTCATATTCGAGATGCAGATGTTTCACTAGTTTGTGTGATTAATACTTCAGACCTACTTAGAAGAGTAATAATATACTCCAGATTTGAAGCAATTGAAACACCATGCAGGAATCATAGCCTTGTCAAGAATATTACTGCCAAGCATATTATTCTTGGTTGCATAGTTGAAACAAACAAAAACGAACCAGTTGATGAGGGAAAGAATATTTAATAACTAACGTTTTGTTATATAACCTGTAACATCATCAGAGTGAATGATAACTATATACATGTGTCTGGAACTTTTAAAGCTTAAACATTACAAAAATAGAGCAGAGTGGTGAGTGTTGCTAGTAAGTAGATGGTGAAATTAAAATAGGGAAAGACGGAATGATTGAATGTTCTTATTTAAGGAAGGTTTTAGTTTGGAAATTAATAATGAACATTCGATCCTTCCCTCTCTCCTTATTTTAATTTCACCATTTTCTACATACTAACACCTCTCTCATCATTCCTTAGCAACACTCACCACCCTGCTCTGTTTTTGTAATTGTTAAACTTTAAAAGTTCTCGACACATGTATATAGTTATCATTCACTCTGATGATGTCACAGGTTATGTAATAAAACGTTAGTTATTAAATATTATTTCCATTATCAACTGGTTCGTTTTTGTTTGTTTCAAGTATGCTACTGTAGTAAGGGTGAAAAGGCCTCTATGCAAAAATTTACCAATCAGAGAGCCGTATTTTTTGAATGGACCAATGGGAAGGGTGGATTTGGGATTAGCAACAGGGTGGGTGACCTCTAATTTTTCTATTGACTATTTATAAGCAAATTTTAATGAGAAGCCTGGTGAGTGGGTGACCATTCCATGCAATGGCAGGCTCACTCAGAAGTGAAGTAATGGTGAAAGTTCACCAAAGTGAAATAATAATGGAGAAGGTTGGACAAACGGAAAAGTGACCGTTGGTGAATTTCTCAAAGCTTTCCAACTGGTTTTTCGGATCTTGTGGTCGATAGCAAAGTCGGTTTGAGATGATTTTTCACACACTTGTTCTTTTCATCATTAGGAAGACTTCTGTGGAGTTAGTTTTGCGGTTTGGAAGTTTTTGAAAGCGAGCAAAGCGAGTTATTGTAGTCCAAATTTGAAGAAGTGTTTTTTTCGGATCTTGCGGTCGATGGCGAAGTTGGTTTGGGATGATTTTTCACACATTTGTTCTTTTCACCGTTAGGAAGACTTCTGTGAAGTTTATTTTGCTGTTTGGAAGTTTTTAAGACTAAGCAAAGCAAAGCCAGTTCTTGCAGTTGAAGTTCGAAGATCTTGTTTGCGCAAATACCAACGGTCAAAGAAGAAAAATTTGAATAATCTGGAACATGTCAATTGTGTTTTGACAGGTTCTCAAGTGGTACTTGAGCTGATTTGCATAACCCAAATTGTTTTTTTCGGATTAGAATGATTTTTCGTGAAGTTGTTCTTTTCAGTGTTGGGAAGACTTCTGTGGAGTTTGTTTTGTGGTTTGGAAGTTTTTGAGAGCAAGCGATGCGACTGCTAATGCGATGCAAGTTCTTCAGATGGTCTGCGACATGTCAACTTTTGACAGCTAGTCTCTTGAAAAATTTGAATTTGAAGCAAAACACTTAGAAAAGCGTGATTTTTAAGTGGATGTTTTAAAGTGATTAACGAACTTTGTGAGAACCAATTCAACAAATATTAATCAACAAAGAAAGGTAAGTTGTTATAAGTGTTTTAATATTAAGAAAAGTATATAAGTAACACAAATATAATGAAGTAGTCGGAGCGAGAATGACTACATTGGGATCAATTGGAGATTAAAGAGTTCAAGAAGGTGTATCAGAGTTCACTGATAATTATTTGGAGTTTACATTGTTTCTCAATGCCTTGCAACGAATTGTCTTCGACAGAGATTCACCAATGCCAGCAATTGTCTTCTTTTTCCAACTTTCAAATGATGAGCTTGGTTTTCTCTCATGCAATGCCACTTGACTGGCTTTAGTTTGATTGTTGAAGAAGCTCAACTTGGTGTTCTCATTTCCTTCCACTTGATTTTGAGTAAAAGGAAGAGGAAAGAACTCAAAGTTGAACTTTTTGGTGATGTAGAGGGAAAACAAGTCATTGGCATGTTGGCTGGATTGAAGGACTTATTAATTACAAACATTTACTAAATCTGTTAAGGAGAGTAAAAAAATATCTTGTACCAGAGGATAAGTAGGATTTCTATAAGGTTAAAAAATTTCGTTTTTTTTTTTTTTTGTTTTCCTGAATGGAAGGAATTCTTTATTTTTTACAAATCACAACCTGTCTTCATCAGAGCCATCTTGTGTTCTTTTTCTAATATTCAATCTACCAGCTTGTTTTTCTGTCATGCACTGGCACTTGACTGGCCAGAGTTTGATTGGAAAAGAAGCAGAAAAATGTGGAAGTTTAACTCGTTCTTCCTTGCCCCTGATTTTTAGGAGCCTGGGGAAGAAAAGAACTTGATGTTGACCTTTTTTTACTGATAGAGAAGGAAAACAAATCCTAGCCATGCTGCTTGGATAGGAGAAAAAAGTTAGCCCTCAAAAAATTTGTGAAGATGACTTTTCAAATTTAACAGTCAAATTTGAAAGAGGATAACTTGCTTAGTTTGTTTGACCAGTCTCTCTAAGTCTTGGAGTACACCATTTAGACCAATCAAGGGCATAAAGACTTTGTCTGTGCCAAGTCAGAGCATGAGAAATTACAGTTAGAGTTGCCGAATTTAATAGAATAATTCGGATCTTTGTAATTCTAACTGCAAAATTTAATAGAAAAATTCTCTTTGCTCAGAAGTTTGTAAAATTTTTGATATTTTGCAAATGTCTAAATTGGTGAAATTCAGTTCTTGTAGTGACATACAACCAAACAAACGTCAATTCTGTATTTAGTAGTATTCCACTTTGCTGAGGACCTGCTTGGAGAGAAATTTCTTTCTGTCTTGTTTCTGTTTCTTATTTTCTGTTTTAAGTTTCAATGATAAATTGTAGCATATGCAGGATGCACCGAGTGGACATAGAGGGAAACAAACAGACGGATCAACATGTTCAGGCTCTTTGGCCTTGTTTTGGTACTTGGATTTGTATATCAAAGCACCAATTGAGGTATGCTGGATTTGTTTCATATTCAAAGTGTCAAACAAAGCGAATAAAGAAGCTTTGAAAATATTAATCTATATCTTTCTCTTGTACAGCTTTGCTGAGTAAAGGATGAAGTGGAGTTGAGGAAGAACATGTTCTGTCGGACCTTGTTTTGGTTTCTTTGAATAATGTAGATCACCAAGAGATTGACTCTGGACTTGCTGCAATATTCAAGGTACCAAACCAGGTAATGGAAATATTGAGATCCTGTTTCTGGACTCAAAACTTTGTATCTTTGCCTGCATACTGCCAAGTGAAAGTCAAGATAAGAGGGAGAAGAAAATACCCATCTTATTTTGAACTTTTGACACATAAGCATGAAGACTTTGGGAATGTAGACTGCGTGCGTGTGATATCTTCCTTGTGTTCAAATTGTTGGAAGTCCATCCCAAAAAACATTGTCGGAAAATGGCACTTCCACGGGGATAGTATCATTACACACATTTCCTGCTTTGGTTCGTGCTGCATATTTTCTTCTCCAGGTTGGATATTCTTGGAGAAAATTCACAACAAATTTGGAAAACTATAACTCCCCTGCTGCTTACAAGAAGTGGCATTTTCTGATCCTGGAAAATATAAAATGCTAAATGTCTCCACAACAGGCTGACTGATACATATACTTAACAACCAAACTATGATGGACGAAGCAGAAAATTCAGAAGGCACTGTGAGGAAGTTGCAGTGGCATATGAGAGATGAACTTATTTACAGAAAATGAAGAACTGACGGAAATTATACAAGCGATAAAAATGAAGGAAACAAGGTCTGAAGAATTTGAAGAAGAATGAACTTGCATAGTCCTGGTGTGTGTGATGACATTTCAGAACAATGCAGAGTTCAAAAAAATTGTGTAGTCTTGGCAAGTGGGGTAGACATGTCAAGACAATACAAGCCATACAAAAAATCAAACATAGGTTTAGTATTCTAACATGTTTTGCAATGTGTGTGGACATCTCAAAACGTGTTCAAATAACCAAAGAGAATGTTTAGTATTTGAAGAAAAATTTTATAGCTCTAAACTCTTTACATCAAAAAACAATATTTAAATTTGTCCCATTGTCTTGTCAAGTGTTATCCAAAGCTGGATATTTTCTTTCAAAATCTACATCCATGGGATGCTGACAGATAGAGAGATTATGACCCAACTCTGACCTTTCTTGAAATGTCTCCTGATGTGAGTGTGGTCGTATCATCTTGCAATTGCATAACTCACTAAATCTTCAAGCAGCAGCACTGGTCCATTCAACGATTCTGACTTGCTCTCAGTAAGAAAAAAAAAATAATAAATTTTATTGTAGATGATTGCTAAAGCATACGTAAATATGAGAAATGTTATTGGTGATTCTCACTGACTGAGACATTTGAGTAAGAGAAGATGGAATTATCTGGGAAATCGAGTTTATAGATGGAAAAAGGGAATGCAAATTGGTCGAGTGGAAAAGAAATAAGATTGAAATGAAAATATTTTAATAAAATAAGTTTGTAATATATTAACTTACATAACTTTTATTAACAAATTTGCTGTGTAACATATTTTATCAAAACCGTCACCGAGTGTTTGGCCTGTTTGAACAAATTATTCTTTTTCTTCTTGTTTTTGATCAGTATTTGTTTTTTTCTGGAAAGAAAGATTGATAAAAATTGTTATTTTGGTTGTAAAGATTATGGCTGATGGAATAATTAGTAAAACTGTGAAATTTTGGCATAAAGATATTAATTTGGATGTGAGTCCATTGTATATTGTCAATAAATATTATACTCCTTATACATCGGTAGTGCATAGACAGTATGCTGATTTGGCTACAACTGTAAGGTGTGAGTGCTATAACTACCCCTACATTAACCAGATATGCTGCAAGATGGAGATATCATTTCATTGTATTCGTATATCGATAGGAAAACACAACTTCTCACTTTGTTTAAGAGTGTTTATGACGTTGAAAAGTGATGTGTTACTAAAGATTTGAAAATAGTGGTGAGATCTAACATTGGGGGAAGATTGAAACTAGAAGAACCCAACAGGACAAAACTTTTCGGAGTGGTCAAGCTGGAATTGTATAGAATTAATTATGAATCTTCTGAGTGTTAATTATCGATTGAAGTACAAAGATGATGTGTTAATATTGTTGAATATTAATGTGAATACCGGATTTTGTTCTCAAGGATATATGGGGAATCATAACGCCCTTATGGTTGAATTGAAGAAACCTTAT
Source organism: Heliopora coerulea (assembly GCA_030142905.1). Taxonomy (NCBI): domain Eukaryota; kingdom Metazoa; phylum Cnidaria; class Anthozoa; order Scleralcyonacea; family Helioporidae; genus Heliopora; species Heliopora coerulea. Next base: position 639,328 of record JASJOG010000114.1, on the reverse strand, counting down.
ATTGAATTGGAGATTTTGTGTGTGTTCATGGAAGGCTTGTAGTATATATGGAATTAAAATATGAATAAATTACCTTTGCTTATAGAGAGATATTTATCTTCAGTTTCAATCAGTTCGTGAAAATTGTTTAGTAGTTCATTGTGTATATTTTGAACTGAATCATATAACCAATTCACTAAGTCTTTGATGTCTTCTTGAGTTGGATTTGGTTTGTATTCAAATAATAATTTTGCATCATTTTGTTTTTGAGCCATTTTAGATTTTATTCTAAAAAATGGGAAAAAAAATATTGATGTTATATTAATAGAATATAAAGAATTATCCAAGATAACAGAAGAACAAGAAGCAGAATAAACAAAACTGAGAGAAAAAAGTAAAATTATCAAAATACTAATGGAAACAAAGAATTTATTGGCAAATTTTGTACAAGTTCTCAGGAAGATGTGAATTTTAAAATTCAATGCGAACTTCAAGAATTTTGTTATGTTAGTAATAAATATCATGAATTGAGTGAAACACGTGAAAAATTGAAAAAAGAATTGCGAAGAGAGAGGAGTTACGTGTCATTGTAAGACAAGAGAAAAAAAAATTAAATATACTAAGAAGAAAAATAAACTTACTATGCGAAAACATCAAAGACGTGATAAGTTCAAGATTTTGACGTTTGTGAAGTGAACTGTATGCTTATTTAAATTTATGAATATATAAATGATAAGATACTTAACATTCATGAATTTTGAGAGGTTATTAGTAAATGATTTAAGTGGAATACTTAAAAAGCATGAAATTTGAGGAAGTGTACTTACAATAAGTTTAGTATATAATTAAGAAATGTTATGTGAAGCTTGTAGGGGTTCAAAGAGATTTGGAAAACAAAGGTATGGATGAATTTAAAGTTAAATTGGTTTTTTTCTATTTTGTTGGAAAATTATCCTTATAATATAAATTTATGTATGTTGTATTACATATGTTCTGCTTTATATAAATTGAAACCTACAAGTTTTCTAGAAAAATGTAGAAAGTTGTATATTGGTGAACTGAGTAAAGTTTCAAATGTCACCAGTTCTTTTGATGAAAGATATGAGGGTTTAATTGTTAAAAGAAATTAATATAAATGCTCAGTTAAAGTTTTCAGCTGTTGGTATAATGTTCCTAATATGTTGGCTCATTATATATATTACAAAATGAGTGTAGGTTTTTGTATTTACAATTTTTGTTGTTTGAATATAATAAATCGTCCTCAAGAATGCTACAATAGAAAGTATGTTAGGTCTTCGATAGTTGTTAATGAAAATATTCACAAATCATCATTTAATTTAGGTTATATAAATTGTTTCAATAATTTGTCTATTAGAAATATGATTACACTAAGTGATCATTCTGAGTGGATGGGTATATCTGCTGTTACTCCTTATTCTATCCCATGTTTGAAAAGGTTAAAGAATTAAATTTGGAATGGTTTGACGTTTTGAGAGCAATGAGTAAGAAGTATATTGGAAATATTTTCATGCAATAAATGTTACCAATATTTCGATTCTTTTATGAATTATCTGTTTAATTATAGTAAAACATAAATTAAGTTGGATTATACTGGAAATATTGAAGATGTTGGTATTATGTTGGAATAATGCGTGAAATGAAACAAGTGGATCATATGAAATATATTTGATTTAAAAATGTAGGGTATATGAAGTATACCATAAATAGTAATCATTATCATTTTCATATTAAATCAAAGATTAATGAAAATAATTTGATTGAAAAGAAATTAATAATTACAAATAATGTTAGTTTTAAAATGACCAGATGTGGACATGAAGGTTATTTTGATGAAGAAATAGAGGAAAATGAAATGGAAGATATAGGAATTGATGATTTAAATATTGCATCTATTAGTTTAAATTCATCCAAAAGAGATATATTTTATTAAATAAATTGGATTTAATTTTTTTTTAGAATGGCATCCGTTTATCAAAAACTTAATGCTATATGTGCGCATATGTAGCAGAATTATGAGGATTACAGTCAAATTCAAATCTGCTACGATAAAACTAGTAAAAATTTTAATCTCTACAAAGCATATCCTGATTCTGAAGGATATCGATTTATGAGAGATATGTTTTTGGAAATATCAAAATCCGATATTTCTAAACTCTGTCAATGTATTAAAAAGCTGATATGATGAAATGAATATGACAAAATCGTGATAGAAATATCAAAAACAACCAGACAATGCTTTGTTATTGAATCTTATGATACTTTCAAAAACGTAGAACAACTCCTCTAAGATCAAAACCAATGAAATTTAGGTAAAATCAACATAACGAATCTTTGCATGATCAATACATGTTTTCTTAAGCCATATTGGAGATGTCCTCCACCATACAAAGCTTGATGCAAGCATAAAGGTAAATACTTATCAAATTTCAATGATGCAGATGATATCATAGATTTAATGTTATTCTTTGTTTTATAATCGCATTCCCACATTTCAACAACCTCAAAAATGCGCTTTATTAAATAATGTGTAACAATTCGTTTGTGCTCTCAAACATCCAAACGACATATTCAAAACATTATTATAATCATCAGAAGAATAACATTTTGTACATCCATGATATAAACAGCCATGAAATTGATAAATAACTCTGTTTTCCACATCATAACCATCCACATGTTTCCCTATTCAAATTTTGCTATCAGCACTTAATTTCCATCTAAAATTTTCAATCTTTTTGTTCAACTCTTCCAGCCACATGAAACCAACAACACTTTGATTTACATCATTCCTATAGCCACTTTTGGGTATAACTCCAATAGTATTTTGTTTCATAAATAGAGATCGAAAAATTCTCATAGCCATACTGGCTATCATAATCAAAGAAGCATCAAAGAATGGTTCAACACCACACGTTGTTTTACACTGGTTGTAAAACTCAATACAACAAAGTCTAAGAATTTTGACATCATTACAACAATATGATTTAATTTCCTCTTCAAAATTATATTCCTTACCCATTTTAGATTCATACCATTCTTCAAATTTTACTCTTTCATCATCATCCATGCATGAAATGTCAAAATATTTCTTATTGACAATAGGACCGACATAATTTAAATCAGAAAAGAAATACGGATGAAATCCTTTCTCACATTCCAAATCAATATTCAATATTTTTGTTAATTTCTTAAAAGAATTACCAAAAAACAAATAACTGTTCAAAACAGTAATATTTAACATTTTCATACATAATATTTTGTTACCATTCATTACAACTCATGGAGTAATGTTAAATTTCCTCAACATCCATCTCATTATAAATAATGTGTCAAAATGTGGACCGTTATGAGCAACCCAAATAGTCTTACATTTCTTATCCATTTCAATCATATATTTGCAAAATTGATTAATGCATATTCATCTCCAGAAAATATTTCCACTCTAGAATCACAACAAGCTCAAACATCAGAACCATCAGAATCAGAAGGTACATCTTTACACTTCTTACAAACAACATTAACAACACAATGATACTCATCAAAACATAAACCATCACCCTCACTTTGTGTTTCAATATCAAAGAAAAACAATTTATCACGAACAGATTCAGTTTGCACAATGTCAACACATTTTGTGTAACAATAATGAAGCTTTTTCTCCAATTTACCACAATAAGAACAATATATTCGAGAACAATTGTGATTTCTCCATTTCCTACCATAATATCCATGTCACTTAGCAATTGAACAACATTCAGAACAATACTTAAATAATTGACAAGGAGTTTTGGAAACCTTCCCTTTTGCATCATAGAAATTTAATTTATTAAAACAATGTCTCAAACATAATTCACTATAAAATATAACATCACAACAAGGGCATTTTGAAAAGTTATTTAAATTTTTTTTCAACTTCATTAAAAGAATAACATTTAATACACATATTTGGTAATAAACAAATATGAGTAAACTTAGAATCAAATTTTTTCATGAACTGAACAAAAATATAAAAATTTAGAAATGTCCAAAATACAATCATAATGGCCATCATGCATCCATAAAAAAATTACTTTATCATTCAACTTAATTAAATTAGTTCCATCACCTTGAGAATCATAAATAATAACATCATCATACTCTTCTGAATAAAAAACAACCAAGTCATACCCTAAATTTGCCAACCAATTTTCATAAATATACTAAAAATCATCATTAGAAATATTCTGAAATTTTTCAAATCCCAATTTTGAATACAAATCAGAAATTTCCTTAAGATTTATAACTTCAGAAATTTTAGCAGCACATTCCAAACGTCTATATAACTGATCATTTTCAAAATACCTTTTAAATATTAAAATGCTTAAGAAAAAACAACAATCAGTATATGGTTGACAATCAGGTTCAACCATATAAACACCATATCACATTTGATGATCATATTTAACAAGTAAATGCTTTCCAGTTCCAGAAACACTTTTATTTAAAGTAACATGCCTCACACAATTTCTATTTTGATTCAAAACAGAAACATCACATTGCCTTGTACAAGGTAGATAACTTATAACCACATTAGTTTCCCACCCGCCATTTAATTCAATAGAATCATTACTTTGCATATTTCTGGATAACGTATCCAAAAACATTTCAGCATTAATATCATCCACTAATACAGTTGAAGAACTAAATTCTCTACTGGGAAATCGCTCAAAAAATACTCTAACCCAAGAATTACTTGGAACAACATTGTCAATTTCTTCAATTATTCTATTAAAAACCAAATTTAAAACACCTATGAATCTTATCATTGAAGTTCTAGAACGATCAATGTCAACGTTTAACAAATAAACGCGACTATTCAAACCCAAAATTTCATTATATTGTTCTCCAACAAATGTCAAAATTTCACAATTATCAAACATATAATAATCATGAAATATACTCACCATTCGTTGAACTTCAGCTTCTGTAAAATGCATAGGTTGAATGGACTTTGATGAACCATTGGAATGAGAATTGCTCATCTTTAACCAGTTATACACTTTCAGATAATTCCCCTTCTTCCAACAATCGATTTAACAACCTAAAATAAAAATTCATTTTTAAAAAATATTTTTTCATGAATAAAACCGATTTTAGTCATTTACCTATTGATTCTTTGAGAAACACTCAACAAAAATCTTGCTAACAAATATTTACAGCAACACATTTGCACTTCTGCATCAGTATTTCTATACCCATCAACACTATCCTGACAAACACCTAAATACAAAAATATAAATAAATGATTATTTTAATTGAATTCAAATTAAAAAAAAAAAAAACTTACCATAATAATTTATAGTCACATCATCTGATCTCACACAACCATCACACTTTATTAGTGGAGGAAGTCCGGGACACTCAAACATGTCTATAATAATCGAAATTTGCAAAACAAATAATTCAAATAAACCAACATCAGCTGCAAGCTTTACAGACAATGATGAAGACTGTTTATTCTCAACAATTCTTTTTCAATAGGCCTTGTATCATTTTGAAAATACAGGAGATCCTTTTCACGTTTTCCCTTACACCATGGAAGAAATTTCAAAATGTCAAAAAGGATTACAACATCAAGTCAAAGATTTTACCAGAATGTATTAACAAGAAAATATATTCTATTCAAAATATAATCAAAAAACTTGGAAACTCTTATATTGGAATTAAAACTTATCATTAACCATGGATAGATTCTTTATAACCAAATGAAGATGTAAAAGCAGAACAAAACTGGGATGGCTACTCAAAAACAGAACCATTGAAAACAAATAAATGTTGGATTCATTTAGCAAAAGAAAATAACTTGAGAATCAAACCATCCACCGTACCTAACAGTGGACTTGGATTATTTAGTTACGAGAAACCTTTCAAACGATTTCATAAATTAGGACAATATGCTGGAAGAGTAACAACCAGCGGTAAATTATAAAAACTTTACAAAGCATTCACACCTCCAAACAGTTGTTGCAAAGGAACAACTCCCAACAATATATGTATAGATGCCAGTTGAAGCTCAGATGGACCTCTATGATATGCAAACGACCTCAGATCATTATCAAAAACAAACATCGGTATAAAAGACATGGCAAAAAACAAATTCATTCCAGTGGGATATACTTTAAAACGCAACAGACCAAACACAGAATTATTTAATTTTTACAGAAAACATTACTGGAAAAAACATAAGAATTAACCAATACATTTTAATTTTCTTAACAAACTAAGACAAATAACAAGTAAAGCATGTAATACAGTCAAACAAATAATTAAAGCAAATAAAATTTCTGTCAACCCAATTGTTTTTTGACCTCTTTGTTTTAAGATGTCTCTGAATTAATTTGACAACCTGAATTAGTTTCAGGTCCACAAAGTTCCTCATATTTCCAACATATTTTACACTTTTTACAAGAGTCAGTTCCAAATCCATCAGAATAATATCCTGTTTTGCATGGAAAGCATTCACACTCAATATAGTCTTTGTAAAGAATGTTATGAACACATTTCACAGCAGGTTCCATTCCTTGTGGACAAGTAATACAAGGTACACAGAATATAGTGTCCTTTTTAACCACAAAAATTCCATGAAGACATGTTAACTTTGGTAGATCTTGTTCCTTGGTGGCAGAAATAACCATGAACAAAATGAACCAAAACATTTTCTTTACCTAAATTTCTATTGCTTTACCACTTTCCCAATCAATTTTCAACCAATGATTCACCAACGAATGAGATGATTCGAATAATGTTTCCAATTGATGTCAATCACAAATGTTGAAGGATAACAATTGTTCTTTTTCACCAGAAATATCCTTGGTTCGAATAAATAATATATTCTTTTTCTTCAGAAATGCAATATCTGTAAGAAATATTTCTTTATGTTTAAATGAACTCTTGAATGATTCAAAATTTCCACAAGACATTGCAAAATATAGCACTTATAAATATTGGTTACTTATATTAACTATTATTCAAATTAGCTTATCTCTTTTATTTAATCTCCTCAAAAATCACAACTTTTTAAGTGTTCTCCTTATAAATCTAATTTTCTCAAGTATTTTCCCTTATAATTAAAATTTCTTTTATATTTATGACATTTTCGTATAATTTTAACGAATATTTTAACTTTAAAAGTTCAAAACACCACATTATTATTAGTCAAAAAATGGTTTACTGTTGCTCAAATCATCGCGATTTACAACTTATTGTCAATCAAGGATTTCAATTCATAAAACAAAACTTGGAATGGTTCACACAACTAATTTATGAATTAATATATATCAACAAAGCCACAAGATGAGACATAAAATGGGTTAAAGCTTGCTGCTTTCTCAAAAAGCTTACCAACAGAAGTCATCTAAAGGGAATTGGTACAGAACATCTGGCAGAATTCAGAGAAGATTTATCACAAAACAATCCATGGACTTTACTTATTTCTGTTACATGGATAAGCGAAACAAGAAATATTTTCTTCATAAAATAAGATTATCTTATCAAATTAATAAAATTATTCATTAACAGAACAAACAGTACAAATGACAACAGAACATTTCAACTAACTTTTGCACCCAACATACTTATTCAAACATTATACATTATACTCTGTATTTCATCAACTAATGTCAGCCATTCCACGTGACTTCACAAAAGACTTGTCATTAACATCAAACATTTTTAAAAGCTTAAAAGCATTTACATTATCATGGCAAACCATTTATCTATACAACTTATCTTCACAAACAACAACCACAACTGAAAACAAAGCGATATTAACTCTGATTCAAGCCTCAAGATGGACGAACTTATATTCACTGGTGCCAATTCAAATTGCAATAACATCGAACAATTAATCTTCGACGAGTCAAATTTCAGCAACATTATCCTTGATGAATCAAATTCAAATTTCAACAACATTATTCTTGATGAATCAAATTCAACCTCAAGAAACATTAAAAAATTCCCCGATCCAACAAATTCTTTCTTCTCAGAATTTCATGACATATTGCTGTTTGAACACAACAACAACAACAACCAAACTACAATCTCCAACCTCCTCCAATCATTACCAACAGAAAATTATCAACACAACACCAAAAGAAACGATACCAGAAATATCGCATCTACAAACAATTCTGACAATTCCGAAAAAATCAACTTACAAAAGAAAACTACAAAAATTTTCAACAGATGTGATTGAAAAAATACCAAAAGAAGAACATCAGAACACATAAATACTTCCTGTTGTCATAATATATCATTATTCCAACAAATTATAGAAAAACCTTTTAGTAACTTTACAGTTAAAGGAAAAAATTTAAAATCAATGTGAATTAAACATACAGATAAAATTTAACACATTACATTATTATAAAATAAAACCTGTAATAGATATAAGATCTTTAATTTTAATTTTTTTAATTTAATTTAATTTAATTCAATTTAAAATGTTCTTTCATCTGGGAGCTCACTCACAATTGTGATTTTCAGTGAGGCCCTAAAAATATGAACATAAAATTACAATATATATATATATATATATATATATCGCTTACCTCAAAAAGTCACTACAGCCTGTTTCCAAGATGAAACAGGCTGTAGTGACCTTTCGAGGTAAGCGATATAATCCCATTTGCTCTTTCTTTGTGTTATTGAGCCCTCTTTGCATTTCGTAAACCTAAACGTTCACGTATATATATATATCTATATATATGAGTAAATCTAAAAAGATAAAAGTCAGAAAAGTTAAGAATTGATAATTGCAGTCTTAAAACTATTAAAAGGTAAATTTCTAGTTTGTCAGGGAGACTGTTCCAATCATCAACACAGTGACATACAAAGCGATTTTGTCCCCAGGTTTTGTTGGAATGTGGTTTAAGATTGTTCTTATCCTGCGTGTTATAGTTATGAATATCAGCAAATGATGAAAAATTAAAATCCCAGTCCAAGAGACCATTCATTCTCTTGCAGGTAAAAATGAGACAATGCATGTGTCGTCTCACTGAGATCGTTTGCCTATTTAAATCAACTAGAGCTTCAGTAGCCAATGATCATTTAGGTCTATCTAAAATTACTTTGGCAACAGTATTCTGGATGACTTGGATCTTCTGCATCAAAATTAGATTATGCTTTTCACCCCATACAATGTCTCCATAATCTAATATAGGCAAGATCATTGTCTCAACAAACAATTTTCTTGTAGCCATTGGTAGTAGATGCTTTATTCTTTGAAGAATTCTAGTCCGTTTATATGCTTTATTGCAAACATAGTCTACATTGTCTGACCAGGTCTCATGAATAACCACGCCCAAGTATTTAAAAGACTCTACCTTATCCAGTTGTTCATTGTTAATATTTAGAGTTACTTGGTTAAAGGATTTGAGTCTGTTCGTTCCCCCAATTAGCATGAATTTAGATTTACTAATATTCAAAGTAAGTTTATGGTCTGCAAGCCACTGATCAAGTCGATATAGGTCCTCATTCAAAAGCTGCTGTAACTCTGAGGCTGATTTTGAAGAACAATAAATTGCTGTATCATCAGCAAATAATGTTACAGTAGTGTTAATTAGGCAGCTGGGTAGTTCATTCATATAGATAGAAAACAATAGAGGACCAAGAATGGACCCCTGAGGAACTCCCACAGTGACCTTGTGTGTTGTTGATGAGGTCTGACCAACCACTGTGCTCTGTGTATGAGATGAGAGATTGAACCATGCAAGATGTATGCTCCTTATCCCCAGACTCTTCAGGTTCTGGAGCATGATGGTATGGTCCACAGTATCGAATGCCTTCTTAAGATCAATAAACACAATACCATTAATTAACCCATTGTCCATGTTTCCAAGGACCTCATCAGTAAACTGAGAGTGCAAGAGCTGTGGGCCTACCACATCTAAATCCAAATTGGTTAATGGCCAACAGATGATTGGCTTCTAAATAATGATACAATTGAGTGTACAGCCCTCTCTATAACTTTACTCACTGTAGGAAGGATGGATATTGGACGATAGTTATCCTTGTCTGTTTTATCACCTGCTTAAATAAGGCAGTTACCTTAGCACATTTCCATGACTTAGGAAACTGCCCCATATTAAAAAATAAGTTAATGATGTAAAGTAGAGATGGAGCAAGGACAGCAGCGCCGTTACAGAGCAAGCAGGCACTAATTTTGTCCAGACCGATAGCCTTGTTTTTAACTGACTTAACTGTTTTTTAACAAACCCTGTTGAAACTGCCTGAAATTCAAAACTGGAATATGAAGTTGTGCGTTGGTAATGCTTTGTTGATGAGAAGACTTTTGTTTGTTTCTTGCCAATACTTGAAAAATGCTTATTTAAACTTTCAGCAATCCCCTTGGGATCCGTTCGTAGTTTACCATCAACAGACACAGCATTTATGTCATTTTGACATTTAGAAGGCAAGGTTTCCTTAATAGCTTTCCACATCTTAGAGCTGTTTTTGCTTGCTTCTTCAATGAGTTTGCAGTAATATTCTGATTTAAGCCATTTATCTTCATGGTTGGCATAATTTCTTAATTTACAATACATCTGGCAGTGGTAGCTTGAGCCTTTCTCCGATGATAGTCGCGATCTCGGCATACTTCAAGTAGTTTTGTTGTTAGCCAAGGTGTTTGATTTGCTTTTGCGTTCTTTGTTTTTAGTGGCGCATGTTGATCTGCAATGTCTTTGAATAGTCTCTCCCACAGATGTATTCCATCATCGATATCTTGGACACTTTCAATTGAACTCCACGGTATATTTTTAAGATGACGTAAGAATCTGTCCTTTTCAAAATTCTTAAATGAGCGATATTCAAATACTTTTGGCGGCATCTTCTTAACACCTCCCTTCAAAACACAAAAGACAGGATTGTGATCACTGATGCTTGAATACAAAACATTACACTGCACAATTCTATGGGCATTGTTAACCAGGATCAGGTCTATTGTAGTGCTGGAATTCTCAGCTGGTTCACAAACAATTTGACTTAGACTGTTCTTGGATGCAAATTCATCAAGTTTACAACATAACGGATTTTTCTTTGTTGAATAATCAACATTGAAGTCTCCGGTCAGTAAAACTTCTGAGTTATCAAGATCCACGTCTTCTAAGCAGTGATCTAAATAGCTAATAAATTCGTCGATATTCTGGTCGCCAGGTCTATATGTACAACACAAAGTCAAACACCTGCAATGAGATCTGTTAATGTCCAGCCAAATGCTTTCAAAATCAGTGTTGTTCATAAAGTCAGATTTCACCACAAACAGAATACTATCCCGTGCAAAGACCAAGGTCCCACCCCTACAGCTCTTAACTGAATTTTGTCTATCTCTTCAAACAATCGAATAGCCGGGAATGTAAATCTCATCGTTAGTTATATCAGGGGTCAACCACGTCTCTGTAAGGGCCAGAATATCGAAAGAATAGATGGAAAGTAGTTCTTTAATACTGTCAATCTTATTCACCAATTGATTAACATTAAGATGAGCAATCTTTAAGCCTCACAACAAGTGAATATTAATGTTTGGTTCAATGCTGTTTTTCTCCACAGTGGAACTTTCCATAAGAGGTTCAAAAGTCACCAAACTATCAAGACCAGGGAATAAGCAGACATTGCAAGACCAGTTTGCTCCTGGCTGAGCGATGTTTTCATATTCTTCATTCGTAATGCCAGCACATTTTGCATGACACCATAAGTCACATTGAACTGCACATTGATTTCTCTTGCAACCTTTCTTGCACACAACACATGGATCTGTTATAGGCCCAGGGTTTAAACTGACATATCCAGACAAAAGAACAAGATAACTTCCAAGAAATAGTTTCATTAGGTTAATTCCAGTGCTGACTTTACAGGATGGCGATTTGATCCTGGTTGAACACTGTCGTCGCTTAATTCCAGAGTTATGGCTTGGAAGATTATGTATATCCATATTAGTCACAACAAAGATTGATGTCACATCATTGGCTAAGTTTTTATCTGGCTTGGTGATTAAAATAAGAGATATAAAAAGTACAATAATAGTTGAAACTGAGAGCTTGTACAAGATGCGTCCTACCGCCATGTGATTAGGATTGCCCTTGAATTATTCGGAGAAAACCCTGGAGTGTCGTGAGCATGAAACAATGTGTGAAATTACCTTATTATCTCAAACAAATAGTGAAAACATTATAGCACCAGGCTGGAAATCACATATTATAATAACAACAAAAAAAAATACCAACATTTTTTCCTTGCAAAATTTTATGTACTAATAAAGGAGAATACCATAATAGTTTTATTGCAGAAATTTTACTTAATCATATTAATAAAAACAATTTAGATTTAGTTCTTTCAATTTTCTTCAAATATTCTTAGCAAACTAGCTTATATTATGAAAAGATGTATTCATGAAAATACCTTTTCTTTTATGGTAAATTTATATAGAAAAGTAGTAATTCATTATCCAGGTTGTATTAATATAAATTAACTTCAATTCATTCATGTATACTACTTTACACTTTAAGTTTTCAAATAAATTCTCATCCTTCTACAAAAGTTTCAGTTCGTTTCATTATTTCATAAACTGTTATTTTCATTTTTTATCCCAATGATAACAAACAATCAATAACAACATCCACATCTTGCTTACTTTTAAACAAATAAGAAATTTCCGATTTATGTAAATCAATAATTGGGTCCATTCCAAATCTATAATCAAGTTCATCCATTCTAAAATAAAGTTAACAAAATTAGTCTTTCTTCTCTTTTTTCAATTTGTAAAGCATCAAATTCACATGCTTCACCAAAAGCAATAACAAGTCCACAAGTATAGTTATTTTTTCATTCAAATAATACATTTGAGAAATAGAATAATCTTCATTATTAAGTTCCAAATCTTGTATCAGTTCCTTAATTTTATCATAATACCAACCATATATTCCACTCACTTCCATTCCAGTAAACATCTAAAAGAATTTTCATATATCCAGTCAATACTATATCTTAAAGAAGTCATCCACAAAACATTTTATTGGTCAATTTTTGCATGGGATAATATAAAAGAAAAAGATAATTTTTTGGATCCCCTTAGGCATGCTAAGGTAACAATAAGCCAGCCTGTTTTCATCTAGAATACCTGTACCCTGAAGGGCAAGTTGACTCACGTGAGAAGAGAAAGTGCAATGTGCAGCGCATTTGGCATACATCCATCTCAACCATGCTCCCCGAAGGGATGGGTTTCCTCATTGCAAGAACTTAAAGTTATCCTAACTCTAACCGAAAAGAGATCAAAAAACAACTTTTTTCCTTTACAATATCTCAAGCATATAATTGACCACATCAAACATGTTCTACAACACAAGAAAACTTTCACATATTTTATTCATGAATTAAAATGTTTTCATATATCCAGCCAATACTGTGTAATATTTCAAATAAAGATTACAAAGCATTAGGTAAACACATAAACCTCCACACATTATTCAATTTGAAACCAAAGAATAAACTCACCTTCATTATCGAACTAATTTAAGTCTAGAAAATATAAAATTAATAAAATTTTAAATAAATTACAAAACATTTATTCTTCCACAAATTTAATCACCTTTTTTTTCATTTACTTGTCTCACAAATTCTCCCCAACATGAAGGAAGATAACTGCAATCCAATACTTTACAAGTATCAGTATTTTTAAACATCTCCACAACATTTTCCAACTGATATACTTGTCGTGAAGCTTATAAAGGTTCACAATTGGATGATGTCTTAGGATTAAACCTTAAACTATCCCAATCTTTTTCCCAAATTTTCATAAATCTGTTCATTGAACAATGGGAAAACGGAAGACAAGAATCCCACCAAATCACCCAATGAAAATGCTTTCCTTGCACAAACTCGCTAACCATCTCATTTACAATCATCGTTCCCTTACCACACAAATAATTACACAAGCCTTCTTGATCACCTTGCATAATCAAGCAACGATACCTATCTTTCCTTTCAAACAAATATTTCAACATTTAAACACAGTTTTTAAATACGTAGATACCATGGTGAATGGTAATTTAAGATAAAGTAGGAGAAGATGAAGAGTAATATACGCTTAAAGAGTTTAAATTTGTTACCACGACAAAATCGCTGTTTTATCATTTCAACATTTCATCCGAAAAAAAATCAAACATCGACACATCAAACAATTTACATTGATATAAATCCATTGGATAATTTAAATGCGTCATCATTGTCCCACTGACCTTACAAATTCTTTCACCTGAATACTTACTTTTGTCTACAAAAAATAATTAAAATTTCATAAATTTATAAAAACAAAACACTTAAATTTCCCTAATAAAACCAACTTGAATTAATTACTTTACACTAAACCAACACATACTTCAATTACCCTAAGAACCATCAATTTTAATTAATTCACACTACAAATCACTCAAATTTCCACAACAACCATAAATCATATATAATTCTGAAATTAACCCTCAAAAATCAAAATTTTCACACCAAATATCAACATGGATGTAAAACAAGTTCAATCAATCACAGCTTTAAATTGTCTAGAAGAAATAGCAAGACCATATCTCAAAGCCAGACCGGACAAATATTATTTTTTGGTAATAGAATGCGAAAACAAAACAAATTTATGTCCTTCTCTCAGTTACGTAAAACAAACAAACAGGAGATCGAAAACTATCAGCCAAGAATTACAAGGAGAACATCAACACTGGTTAATTTGGTGGTCCAGCAAACATCCATTTTCAGCTTCCACCTTCTATAAATTTATTTCAAAATACAGCATAGGATGGGATAGAAGAAGAACTAACCCAGAAACATATTGTAACTGTTGACCATTATTCATCAATTACAAAATATTAAACTATGAATTCACCACAACAATATTTCATAACGGTAATGGAAGAAAATTCGGCGACTGGAGTCATCCTTATCCAGATTACCAACCAACACAACCCATTGTATACAAAACAGATGGATTTTATGGAATAGCAACGTGTGACGATATTGAGATACCTACCCAAACGTTTCTGAAAACTCCTATGTCTCTCAAAACGACCAAAAGTCCTCTATCATTACTTAGAAACTTAAAATATTCAAGACTGCTTCAACAATTTAATTCCGATGTATTACTATAATTCCATTAAACTTACCTAACAACAATAAAAGCTTCACTGATGTATAAATGCATGATCATTCACACTTATCATCCATGAATTCGCTTATTCTGTCAAAAAAACTTAACATATCACAGATACCACACTTCACATTAACATGAACTACAAGAACTCACTTTGCATTGTCCCAAAAACATTCTAAACGCGAAACAAACTCCACAAAAGTCTAAGTTGATCTTCACTCATGCTGATCTTCGTTGTACCTTTGAGATTCTTTGTAAACCATATCCACTTAAAAATCATGCTTTTCTAAGTGCTTCGCTTCAAATTCAAAATTTTCAAGAGACCAGGCTGTCAAAAGTTGACATGTCACAGACCATTTGAAGAACTCGCATTGCATTAGCCGTCCCATCAGCTTTGCCTACAAGAAGTCGCTTCGCTGGCTGTCAAAAATTTCCAAACTGCAAAACAAACTCCACAGAAGTCTTCCCAACGCTGAAAAGAACAACCTTATAAAAAATCATACCAAACTGACCTCACTATCCCTCGCAAAATTTGAAAAAAACAATTTGGATTATGTAAATCAACTCAAGTACCACTTGAGAAGCATCGCAATCGCCGTTGCATTAACTTCACCTACAAGCAGTCGCTTCACTCGCTCTCAAAAACTTCCAAGCTGCAAAACAAACTCCACAGAAGTCTTCCCAATGCTGAAAAGAACAGTTTAAGAAAAATCATCCTAATCCGACTTCGCTTTCACACACAAAATTCGAAAAAACAATTTGGGTTATGCAAATCAACTCAAGTACCACTTGAGAACCTGTCAAAACACAACTGACATGTTCCAGATTATTCAAATTTTTCTTCTTTGACCGTTGGTATTTGCACAAACAAGATCTTCTAACTTTGACCGCAAGAATTCACTTCGCTCGCTCTCAAAAACTTCAAAACCGCAAAACTAACTCCACAGAAGTCTTCCTAATGATGAAAAGAAGAAGTGTGAAAAATCATCCCAAACCGACTTCGCCATCTACCAGTAGTTCCGAAAAACCGCTTCTTCGAACTTCGTCTGCAGGAACTCACTTCGCTTTATCTTAAAAACTTCCAAACAGCAAAACTAACTTAGTGTAGTCAATCTAAGGATAGGCCCACCACAAATTGCAACAGAAATTAAATAATGTTTTTTTGTTTTTATATCAACTAAGCAATAACATAGAAAGAATCAGCCAAAATCCAGTTGGTAGAACATGGTTAAATACACTATTATTTATAGAATGCGTTTTACCGAAAAAATCGAGGAAAAGTTTTCATGATCCATACACCATACTGTCACATATACCAAAAGCACTTAAGGAAAACCACAATTTCAACTGCTATGAATAATTCATACATAATTCTGAAATATAATCCATGAAATTATTACAAAAACTAACTTTCACAAGAGGGAACAACATTGAAATTACCTTCTATAAACTCAAGACGTTTGGTAAATACATTTGACATACTACACCCACAGGCAATCATGTTATTTGTTTTCTTGCCAATTTACTGTTCATCAAATTACGTACAATGTGAGAAAATTACATCTGGCATCTTACATTAACAAACACATTTTGATATTGAACAAATTATACAGTAGATATACACATGACAGTCTCGAGACCAACCGTTATAAAATCTTGTTTTGCACTTTCACATCAACTGACAATGAACAGAACCATCAGCATACTTAACTGTCACTATCACTGTCACTGTCAGCATCTATATCAACTTGAGAGGAATTGCTGCAGCTGATTCCTTTACATTCACCACATGCTAGTGAGCAGTTCAACCCAAACTTTCTACATCCACAACGTCGAGTGTTGCAGCCACTCTTGCAATTGCATTTTATGGCTTCAAGGAGGTATACTGGAGCTGGATGCAGTTTGGTTGATACAGGAACCATTGTATTTTCATGGATCATCCATCCCTAGTCCTCTGGAGGCAAGTCATTCCCATACCACTGCTGAATCTGACGGTATACTCGCAAGCTGTGGAATTGGCATGCAGCAGACGTTGGAGGTAGACTCTGTGGTTGCACATAAGCCGTACTGGAAGACACCTTTTGGTGGAACAGGTGCAACCTCATGCTGTCCACAAAGAGCAGTTCTAGAAATGTACGAAGAGAATCTGGTAGAAATAGCAGTGCACTTTCCACAGATGACATCTGTGAGATATCGGGATATACATCATTCCGTTTTTCAATTGACTTAATATCAGTTTTGAGGAGTTTGGCCACAGCTTCAATGATTTTTAGCTTTTCAGTATCCGTGTCATTAGCCTTAGGTTCATTATAGAAGTCACTGATAATAACTTCGGCAGTATGTCGAAAGTAAGTACATTGGGTTTGCCATTAATTTCAGTGATTATTACTTCTTCACCAAAATGGTCCAGTATATTGGCTTTCATGTGGGTAAGCCCATAAGGTTCAACATCAGGTGGTAGGTACTCTCATTTTTTCAATGAGCATGTTGACAGTTGTTTGCCCATCATCATGAGATGCAATATAATCAGCCACTTCTATGAAAGCATCACACCTAAGAGAATCTTTGGGTCTTCTTCTTTTTGCACGTTTTGGAGGTATGTCTTCTGACATAAACTGCTGAGGGATTTGTAAGCCTGTCCTGAAGTTTGTGCTGCACACAAGTCCGGAGCATACTCAATCCTTCCTTGGACAGTATTTGCCAAAGAGTCATTTCGGGTCTTACAAACCTTCTCGACACTGTCCTTGAAATTGTCAGTTCTGACACGCACTAACTTATGAGAATGTTTTTTGCCCAAGTATTTGTCAGGTTGTCCACAAAATAAACAGTTGTTTTTGTACTCAAATTGAGTTCCAAGACTTTGACGAGTACTAGGTGGTCGTCATTCTGACAACAGAGCCTCATTGTGTCATTTCTTAAAGATTCACCATATTTTGTACAAGAGCAAAATGCTTTCCTGCATTTTACATGCACTCTTCGACCAGGCACAACAGTGACAGTTTCTTGTCTAAGTTCACATGCTCTTGCAATTCCCTCACAGCCTTTAGCTGTTAAAGTTGTTACTGGTTCTGTTCCATATGACTCTTTGCAGAACACACAGATGTCCATCTTGTTATTTTTTAATATTCATCCTGAAAACAAATTAGTGATGCCTAATAAGTTTACTGCTTACCAAGCATAAAGCAACAGAACATAAAAAAATTAAATTTGCTGAAACTTATTTTGCAACTGCCACCACCACCTTGCCTGAAAACATAAAGAAATTAAATTTTCTGAAACTTAATTTGCAACTGCCACCACAACCTCCACCTGGCCTGAAAAAGTAAATAAAATGGAGACATTTCAGCAGTAAGCCACCAGTAAGCCAGCACAATTAATTAGACTGCTACAGAAAAAGCAAAATGAATCAAAATTAAAAAAAAAAGGAAAAAGGTGAACTAGAGACTGAAAAGAAATAAGTGAAGATAATCGTAACATCCATACTGTTTTGTTGCCTATGTGACACTTAAAAAATGACAAATTATTTGTTTTATGATGCAATACAAGAACATCAAATTTATTCAAATTTTCCAAATAATCATCTTTGAGATAGCAGGTACCAAAAAATACACATTAAGAAAATCATTACCACTTACTATAAAACCACATCTGATTTTTGCACATTGGTAAGTCATTATTTTTTATTTTCCACTGCTATTTGAGCTGCATGACTTTTATGTCTTACTAAAATAAAGTAATTGAAGTCACTGATGTACACAAAATGTATTTTGTACTTCTGAAACATTCATTTTGTATCCACTGGGTTGTTAATAGTCTTCATGATGGCTAACAACTACCTACAAAATGACGTTTTCCACATGCAAACCTTGCTTCACATTCACTTAAAATTGGATATGATCCACTCATCCGATTTAGGCTGATTTTGACTATGTTAAACTAGAGAAAATTTGCTAAAAAATGGTACCAAAGTCATTTCTGTTGCAATTTGTGGTGAGTTCAGTCTGTTTTTGCCTTGGATTGACTAGACTAACTCCACAGAAGTCTTCCTGGCAATGAAAAGAACAAGTGTGTGGAAAATCATCCCTAACCGACTTCGCTATCGACCACATGATCCAAAAAACCAGTTGGGAAGCTTCGAGAAATTCTTCAACGGTAACTTTTCACTTCGCTGAACCTTCACCATTACTTTGCTTCCGAGTGAGCGTGCAATTGCATGGAGTGGTCACCCATTCACCAGGTTTCTCATTTAAATTTGCTTATAAATAGTCAATAGAAAAATTAGAGGTCACCTGCCCCATTGCTAATCCCAAATCCGCCCTTCCCATTGGTCCATTCAAAAAATCTGGCTCTCTGATTGGTAATTTTTTAGCATAGAGGCCTTTTCACCCTTAATAATAATATGCTGGGCAGTAATATTCTTGACAATACTCCAAATTATTCATCATAGTATGAGGACAAACCATTACTATCGAGAACCTTACACAATTTTAATCACATAGTTGGTCTGAAAATATCAAACATTAGCTTATCTTCTACTTTCAAAGTACTACCTGATGTAGCTCCTGAATCATCCTTACTTATTAACTTCTGCAGGTTTTTGCTGTCAATCCCATATTCGACTAAACCTTCTCTATGCAACTTGCTAAGCCAAAGGCCTCTGCATGTCTCAATAGTAAATTAATTAGAATTATCGTATATAGTCTCCCCCAAATAACGAATTTTCAATCTTGATTGAATAAGTTTTGCTAAATTATTTTTCAAATAATTCTTGGTATTACTGACTTTTAAATCAAAAACTAGATGCAAGCTTTGTCGAACAAGACAGTAATTTCTATATAAAGCTGGAACTCTAATGTATAACTGTTCACCAGCATTTACGGTTGAAGGATTAAATGTAACAATGTGGTGTGTTCGCTTGCCCCCAATAATTGATTTATTTGGGTATTAATGTATTCTCTGTTAATATTTATATATTATAATATATATTTTATTTTCTGGTTCCAAGATATATTATTAACCTACCTACAACTAAATATATATGGTCTCCTGAGAATATTAAACCCCCTCCTGTTGTCTTTTTGGCTATGTTATTAATTTCAAACCTTGGTTCAGTCTTGACAGTAAATGATGGTTTTAGTTTTGAAGCCTTTTTTTGATGGTTTAACAACAACTATATCCGCTTCCAGCCTTTTTGAGAGTCAGTAATAATGAGGTTATCAAGACAATCAATGATAATCCAAGCCCTGTTCTAATACCTGCTTGCTTCATTATTTTGTTCAATTCAGCCTTTCTAAAATTCTCATAAAATTCATCCATATTGTGTCAAAGTTTCTCCCAGCCATTGTCTGAAAATTCCCCATTGTCTGTCTTGTATGTGGCATTGGAAGCCATGTTGTATTATTGGTGACAGAGGAACCAGGCAGGAATCGTAAACAAAAAAGAAATAATAAAGCCCAGCAAAAAACATATTTAAAGGTTTATAGTGTAATTCTAACATTTTATTGCTGCACGCAACATCCTCAGAGAATGAATAGATTATATTACAAGGTGATAAATATTATAGTGGTATGTTACATGTGTATTGAGATATTCGCGTAAGAACGGAAGTGGGAAAGACAAAAGGAAACAGCAGACTGAAATGTAGTGGAAATGTCAAGAAATGGAAAGTCTTAAAATAAAGAAAGTGGAAAAGAGCCCATGTTGGCATTAAGTGATAGATTGAGTTGAAGGAAGGAGACAAGATGGTGAAAGCATCAGGTGAAATAGGGTGTCCAGTGTCACAATCATGTGACAGGATGCTTGTTGGAGGAGGATTGATTTGTTTTTTGCTAGTAAGTGCAGAAATACCCAAGTGCTCTGAGATTCGTGTGTGGAGAAGCTGACCTGTCCAGCTGACATACAATGAACAACACGAGATCTCAAAGCCTGGGGAATTCTGTCCTGTGGGATAATCGGAGAGAAGGATGGAAAACAAAGTGGAAGTTAATGTGAGGGAGAGCACTGGAGCATAATTTCCAAATCTGATTGCGAATTTAGAGGCTATGTTGACCAGTGTTGGGAAGACAAAAGTAAACAATTTTCTTAGAGGCAACGGAAAGTTTGGGGAATGGTGAGAAAATCTTATCAAGAAATCTGCAAATATACATGTCTATGAATGAAATAGGATAAACATTAAGTAAAAGGTCTTTCTGAAGATTTTGAAGATGCGAGTCAAAAATATAATAGGAGGAGCAAATACTAAAATAGCAGTTAAGAAGGGAAGAAATTAATCGTGTTTTGTAAACGGAAGGAATAAAGCTATTGTAGGATTAATTTCTTCCCTTATTAAGTAGAAGAAAACACTTTTACTTAATGGTCATCCTATTTTGTTTATAGACACATGCATTTGCTGGTTTCTTGATGAGATTTTCTCACCCTCCCCCAAAGTTTCCCATTGCCCCTAAGAAAATTGTTTACTTTTGTCTTCCCTACACTGGTCAACATAGCCTCCAAATTCACACTTGGATTTGGAAGTTATGTTCCAGTGCTTTCCCTCACATTAACTTCCGACTGTTTCACTTTCATCCTTAAGGACAGGACTCCCAAGGCCTTGAGATCTCGTGTTGTTTACCATTTTAAGTGTCAATGATGTAGTTCGTTGTATGTTGGCCAGACAAGTTGGCTTCTCCACACACAAATCGCAGAGCACTTGGGCATTTCTGCACTTACTGGAAAAAAAAAATGAGTCAATCTTCCTCTTACAAGCATCCTGTCTTGCCTGATGATTTCAACATCTTGTCATCTTCCTTCAACTCTGAACTTCTTGTCGGAGAAAGTCTTCTTATATGCAAACTCATTCCATCACTTAATGTCAACATGGGCTCTTTTCCACTTTCTTTATTTTAAGGCTTTTTGTTTCTTGATATTTCCACTACATCTCAGTCTGCTGTTTCCTTTTGTCAGTATCTCAATACATATCATGTTGTTGTGTGCAACAACAAAACGTTAGAATCAAGCTATAAACCTTTAAATATGTTGTATTATCATCCTTTTGTTCAGTTTTACATGATACTTCATAATGTGTGATATAACCACTTTCAGATTTTTTCTTTATTTTCATGACTTTTTTTCAAATAAGTATTTTATAAAGTTGGGATCTCTGTACTCAGGCAATTGCTGTAGTGATCTGTTCGAGATATCCACATAAATGTTAACCTCATTGTATAGTAGTCTATATAGTGGGGATTCTAGCGCATTTTCAAATTTGGTCAAAATTTTTCAAATTTGGTCAAAATTTTTCAAACTGTCGTGGGGGGTTTCCCTTTTTATTCTGATGACGGCACTTTCGGTTTCGCTTACTTAACTTCCGGCCGCTTTCATGAATTTAATTACGTTACCAAGAATTTCAAAACATTTTCAAATTTGGTCAAAACTTTTCAAAGTGTCGTGGGGGAATCACCGGACTAACATTTTTCAAATTCCAAACATTCCATACATGCTCAATCTCCCTAACAACTAGCCTCACTCGATGTCAACAAAAAAACTATTTTCGGTTTGCTCCGTTGTTAGGGATATCTGGAATGTATGGAATGTGGGGAAAACCCCTCAATGACAAGCGGGTAATTACCTTTTTTGACAGAATTTTAAACAATAAGTCTATTTGCTAAACAGCTTTGCTGATAAAGTATTTTACGGTTTAAATCCAAATATATTCTCATAAGTGTCAATCATTTCATTCATGTAATGACCAAATGCAAGAGTGTCTATTTTATTTTCAAGTATGTTTTGTTTGTCATCTTTATATGACAAAGCAATCTTTTCAACACTTTCTGTATACAGTTCATGGTTTCTATGTCTTATCAAATTCATTTTTCTTATTTGTTCTTCTCCATCAAATAAACAATCTTTGTAATTTTGGAATGTTATTTCTTTTTTAATTACATTTTTCTTAACACCTTTACATTTTTTTTCTTCTTTTCCTTTGTTGTCTTTGCCGTTTCCACACATTTTGTAAGCATATAATTTTGCTCTCAAACCAACAAATTCTTCTATTTGTTTTCCACCACATTCATCTTTCATCATTCCAATAACCTTTTTGTTTAATCCAGTTTTTATCCCACTTTTATGATCTTTTAAGTAATTACTTGTATCAAACATTTTTTCTACATCTGGAGAAATATCTTTATAAAAATCTTCGGTTTTAATTTCATACATTAAACTATCTGTATCGGTAAATAATAATGATGCAGCTCCGCCGTATTTTTTCTTAATATAATTATAATGAAAATCATACATTAAAGTTTTTGATAAATCCAATATACTCATTCCTAAATATATTGGTTTATTCAACATAATTTTAGTCTTATATTTATGTATTGCAATTAAATTTTCAGAAAATATCATTCTACTTTTAAAATTACTTTTTGAAAATAATTTTAATGCTTTTTCTTGTCTATTTACCAATTGTATATCAACTCTATTTCTTACATTTTCCATTGTTTTTCCAAATACTGAATTATTCATCAATTTGAAAAAATCTTTTTCAAAATCATTTTTTGCGTTTGTTCTCAAATTTGTATTCAAATCAATATATTGCTTCATGAAATCTTCTTCATAAAATTTAATTCCTTTGTGAATTCGAGTACAACGAAGCCCCAATTTTTCATACAATTTCAAGTTTTCACAATGTAAAACATATTTTTCTTTATTATTTAAATTTGGAATCAGTTTTTCAACTTGGCCAACCTTTAATCTTTCTGGTGCAAGAGGATACTCATTGTGTGAATCATGTAAATCTTCTGGATATTCTAAATCAACTTCTAAAATACAGCCGGCCTTCGGGTCGTCTGCGATTTTTTCCCAATTATTTAACTCATTTTCATTCATCCATTTGAAATCTTTCACAGGTAATTTTTTACTCATTGCCCATCCATATAAATTATTTGCATCTAAATATGGAAGATAAACACTATCTTCTTTAGGGTTGTATCGAACTCCGTTCGCTTCGCTGTCCATATATTTGTTATTTGCTTTTGCATATCTTTTTACAATAGTTGAAATTCCGCCTCTTATTCCTTTTTCAATCATTAGATACATTTGCAGATCAGACAATAGGTCCAATTCAATTTTTGTAATTTTTAACATTGCATCCCAAGCTAATCCAGGTGAAGTAAAATACCAAGCAGGATCTAATTTATAATTTTGTTTACAAACTTTTCTAAAAATTTCAAATACATCAGCTAAAAGCATCACATCAGTTTTTAAATATAAATCATGATATTGTCTCATATTTTTAATATTAAATTTATTCCAAACATTTTGTGCGTGTTCATAATCTTCATCATTTAATTTAGAATAAAAACATTCTTTATCAGGCAATTTTTCTTCTTTTAATTTTTGAATACTATCAAACCAATCATATGGAAAAACACCCTTTCTAGTTAATAATTGCCTTTGTTTTTCATTTTTATAAAATTTCTTTAACATATTTAATTCATTTTTATCTAAATTATTAACTAAATTTGATAAACTAGTTTGGATAAATTTAAAACTATCAATAAATCTAATTTTTCTTTTTACTTCAACAATTTCTTTAATTTTATACTGGACCTGCGGCCCTGTCGTTTCACTGTCAATAATTAATTCTTCACACTCAATAATATTTTCTTTTGATTTATTTTGTAGTTGTTTTTTAGTTATTATGTCTGTTTTTTTGATATTTACCAACAATAAATTCTTTTGTAAATGAAATGTATTTTTCCTCAGTGTTTGGTATACAATCAATTTCACCTTCTGAAACACCAAGATTTTTAATAAACAAACGACTGTCATAGTTTTGTAAATTATGAAATATAACTGGGATAAATTTTGGATTTTTCATTTTTGAATTACAACTAACACAAGCAGCTCCACGATATTTTCCAGTGTAATGACAATGATCCATAACTTTTTTATCAAATTTGATTCCACAAGCATAACAATTTTCTGCAGTTCTAAAATCTACTTTATCCTTTTCACTTAATATTATCTTTTTTGAAAATTTAAATTTCTCATATATTTTTCTAAACTTTTTACAAATTTTAATGAAATATCAAAATCAGGTTCACCGGGTTTTTTAGAACATTTTACTAATTTTGGTTTATATAAATTATCATCAAAACATTTTATCAAATAACTATATCCAGATGGTTCATGTTTTTGGGTTTGTTTTGTTTTATCTCCTACACCGCTAAGCGGTGTGACCTCCGGTCAATCGTTTATATTTTTAAGACAACATTCAAAATCTGCATAAATTACAAATGGAACATCATGCATTCTCTCAAAATTTCTAAACTTTAATTTTTCTCCTTTATCTGGATAAACAGTTTTTCCACATTCATACTCTTTACAATATTCTAAATGATTTTTGTAAACATTTTCTTTACTAAAATGTTGTAAAGCAATTATCGCAAATATGTTTTTTCTTTGTGTTTACTAACCTGACTTGAAAATAATCTACTCTTATTTTCAATCAAACAATAATGTCGATCCCCATTTTCATTAGTTATTAACAATATATTTACACGCGGTCGGTTTTCTTGTCGATCCAAATCAACCTTACTTACTCTCAAAGGAAAAATTTCACCGGCTTTACCACCCTTCTGACCTTCATCAGCAGCTCTGCTGCCGTTGGGTTTGCTGTTATATCCAAATAAATTAATTGGAATGTTATTATTTTTTTCAAATTTATCAATATCAGAAAATCCACATGGAAAATTAATATCTTTCACATTAAAACTTTCAGCTTTCTTTTTCAAAATTTTTGTTATTCTTCCAGGATCTTTTAAATCAGGAGTGGTTTTTAAAAGTTCATTTATTGCTACACACCATAATAAACATTTTTGGTCTTCATTTTGTGGGTTGATAATTGCTTTTTTATTTTTCAAAAATTCTGGTAAAGGAATATAAGATGAAGCAAGTAATCTTTTAATATCATTAATATTGAGAATTATTTTCAAAGAACATTTAAATTTCCACAAACTTGAATTTAACATATATATTTCAAAACTCAAAATAATTTTTTGTGTCATTTTTTCATATATTTCATCAAAATTATTTCCTTCAAAAATTTCTTCATAATAACTATGAAAATGAGCATTATCTGTAGTTGTTTCTCCTGTTGCTGGATTTGTTTTTTCCATTAAACACACAAGAGTTATTTGTTGTTTTGTGCTTGGATATTTTTTGAATTTTTCAATTACCAATGGTTTTATTTTTTTCAAAAGAGTCAAAGGATCATATAAAACTAATTTACTCTTTTTCAAATCCATTTGATATCTTTTTGTTACATTTAGAGCTTCTTTATCCAATACAAATTTTGCAGTTGGGGCGGATGCTTGTGTAACTTTACCTTGTAATTTATTAAATATATCTGAAACATTATCTTTCAAATAATTAAACCAATTTTTTATTGACTTCGTTGCCCTCTGGGTTTCTGTTCCTTTGTTATTTAATGGGTTGTATTTATCAAATAAATTTAATATTTTTTCTTTAGTATTATCAAATAAATTATTTGTTTTTGTCTTTGAGTTAACCAAAATTTTGTTTAAATTTTTGTTTAAATTTTTTTTTGTTTTTAATAAAGGTGTTTGTAAATTTTCTTCTATAATTGGTTTGTCTAAAATTGACGAGGAAATTTCTTGATGTTTTCTTGGTCTTCCTCTATTTCTGGCAAAAATTCGCTCACTTTGTCTTTTTTCTGGAGGTAATGTTGCCGGTCTACCTCTTTTTTCCCGTCTTGGTCCTACAAAAGAACCAAAAGGATATTTTCTAGGTCTTCCACGACCACGTTTTGAATTAATTGAATTGTCATTATTGGCTTCGTTATTCATCCTTTATTTATATATATATATATTTTTTTTTAAAAGCAGAAAAAAATATTTAAATTTTTTTTTTTTTCATGTTTGGTCACGTGACCAAATTAAAAAAAAAATTAAAAATGATTTAAAGATCAATTTTTTTAAGTATAAAAATATTTAATAATGGAGGTTCTATTTTTGGTTGAGGTTTTAAAATAATTTTATAAGATCCTATAAGAGTTTCTTTTTCATCATATTCTCCATATTCAATTTCATAGTCGTTAAAAATGCAATATTTTTCGCCATAATTTATCCAAAACTCGTGATGTGGTAATATTCCTTCGCCTGTAATGTCGTCAATTTTACTAAGAAAAGTATAATACATATTACTTTTTTTATACTTATAATTTTTTGGTACAAGTATTTCAATAATTGTTGAAGACATCTCTCTCATTTATATATATATTTTTTTTTTAAAAGCAGAAAAAATGAAAAAAGAATAAAAATCAATTTTAATTTTTATTCTTAAACGATGATCACTGTCCGCAGACACAGTCATAAAAAACCAAAAATGATTGACCATTAAATTTCAAATCTTTTTTCATATTAATTCTATATTTTATACTTCCTGCATTTTTATTAAAATTTCTCGCAGCAGATATAAGACTTTTAAATTTAAAAATTTCACCTGTTTCTTTGTTTTTAACTATTATTGGAATTGGATTTTTAATTTTTCCTCTACAATATTTTTCATATTTTTCATTAGGTTCAGAAATTTTTAAACCTAACATTTCTTCAAGTTGATTTTTTGTATAAGTTTTATAATTTTTTATATTTTCTCCTTTTGCAATAATACGCAATTCTCTAATTGTTATTGGTTGGTTATTTGTTTTACAATGATTCTCTGTCATTTATTTATATAATTATTTTTTTTAAAAAGCAAAATTTTAAAAATGTGAAGCGACCCGAGCCTTAACATATAGGTAAAAATATAAAAAGACTAAATTTACAAAAATTTATAAACTACATAACGACCTGTAGCTCCAATAAGAAAAAAAGCAACATTTTGATATTCTTTCATTTCATCAGAAGGTTTATAATAATCTTCTAATTTTGGTGGTTCCCTGTCTTCTTTATTTGCTTCTTCTTTTAAATATTTATAACGATTATTTATCACAGCAAGATTTTTCAAAGACATGTTTGTCTTATTTATATCAGCATTTGCATCAGACAGCTCTTGCCTTAATTTTTCAATTTCTTGTTTTCTTTTTACTTGATCTTCATACCATTTTTCTTTTTCCCTAGCAAGTTTTTCAATTGCTTCATTATGTCTTTTTATTTCTTTTTCATATCCAGAATGATTTAATTTTGAAAATAAAAATCCTGCACCCGCAAAAGCAACTGCATTAAATAACCCACCAACTACTGTTTCCATTTATTTTTCCTTTTTTTTATTTTATGATTTGAAAGGGTCTGTAGGAATCCACTTTTTGTCTTGCGCATATTTAATTCCAAGTGTTGATAATCCTACAGCTGCTGTAAGTTTTAAAGTAGGCACTAAACTAGCCGGAGTTGACAAACCATCGCTAAATACTGTTCTTGTTATCATTCCAATTCCCACAGCACCCAATGTAATTAGTGTAGAATCATATAATTCATTCATAGCTTCTTTTCTATTCATTTCGGTCATTTATTTATATACATAAAAATTTTTTTTATTAAAAACCTGTAAGGGCCTTACAGGTTTTCAATAGGACACCTTGATGGACCACTTTTATTAATTTCATAGTCATTCTTATTTTTTACATTATTTGTGAACTTGTAAGCTTGGTTGTTTTTTTCTTCCCTTTGATCACTTTGATCACTTTGCTCACTTCGTTTGCTTTCTCTTTTGTCTCTTTTATATGAATGATATAATCCACCAATAGAAATAACAAGCCCTAAAACTCCAATAAAATGTCTATAATCTAAATAATTGATTATTTCTCCTTTTTCTTTCTCTAATTTAGAAGCTTCTGATTCGACTTTAGATTCTTCCATCTGTCGCTGTTTTGCTTTTCTTTCTTTTGCTTCTCTTGAAATTTTTGCCAACCTTTTTCCCAATTCTACTTTTCTTGGATCTTTTACTTTTTCAGATTTTTCAACTGCTGTTATTTTAGCTTCACTTTGTTCACTCATTTATTTATAAGTGTATTTAAAATTTATTGTAATTTATTTAAAATGTATTTAAAATTTATTACAAGTTGTTTGTAAGTTATAACAAGTTATTTACAAGTTATTTACAAATTTTTAATAACATCTTCATCAAAATCTACATTAAATTTTTGACACAATACAATATGATTCATTAAAATTTCTTTATCTGTTATTTTTTTATGTAATTGTATAGCAATAAATGCAATTTTTCCTTTGAAACAATCTGTCACTTTACCATTTGTTACAGTTTTATTACTTCCTCCAAAAACCAACGAAGTTAAACCACTTGTAACTTGTGCTGATGCAAACGTTTTAAATAATTTTCCGTTACAAAAAATTTTTGAATTACTATTTTTTAAGGGATATGATTCCCTATCATAATGAACAGAAATGCATTTCATTTTGTTATATTCTGTTGGGTCAGCTTTCAATGGAAACACATTTGGATTTATATCTAAATAATTGTTTCCTACCCCATAAACAATTAATCTTTTTGTAGAAGGATTGTCAAGATTTTGAAACCCTATCATCCTGTAAATTCCATTTCCACTTCCTTTATTTCCAAAAATTGCAGTAAAATAATTTGTTCTTTTATTTTGTCTTTCCATTTCATAAACTACAAAAATATGGACGCGGTCTTTCAAATTTGAAGAAGCAGTCGGGGTGTTTATATTAACTGGGACTTCAAAAAAATTACTTTCATCCTTAAAATACATTTTGTTTGGAGTTTCATAAAATGGTCTATTTAATTGTCCTTCCGTAAACAAATTTACATCCAAATTTTCTGTTTCTGTTTGATTATAAATTGTTAAGATTTTCTTACTAAGACCATTATAAATTATATATGAAGTATCATCTTTAATTTCATAAACTGCAGTATAAAATTTAAAAAATTGAAACCAAAATGTATTAAATTTGACGTCTACATATTTTCTTGTGATAATGTTTCATGCATTGGTTGGTGATAAGTAGAAATTATTTTATGATTTCCCATATTAATATCTCCTGTCATGTTTCCACCAGTCAGGGATAATTTTGTTTCATCTTGGTCATCAACATATTTTTTTCGAGCCAAATGTTTATCATCTATAGGATCAATTGTTGAAATTATTTTATTTGTGTTTATAGTCAAATCGCCGGTCATCGTACCGCCTGTTAAAGATAATTTTTTATCAAATTCATTTAAAATGAAATTTTTTGTTTTTGAGCTAAAATCATCATCATTAAATATAACACTCATTTATTTTATATATTTATAGGATTATGATCGACGTTGTATAAATTACAAAGAACATAATGATAAAACAAAATTTCTTTATCTGTCATTTTTTCGTGTTTTAAAATTGAAAAGAAAGATATTGATCCATCAACAGGTGAATTTGTGGCATCTTTTATATCTCCAATTGTTAAATTTGTATCTCCTGAAACAGTTTTGGATGTAAAAGATGTTAACTTTTTTCCATTACAATAAACAAAACTTTCATTACTATTTGGCGTTGTATACATATCCCAATGAATACTCAAACATATCCATTTATTTAAAACTCCACCATTTGCTTTTGATTGAAAAGCAGCAATTGGTATTCTATGATTTACGGGATTTGAACCAATACTGAAAAAATCAGCACTATCTCCAGAAATAACTAATTCTTTTGTGGATTGATTTGCAAAACAAACAAATTTATCATAACCTCCATCATCATGTCCAAAAATTCCTCCTTTTAACCAATCACTTCCAGATGAAGGAACAGAATTCAATTTATAAACAACAAAAACATTTACAATATCTTTTTTTCCTGATATTGGATTAATGTTGGAATCTGAAATCATTCTGCTGTTGGTTCCATTAAATTTTAAAAAATATTTATTATTTTCTTTTTAATTTTCTAAACACAAAGAAGGTTGAAGACTTTTTGTTGTTTGTTTAAAATTTTTTCCTTCAATTCCATAATCAATTAATTCTTTAACTTTTCCTCCATTTCTTTCAAACAATAAATCATAAACTGAATTATATTCAATGAAATATAAATTATGAAATTTCAAAGAAAAATTATCTTTCAAAATTGAAAAACTAACATCTTTTTTGAGAATGTTTAAACTATTATAAATATGGTCGTCGACGTATTTCTTCCTCGCTAAATGTGTTTCAAGTGTAGGATTTGTTGAAGAAATAATTTTATTACTTTCAATTGTAACATCACCTGTCAATGTTCCGCCAGTTAGGGATAATTTTTTAGAATCTTGATTATCTACATATTTTTTTCTTGCTAAATGTTTTTCACCCGTAGGATCTGAAGTTGTTAGAATTTTATGATTTCCCATGCTAATATTTCCTGACATTGTTCCACCAGTTAAGGATAATTTTCTAGAATCTTGATCATCTACATATTTCTTTCTAGAAAGGTCTTTATCACTTGAAGGATTCACATTTGTTGTAATTTTATTAGGGCCCATATCAATATTTCCTCTCATTGTACCTCCTCTTCTTGATAGATAATCTACATCTGTGTGTCTTCTTACTAAATCATCTACATATTTTTTTCTAGCAAGGTGTTCTCTTTTTGTTGGGTCAACTGATGTTATGATATGGTTTGAACCCATGTTAATATCTCCTGTCATATTCCCTCCTGTTGTTGGTAAACCTCCTGTTGTTATATTATCGTTAACTTTTTCATATCCGTAAAATAAACTCATTTATTTAATAATAATTTCCAATAAAACATTTCCAATAGATGATGAACCACTACCATGGTTTCCTTCCACTTTGAATATTAATTCATTATAAATTCCATTTGATAATTTTATTCCTCCTCCCGGTCCTGTTTCTTCAGGTGGATAAATTTTTGAGACACTTCCTTTTAGTGTTTGTTCTGTTGTTATTGGAATTTGAATAAGAATGTCACTTCTTTTACCATCTACAAAATTTTTACTTTTATCAATCATATTACAGCTTATGTTTACATATTCCAAGTTGTTATTAATATTTACCTTGCTGTCACTCTCTGTTAATGTATTTGCTTGTATTACTTTATTTTCTGGAAATCCTATGATTGGACCAAGTGTTTGTAAATTTAATGTTTTATCCGATTTTATTGTGCATTTT
This sequence comes from Heliopora coerulea, assembly GCA_030142905.1. NCBI lineage: Eukaryota > Metazoa > Cnidaria > Anthozoa > Scleralcyonacea > Helioporidae > Heliopora > Heliopora coerulea. The sequence goes on along the minus strand of JASJOG010000114.1, from coordinate 607,035 downwards.
CCAGAAAAATCAACTTGTTCCAGTTCAATTGCGCCTACATTTTCTAATTCAGTTTTTAAAATATTAAAGGTATAATATCCATCTTTGAAGTCAATTTTTCTATTAGCACCCTGTGTATCATAAGTATAATGATGAATATTTTTATCCAAATTATCGTAATTCCAAAAAATACTTTTACTGACTTTACAAACATTTTATGGCAATTGTTTAATATAATTGGTTCATCTAATGAAATTACTTTATTAGAGTTTTCATCTTTTGTTATGAAGATTTTTAAAGATATTGTCATTTATTTTATAATATATTTTATAATATATATTTTGATATTAAAATTCCGCCAACAATCGATAAAGATAAAATAATAAAAGATTTGCTTTTCATAGTATTTTTTGATGATGTTGAAAAGTTATTTAATGGTTTTTGTAATTTATTATTTTTTAAAGGTTTTTGTGATTTATCTAAAGGTTTTTGTGATTGATCTAAATTTTCAAGTTTTTTTAATTCAATGTTGTGTTGTTTAAAATCTTTTGTGTTGGATACTCCATAATAATTTAAATTTTTGTTAATTCCAAAAATCATATTTTCTGATGAAACTTTTAGTTTATTATTATAACCATCAATTGGTTCTTTTAAAATAATTAAAGATGATGGAATTAACCATAAAGTTGGACTTATAGCAGTATTTAAAACTACATTAGTTGATGAAATTGCTTTATTCATATTATTAATCCATGTTGATGTATCATAATTTATTATAGAATCTTCAAAAATTTGTCTAAAAACTTTTTGTGTTTCCAATGCTGAAGCTCTATTTGAAACAATACTTTGTCTAGTTCTAGCTTGTGCTCCAAGGATTGCATAAAGATATGCTTCAATGCTGTGATTTAATAATTCTGTTCCCTTTTTGATTAATCCATTTGACAATTTTGGAATAAATTTTTTATAATCATTTTGTGTGTCTCTAATTTGACCAGGGCCGTGTTGATATCCTCTCCATGATGTAGTCATATCAATTTCATGAGAATCTCCAATGTGTCTTTTTTTTCCTGAAATTTCTTGCCATGTCCATTTTGGATAGTGATCTTTTAAAAAACCAGCATTAAATTTATAAAATGTTTTATCATCACCATTTCTCAATTGCCACATAATTCTTCTAACTGTAAAATATAGATGAAATCTCATAAATGATGTAATTTGTTTTGGAACATCAGCTGAAAATAATAAATGTTGTATTGAAATTCCGCATCCATAAGTTGCAATCCATGTTCCTATAATACTTTGAAAATATGGCTCATTAAGTGACCATTTTGCATTATCATCTGTAGTTATATTTAATCCAGGTAAATTGCTTTGAAAATAATCTGTATTGTTTACATAAATCCTAAACTGGTTAATAGGATAACTTAAAACATATTGTGTAGGAAATTCATCCCAATAATATGATTTTCCAGTATAACCAACATGTCTTTTTCCTCTTGGTAATTCTTGTATACTTCCCCCAAGTTTCCAAATTTTTGGAAAATTTGGTTTTGGTTTGTTAATATAAAGATACTTTGTCATATTTGGATCATTTTTTAAAGTGTCTGAATTTATATCTGTTGAAATATATTCATTGTTTTTGAAATATGTTATTGTTTTTTCCCAACTTCCGTCTTTATTAATATCATGCTCGAAGGTAAACCTTCGCATGTCTGCATATGGATATTTTTTCAAAAAATATTGTTTAAACTTTTTATCCAAAATTTTTCTTTCATTAACCACAAAATCATAATTTTTCCCATAATATTTTTTCTCAGCTTTTTCTACAGATTTATCTTTATTCATCATTTATTTTAATAAAAATAAATGAACCAAGACACATCGAATCTTAGTGACAAAGAATTTGTTATTGAGCAAGAGTTAAGAGATATTTATTACAACCCAGAAACAGGTTATCAATCTGCTGAAAGACTTTATCAAAAAGCAAAAGAAAAGGGATTAAACGTTAGTAGAAAAATTGTGCAAGACTGGTTAAAAACACAAGATACTTTTACAAGATATAAACCAATTGCTAGAAGACATAAATTCAAAAAAACATTTGTTAAATATTTAGCTGATCAAATACAAATGGATTTGGTTGATATGGGAAAATACAGCAAACAGAACAAAGGATATTATTGGATATTGACAGCTGTTGAAATTTTAAGTAGATATGCATTCGCTATTCCTGTTTACAGAAAAGATACTAAAAACATGACAAAAGCTGTGGATGAATTATTAAAACAATTTAAAGAAAGATTTGGTAAATACCCAAAAGTCGCTCAATTTGATGAAGGAAAAGAATTTTACAATGTAGGTGTAAAAGAACTATTGAAAAAACATAATGTTGAATATTTTTCTACAAACTCAGATAGAAAAGCAGCTATAGTTGAAAGATTTAACAGAACTCTAAAAACATCCATGTGGAAATATTTTTACAGTAAAGGAACTTATAATTGGATTGACCGCGTCAGCGGCGATCGACCGAAGGTCTCAGAAGCAAAGCTTCAGCAAAGCTCCGTTTTGAGTAACCTTGTAGATATTATAATAATACTAAACACAGTAGTATATTAATGAAACCTGCTGATGTGAACAAGTCTAACAAAGATCAAGTGTGGACTACACTATATGGTTACCCATTAGGAGATTTACCTTTACCTAAATTCAGAATTGGTGATACTGTTAGAATTTCTAAATATAAGAATATCTTTACTAAAGGTTATGAAGCTAATTTTACAGAAGAAATTTTTAAAATTGTAAAAGTATTCAGAGGTGATCCAAACATGTATGAAGTGGAAGATTTAGAAGGAGAACCAATCATTGGGAAATTTTATGAACAGGAACTATCTGCTGTGGATAAAAAGGATGATATATATAAAATAGAGAAAATATTAAAAAGAAAAAAAGTTAAAGGAAAAAATATGGTGTTGGTAAAGTGGTTAGGTTATGATAATAAACATAACTCTTGGATACCAGAAGAAAATATTAAAAATGTATAAAATGTATAAAATAAATGGATAATAACGGTTTTGATGATATAGAATTGAAAAATAGAAACATAGAAGAAGAAGAAGAGGAAGACCATGAGGACCGTGAGGACGAAGATCGTGAGGACGAAACAAGTTTTGGGAGAGATGATAATAATAGAAGTATAAATATAATAAACACAGAAAATCCAAGAACAACAAGGGTTAACCTTTCAAGAGAAACACCTGTAAATATATTTAGAAGAATGAGAAATGTAAAATCAATAATAACTACTGATAAAAAATCTAGTTTTAAAAAAATATTTAAAATTCAACTTGAAAAGAAAAATGGACCAAATAATAGTATATTGTTGGATAAAACTTCATTTGTAAGAGACCAAAAAGGAAATGTTTCAATTATTTTCAAAGGTCAAAAAATTGGTAATGTCAATTCAAAAAATGAACCAGAGTTATTTACCAGAAAAAATAAGAAATATGTTGATGAATTTAATGATTATATGAATAAAGCAAAACAAGAATATGAAAAAACTCCAAGAGCAGCAATAGAAGAACAAATCGGCGTAGCCGTCGCGGAGCGTGGTGACCTTGGTGGCCCGCTTCGCGATGAATTTATTAATTCTATCACTGATGATTCCATTTTAGAAATTCAAACTAAAATTGATAATATAATTGGTGAAAATAACTTAAAAAAATTCATTGATAATAATCAGGACCCAAGACGAACATTATTTGAAAGAAATGAATTAAGAGAATTTAGAGGTTTGGTATATTTGGAGGGTATTGACTCCACGCTTGGTGACGGCTTCGCCGATTTATCAGAAAATGAAAAAAAAGAAGTTATACGTGGAAAAATTGATGGATTTGATAGAGAGCATCAACATTGGAAAAATCAATCTGATTTAGAAACAGCTGAACCCCAAAAAAGTATATATAAAAGTTTTTCAGAAATTGCAAAACTTCAAGCAGATAAAATGAGACTTGAAAATAATGAAAGACCAATTAGTGAAGAAGGAATACAGATTTTAAATGAAAATGCTGAAGAATCTGACCTTGGAAGATTAGAAAGATTTAAAAAATGGGCAAAAGAAAATTTATTAGGTTTATCAGCAGTTGCTATTTCTGTAGCAGGCATAATTACAGCAATAGTTATAAGGGCAAGAAGTGTATTGAAACAAGGTGCAAATGCAGTTGGAAAATTGGGAAAAGCAATTGCAAATATAGGTAAAAATTTTGGTGCAATCATTTCAGCAGTTTTAAATTTAATTTCTCAAATATTATCATGGGGTGCAAAAGGTATTGCTTTTCTAGCTAAAAATTAATGGATATTAGTTATTGCAATTACTTACTTTTTATACAATGAATACTGAAAGGACAAAGAATACCGAAAGGACAATAAAAAAACAGAATAGTGAGTGAAGCGAGCGCTTCTGATAAACAACCATAAGTTGGTAAACTAAAAAATTTTTTTTTATATATAATAAAAAATGAATAGAGTAAACGAATTATATCCAGGATATAAAAGATCAAAAATGAGTGAAATTAAAGGAAACAGAACAAGACATGTTGTAACTTTGAATCCAAATTCAGCAAATCCTGAAGAAGACCTTTATATAGATATTCCAAAATTAAATCCTAATTTGTGTCTTGTTCCTGATTCATTAAAATTGTTATTTAATTTTAAAAATGCAAATACTAAATCGTGGTTTTTAAATAATTTATCAAAATTGTTAAAGAAAAGATTGGTTGTTAAATTTGCTGGAGAATTTGTTTACGATAATAGTGGAGAATCTTTACTAGAAATTTACAAAGATCTTTGGAAGCCTGAATTTGAAAGAGCAGATATGGTTGAATACGGCATCACCCGAGAAAACCTCAGAAAATTAATTTCAAAAGATGATAGTGGAACAACAAGTGGAAATGTACAAAAAGTTAGTGATAAATTAATGTATGATATATATGGAACAAAACAGTGTTTAAAATTAGAAAAAATACTTTCAGATCATGGGTTATATGCTCCTTATGGAATGATTAACAATTTTCAATATATTTTAACTTTTCCAAAAGCTAGTGAAATTATGGTAGCACAAAGTGGTCAAAGTGTTGCGGGATATAGTTTGGAAAATTTAGAACTAGAATATGAAACTATTGAAAATCAAGATTTAGCAATTGATGTTTTGGCAAATTACGCCTCAGGAAGATCATTGTCATATAATTATGTAACTTTGATGAAAACAGTAGAATGGGATAAAGACGCAACTTTACATAATGAAACCATAAATATCCCACGGAAAAGTATGAAAGCAGTTGTGTTGTTATTTAGAAATAAAACTATCACAGATAGTGAACAATTTGTTTATTCAAATATAACAGACGTCAAAATTAGTGTTGAAGGAGTGCCAAATAGTATATATTCTCAAGGTATGCCAAAAAGAAGATTTTTTGAAGAGGCATTTCGAATATTTCACTGTGGATATTCTGACTGTGATTCAGTTATGAGTATTGAAAAATTCTACAAAGATTCATTTGCATTATGTATAGATTTAAGAACATTAGATGACAACTTTGTTTATGGAACTGGTAAAAAATTAGTAAACACACAGTCTGGATTATTGCTAGAAATTAAAAAAACTGCTATTTCTGCAAATGTAATGTGTTATATATTTGTTATAAGTGATGGATTATTAAACATTGTAAATAAAGATTTATCTTCAATCCAATTTTAAAAACAAGATAAACAACAAAAATAAAAAATGAATGAAACAAAGTATGAAATTAAACCATTTAATATGATAATTGTTGGAATGACTGCTTGTGGAAAAACAAAATATCTATTAGATTTTATAGAAAATGAATATAAAAATTATTTTGATTATATTTTTTTAATTTGTCCTACATTTGAATGGAATAAAACTTATGAAAATTGGAAATATGATAAAGATGAAGACTTTATTGCTATTCCTTGTGACCAAGATAATGTTGAAGATTGGTTAAAATTTATAGTTAACTTTTCAAAAGGAAGTAAAAGTTTAATCATATTGGATGACTGCGCAAGTGGAAAAAATGTAAAAAATAGAACAAGTGAATTGGTTAAATTAGGATTTAGCGCTAGACATTATAATCTTTCCATTGTTGTAATTACACAACAATTGACATCTATTGCAAAACCATTTAGAGAAAATATTTCAAAATTAGTCACATTTTATAACCCTAATAAAAAAGATATGTCAACAATAATTCAAGAATATTTAGGAGTGGATGACCGCAATGAATTGGAAAAAATTTTAGAAACTTTGAAAACAAAAAAATATTCATGTTTAGAAATAAATTTAATTTTTCCATTTGGTTATAAAATAAATGAGTGAAAATAGTGAAACAAGTGATTATGTAAAAATACCGCAAATGGAATCAAATGCATCTGCGGGTACTCAAGAGAAATAAACGCAAGATGAAAGCAGAGCAAGCTCTGATAAAAAAGACGTGAAACACGACGTGATGAAAAAACGCGAAGAATTGATAAGATTATCTGAAGATGGGGAAATTAGTCAATCGGTTCAAAATTTGAAAAAAGCAAGTGATAAAGTTATACTAAAAATTTATTCTGAATATGAAATTAAACAAGCAGAAAAAGCAAATGTATTTTTAACAGATTTACTAATTAGTAAATTTGCAGATTTATTAGGTGGTTTAGAAGCAATTGAAAGTAGTGAAGAATTGGAAAAAGAACTGGTTAAAGATAAATTATTAAAAAGAGATGTAAAATCTGTGGTTGAAAAATTATCCCCATATCTACCATATCTTGGAATATCATCTGGCGGTATTACTGTTGGAAAACATGTTGTTAAAAAACAAACACAACCAACCAAAAAAACAAATGATCAAACTTCAACAAGTGATTAAATAATTTTATAATATAATTTTATTATAAAATTACAAAATTATACAAAATTATACAAAATTATAGTAGTTTATTTATCTTCATTTTTAGGTTTAACATTTTGATCATTTTTTAAATTAATTAATGAAGCAATTATTTTATCTTTTTCTATGTCATTTTCATTTTCATTTTCAAAAGATTTTAGTAATTTTAAATGATTATTATTTTCTGAAAAATTAATTTCTTGAATAGAATTTCTTCCAAAAGTTGCTCCAGCTTCAAAATCTTTAAAACCAATATCAACATGAGCACCAATTCTAAAACCACTTTTTTTAACTTTTCTAAAATTTATTGGAGGATAACCATGAAGATTTATATCAATATTTGAATTTGATTTTTTATTTTCATAATTTTCAATACGCAAAGCGTGTGAAGTGTGTGTATTATTTTTACTTTTTGAAATACAATTACCCATTTATTTATATTAAATTTTAATAATAACTAATTTTTCCGCAAATTTTACATCGAAATGTTCTAGGTTCTGAAATATAAATATCAAGTTTAAAAACATTATTCCAAAAAAATCTAAACAATTTACTAAATCTTAGGTAAAAATTTAGAATTTTCAAACATTTTTTACATATTGTAAATAAATATCTATTAGTATTTCTTAAAACTATATCATACATTTTTATTTAAAACAAAATTCTTAGAATCAATGTATATTTATAGTGTTATTAGAGTTTCCTTAAAACCGCTTCGCACGCACCTTCGGTGCTGTCAAAAAAAGGTAATTCCCCCCACCAGTCGTTGAGGGGTTTTCCCCACATTCCATACATTCCAGATATCCCTAACAACGGAGCAAACCGAAAATAGTTTTTTTGTTGACATCGAGTGAGGCTAGTTGTTAGGGAGATTGAGCATGTATGGAATGTTTGGAATTTGAAAAATGTTAGTCCGGTGATTCCCCCGCGACACTTTGAAAAATTTTGACCAAATTTGAAAATGTTTTGAAATTCTTGGTAACGTAATTAAATTCATGAAAGCGGCCGGAAGTTAAGTAAAGCGAAACCGAAAGTGCCGTCATCAGAATAAAAAGGGAAACCCCCCACGATACTTTGAAAAATTTTGACCAAATTTGAAAAATTTTGACCAAATTTGAAAATGCGCTAGAATCCCCACTATATAGACTACTTTGTATGTACTTCCAAAATATTTTTTCTGACCATCATCAGTCTTGCCTTTATCCCCTCGCCCACCATGTGTAGTGTGGTACGAGGGCCAAAGGCTAAGCAGGCAAGGGTACTAATCTCAATGTGCATGGAGTCCTATATTTTTTTTCCCTTTTTTTCTAATCGGTAGATAAAGATCTGTAACAATATTGTCTATAACTTTTTGGTCTGATAATATTTTTTCATCATATAACACACCTCTCCATAAGACTGATATGCAAATTTACATTTTTCAACTTTTTCAGAAATATGACTTTTATTTACAAATCCTTTAACTATCACCCCCAATCCAGTTATGGACAAAGTCAATATACATCCAGCTGCTGTTAAAGAAATTAAAGTCATATTCAAGGCCAGTGGCATGGTGGCAGGGGGGGGCCAGGGGGCCCTGGCCCATCCAGTGATGGTTCAAAGGGGGGTGCCAAACAGTGAATGGGGCGGCAAAAATGGTCAAGGTGGCCTCATGGAAACAATCAAATTATTAAAAAGCCCAAAATTACCAAATTCTAAGATCATAGTAAATAGTTTTACAAACTAGCACTAAACGCGGTAGCGGCAAACCAGAAATAACAGCGAAGATAATTATGCTAAAAAAGCATTATTATCCAAGTACATCCATTATCCCGCGTGGCAAGCTATTTGTTACGTTTGACGTTTCCAGTCCCTTTCCTCGTTTGAGTGGTCTGGGCTGCCCGCAAGCTACAGCAGTGCCCACTGCTGTATATCATTATATGCTTATGCTTATATACCTTCCCGACTTTACGATATCCCGTATTATAACAAAAACTGAAATAGCCAGCCATAGAAGATAGAAGGTATTTAAAACTTTCCCCTTCGCTGATGATTTCTACAATGGATAAACGCGCCAAGACGTAAGTAGGTATGAACATTTATATGTTATCTACATAACATGCGAAGATCGAATATTCGAATATATTCATTCAAGCACATGTTGCCCATTATATTATCGATTTATTTAACTCAATTTGGCTGAAGTAGCCGTATGCATTTAGTATTTCCTTGACTTTGATTTTATCGTTTCATTTGTTTGTGACACGTTGGTCGAATAATTTCGTCAAATCTCATGATTTTGTAAATAAAGCCTCAAATATTGAATGATACAGTTCTGTGTTCTCCCATGTCACTGTTCTACCGGTTCGAAACCTGATACTGCAGTACAGTGCCGTGTTAAGTTTGGCACTGTTTTATATTCTGCCCGTTAACGTTTTTGTGTTTATTTGTTTAATCAATTTGATATTTACGAAAACTTGTACAGCTGTTAAATGAATGTTTTCCCTTTATTGCTAATAAATCACTTATTCAACACACAGCATAAAATGTTTGAAAACAACAAAAGTAAACGAAAGAAATTGGGTGCAGAAAACAAGAAGGCAAGAAAGTTCCGAAAAGAAGAAAATGAAAGGCTTGGGTCTTTCATGAAAAACTATTTGAATAATTGCCTTTCAAAGGATGCGAACGACAATTGACGTTGCCAGGATGCTTCAAAAAACGTCGGGAAAGTGGAAGAAAAAGCACTTCAAGATACAGGAGAAAGTTCACCTACAGGCAGCACATATCGTGCTGATAAAGACAACCTGAAAGAAAAAATTGCGAAATCTCAAGACACTGAGGAGGATCTCAGATGTTCAGCTACAAGTAACATCTATGGAAATAATGACAACAAAGTGGGGCATTCCTCAGAACATAATGAAGCCATGGATGTTCAAGTTCTTGAAGACAACGCTTGGGGCGAGAAAAAGAATTTGTTAACTGATTTGGATACAGAACGTCAATTTGCCGAAAAAGCTCAGAAGGAAACAGCGCTTGATACGGTTGGAGGCAAGATTAAAGTCGCTCTTACAATAGATGAAGAGAATAAGACTGTTGATCCTGCTTCACTTGTTGGCGTGAAGCTTAGTGTGAAAGATAAAGAAAAACTGATTAAAATGGAGCCATGTCAGCCTCCAGAATATGTTTTATCTGCAAGAAAAAAGCAAATAGGAGAGTGCAATCGTTACTGCTCGCAGGTAGTGTTCTTCCTAGAAGATAAAACAAGACGTAGATGACTTTCATGTTCGCTGAGTAAGAACTGCTTATTTTGCCTCCCATGTCTTTTATTCTCCGATGAATGTTTGCGAGGTGAACATAAGCGATCAAATCAAGGTAATACGTTTACAAATGGTGGCTATTCGAATTGGAAGAAACAGTACAGTGCCATTATAAAACACGAAACGTCTGAGAGTCATATAAGTGCCAAGGCCGCTCAAGTCTTCTTTCTACAAGGACAATCGATTGGTTCACGTCTAGAACAACAAGAAAATGAGGAGAACACTCTCAGGAAGAAAAAAGTTGGTACAAATTGCAATGTTATGAAGCATATTATCGACACAGTTATGTTTCTGGGAAAGCAGGGAATTGCTTTCAGAGGTCATCGCGAGTCACTTGATCAGTCTGCTGAAGTTAATAAAGAAAATTTTCTAGAGACGCTTGATTACTTGTCAGCATATGATGTTACAATTAACAGTCATTTAGAAAAAGTTAGAAAGCAGCAAGTTTTGTCAAAAGAAAAGAGAGGAGGAAAGAAAAATCCAGGACGTGGCTCGAAGCTAACATTCCTCAGCAACGATTCACAAAATAACGTGATTCGCATAATCGGTAATGAGATTTCGTCAGAGATCGTGAAGAAAATCAGTGGTTGCAGAGCATGGTCTTTGATAGTGGATACAACACCGGATGTCAGCCATCACGAGCAACTAAGTATTTGTGTAAGAATTGTAAATCGCAACGGGAAGTGTTCGGAGCATTTACTCTCATGTAAAAGAGCTTCTGGTACAACAGCAATGGAGTTATACGATATAATTTCAACTAACCTCCAGTCAAAAGCTGTTTCCTTTGACAAGCTTGTGGTGCAAACATATGATACCTGTTGAATAAACTCATACCTGTTGAATAAACTCATGTTTTTATATAATACGATGTATTTACTAATTAAATATCCGGAAATACCAGATATTACTAATGCAATGACTAAATCATTATTGCTGGTGTTGATAGTTTTTGTTTCTTGAATATTTGTTGGTTGATTTATAGGTTCTAGATGATGGGATGGTGTTTGGTCTTGATGAACCTAATAATAGATTGTTTAGATCTAGATTGAGCACCAAGAATGCAGTGTACAGTAAATATGATTCTATGCTTTGATTTAATAATTATGTTATTTATTTAAGTATTATCTATCACTTCAAATTGTGAAATAGATATGAAATCTCATTAAACTGGTAATCTGTTTTGGAATATTATCACTGAATTGTAAATGTTGTATAGATACACCACAAGCATATAAAGCAATCCATGTTGCCACAATCAACTGATAGTATGATTCTTTCATATTCCACTCAGCATTATAATCACTCATTATACTCAATTTTGGATGACCACTCATAAAATAATCTCTATAGTTCACATAAATGCAAGAGTTATTAACCAGATCATTTAAAACAATATTGGTGGGCAAGTTATCATAATAGAAATCAATACTGTTTGTTGGATAAGTTCTTTTGTTTTTCCCTTTGCTAAATGTATAACAGTATCACCACCTCTCCAGATTTTAGGATATGGACTACCATACAAATATGACATCTATTCTTTATTACCTTTCAATCTTGGATCAGTGATATTTAAAAGATTGGATTTGAGATATATATATCAATAAACAGTAATTTTGTTTCAGTTTTGTCTGTGTTATACCCAAAAACAAAGTTGGAAGCATCCCCTTTTGGATATCTCTTGTAGAGTAGTTTCTCAGCTTCAGGTCTTAATTTGTTAACCATTTTTATAATATACTGTATAATACATTAATATGTGAAAATTAACTGTGTCGTCAGAAGGTTCTTCAACAATCATAAATTTACAAGAGTCCATATCAGTAGCATAGAGATGGGAGGTACGAGCACACCTGTCCATTAGGTGAAAAACCCTGTACCCCCCCTACAGGGAAATCACCCCCTTTTTTTGGTAATTTTAATGTTTTCAAATGAATGCCTTAGTTTTTGTTAAAAACTCAAGACTACCAAATGTCCATAAAATGGACCTCCATCTCTATACTACTCTTAGATTAAAGCTTAGCTTTTAGATTGCATACTTTTGATTAAAAATGTGTATTTACTCATTTGTTTGTGGATTATTTGCTCCACTGTCAACTTCCATAGGAATCTCAGTAAGTTTAACTTCGCTTTTATTTTTATTCTTTTCATGGTCATGTATATGTTTCCCAGTGGTAGTACCTCCAGATAAAAATCCAAGACATGGAATATAAGGACTTATCTTTTCCACAACTTTTATAACATCACTTTTTAATAAGTCATCTTTCTGTAATTCTTCAGATAATACTTCTGGTTTTTCTATTGCATGCAAACTTATTAATTGGTCAGTTATAAATTCATTCGCTTTTTGCATTCTTTTCCTTTCATATTCATAATATTTTTCTATGATCTTATTACTTGGCTTTCTTTATGGTTTTAAACTTTTATCAAACTGTCCATCTTCTGCTAATTTTATTAATTCTTCCCTTTTCCTTTCAATCTCATCTTGCAAATCAGCTCCGCTGTCAACATCTATTTCTGTGGTTTTGATTTAATCTTCCAGTTCTTTAATGTTTTCTTTGTATGTTTTACTACGGATTTATACAATACCACATATTCTATATTCATATGGATAATTTAAATTGATCTCTAATACAGAATACTTGTTATTTTTTAGTGCATCTATTATTCTACTTATCTCTTCCTTACTAACACCATTCATATAATCATCTATTGGGATTATAAAAAGTACTCAATTGTTGGGTTATTACTGTTGTCGAAAGACTGTCTTGCTCCAAATCCTAATTTTACCAATTCACTGACTCTTTTCTTAACATCTGAACTACACGCACAGTCATCTAAAATTATTAAACTATTAGTTCCTCAGTATGTTTTTGAAGCAAATATAAGCATATTATCAATGTAATCTTGCCCACACTCAATTATAATTATATCTGGGTCATTCATGTATTTCCAGTTCTCATAAGGTTTATTCCAGGAGAAAGTTGGACATATTATAATGTAATCAAAGTGGTTCTTATATTACTTTTCTATAAAATTAAGAAGATAATTAGTCTTTCCACAACCTGTCATTTCTGTAATAATCATATTAAAAGGTGTACCTTTTACAGACATTTGTATAATATCTAATATTGGATACTTTTGAGATCTTTATTAATGAAATTAACTAGTCCATCAGAGACAACAAAAATATTACAATTAATATTTCCAGTATGTGCTTTCTTTTTAATCTCCAATGAAACACCATTTTGTGTATTTACAATTTTCTTTCCATGTGCAGTTTTATTCACTTTTTCATGACTTCTAAGGTCAATAACCAGAGCTAATTTATCCTTATAGAACTTTTCCACAGTCATAAACTGGTCCTTTCCTTCCTTTTCTCCATAAAATCTATTACTGGGTATTCCTTGACAATACACACTATTTGGAACTCCTTCAATTATTAATTTCATTTCAGTTATATTTGGATATTATGTACTCCTCACTGTCTACTCTACTCTGTTTAATCGACAATAAAACAATTGCTTTATGGATTTTCTTGGTATATTTATATTTTCATTCATTAATGTGCTAGCAGCTTCCCAAACAATGGTCTTCATGGGTGTTATACGTTTATTAGAAAGTGATCTACCAATAGATTATTTTTCTGCTATTTCATTGGCTAGTTCCATATTTTCTATTGTCTCACATTCCAGTTGTAAGTCTTCCAATGTGTAACTTCCAAGAGTTTGACCATTTTGGACAGTCGTTACTTCATTTGATTCAGGTAGTGTTAGAGCATAACAAAAATTATTCTTCATAAAAAAATGGTGCATACAGACCATGCTCACAGATTATTTTATCCAAACAAATGTTGTTTATTTCCATAAGTACTAAACATGAATGCATCACTTACTTTCTGTCCATCTCCACTTGTTGTTTTGATATCAGTTTTCTAATATTTTTACTTGCAATACCATATTCAATCATATCCAATCTTTGAGAATTGGTTTTCCAAAGGTCTTTATACACATCATACATATTTTCTGCATTGTTATCATAAACTGTCTCTCCTGCAAGTCTTATTCTAAGTCTTTTTTGTAACATTTTAGATAAATTATTAAGAAACCACTATTTTGTATTACTGACTTTAAAAGTGAACAAAAGATGGAGATTTCCAAGTACCAAACAAATGTCCATATACAGTTCTTCTCCAGGACTTGCTTTATTTGGATTAAAAGTGACAACATGATTTGTTCTTTCACCTTTCACAGTAGCCATTTTACTATTTTTTAAATCCGGGAATTAATTCCCGGAATTCCAGAATTAATTCGTTTCCTATATTCCAGCTTAGCTGCTCAAACTAAACATAATGTAAATGCTACTACAAACACCCACAAATTACTTGCAAGCCATGCCAATCCTTTAGCACTTAATGAGATAGCTTGTGCTAATATGTTAAGTAAAGGAGCTATTAATGATCCTAGCTTTTGCAAATTTCCCAGTTGCTTGTGAACCACTCAGAATAGCCTTTCTAGCACCAATAATAATAGTAGTTATAATACCTGCAATTGATACTGCTAATGCTGACAATCCAACCATGTTTTCTTTTGCCCACTTTTTAAAACGTTGTAATCTTGATATGTCTTCCTCCTGTTGCTCTCTTACTTCTTCTAATTGTATTTGATTAATGGTTTTATCTCTAGCTTCTCATAAACCAATAACTCATTCCTCTAGCTCTATGAATTCCTTGGGATTAGTTGTATTATCTCTTTCTTCTATTGTCTTGTCTAAAGTGTCTTGTATGTGGTCTGCTTGAACTTTAAGAATTCCTGGTCTTGTTGACTTATCAATGCTTTCTGGTGGGTTTAATACACCTTCCAATTCTCAGTTTTCTTCTGGTGTTAACCTATTGATTGATGTGTACTCTATAGTTGTATCAACCATTTCATCTCTATCATTCCTTTATCAAGTTCTTAAATTGTTTAACAGCATCCTTTGTTCTTTCTGCAGTATTGAATTTTAATTCAACTTTTTTATTTCTCTATAGTACTATTTATTGTTTTCCATGTTTATTTATACTAGTTAATGGTTTAAATGTTATGTTATTATTTTTATCTGTTTTTTTTTTTATTGTTCTGTATTAATTCAAGTGCTTTTTCATTATTTATTGGATCAAGCTTGAAATTTTCATCATAGTTTCTTCTTATAAAGTCTTCAACGGCAAATATTTTTTCATTTTCAGGTTCAGCTGGCAGCTCAGCTGTTATGTCTACTTTAGGGGCTGAATAGCTTCTTACAGCTGAGCTGTTACTTCCTGTTCTTTTTATAGTGACAGTCTTACTATCTTTATTATCTTTATTATCAGTGAAGGTGGTCTCAACAGCAGAGCTGTTCTGTCTATTTCCTTTATATTCGATCAATGTTATCAATCCTTTCTTTAACATTAACAAATTGTTCATCTTGAGGGTTAGTGCCACTTTTTAATAAATTTAAAGGCTTCCGTATAAGATTATAATATTTATTTAACTCTTGTTCATTCATATCATCATATTCTGGATACTTTCTAACTATGTTGTCCATTTCAAAGTCATTGAATCCTTTTTCAGCTATATATAATATATATTACTCTATGTTATGAATATTACTTTCTGGAATCCAGCTGTTATGTTTACTATCATAACCCAGCCATTTCACTAAAACCATCTTTTTACCTTTTACCTTTTTTATCTACTCTATAAACATAATCTCTATTGTTAACACCTGACAACTCCTCTTCATAAAACTTCCCAATAATCGGCTCATCTTCCAAGTCTTTTATTTAATACACATTTGGATAACCACATATAACCTTAATTGCTTCGAACAATTCTTCTGTGAAGTTAGCCTCATAACCTTTAGTAAAAGCAGATTCATATTTAGAGATATGAACCATATCTCCTACCTTAAATTTAGGTAATGGTGACTCAGCATTAACATAACCATATAGAGTTGTCCAAACCTCGTCTTTTTGTTAACAGAGTGCTATGCTTAGTATTATTATACACCAACTGATCCAAGATGTCAATCCATTTATAAGTTCCTTTACTGTAAAAATATTTCCACATAGCAGTTTTAAATGTTCTGTTAAATCTTTCTACAATAGCTGCTTTTTTATCCGACTTCATGGAAAAGTACCCTACTTCATGTTTTTCTAATAATGTTTCTACACCAACATTATAAAACTCTTTTCCATTGTCAAAAAGGTTCTTAAATTGTTTTAATAGTTCTGTAACTGCTTTAGTCATATTATAAACAGGTATAGCAAATGCATATCTGCTAAGAATCTCAACAGCTGTTAATATCTAATAATATCCTTTATTTTGATTTTTATACTTGCCCATATCTACCAGGTCCATTTGAATTTGTTCACCAAGGTAATCTACATATGTCTTTCTAAACTTATGTTTTCTAACAACTGGTTATATATAGTGTATGTGTCTTGTGATTTTAACCATTCTTTTACAAGTTTTCTATTTACATTTAATCCATTTTCTAATGCTTTTTTGTATAATCTCTCTGATGACTAGTTTTTGGATTGTAATAAATATCTCTCAATCCTTGTTCCAGCTTTATGTCTTTTATCCATATAAATTACATAAGGTATAAATCCAACAGAACTTTACCAGCATTCTTTGTGATTTTAAAATCAATTTTATTTATAACTTCTTTGTCTATCGGCACTCTAGATTCAATATCAAAATGTTGTACACTGCCTTTTAATGTATGTGTACTTGTTATTGGTAATACTACTATAACATCATTTTTCTTTTCATTTGAATTGATGTTTTCTTGCATTTTAACCAAACTACATGATATTTCTATATATTCCAAACCATTATTAATATCCACTTGTTTTCCAGTAACTGTTTTTGTGTTGGTATTTATTACCTGGTTTTTATTAAATCCTAAAATAGGACCTAAATTCTTCAAATTAACTGTATTATCGGAAGTTATACTACATTTTCCATTATATTTATTGGCTTCTAATGTCACATTTCCATAACTCTCAATCTCTTCTTAAAGCATATAAAAAGTCCAATATTCATCTTCAATACTCTTTTTAACATTATTATATGTGATTTCATTATTACCTATTCCAGAAGAAATATTAACATACTTCCAAAAAACAGTTGCCTTCTTAACCCTTTGCTTGTCCCGTGCATCACATATGACACACAATGGACGTCTGAGCGATAATATCAAACAAAGGCTAGACAGGTAAAGGGTTAAAAGTCGAAATATTACAGTCTCATACACAAAGAAGAAATAATAAAGCCCAGCAAAAAACATGCAAAATAGGCATATTAACCCTTTGCCTGTCTAGTCTTTGTTTGATGTTATCTCTCAGACGTCCAGCGTGTGTCATACGTGATGCACAGGACAGGCAAAGGGTTAACTAATAGATATGGATTTTCATGTGTTATTAAAAAGGACTCATCCAGTTCAATTTCCTTAGATTGACCTTCTATAAGTACAATTAATCTCTTCATATATAATATCGTATATTATATATGGTTAGTGAGAAGATAAAAAATGATGCAATTAAAGTATTCAAAAAAGAGTATCCATATGGTAATCCAGATAATTTTGCTTTTGGATATAATTTAGAAAATGATGAAAAAACAATGAAATCTATAGACATTTATTATAAAGTAACACCAAAATACAACACATGGATAAAAATAATAGATCCAAGATTTCAGAGTTATAAAAAGGAATTACATGGAACGACCAACAGTTTAGGTGTTATACCACTGGAAAATCTATCTGTAAATAAATATCCCAAAATATGGTTATCAAACAGAACAATACAAAAGTTACCAGAGTCCAAACCAATTGATGACACAGATGGTAATCACATTCCTCGGAAATATCCCAGTTGTTATGTTCTTAATTACTCAATAAATAATTTTTGAGTGTATGTTAATAATAAGGATTTTTTATGTCTAAATTACCATTGTTACCAGATATAACAACTTCTTATAGAAAATGAACATGGCATGATGAGATTTATTATCACCTGATATTCTCTGTGGTATGTCAATACAGCATCTCATGCCAAAAGAAGATATACATTCAATTATAATGTCTTTAATACGTTTCCATGTGTACTTTACAATAAGAATAATACTAAGAAGATTAGATGGAAATGATAAAATGTTGAATATATGTATGGAATTCTCTGATTGATCAGCATCTGTTATACATAAATTTGATCGTGGTAGCTCATCAGAGGTTAGTATAGCAGACAGCAGTACAAGAAAGGTTTCTAGAATATTCAATCAAAGTTTATCTGCCAGACATTGCAAAAATTAGTAATACTGCAAGTCAGCCATTGTTATTTACAAAAGCAGAGAGAGTTAATAACAGATATTTCTTAAAATTGAATGGTAATAAACATTTAACTTCATACATTAATTTAAATCCAAAACCTAGTGAATCTGATATATGTAAAGTTTTCATAGTGTACCGTTTGCATGCATTTGATGCTAATGCATATTGGCATAGAAATGGTTTATTTGGTAATGATAAATTTGTGTAATTTCTACCACCACCTAATAAAGATTTAATGGTAAGTTAAGGAGGTAATTATGCAACAATAGGACCAACTGTCCAAGACCGTTCAATAGGGACATAAGAACAAAGCAAGTCTAAGTGAAGTAAATAAATGGATCTGCTTAAGTATTCCTTGTAATCAATCAGCAGGGACTAATGGTTCTTTTGTCTACTGTAATAGACAAAAACTAGGTTCTCTCACTACTATTACAACTACAGGAAGTAGTAGGATGATAATTGGTGATATAAATCTCACTGGTGTTGTTTCATTAAAAGGGGATATACCAATGTTCATTCTTTATAGACATAAAATGTAAGAATCTGATATTCTTCTGCATCATAAATGTATCTGTGAAAAGTGGTTTAAAATCAATCATGAGCCTATAAAGTGATAATGAATCATCACTCTAATGGTATATTTATTATAAAAATCTTAGACTTTTATAACAAACATATGTAAATAAAAATAATTCTTTAGGTTTTTTTATTTTCATCAACATTTTCATAATAAGTGTCATCATAATACTTTCTAAATACATTATTATATTTTTTATCTTTTGTTAAATAGTCATCTAACCATAATAATTCAATTCAGCATCTTCAAGTACTTCTTTTATTGCTTCAGAATTCGTTTTTTTCATATTTAAAAGCTCTGCTTACTGACTTCTTTGAATATTTTTTATATTAATTAAATTTAAACTTTTTCGTGTTTTATAATCCTTTTTATACACTCTAACAATATTTCTTTTCTTTCCAGCAGTTAAGCTGGCAGCTAAGCTGTTGTATATTTCATTTCCAATCCATTTAATTAGTTGTTTAACAGTTTTTCTCCTCTTATTTAATTAATTCACTCCATCTTTATTTAAAAATAACAAAGATACCTCTTATCTTGTGAATAGATGGTTTCTTTTGAATTACTTGTATCCAAGTGATAAACAAATATCTTTCACTTGAATCCATATTTCAGAATTTTTTGATTTGTAAACCAAAGTATAAAAACCCAACTTATTGTCTCTAAAAGATTCCATTATAATAGTATATATCAACATTCCTTTAAACCCTTTTATGAATCATTACTCTTAAGTATATTTATTATTATAAACCTTAGACTAATTACTAACTATAGACTTTTATAAGAAAAAATATATACTAAGAGTAATGATTCATTATAATAGATCTTAATGCAAAATATAGCATACTATATAAATGAGAAAATCCATAAAACATTTAGATATTCATAATAAGGTCACAGAAGAAGAAACAAATAAATTAAAAAACTGGTATTCATATTACCATAAATTAGCAACTTGTTACAAATGGAAATATAAGTAGTTAAAGACAATAAAATTAGCATTAAATATGTCATCAATGTCTCTAACAGTTGCAGGAAGTGCTCTTGTTCCATTCACACATTTTGCAAGTTTGTCCATAACTGGAGTTGGTGTAATTATCCAAGGTTATGTTGCCAGGTTTGATATAGCTAAAAAAATTGACAGTTGTAGATTTGCTTATACAAGTTATAATAAAATCCTTGTACAACTGAGAATGTACTTTAGAGGTATTCCATATGATGAGAAAGTTTTCTTAACAGATACAAAAGTACTAGATGATATAGTGATAGATATATGTCCAACTATTATTGGAATTCAAAGAAATATGATAGATTTACAGATAATTGATAGACTGTTGATAGATTACTAGTATATAACTGATAGATCCATCTACAGATAACTGTAAAATAATTGACAGATATCTGGTAGATAAAATATAAGATATATTATAAGATGTCTGAAGAAACACCTAAAATAACCACTCTTTTTAAAAGAGAAAGATCCTAAGAGAGTTGAAGCAGGAAAACGTTTAGCACAACTTAATAAAGAAAGAAAACTTCATAAGGAACAACAAATGGAGATAGATAATAATAGCAGAACTGTTACTTATAGCTTAATATTAAATGTTATAGGAGTTGCAGTAACAGTTGTAAGTCTGTATTATACAAGTAAAAAGCCTTCCAGCTCAGCTGATGAGACAGTAATTTCTAATGATAAACCACAGGTAGCAGCTAAACTGGTAAAGGAAGAAAAACCACTGAAAGTTTTGGATACATTAGAATAATTTATATTATACATAGATGGAATATTACAGTATTTGAAAGTATAAATAGAAATTGTATTATTATACATGGAACAATAGACGAAATTTCAGCTGTTATAGATATAGAGGATTTCACAGTTGAAATGACAGAATGTTTAATAAAGGAATTTGACATCAAAGATGTGACATGGTGTCACTTTTATTTGATATTATAATAAATTTCAAAGAGGCTCAAAGAAATATTATGTATGGATCTTAAAGAATATAACAATACAGAATTTAATTTCACTATAAATGCTTATATTGATTAGTCTGTAAGTCCCTGGTTTGAAGGTAAAGAATTAGCCACTATTAGGTTATAAAAATACACGTAATGCTATAATAAAATATGTGGACCCTGAAGACAAAATTACCAGATGATGGCAAATCTATTGGTGCACTTTTATTAATGAAAGTGGTCTTTATTCATTAATATTATGATCAAATTTAGATACAGCTAAAAAGTTTAAACGATGGGTTACTAAAGATGTTCTTCCTTCCATTAGAAAACAAGGATTTTATAACAGCTTTAACAATAGAAATAATAATGTATTTAAAATAGAAAATGAATATGACCTCCACATAAAAGTAATTGGTTCTATAAAGAAATTCTATCCAAATGCACTTTTAATTGTTGGACTTGGTGAATTACAAGATACTGATAATAAGAGAATCAGGTCCTTTTGTAAAGGTTATCAAAAAGGACAACCAGATCTTGTTATTACTAACTTACATAAGTATTATAATGGATTTTGTATTGCATTTAAAACACCTAAAAAATGGGCAATTGTCAGAACCACAGAAGAAATTATTACAGAAATATAAGATGAATAATTATAAGTGTTTAGTGTGTAGTTATTATGATGAAATTATCCATCAAATTACAAATTATATGTTAGGAACAAAAATAAAATGTTTATATTGTAGAAATAAGTTTAGAAATAATCACACTCTAGATAACCATAAATTAATTTCCATAGAATTAAAATATAAACTAATATTTATAAAATGCAAGAGAAATAAATTATGAATGAATTATATGATGCAACAATGGTAACTGTTGGAGTTGTAGGATTATCCATGCTTAGTAAAAAATATTAAAAGAAAAACTAACTGATGCAACAGATTTCTGTGATACAACAAAACTAGTGGCTGGTGTTGCAGGAAGCACATTGTTAGTAAAATATTTGCAGATTAAGAAATATGTTTCTGTGGATCCATTCAAAGGAAATTAAAGTGTGTATCAAGATACACACTATTATATAAATAAATGGCATTTTTACAAACAATGTTTGCAGCTGTTTCATTCACTTGTGCTGGATATTTATTTAAATTATTTGATAGTAATGGTTATGAAGAGGAGATGAAATGTCATAATTTATCAATGGAATAATTGGAGAAAACATGAGAAGAATTCAATGAAAAGAAATCGTCGGATTCAAGAATTAAGACAAAAATTGTCAGATGCAAATAGAGATATAACTGAGACAGATTCAATCAACAGCTCTGTTGTCAAAATATAAAGAACCACAATTAAATGATTTTTATAAGCCAAGTGAGGAAATGAAGAAATGTTAATATTTAACAACTGGTTTGATGGCTGTTTCCTCTGGTTATTTGCTCTTTAAATTTCTTTAATGGAACAGCTTAGCTGTTTTAAAGAAATAATTATGTAGATATAATATACGAATACTGCATTGTATTGTAACGATTGTAGCAGCCCAGCTGTTGTTAAAAGAATTTATGCCAATGGATATTATACTTGTCCAAAATGTGGTGTTATAAGTGATAATTATTTAACTAATGGTGGAGAATAGGTTGAAAATATATGGATGAAATATAAGAAGTCTATCCATAATGGATGTATAAAAGACTGAAGGAATGTATTGATAGCAGGTATATTAACATTATAGATGATTTTGAGAAAGGAAAAATTAATAAGTGGTAGGAATGTATCAAGATACAATCATTACATTATAAGGCTTTGTAGCAGAAGAGGAATTCCATTTGATTGTCATTTAAAAGACTTGATTGAATCCAAGACGAAGAATAAATTTGATGACTGATTATTTGGAATCATGTATAATAAATTAGAATGGGATAAAGATTGTAATTGTTCATATTATTTGAAGTGGTTTAAAGAGGCTTAAAGAAATAATGATATAGTATAATATAGATATCCTCAGAATTGGAGATCTTAGTGAGGAATGTCGATTTACTAATAAAAAAACAATTGAGTTTCTTAGGAGCCCAGATGTTATAGGTAGGAAATTTTTTGTAAGAGTAAAAGTTGCTTCTTATGTAAATAAGAAACTTTGGAGAAGAAAAACTTGTAAGAGTTGTACAAAATACATAAACAAATCATCCATGAGAAAAGTACTAACAGAAGCAAATAGAGGGATTCTTAGTAATTTCGATTTTTATGGAAAATATCAGATCCTAAGTCATAAGATTAAATTAATTTTTGATGAGATGTCCAGCTCAGCTGCTGTTATTACCAAGAAAGAAAAAGCATTAAAAGGTTATGTGGAAAGTTACAATATTGCGGTATTAAATGATAAATATCCAAGGATTCAATTCAAAGAAGTCCGAGAACCACTAAAGGATTTATTATCCAATAAAACACAACATAAATACATTCAAATGCTGGTTGTAACATTTAAGAAAGAGAGTAAATCCACAGATGACAGCTCAGCTGAAGGTGCAATTTTTATATATAAAACCGCATATTATCTGCACACACTATAGGAACGGCTGAGCTCTGTTAGATAAGGCTAATTCAGATGTCCTTAATTTTATTGATATTTGGATATCAGAAGGATCTGGATGAACAATAGAAAGGATAGAAAAACATTTTATTAATTTTGTTAAATGTCAACCATTAAAAGGCAGTTCTTATGTGAAATTACCAAACGAATTGCAGAATAATTTAAAAGGTCTTATTAATATCCAAAATAAAGACAATGAATGTTTTAGATGGTGTCACAAGTAGTCTGTAATATCCGGATTCTGTCACAGGTTTTCAACACATTTTCAAATTTGATCAAAATTTTTCAAAGTGTCGCAGGGGAAAACCCGTTTTATTGGCGGCGCTACTTTCGGTTTCGCTTACTTAACTTCCGGCCGCTTTCATGAATTTAATTACGTTACCATAAATTAGTTCAACCAATCAAAAACTTCACATTTTAGCTTCACATTTGTGAAACTTTTGTGTGAAAAGTTATTTGATTTGTGAAGATGCCTTACTCGTTGAAACAGCTCGACCAACGCTATCAAAATGCTTGCCAAAACTTCCGGCCGCTTTCATGAATTTAATTACGTTACAAAGAATTTCAACACATTTTAAAAATGGGTCAAAACTTTAGCAGCAAAGCTGTTTCAAACAGCTTCGCTGACATGTTGTCTTGGGGGGTTACCCTTAACATTCCAAACATTCCATACATGCTCAATCTCCCTAACAACTAGCCTCACTCGATGTCAACAAAAAAACTATTTTCGGTTTGCTCCGTTGTTAGGGAGATTAGGCATGTATGGAATGTGGGGGACAGCGTCGCTGCTAAAGTCCCTCAACGACTGGCGGGGGAATTACCTTTTTCCTAATGACGCCATTTCCAGCCGCTTCCAGGAATTTGATAACGTTACCGGGAATTTAAGCACATTTTAAAAATGGGTCAAAACTTTAGCAGCAAAGCTGTTTCAAAGTGTCACAGGGGAATACCCTCAACATTCCATACATGCTCAATCTCCCTAACAACTTGAACAGCTCGATGTCAACAAAAAAACTATTTTCGGTTTGCTCCGTTGTTAGGGATATCTGGAATGTATGGAATGTGGGGGACAGCGTCGCTGCTAAAGTCCCTCAACATTTGGTTTGGAAATTTACATATTTTGAAAATAAAATAAATTCAATAAAAATATAAATAAATGGGGAACAAACAATCAACTTTAAAACATGAAAAATTATTGAAAAAAATCATAAAATATTTAAGAAAAAAGCATTCAAGTTTGGTTTTTCAGTAGGAGCAGGGCAAGCATATGATATTGAATGTAATATTCAATTTGGAACCGCTTCAGCAAAACAATTTATTTTTGATAATATGGATGAAAATTTAAAATTAGTTGGTAGAAATGTTATAAAAAGTATTCAACAAAAAGCAAAAGAAAAGGAATCAAATCTTGTTAAAGAGGTCCCTGAAATTTTAAACAAATCTTTAGACACAAACGATAAAAACGATAAAGACGATAAAAACGATAAAGAAATGACAGATGAAATTAAAGATGATAAAGAAATTAAAGAAGAAGTAAATGAGTTTGTAAAATCAACTCTTGAGTGATAAATTATTTTATAAATTTTATAATACAATATATATTATAAAATTATTCATGTTTGGCTTGTTGATGCTTCATTATCATCTTTTTTATTCTGCTTGCGGTCCGTAGGTTTTTCACATGTCGTTGCTGTGCTCTGTTTTTTAATAATATGTTTTCCAACTGTAACTCCACCAGATAATATTCCAAGATATGGTAAATATGGACTTAATTTTTCAACTACAGATTTTACATCTCTTTTTAATAATTTATCTTTAACCAGTTCTTTTTCCAATTCTTCACTACTTTCTATTGCGTCTAATCCGCCTAATAAATCTGCAAATTTACTAGTTAGTAAATCTGTTAAAAATGCATTTGCTTTTTCCGCTTGTTTTACTTCATATTCAGCATGAATTTTTAATATAACTTTATCACTTGCTTTTTTCAAATTTTGCACCGATTGACTAATTTCACCATCTTCAGACAATCTTATCAATTCTTCATGTTTTTTCATTATTTCTTCTTTTTTATGCGGTTCATGATTCACACCAGATTCGCTGTTTGCGGTTGTTGAAGATATTAGAGGAACTTCTACATGTTCACTATTTTCACTCATTTATTTTATAACCAAATGGAAAAATTAAATTAATTTCCAATCTTGAATATTTTTTTGTTTTCAATGTTTCTAAAATTTTTTCCAATTCTTTGCGGTCACCTAAATCTAAATATTCTTGAATTATTGTTGCCATATCTTTTTTATTCGGATTATAAAATGTAACCAACTTTGAAATATTTTCTCTAAATGGTTTTGCAATAGATGTCAACTGCTGCGTTATAACTACAACGGAAAGATTATAATGCCTTGCAGAAAATCCTAATTTAACCAACTCACTTGTTCTATTTTTAACATTTTTTCCACTTGCACAATCATCCAATATGATTAAACTTTTACTTCCTTTTGAAAAGTCAACTATAAATTTTAACCAATCTTCAACATTATCTTGATCACAAGGAATAGCAATAAAATCTTCATCTTTATCATATTTCCAATTTTCATAAGTTTTATTCCATTCAAATGTCGGACAAATTAAAAAAATATAATCAAAATAATTTTCTATAAAATCTAAAAGATATTTTGTTTTTCCACAAGCAGTCATTCCAACAATTATCATATTAAATGGTTTTTTGTTACCCACTTCGTGTTCAGCTTTGCTGTCATTCATTTTTTATTTTTCATCTTGTTTTCAAAATTGAATTGAAGACAAATCTTTATTTACAATGTTTAACAATCCATCACTTATCACAAATATATGACACATTACATTTGCAGAAATGGCAGTTTTTTTAATTTCTAACAATAGTCCAGACTGTGTATTTACCAATTTTTTACCGTTTCCATAAACAAAATTATCATCTAATGTTCTTAAATCAATACATAATGCAAATGAATCTTTATAAAATTTCTCAATACTCATGACTGAATCACAGTCAGCATATCCACAGTGAAATATTCTAAATGCTTCTTCAAAAAATCTTCTTTTCGGCATACCTTGTGAATAAATTGAATTTGGTACTCCTTCAACACTGATTTTAACATCTGTTATATTTGGATAAACAAATTGTTCACTATCTGTGACAGTTTTATTTCTAAATAACAACACAACTGCTTTCATGCTCTAGTGCGGAATATTTATAGTTTCATTATGTAAAGTTGCATCTTTATCCCATTCCACAGTTTTCATCAAAGTTACATAATTATATGATAATGATCTCCCTGTGGAATAATTTGATAAAACATCATTTGTTAAATCTAAATTTTCAATTGTCTCATACTCCAATTCTAAATTTTCCAAAGTATATCCAGCAACACTTTGACCACTTTGTGCAACCATAATTTCACTAGCTTTTGGAAAAGTTATAACATATTGAAAATTGTTAATCATCCCATAAGGCGCATATAGTCCATGATCTGAAAGTATTTTTTCTAATTTTAAGCACTGTTTTGTTCCATAAATATCATACATTAATTTATCAGATTCATTTTGAGTATTACCACTTGTTGCTCCAGAGTCATCCTTTGAAATTAATTTTCTAAGATTCTCTCTCGCGATTCCGTATTCAACCATATCATTTCTTTCATATTCAGGTTTCCACAAATCTTTATAAACTTCTAGTAAAGATTCTCCCGTATTATCATAAACAACTTCTCCAGCAAATTTAACAACTAATCTTTTCTTTAACAATTTTGATAAATTATTTAAAAACCAAGATTTAGTATTTGTGTTTTTAAAATTAAATAACAATTTTAATGAATCAGGAACAAGGCACAAATTTGGGTTTAATTTAGGAATATCTATGTAAAGATCTTCTTCAGGATTAGCTGAATTCGGGTTCAAAGTTACAACATGCCTCGTTCTGTTTCCTTTAATTTCACTCATTTTTGATTTTTTATATCCTGGATATAATTCGTTTACTCTATTCATTTTTTATTATATAAATATTTATATAAAAAAATTTTTTTAATGTTTATTACCCTTTCAGTATTCTTTATATTCATTCTATAAGAAGTAAGTAATTGCAATAACTAATATCCATAAATTTTTGGCAAGAAAAGCAATACCTTTTGCACCCCATGATAATATCTGTGAAATTAAATTCAATACAGCTGAAATGACTGCACCAAAATTTTTACCTATATTTGCAATTGCCTTTCCTAAATTTCCAACCGCTTTTGCACCTTGTTTTAATGCGTTTCTTGTCCTTATAACTATTGCTGTAATTATACCTGCTACAGAAATAGCAACTGCTGATAAACCTAATAAATTTTCTTTTGCCCATTTTTTAAATCTTTCTAATCTTCCAATATCAGATTCTTCAGCATTTTCATTTAAAATCTGTATTCCTTCTTCACTAATTGGTCTTTCATTATTTTCAAGTCTCATTTTATCTGCTTGAAGTTTTGCAATTTCTGAAAAACTTTTATATATACTTTTTTGGGGTTCAGCTGTTTCTAAATCAGATTTATTTTTCCAATGTTGATGCTCTCTATCAAATCCATCAATTTTTTCACGTATAACTTCTTTTTTTTCATTTTCTGATAGATTGGAGTCAATACCCTCCAAATATACCAAACCTCTAAATTCTCTTAATTCATTTCTTTCAAATAATGTTCGTCTTGGATCCTGTTCATTATCAATGAATTTTTTAAAGTTATTTTCACCAATTATATTATCAATTTTAGTTTGAATTTCTAAAATAGAATCATCAGTGATAGAATTAATAACTTCATTGCGATTCGCAAGCTCAATTTCAAAATCACCATGCTCTGTGACGGCTACGCCGATTCTTTGTTCTATTACTGCACTTGGAGTTTTTTCATATTCTTTTTTTGCTTTTTTCATATAATCATTAAATTCATCAACATATTTCTTATTTTTTCTGGTAAATAACTCTGGTTCATTGTTGGTATTGACATTACCAATTTTTTCACCTTTGAAATTAATTGAAACATTTCCTTTTTGGTCTCTAACAAAAACAGTTTTGTCTAACAATATGCTTGAATTTGGACCATTTTTCTTTTCGAGGATAACATCGAATATTTTTTTGAAAGATTTTTTTCTATCACCAGTAATTAATCTCCTTATAGATCCTGCATCTTTTTTCACGTCAGGTATATATTTAACCCTATTAAATTTGCTTTTTTGATTTTCTGTGTTTATTATGTTTATACTTCTATTATGATCATCAGGGTCATCCCCACCAAAACTTGTTTCGTCCTCACGGTCTTCGTCCTCACGGTCCTCACGGTCCTCACGGTCCTCACGGTCTTCTCTCAAATTTCTATTTCGCATTTCAATATCATCAAAACCTTTATCCATTTATTTTATATGTTTTGAATATTTTCTTCCGGTATCCAAGAGTTATGTTTATTATCATAACCTAACCACTTTACCAACACCATATTTTTACCTTTTACTTTTTTCTTTTTTAATATTTTCTCTACTTTATATATATCATCCTTTTTATCCACAGCAGATAATTCCTGTTCATAAAACTTTCCAATGATTGGTTCTCTTTCTAAATCTTCCACTTCGTACATGTTTGGATCACCTCTGAATACTTTTACAATTTTAAAAAGCTCTTCTGTGAAATTTGCTTCATAACCTTTAGTAAAGATATTCTTATATTTAGAAATTCTAACAGTATCACCCATTCTGAATTTAGGTAAAGGTAAATCTCCTAATGGATAACCATAGAGTGTAATTCACACTTGGTCTTTATTAGAATTGTTTACATCAGTGGGTTTCATTAATATAGCACTATGTTTAGTATTATTATAATTTTTAACAAGGTTACTCAAAATGTTAATCCAATTATAAGTTCCTTTACTGTAAAAATATTTCCACATGGATGTTTTTAAAGTTCTATTAAATCTTTCAACAATAGCTGCTTTTCTATCTGAGTTTGTGGAAAAATATTCAACATTATGTTCTTTCAAGAGTTCTTTAACACCAACATTGTAAAACTCTTTTCCTTCATCAAATTGAGAAACTTTTGGATATTTCCCAAACCTTTCTTTAAATTGTTTTAATAATTCATCCACAGCTTTTGTCATATTTTTAGTATCTTTTCTATATACAGGAATTGCAAATGCATATCGGCTTAAAATTTCAACCGCTGTTAATATCCAATAATATCCTTTATTCTGGTTTTTATATTTTCCCATATCAACCAAGTCCATTTGTATTTGGTCTCCTAAATCTTTTACAAAACTTTTTTGGAATTTATGCTTTCTAACAATTGGTTTGTATCTTGAAAAAGTATCTTGTGTTTTTAACCAGTCTTGTACAATTTTTCTACTAATGTTTAATCCTTTTTCTTTTGCTTTTTGATAAAGTCTTTCCGCAGATTGATAACCTGTTTCTGGGTTGTAGTAAATGGCTCTCAATTCTTGTTCAATAACAACTTCTTCATCACTCACTTTGTTAACACGCTTCGCGTTCATTTATTTTTTAATATTGTAAAAATAAACAATGAATCAAAAAATGGAGGAAGAATATGAAAAAAATATTATGGAAAATATTATGATCTTGTTAAAAAAGAAACAAAAATTGTAGATAAAAAATTAAAAGAAAATTTTTTAGAACAATATCCTTATGCAGATTTATCAAAATTTACATTTGAAGCTGATTTTGATAAAGACGGAAGTTTTAATGACGCAAAAATCTATTTTATTAATAATGAATATATTCAAACTGATATAGATTCAGATACATTTAAAAATGACCCAAATGTGACAAAATACTTAACAATAAATAAACCAGTAGTTCACTTTCCAAAAATATGGAAAATTGGTGGAAATGTACAAGAATTACCAAGAGGAAAAAGACATGTTGATTATACTGGAAAATCTTATTATTGGGATAATTTTCCAACACAATATGTTTTAAGTTATCCTATAAATCAGTTTAGAATTTATGTAAACAATACAGATTATTTTCAAAGCAATTTAAATTCATTAAATATAAGTACAAATGATAATGCAAAATGGAATTTAAAAGAACCATATTTTCATAGTATTGTAGGAACATGGATAGCATCTTATGGTTGTGGAATATCAATACAGCATTTATTATTTTCAGCTGACAGCGGAGCGCTGACCGGAGGGAATGTTCCAAAACAAATTACTTCATTTATTAGATTTCATTTATATTTTACAGTTAGAAGAATTATGAGACAGTTTCAAACTGGCAACTTTTCAATTTTGAATACATTTAATGCAAATTTTTTAAAAGATCATTATCCAAAATGGACATGGCAAGAAATTTTACATTATAAAAATGAGCATTTAGGACAAGACATCGTTGGAACAGATCCATACAAAACTTATCAACATGGACCAGGACAAATTAGAGACACTCAAAATGATTATAAAAAATTTGTTCCTAGAATTTCAAATGGACTTACAAAACATGGAACAGAATTATTAAACCAGAGCATTGAAGCATATCTTTATGCAATTCTTGGAGCGCAAGCTAGAACTAGACAAAGTATTGTTTCAAATAGAGCTTCAGCATTAGAAACACAAAAAGTTTTTAGACAAATTGTTGAAGATTCTATAATAAATTATGATACATCAACATGGATTAATAATATGAATAAAGCAATTTCATCAACTAATGTAGTTTTAAATACTGCTATAAGTCCAACTTTATGGTTAATTCCATCATCTTTAATTATTTTAAAAGATCCAATTGATGGTTACAATAATAAACTAAAAGTTTCATCAGAAAATATGGTTTTTGGAATTAATAAAAATTTAAATTATTATGGAGTATCCAACACAAAAGATGTTAAACAACACAACATTGAATTAAAAAAACTTGAAAATTTAGATCAATCACAAAAACCTTTAGATAAATCACAAAAACCTTTAAAAAATAATAAATTACAAAAACCTTTAAATAACTTTTCAACATCATCAAAAAATACTATGAAAAGCGAATCTTTTATTATTTTATCTTTATCGATTGTTGGTGGA
The DNA here is from genome assembly GCA_030142905.1 of Heliopora coerulea. Classification (NCBI taxonomy): domain Eukaryota; kingdom Metazoa; phylum Cnidaria; class Anthozoa; order Scleralcyonacea; family Helioporidae; genus Heliopora; species Heliopora coerulea. The sequence continues at coordinate 575,263 of JASJOG010000114.1, read as the reverse complement.
ATTTTAATATCAAAATATATATTATAAAATATATTATAAAATAAATGACAATATCTTTAAAAATCTTCATAACAAAAGATGAAAACTCTAATAAAGTAATTTCATTAGATGAACCAATTATATTAAACAATTGCCATAAAATGTTTGTAAAGTCAGTAAGTATTTTTTGGAATTATGATAATTTGGATAAAAATATTCATCATTATACTTATGATACACAAGGTGCTAACAGAAAAGTTAACTTTAAAGATGGATATTATACCTTTAATATTTTAAAAACTGAATTTGAAAATGTTGGGAAAATAGAATTAGAACAAATTGATTTTTCTGGAAAATGTACAATAAAATCAGATAAAACATTAAATTTACAAACATTTGGACCAATCATAGGATTTCCAGAAAATAAAGTTATACAAGCAAATACATTAACAGAGAGCAACAGCATGGTAAATATTAATAACAACTTGGAATATGTAAACATAAGCTGTAATATGATTGATAAAAGTAAAAATTTCGTGGATGGTAAAAGAAGTAATGTACTTGTTCAAGTTCCAATAACAACAGAGCAAACATTAAAAGGTAGTGTTACTAAAATTTATCCACCTGAAGAAACAGGAGGAATAAAATTATCAAATGGAACTTACAATGAATTAGAATTCAAAGTAGAAGGAAATAATTCTTCTTCTATAGGAAATGTTTTATTGGAAATTATTATTAAATAAATGAGTTTATTCTATGGATATGAAAGTAAACATGAATCTTTAAAATCTGATGTAACAGGAAAACTTTCTACTACAGGAGGGGATATGACAGGAGATATTAACATGGGTTCAAACCATATCATAACATCAGTTGATCCAACAGAAAACGCCCATTTAGCAAGGAAGAAATACGTAGATGACAGCGTCAGCAAAGCAGGAACTTCAGCTGGAAATTATTTATTAAAATCTGGTGGTACCATGACGGGAAATATCAGCATGAATAATAATAAAATTTCAACAACTGTGAATCCCACAAGTGATAAAGATTTAGCTAGAAAAAAATATGTAGATGATCGAGATTCTAGAAAATTATCCCTAACTGGTGGAACAATGTCAGGAAATATTGACATGGGAAATCATAAAATTCTAACAACTTCAGATCCTACGGGTGAAAAACATTTAGCAAGAAAAAAATATGTAGATAATCAAGATTCTAAAAAATTATCCCTAACTGGTGGAACATTGACAGGTGATGTTACAATTGGAAGTAATAAAATTATTTCTTCAACAAATCCTACACTTGAAACACATTTAGCGAGGAAGAAATATATTGATGATAATTTAAACATTCTCAAAAAAATGTTAGTTTTTCAGTGTTGAAAGATAATTTTTCTTTGAAATTTCATAATTTATATTTTGTTGAATATAATTCAATTTATGATTTGTTGTTTGAAAGAAATGGTAAAAAAGTAAAAGAAATAATTGATTATGGAATTGAAGGAAACAATTTTAAACAAACAACAAAAAGTCTTCAACCTTCCTTGTGTTTAGAAAGTGAAAAGGAAGATAATAAATATTTTTTAAAATTTAATAACAATAGAATGATTTCAGATTCCAACATTAATCCAATATCAGGAAAAAAAGATATTGTAAATGTTTTTGTTGTTTATAAATTGAATTCTGTTCCTTCATCTGGAAGTGATTGGTTAAAAGGAGGAATTTTTGGACATGATAATGGGGGTTTTGACAGATTTGTTTGTTTTGCAAATCCAACTACAAAAGAATTAGTTATTGCTGGAGATAGTGCTAATTTTATCTGTATTGGTTCAAATGCTGTAAATCATAAGACACCAATTGCTGCTTTTCAATCAAAAGCCAATGCTGGAGTTTTGAATAAATGGATATGTTTGAGTATTCATTGGGATGTGTATACAACAGCAAATAATGATAAAAGTAGTGTTTATTGTAATGGAAAAAAGTTAACATCTTTCACGGCCAAGCCTGTTTTAGGAGATACAACTTTAACAATTGGTGATATAAAAAACAACACAAATTCACCTTTTGATGGATCAATATCTTTCTTTTCAATTTTAAAACACGAAAAAATGACAGAAAAAGAAATTTTGTTTTATCATTATGTTCTTTGTAATTTATACAATGTCAATCATAATCCTATAAATATATAAAATAAATGAGTGTTATATTTAATGATGATGATTTTAGCTCAAAAAGAAAAAATTTCATTTTAAATGAATTTGATAAAAAATTATCTTTAACAGGCGGTACGATGACTGGCGATTTGACTATAAACACAAATAAAATAATTTCAACAATTGATCCTATAGATGATAAACATTTGGCTCGAAAAAAATATGTTGATACAAAATTATCAAAAACAGGTGGAACAATGACTGGAGATTTGGATATGGGAAATCATAAAATAATTTCTACTTATCACCAACCAACGCATGAAACACATATTATCACAAGAAAATATGTAGATGTCAAATTTAATACATTTTGGTTTCAATTTTTTAAATTTTATACTGCAGTTTATGAAATTAAAGATGATACTTCATATATTATTTATAGAAATGGTGATAACAGAATCTTAACAGTTTATAATCAAACAGAAACAGAAAATTTGGATGTAAATTTGTTTACGGAAGGACAATTAAATAGGCCATTTTATGAAACTCCAAACAAAATGTATTTTAAGGATGAAAGTAATTTTTTTGAAGTTCCAGTTAATATAAACACCCCGACTGCTTCTTCAAATTTAAAAGACCATGTTCATATTTTTCTAGTTTATGAAATGGAAAGACAAAATATTAAAAGAACAAATGATTTTACTGCAATTTTTGGAAATAAAGGTAGTAGCAATAGAATTTACAAAATGATAGACTTCCAAAATCTTGACAATGCTTCTACAAAAAGATTAATTGTTTATGGAGTAGGAAACAATTATTTAGATATAAATCCAAATGTGTTTCCATTGAAAGCTGACCCAACAGAATATAACAAAATGAAATGCATTTCTGTTCATTATGATAGGGAATCATATCCCTTAAAAAATAGTAATTCAAAAATTTTTTAACGGAAAATTAATTAAAGCGTTTGCATCAGCACAAGTTACAAGTGGTTTAACTTCGTTGGTTTTTGGAGGAAGTAATAAAACTGTAACAAATGGTAAAGTGACAGATTGTTTCAAAGGAAAAATTGCATTTATTGCTATACAATTACATAAAAAAATAACAGATAAACAAAATTTTAATGAATCATATTGTATTGTGTCAAAAATTTAATGTAGATTTTGATGAAGATGTTATTAAAAATTTGTAATTAACTTGTAAATAACTTGTAATAACTTACAAACAACTTGTAATAAATTTTAAATACATTTTAAATAAATTACAATAAATTTTAAATACACTTATAAATAAATGAGTGAACAAAGCGAAGCTAAAATAACAGCAGTTGAAAAATCTGAAAGCAGCAAAGCTGTTAAAGTAAAAGATCCAAGAAAAGTAGAATTGGGAAAAAGGTTGGCAAAAATTTCAAGAGAAGCAAAAGAAAGAAAAGCAAGACAGCGACAGATGGAAGAATCTAAAGTCCAATCAGAAGCTTCTAAATTAGAGAAAGAAAAAGGAGAAATAATCAATTATTTAGATTATAGACATTTTATTGGAGTTTTAGGGCTTGTTATTTCTATTGGTGGATTATATTATTCATATAAAAGAGACAAAAGAGAAAGTGATCGAAGGGAAGAAAAAGTAATCGTAAATAATGAAAAAAATAAGAATGATGATGAAATTAATAGAAGATATGTAAATGAAAAAATACCATCTAGGTGCTCTATTGAAAACCTGTAAGGAAGCAAACCGACAGGTAACAAAGTTGATTTAATTATAAAAATTATGTATATAAATAAATGACCAAAATGAATAGAAAAGAAGCTATGAATGAATTGTATGATTCTACATTAATTACACTGGGGGCTGTTGGAATTGGAATGATAACAAGAAAAGCATTTAGTGATGGCTTGTCAACTCCGGCTAGTTTAGTACCTACTTTAAAACTTGCAGCAGCTGTAGGATTATCAACACTTGGGATTAAATATGCACAAGACAAAAAGTGGATTCCTGAGAACCCTTTTAAACAATAAACCAGCAAAGCTGATAAAACAAAAATAGAAGATTTTTTAAAAATAAATGGAAACAGTTGTTGGTGGATTATTTAATGCAGTTGCTTTTGCAGGTGCTGGATTTTTATTTTCAAAATTAAATCATTCTGGATATGAAAAAGAGATAAAAAGACATAATGAAGCAATGGAAAAACTGAGCGAAGCGAAGGAAAAATGGTATGAAAAACAAGTGGAAAAAAAAGAACAGATTGAAAAATTAAGACAACAATTGTCTGATGCAAATGCAGATATAAATACAACAAACATGTCTTTGAAAACTCTTGCAGAAATTAATAATCGTTTTAAAAATTTACAAAATGAATACAATAATACAGCAGAAAATGAACCAAAATTAGAAGATTATTATAAACCTTCAGATGAAATGAAAGAATATCAAAATGTTGCTTTTTTTCTGGTTGGATTATCAGGAGGCTACATAGTTTATAAATTTGTATAACGGTATAAATAAAATAAATGGATACTGTTGTAATGTTTGGAATTATAATTATTTCTTTTTGGTTTAACAATAAAACTTTTTCAATGTTTTAAATGTTAAGAAAAAAAAATTTGTTCTTAAATAAAAAATAATATATAATAAATGAACAATCAAAGTCGTTATACTATGAAGCAATTGAGAGATATTGCAAAAGAAAAAAAAATAAAATATTATAAAACTTACAAAAAAAATGAGCTTGAAAAAATACTTGGTTTCGAAATTAGTAAACCTAATGAAAAGTTTGAAAAATATTGTAGAGAAAAAATGAAAAAACCAACGTCAATAATTATTATAAACAAAGAAACAGGTGAAACTTTCAATTTTAAAAGTCTTTATTCTGCTGCAAAAAATTTTAACCTAAATGCAGAAAGCATCAAGTACAGAATTAAAGCAAAAAAAGATTTGAAAATTAATGATCAAACATTTTTGGTTTTTTCTGAATAAACAAAATGCTTTTAAAGAAAAATTTTTATATAATAAAAAACAATGAATCAAGTGGACTCAGAAAAATTTATTGAAACATTTTTATATTATGAAAATTATGAAGATTATGGTGAAGACCATTTATATTATATTTTTACTAAAGAAATTGCTAAACTTTCAGGTGAAGGAGAATTATTACCACATCATGAATTTTCGATAAATTATGATGAAAAATTTTGTATTTTTAATGATTTTGAAATTGATTATGAAGCTGGAGAAAAAATTTATACTACAACTTATAAAATTATTTTGAGTCCAAGCTTAAAAAAATTATATTCATTATTTAATATTTTTATATTTATTAAGTAATATTTTATTTAATCATTGAAGATCTTTGCGTGTGTTTAAGAATAAAAATCAGATGATTTTTATTCTTTTTTTTGCATCATATTGCCTTTAAGAAAAAAATAAATATATAAATAAAGAATGAACACAACAAGAAATTTATTGGACACAGATGTCCCTAATATTAACGTACCTCTATTAAAACCAAAAAATGTTTTTAAATCAAGTTTGCTTAAAACTTGGGTTAAAAATGCTAAAGAAAAAGCAAATAATTTATTTAACAAGTCTAAAGAAGAAGTACTTAATTTATTTGATAAATATAGAAATAATGTAAACCAAGGAACAGAAAAAATAACAAATTGGTATAATCATTTAAAAGAAAATGTTTTTGATATATTTAACAAAATACAAGGAAAAGCTCCCATACCTCCAGTTGAACAAAAGTTTAAATTGAATAAAGAAGCTTTGAAAGTAACAAAAAGATATGAAATGGATTTGGAAGAAGTCGGATTATCTTTATATGACCCTTTGAGTCTGTTGGAAAAAATAAAACCATTGGTAATAAAAAAATTTAAAAAATATCCAAGTACAAAACAACAAATAACTCTTGTATGTTTAATGAAAAAAGCAAATCCAGCAACTGGAGAAGAAACTACAGATAATGCACATTTTCATAGTTATTATGAAGAAATTTTTGATGGAAACAATTTTGATGAAATATATAAAAAAATGAAAGATAAAATTATTCAAAGTTTTGAAGAATATTTAAGAAATTCAAGTTTATGGAAATTTTATAAAAGTTTAAAAATAATTCTTAATATTAATAAAATTAAACGATTACTTGCATTATCTTATATTCCTACTCCAAAATTTTTAAAAGATAAAAAAGCAATTATTAATCCACAAAATGATGACCAAAAATGTTTATTGTGGTGTGTTGCAATAAGTGAACTTTTGAAAACTAATCCTAATTTGAAAAATCCTGGAAGAATTACAAAAATTTTAAAAAAGAAAGCTGAGAGTTTTAATACAAAAGGTATGGAATTCCCATGCAGATTTACAGATATTGAGAAATTTGAAAAAAATAATAACATTGCAATTAATTTATTTGGATATAATGAAGAAAAAAGGTTTGGAAATAAAAAGCACGAAATTTTTCCTTTAAGGGTGAGTAAATTAGACTTGGAACAAATTAACACACATGTGGACACGCATGTGAACACACATGTGAATACACATGTGAACACACATGTGAATACACATGTGAACATATTGTTAATAACTAATGAAAATGGTGATAAACATTATTGTTTAATTAAAAATATGAGCAGATTATTTTCAAACCAAGTCAATAAAAGCAAAGAAAAAATACATATTTGTAATTATTGTTTACAAAATTTTAGAAATGAAAAAACTCTTAAAAATCATTTAGAATATTGTTGAAAATATAAATGTGGAAAAACTGTTTATCCTAATAAAGGAGAAAAATTAAAGTTTAAAAATTATGAAAGAATGCACAATGTGCCGTTTGTAATTTATGCAGATTTTGAATGCAATTTAAAATATGAGGATAAAAATATTGGTAATAATACAAAACAATTTCAAAAACATGAACCGTCTGGATATTGTTATTTAATAAAATGTTTTGATGATAATTTATTTAAACCAAAATTAGTAATACACAGTAAAAAGGACAATTCTGATGAAGACGTTTCTTTAAAATTTGTAGAAAGTTTAGAAAATAATATTAAAAAAATACATGAGCAATTTAAATTTCCAAAAAAGATAATATTAAGAGAAAAGGATAAAAAAGATTTTGAAAAAGCTAAGAAATGTTATGCATGTGATAAAAAATTTGAACCGCTGCAAAGCAGCGCCACAAGTGGTCCTGGTGGGCAGCGAGCTGGTGATAAAGTTAAAGACCATTGCCATTATACTGGGAAATATCGAGGTGCTGCTTGTATTAGTTGTAATTCAAAAATGAAAAAACCTAAATTTGTTCCAGTTATATTTCATAATTTACAAAATTATGATAGCCATTTGTTTATAAAAAATCTAGGTGTTTCAGAAGGTGAAATTAATTGTATACCCAACACTGAGGAGAAATATATTTCATTCACAAGAGATTATTGTTGATAAATTTGAATCTAAAAAAATAATTACAGAAAAACAATTTCAAAGTAAATGTAAAGAAAACATTATTGAATATGAGGAATTTAATAATGAAAAAGGTGAAATAGAGTATAAAATCAAAGAAATGATATATGTTAAAAAACAAATTAGATTTATTGACAGTTTTAAGTTTATGCAAAGTGGTTTAGGAAACTTGGTTAAAAATTTAGATAAAAATGAACTAAATATTATGAAAAAATTTTACGGTGAAGCTGAAGAAAGAGAATTATTAACTAGAAAAGGTGTGTTTCCATATGATTGGTTTGATAATATTGAAAAATTAAAAGAAGTAAAATTACCTGATATTAAGGAATTTTATTCAAAATTAAATGATGAAAATATAAGCGAAGCAGATTATGAACATGCGCAAAATGTTTGGAAAAAATTTAATATTAAAAATATGAAAGAATATCATGACTTATATTTGAAAACTGATGTGATACTTTTGGCAGATGTTTTTGAAAATTTTAGAAAAGTTTGTAAAGGAAATTATAAATTAGACCCCACTTGATATTATACTTCTCCAGGGCTTGCTTGGGACGCAATGTTAAAAATGACTGGAGTTGAATTGGACTTATTATCCGATCCACAAATGTACCTTATGATTGAAAATGGAATTAGAGGAGGAATTTCAACAATTACAAAGAGATATGCAAAAGCAAATAATAAATATATGGGTTCAAAGTATAATCCTGAAGAATATAATGTATATCTTGCTTATTTAGACGCGAATAATTTATACGGATGGGCTATGAGTAAAAAACTTCCTGTGAGAGATTTTAAATGGATGAATGAGAAAGAATTACAGAATTGGGAAAAATTTCCTTGTATATTAGAAGTTGACTTGGAATACCCTGAAGAGTTACATGATTTACACAATGAATATCCTCTTGCACCAGAAAGATTAAAAACGCACTCTTCGAGTGCTGTTGAAAAATTAATACCAAATTTGAATAATAAAGAAAAATATGTTTTACATAGTGAAAATTTGAAATTATATGAAAAATTAGGATTAAAAATTAGTGGAATTTATAAAGGCATTAAATTTTATGAAGAAGATTTTATGAAAAAATATATCGATTTAAACACAAAACTGAGAACAGAAGCAAAAAATGAATTTGAAAAAGACTTTTTCAAACTTATGAATAATTCGGTATTTGGAAAAACTATGGAGAATGTTAGAAACAGAGTTGATATACAATTAGTTAACAGAGAAGAAAAAGCATTAAAATTATTTTCAAAAACTAATTTTAACAAAAGAACAATATTTTCTGAAAATTTAATTGCTGTGCATATGCATAAGAAAAAAGTTAAGTTAGATAAACCAATATATTTGGGAATGAGTATATTAGATTTATCAAAGACTCTTATGTATGATTTTCATTATAATTATATTAAACCAAAATATGGTGAAAATTCACGGTTGTTATTTACAGATACTGACAGTTTAATGTATGAAATTAAAACTGAAGATTTTTATAAAGATATATCACGAGATGTTGAAAAGATGTTTGACACAAGTAATTATCCAAAAGATCATGAAAGTGGAATTAAAACCGGTTTAAACAAAAAAGTAATTGGAATGATGAAAGATGAGTGCGGGGGTAAACAAATAGAAGAATTTGTAGGGCTCAGAGCAAAATTGTATTCTTATAAAATGTGTGAAAGTGGAAAGGTGTCAAAAAGATGTAAAGGTGTTAAGAAAAATGTTATTGAAAAAAGTATAACATTTCAAAATTATAAAGATTGCTTATTTACTGAAGAAGAACAAATTAGAAAAATGAATTTAATAAGACATCGAAATCATGAATTGTATACTGAAAGTGTAGAAAAAATTGCATTGTCTTCAAAAGATGATAAAAGAATGATTTTGGATAATAAAATTGACACTTTGGCATATGGACATTATATGTCGGAAATGATTAACACTTATGAGAATATATTTGGATTTAAGCCGTAAAATAATTTATCAGCGAAGCTGTTTAGCGGATAGGCTTATTGTTTAAAATTGTGTTAAAATAAGGTAATTTCCCCGCTTTTTGTTGCGGGGTTTTTCCCCGCATTCCATACATGCCTAATCTCCCTAACAACCGGCGAATCCGAAAATAGTTTTTTTGTTGACATCGAGTGAGGCTAGTATTTAGGGAGATTGAGCATGTATGGGAATGTTGACGCCACTTCCGATTGTTAAGTTGGGTAATTCTCCTTTTGCCTCCAATCATATGATCAGCGGTTGTCATTCACAGACTCAGAATCAGTCAATCAAATTATGATGTCACTTCCTGCGTCACATTAGTATAAGAGTTTATGTGCTTGTGAAATTAAGTCAGAAGTGAAATTAGTAATATGGAACATGATCACGGTGAAACTATGCAATTCGATGAAACAGATCTAATCTCAACCCAAGCAGCGAGTCAAGTAGAAGGCTCTGGACTATCCATACCACATCAAAAACCAGTGGAAACAGTAGCGGAGATTCTTCAAAACATCATAAACAAAGATTCAATACCTAAAGAAGACCTTAGGAGGACGTGGAACAACAAGAAATCTGAACGAGAAAAGCTGTTGAAACAATAGAACAGAGCGAAGGAATCTCTGGCATATTGGGTTTCGAAAACGAAGTTTCTTGAACACAAGCTTAATAGAAACGCAAAAGAACTTGAAAAAATGCGAGGACGAATGCTGGCCGATTGTTTGAGTGAAGATTGAGAAGAGGAGTAATCAAGCCGCTGCTTTAAGAAGAATTATTTGTTATGTAACACGGTTGTGTTACATAACAATTATGAACTGTTGGTTTTCTGAGTTTCATATTACTTATATCACTTCTCCTTCTCCTTTGGGAGTCGTAAACGTCCGTTTTCATAAGCTAGGCGTTCTGATGAGGCTTGATATCAGCCGAAACGACTCAGACAGATGGGTTTGTCTTCTGGTTGTCTTCGGCTTCTCTCGTTTTTGGATCACGTCCTTTAATATGGGTAATTCTTGACACTTTAGTGATCGTGTTTCATATTCTACATTCACTTCTGTCTTTGTTTCGCAGGTGATTTACACGCAACTTTTAGAATCTTAATTATTTTAATTTATCAGCTTTGCTGTGTGAGGGGTTTTTCCCCGCATTCCATACATGCCTAATCTCCCTAACAACGGAGCAAACCGAAAATAGTTTTTTTGTTGACATCGAGTGAGGCTAGTTGTTAGGGAGATTGAGCATGTATGGAATGTTTGGAATGTTAAGGGTAACCCCCCAAGACAACATGTCAGCGAAGCTGTTTGAAACAGCTTTGCTGCTAAAGTTTTGACCCATTTTTAAAATGTGTTGAAATTCTTTGTAACGTAATTAAATTCATGAAAGCGGCCGGAAGTTTTGGCAAGCATTTTGATAGCGTTGGTCGAGCTGTTTCAACGAGTAAGGCATCTTCACAAATCAAATAACTTTTCACACAAAAGTTTCACAAATGTGAAGCTAAAATGTGAAACTTTTCACACAAAAGTTTCACAAATGTGAAGCTAAAATGTGAAGTTTTTGATTGGTTGAACTAATTTATGGTAACGTAATTAAATTCATGAAAGCGGCCGGAAGTTAAGTAAGCGAAACCGAAAGTAGTGCCGCCAATAAAACGGGTTTTCCCCCGCGACACTTTGAAAAATTTTGACCAAATTTGAAAATGTGTTGAAAACCTGTGACAGAATCCGGATATTACAGACTACTGTCACATTAGATATCTAAATCCACAAAGAATAAAAGATACCGACAAAGAATTTATTAATAAATTAGATTATGATAATGTGAAATTCCCTGTAATCATAAAAGACATTCCAAAAGTGTAAAAACAAAATAATATAAATGTAAATGTATTTAGCTGGAAGAACAGCTCAGCTTTTCCAATTTATATATCATCCATACAGCACAAGGAAGTAATGAATTTACTATTTTATAAGAATCATTATGTTCTAATAAGCAACTTTAACAGATTCATGTATAATTATACGAAACACAAAGATAAAAAACAGTTTTGTATGTATTGTCTGCAATGTTTTAGCAGTGCAGTTACTCTTGAAAAACATAAGAAATGTATAACTGTAAATAGCAAGCAAGCAATAAATATGCCAAAAGAAGGAGATAAAGTTCAATTTAAAAATATAAGAAATTAGAAGTACTCTGTTATTTATGCGGACTTTGAAGCAATTGTAGAGAAAATACATGGAGTTAAAAATAATCCAGGCAGCTCATATACTGACAAATATCAAAAACAAGGATTGCAGTTATGCTTATAAAGTAGTATGCTGTTATGATGACCAATACAGTAAACCACTAGAATTATACAGAGGGCCTAATGCAGTTTATAAATTCCTGGTAAAGGCTGATTTCCATTATGGTTGCTTTGCCCGCATGGGCGGAGCAAGCATGGTCATAGATTGCACGCATGTACAGAATGCAATCTCCATTGATTTTATTATTAGTGATTTTGGCATGCTCGTTTAAAAATTAATTCCAAGATGGCAGCTTTAAATAGAAGACTACTTGTCCTGATTTTATTAAGACGACAGTTCCAAAGAAGGAAATATAGAAAACGATTTTGGATAAGGAAGATATATTTAGATAGAAAAAGAAAAGGGGAATATCACACTTTCGTACGTGAAGCAATGTTATTTGACTATGAGTTTCGAATGACACCAAGTAAATGAGCTACTTGGCTTAGTCGCACCAAGAATCACATGCTGGAAAACCCGACGAGAAGCCATTGGGCCAGAAGAAAGACTTGCAGTAACACTGAGGTACTTAGTCACAGGTGATGCTTTTATTACTATCGCAGCAAGTTATCGATTAAGCGATACCACTGTTGGGCGTGTACTCAGAGAAACATGTCAAGTGTTATGGGAAGTCCCTTGTGCTAAAAAGTATTTGAATGTTCCTCAAACAGCTAATGGATGGATTGAACTGGTTCATGGTTTTGAAGTTAGGTGGAACTTTCCAAATTGCATGGGTGCAATTGATGGGAAACATGTTATAATACAATGCCCCCCAAGAGGAGGCTCCATGTTTTTTAATTGTAAAAAAATTCACAGTGTAGTTTTGATGGCAATTTTCAATTCAAAATATGAGTTTATTATGGTTAACATAGGCGATTATGGCAGGGTCAGTGATGGAAGTGTTTTCTCCAGCAGCAACCTTGGCATTGCAATGGAGAACATATGTTAAATTTACCACCAGAAAGAACACTGCCAGGGACAAACATTTTCCATACGTTTTTGTTGGAGATGATGCGTTCCTGTTAAGAACATATATGGTTAAACCCTATCCGAGGGGTACAATTCGATTACCTGAAAAAATTGCAAACCACCGTTTTTCAAGAGCAAGACGAATTGTTGAGAATGCTTTCGGGATAGCAACATCAAGATTTAGATTGTTTAGATGTGCAATTACTGCTGGTGTTGAGGTAGCTGTTGAAGCTACAAAGGCTATCAATGTCCTACACAACTATTTAATGGCTGGTAGACATTCTGACAATAATAACTCTTACTGTCCACATGACTATGTAGATCCAGAACATGATGGGCATGTAAGAGAGGGCCTTTGGAGGAGGCAAGAAGACAACTGTCTTGGCCTTCAGGATGTCAGAAATATGGGATCCAATAACTATTGTGTTAATGCCAAAAATGTACACGATAATTTTCGAGATAATTTCAACTCAAATGCAGGTTCTGTTCCTTGGCAACAGGCAATGGTTACAAGCACATCTGACAATTTTGACAGAAACTAATATGGTGTTTGAACACCTAAGCTTGATGAAAATTTACAAACAGTTATTGACTTTTTTTCTTTCAGTGTTTATGACAATACTAACAAAAAATTGTTACTTTATCTGAATGTTAGAATAACTTTTCACAGCAAACACATTATAAACATACTGTATTTCCCCCACTATAAATTATCCAAATGGTCCTATTAATTTTACTAAGGATCATCAAAAAAAAAACCAGTTGTACATTAATATGTAAGGAGGTTTGTTGAAGGGAGGGGTGTATTTATATTTTCATGAAATAGAAATGTTTATTATAAGTAGGTTACACTTCCTTACAGTAAGGTTTAGAATAAAGGATGGGACTAATAGAGGAAATATAGTAACCTTTTATCTTATGTAATTTTTACAACCAACAAAAATGTAAAATCATGTAATATTATTGTACAAAACACAACCATCCTCTTATAATTGTTTCACTTGCTGTCATCAAATTCATATTTCATTAACACTTGTATTTCTACCCTGGCCATCCTGTTCTTCTTGGATGGTAGCTTGTCTAATATTTCGACTATACTATCACAAAACAAGTGATTGCTGCTTTTTGACTCTTGTGTTCCAGGTTTCTGTTCATCAGATTTAGATAACGCATTGACAAGAAGCAAGTCTATTTTATCCTGGTGCCCAGATTTTTTCATTACATCCATAACAGAATCTGCTTTCCTTTTGTTAAGATCAGCTTTAGAAGCACACATATCAGGTGGTGGTGTTGAAATGGTGGAGGTGTAAGTGGGTCACTGTCATCACTTATACTGCCAGAATCAGTATTAGTACTCTCATTTGACAGAAAAATATTGCTAGTTGTTTCTCAATTTCCGCTCCTGATTTTTAGGTATCTTTTATTTTTTTCAGACATCTCATCATACCATCTCGTAAATTCTTCCATCTGTGCTTCAGAATGTCAGCTAAAAATGGCAAGAATAACTATTATTTTGTTCTAATTTTTGGCTTTTTATATCAACATATAATACACTCCAGCACCCCTCTCACAAATACGGTGCACGCCTTTGTCTTGATGCAACTGTGCACCATATTACACAGTCACTTTGCCTTTGTTGAGACCTACTTTCTTTTTAAAGCAGAAGTCACTACAACTAGTAAGCACTTAACTTTAAATCAGTGTTTAGCTTCATTTCTTAAATAACTTATTTTAATTTCACATATACTGTATGTACTGTAACAATACTTGTGTAACTGTCACTGAATTATGGTCAATGCTGCATGTAATCGCTGAAATACACCAAGACCTAGTATCACAAAAGCCAAAGATTCAAAAACTTATTAACAGGTTTACATATATTATCTTGTGAAGTAGGTACCCTGAATAAAGATTGCTTATTGTTATTATGTAAAATTGTAAATCTACGTCTATATTTATCAATTTATGAACTATTAACAGAGTTGTACGTACCACTTTTGTTTTATTTGAGAGATATTTCTGTCCATGCTTGGTTCTTTTTTATAATGTCTTTGTATCCTCTTGTTGATGTGTCCCAAAGTATTCTGTATTTATGAACTTCTTCTACCAAATGTTCATCTAGTTGATCATCATCGTCCTTTTCTTCAAAATTTTGCTGTTGTGATGCTGGCAAATTTGGTGTTGCTAGTGTTGGAAGACTTGGAGCTGTGCCTTGCCCTTGTTCTATAGAAACTGGTCGCCACAACAGATCTGATGTAGGTTGATATGAGTTGCTGAACTCCACCATGTTTTCCATGGAAGCAAGCTTTGATCGAAAACGTTGCTTTTGCAAAGCAATGTGATTGGTTGACTCCAATCACCTGTGTCTTTGGGTGCGCGACATTGCCATAAAAGTTGAAAATTTTCAACTTTCAAAGCATGTACGCAGCGTCCAAGTGAAGCCGCACACTGTCGCACAATAACTCTACAGCACATGCTCAAAAGTGTCTGCTCTGCCCACGCGGGCAAAGCGACCATAATGGCAAATAGCCTTAAAGATGTTAGAAGAAGAAAAATGGTATCAAGAAGTGTTAGAAATAACAGCAGCTGCAGAAAAGAACTTCAAAAAATCTGATAGTTGTCATATTTGCAGTGTTGAATATAAATCATGCGATGTCAGAGTTAGAGATCATTGTCATATCACTGGTAAATACAGAGGTTCTGCGCATCAGAAATGCAATATAAATTATAAATTAACAGAGAAAATACCAGTAATATTCCATAATTTAAGAGGTTATGATTCTCACTTAATAATGCAATAAATTGGCAAATTCAAAAGGAAAATAAATGTTATACCAAATAACATGGAAAGATGCATGTCTTTCATGTTGGGAAACCATCTTATATTCCTGGATAGTTTCCAATTTATATCCAGAAGTTTACATTACCTTGCAGGTTGTTTGCCAGAAGAGGCATTTAAATATACAAAAGAAGCATTTCCAATAGAAGAACAGTTCAATCTTATGAAGCAGAAAGGTGTTTATTCATACGATTACATGGATAGCTTCCATAAATTTGAAGAAACAGAATTACCATAGAAAGAACAAATCTACAGAATATTAAATAACAAACATGTTACAGATGCTCAAAATATCTGGAGTACTTTCAACATACAGAACTTAGGTGAATACCATGATTTGTACCTTAAAACTGATATCCTTTTATTAGCAGATGTATTTGAGAACTTTAGAAAAACCTGTATGCAGTACTATAAATTAGATCCATGCCATTACTTCACTTCTCCTGTGTTAGCATGGGATGCTATGTTGAAAATGACTGGTATTAAATTGGAATTACTTACAGACATTGATATGTTCCAATTTATTGAAAGAGGAATGTGAGGAGGAATAAGTTACGTAGCAAATAATAAATATATGAAGATAGGAAATACATAATGTATCTGGATGGGCAATGAGCCAATCATAAGCTACTAGCGGATTTAAATGGAAAGATCCAAATGAAGTGTAAATAAGCAGTTACACAGATAGCACAGAAAAAGGACTTCTATTAAAAGTAGACTTGGAATATCCTAAGGAATTACATGACCTGCATAATGACTATCCATTAGCACCAGAAAAAGACTGTAAAGAAAGACAAATTATCCAAATATTGAAAGATGATAAAGAAGAAATACAAAATATCTGTGGGGCTTGTAAGTAAATTAATAACAACATTAAATAAGAAAAAGTATGTTATACATTACAAAAATTTGCAATCATATTTATCCTTAGGAATGAAATTGAAAAAGATCCACAGGATATTAGAATTTAAACAATCAACATGGTTGAAAGAATATATTGATTTCAACACACAAAAGAGAACAAATGCTAAGAATGCATTTGAGAATGACTTTTTCGTGCTAATGAATAATGCTGTTTATGGAAAAACTATGGAAAACTTAAGAAAACGTGTAGATGTCAGATTAATTACAGATAAAAAAAAAAGAAATTGAATTACCTATTCAATAGTATAATGTATAGTTACATGAAAGACAATGAAAAAGGTGTTAAGAAAAATGTAATAAAAAAGACATTAAGCCCACCGCACACTAGAGCTATCAGCTGAGCTGAGTGTCACTTGTGACAGTTGGCATAAGCAAGTTCCTCAAGTGTGTGGTGGTGTTTTTAGCGATTTCCACCATGCATGCCATCAGTGCCGAATATTCAACATGTTGAAAAATTTTGTGTATGAATGAACAGTTCCTCTAAGTGCGCGTGCGTGAACAGCTATCACCTTAGCAAACAATAGCAATATGCATGCGTGAAGCAATTTTTACGAATCAAAACGTGGTGGCTGATATTATGTTGGAAGACCAAATTGCTGATATGTGGCCGAATTATCCTTGCCTTTATGACGTTAGAAGTCCGGACTTTAAAAACAGAGACTTGCGTGAGAGTGGTATTCAAGAGATTGCTGAGAAATTTGGGAAAACAGGTAAGCGGGGGAGTTATCATATATTCATATGTAGTAATTGCGTAAAGATGCAGCTTGTATTTACTACGGTACTTTCTGTGTTATTGAATTGCCAGCTGCCAAGTCGTAATAACATGAGGTCAATGTGATGTTCCCTTCGAAAATATTTTTTTTGAAATTTACTCCGAGCTGAATGGGTGAAAGCAAAGTTAAAAGCCTTGCAAAACAGTTATGTGAAAGCAAAGAAGCCAGCTGCAAGTGGTAACGCATGAAAAAACCCCTCCAACAGAACAATATGGTTGCAGGAGAAATTACAGTTCTTGGCCCTGCATGTTGCTACTAGGACTTCAGTTTCAACTTTAAGTTCAGTAAGTATGCTTAAAATATACACATGACTAATATTTAATGTGACAATTCCAATTAGCTTAAAGAATTTACATTCAAACGATCATGTTGTCCTGCCATGGAACAGATCCATGGTGATTAAAGTACTCTGCTAAAAGATCTCGCTGGATTTTGGCATTTCTTGTTGCATTATGGCTAGATGACGGTTGTAATCCATTCAAAATTGGATAATTTCTCCATGTGCCTCTTGAAACTGAATGGTCACTGTTCTCCAGGTCTGCTGCTTCTGCATAGCTTGCCTTATTTTTCTCCACCATGATGTTGTGCAGACAACAAGCTGCTAAAATAATATCGGTCACCTTGTCTTAGGAAAGTTTCATTGTAGTTAGAAAAACTCTCCATCAGTGTGCCAAAATCCCAAATGCATTCTCCACAACACAACGAGCATGTGACAACCTGTAGTTGTAAATTCACTGCTTCTTTTCCAAATTACGATGAGGGTAGGGCTTCATGACTTGTCGTGTTAAGGGAAATGCATCATCTCCAACAACGTGGTGATCAATTTTTGTTGCTATACCTGATGATGTTCTTGGTGAGGGGAGGTCCAATGAATTAAATTCTAATGCTGTCGTCAATGGTGAATCCCCAAACACACCTGCATCCCCTGCTCTTCCCGCCTCACCAACATGAACAAAGATAAATTTGTAATTAGCATCAACCAATGCAAGTAAAATAACACTAAAGAAATGTTTATAATTAAAGAATTCAGAGCCAGTATCCCCAGGTTGTTGAATAGCAATATGTTTCCCGTTGATTGCTCCAAGGCAACATGGGTAGTTCCACTTGCTTTCAAATTTAGCAGCAATATTTATCCATTCTTCCTTCTTGGTTGGAGTCTAAAAAATGATAATATTTTTACTTTATAGGATTCTACTAGTACTCCTTCAGAAATAAATTTGAGTGAGGTTGCATTTGATATTGACGAAGATGACGAAGATGCAGATGAATTTAATGCAAATGCAACAAATCCTGTAAGTCCTGCCATCAGTGAAAATGACGGGCTGGAAGGAAGGGGAGTAACCAGATTGACCAATCAGAAAAAAAACTAGTACGTCAAGAAAGAGACATGCAGATGAAGAGTTTTCTCTCATTAGAGGCCTGTCTCAATCAATTTCCAAAAAACACAAGCGGCAAAAAGTACCTACACAGGGAAATAGTATGTTTCAGTCCTTTGGCAATTATATTGCCAATCCAGGGATTATTTTAGTGTGCATTGATAACCAATTTGTGCAGTGGTAAATGAGATTTGTGCAGTGATAAATGAGACTGTGCAGTGATAAAATGTGGTGTTATTCGGCAAATTACCAATAATTTTTTATAAATAATGTTCAAAAGTACAGCAACAATAACGGTTCCTTTTCCCTATTGTTAAGCAAAAACCTAAACATGCAAATAGATCTTACTTTGAAAGTGCTATACTGTGATTAATTCGCTACAGTTTATCTTCGGAATGTCTGGTAAATGTCAACGTAAACTGGTAAAGTATCAACTACATTATTTTCTTATTGAATACAACTAGTTTAACTGAGCTAATAAGCTAAATGAGACTAAAATCCATGATTCAATGTTTTCTGTTTTGTCACAATGTCTGCATCGTCAACCTCGCTTTCATCAGTATCACCACGTTCAAAAACTTTCTGAAACCATGCCTGCTTGTCAGCCTTTGGTGTATCTCTCACGCGCCGTTTTCTTTCGTTAATAAAATGACGAACGGCTGGCCTTGGGTCGAATTTTGCCAAGACTGGCATGTTGATGTTGACATAAAGATAATGGCTTATTGTTTCACGTTGAAGACGATTCCTTGAACTTGTCTTTACGTTGTTGTATGCCGAGACTAATCTTTCACGATCAGCTGAGTGTGGTTTGCATACAAGTGTTCGGGCCAGTACCTCTGTTAGCGTTTTGGTCTCGTTGGAATTTGCGCACAGGTTTTGCAGCAAAGCTTTCGGGTTGCTTTTGTTCATATTGCTTTCCTGCACATCCTCGTACTCTTGTGCCAGATATCGCAGATCGAGATCCGGTGCCACTGAAGCATGAACTTCTCTGATATCTTCTTCATTTGCAGTAAATTTTACAAATGAAGAGAAATTTTCTTTTGCGTGATCATCTATGTCGAGCCTTCTTTCCATAAAATTATGCAGTGCCTGTAATACCTCAACCTTTATTGCGGAGAACGCCCTCGTTTCAGAAACATAGAGATTTCTTCGTGTCGTACATCGTTCCTTCTGCCACAAAAGTGTCCCAAAAAATTTTCCATGTTCCTCATTGTAGCTTTGAGAAAACTTATCTTCCCAACCACCTATGATTGAGCGTTGATGTAATTTGTCAAGTTTTGCAATGAGTTTCTTTGTTTCTGGGACAATATCAACGATTGTTATGTCGTCTCTTTGCAACTTCTTCTGGAACACCTTCAGCAGGAAAAGAACGTCTCCGAGTAAGCACATCAGCATTAAGTTGTCTTTGTTTGACAACAGTCTCCCGAAACCCTTCGCTTGCTCCTCTTCTGATCTTTCACAAAACACCATAAGTGCCCTCCAAGAGGTGAGAACGGCATCAATCAATCCTGCTGTAAATTCCGTCCACCTAACTTTGTAATACTTTGGAAAGCGCCGAACATTGAGACCCTGCTCTTTTGCATACTTTTCAAGTTCTGCTGTACGTACCGCTGACGCATGGAAAAATGAAGAGATAGCAGAAACTTTTCGTATCAGGGTATCCACGTCTGAAACTTCCTTACACAGGTCGTGGTACGCTAATGCAGAAGAGTGAACCGAACTGACTTCAACATTGGGAATTCTGCCTCTTCTTTGGCTCTTTCATCATCAATCAATTTCCACAGTCCATTATGTTCACCGACATTTTTGTTTTCCCCGTCCGTTGTCATATGGTTTGCAATGGTCAACACTTTATTCAAGCCAATTGTATCAGTTGCGCCTTCCTTCAATGCTTCTAAATGACCCTTGGCACCCCTATTTTTAACATGGCCAAGGCCAACGTACTGAAGTAGTTTGTTTCCATTTTTGTTAATAACATTCAACAACATGAACTCGTCGTCCTTTTGAGTACGATCCATCGAAGCATCGCACCGGAAAGAGGCTGTGAGACAATCATCGATTTCTTGTTTAAATCTTGGTAGGTCAATCTGCACGATAATTTTCAAAAGTTCCTGATGGCTTGTTGGTGTCACGTATTGTAAATCAAACACTGATGTGTCATACTCTTTAAAAGGACTATTATAATCGAAAGTGTGAGCAATTTCACTAGCTACTACTCTTGATGGCCAGGTAAAGGCAGAAATTGCTAAATTTTTGGTTCGTTGTACACCTGAATTGTCAATTTACTGATTCGGTTAGCAAGAAGGTGTGTTTGTGCGTTTGCTATCTTCAGTAAAGGTACTGCTTGTATTTTTTCAGATGAAGATAACCCCTTAATTCTATTCAACTTAAGACTCTTTATGAGCTTCACTGCTGAGATGTTTTGCTATTGTTCCTTTACGGGCTTCTGTTCCTGTTGGTGTGCATATGGGGGGAATTCGACCTCTGTAGCAAAACATTTTAACAATATCTGAGTTTTCATTGCATGCTTTGCATCGTATTCTTTTTCTCCCGCCGGATTTAGGTACCACCTCTATGTCTTTGGCTGCAGTTATACGATCATCAGAGTAACTTTGAGAAGTAAGTTCATGTTCAGTCTCAGAATCACTGTCTCCTGTAACTGTTGAGCTCAAAGTTGAAGAACTAATTTCAGTGTTATTGGCTTCGTTCAATCGATCAGACTGTTCGCTGCATAGTTCCTGGCCATTAGAAATGTTTACATGAGCACCAGCTCGCTGATCTTGTGAATTTAAGCTGTCATTCGCCATCTTTGCTGCTACTGGTTCGATTGCTTCATTAGCATTTCTTATAAAGAAATCAAGTGTTGACTGCTTTGTAGCCATCTTTCCCAATCTATTTTTGACAGCCGATTTAGTTGCTACCCCGTTGCTAAGGAAGTACAGTTGACCAATCAGCTACAATTTTGGTTAAAGTATCGATGATAATATTAAATAACTATGCCTACTGCCTAATTATTGTAATTAAATAAACACTGCGTGGGTATTATTGTGTTGAGAAGTAGTCAGGAGCGTCAAAACGTGTTCAAAAATTATCAAAGAATGTTACAAGTTATCCCAAGGTTTGTTTGAGTTATTTTCTGCCGGTATTGACCGATATATGTGCAAATTTATTTCTCAATCACACAAGCACGTCTGCACGAGTAAAGGCGCTCAGCGTGCTATATTAAATACACTATTAATTTTTATATCAGTCCGCGGATGTATGAAGTTATATTATTGTATTTAAGCCCTAATTAAGTAGCCCCGATCCATTTTAATACCTTCAAAAAGTGAACATTGACTTGAGAGTATACATGTAATATTGGCAAGAACTAACTCAATTTAGTCAATTATTAAATTCAGCAAAATACACTTTTGTCATATTTTATGTATATGGTATTTAGTTTTACTCTTACTATTATTATATTTTTAGAAGTATACATTTCATAGTTGCTTGTTAGAAGATTCTTTAAAAATGAGTGCTAAGTAATATAGATGGATTGACATTTTGCAAAAAATATGCGAAAAAGTGTATATTTAATATTTTTATAAAAATAGAGTATGGTGATATGGGCTCAGCTGTGATTTTGGCTCATTTGCCAGCATGTATATAGTGTAAGGCATGGGTTACAGAATCAGAACAAGTAGGGCAGTCAGAAGTTTTTCTATAATGTCAGTAAAATGATACAAATTTTATCCTTTTTGTGCTTTTGTGCAGTGATAAAATTTCCTTAAAATAATCCCTGTGCCAATCCATTGTCAGAAGTGGATAGCAGGACATGTAATTTGGCTCAAAACAAGATTAGCAACATTTTTTGAGCACAGGCTGGTCATTTGGTTCAAGAAGTGCAACCACCCATGATGCAGCCACCAGCACAACATACTTTCCTGCCTATTCTGCAGTCACATCATGTCATGCCAACTAGTATAAGACCATCAAGCCTGCAGTCTGCAGTGTATGCTGACCACATTTCATCTTTGAGATGAACAAACTAGAATAAACTCAACTGGGGGATGGTAACATAGAGAACCTATGAACATAGCATAAATATTATAATAGACCAATCCTGCTAATATTGTTGAAATGAAGAAATTTTGGATGTAAAGTTATTAGTTTTATAATGGGTTAGGGTATAATGTGTAATATATGTTTCAATAAAAACCTTCAAATATTTCTCCTTCATCACTGCATACAATGCCTGACAAGTGTCTTCCACTATTCCAGAAATTGTCCTTTCACCGATTTGATATTGGAATGACAGACTTCTGAAACTCTCTCCTAGGTTAAACAATTATATGGAAGCGTTAACAAATTGCTTATTAACCCATGCATAGCTGGTAACAACTCCATTCAATTTACTACAAGCACAAACAAATTTTCAAACCTGTTGCTAAAAAACGCAATGTAACTGATGGTCTTTCCATCGGCTTTAAACAGCATCGGAGATGATTGTCTTGCCTCTCAATCAATGACAAAACAAGTGCCAAAACTTGTTCGTATGCCCCTCTCTCCAACCTGTGGTACTGTCTGAACTGTTCAGTATCTTCAGCACTCAATTCACAAACAATATTCTCGCACACCCCTTGAGTGAGTTGTCGAGAAATCCACCGCTTTGTCCACACAGTTCTGTGAGCCGCTCTTAAATGCTTTCACCTTCGCCGCAATAAAAGAAGTAGGAGCGAAGTTTCTTCTTCATTGGACGACGAATTATACTGTTCACAAATGGCAGCCATTTTTAACAGTCAATATGAACTGAATGTGCATGCGTGTTGGTATTGTTTGCTAAGGTGATAGCTTTTCGTGCACGCACACTTGGAGGAACTGTTCGTTCATGCACAAAATTTTTCAACATGTTGAATATTCGGCACCAATGGCATGCATGGCGGAAATCGGTAAAAACGCCACCACACACTGGACGAACTTGCTTATGCCAACTGTCATGAGTGACGCTCAGATCAGCTGATAGCTCTAGTGTGTGGCGGGCTTTACACAAACACTATAAAGATACATTGTTTGACAAAAAACAAATGCATCATAAGATGAAAATGGTAAGAAGTAATTTACATGAGTTAAGCAGTTATGAGATAAATACGATCTCACTGTATTGTTTTGATGATAAACGTTATATCCTTACAGATGGTGTTAGTAGTTATGGGTATGGTCATTACAGAATATGCAAATGTTAAATATCATATATAATTACTATAAGATAATTAAGTAAATTTAAAAAGAATGATAGGAAAAAAGTAAGCAATCTAAAAGCTAAGCTTTAATCTGAGAGTAATATAGAGATGGGGGTCCATTTTATGCACATTGGGTGGTCTTGAGTTTTTAACAAAAACTAAGGCATTTCTTTGAAAACATTGAAAATACCATCAAAAAGGGGTGATTTCCCTGTAGGGGATACAGGGTTTTTCACCGAATGGACAGGTGTGCTCATAATCCCATATTTATATTACTCATGTTAACTAATTCTGATTCCTATATACTACTAAAAAAAGCTACTTTGTTCTGGGAGTATAGTAATGATATTGAAATCTAATATAATAACCAGAAAAAAATAATTCATAAAGGGGTGTTGGAAAGAGATAAAATCCTTTGGTAATGTAACTTTAGAAGAAAATAAATATGGCTGCAGCTGTACACTGACTAGCAATAATACTATAAATCTAAAAATTCTTGGCCCAGTATTAGGATTTTCTACTAATAAAATAATGACAGCCAACACAGCCACAAGAAGTGATGAATTAGATATTAATCTGGGGCTATGGCATATAAAACTTAACTGTAATCTAATTCATAGATCAAATAATATTTTCAATGGTGGAAAAAATGTGTTGTTTTCTCTGCCCATTACAACAACTCGATCTTTGGCGGGTAGAGTGCAACATTAGTACTAGAAATGCATGCACGCAACAACCCCTCGCCCACCCTTCCAATATATCTCTCAAGAATCCAAGTAACAATGATAATTTTTCAAAATTCTCAAAAAGACAAATCTTCCTGACTGTAACTGGAAGAGGAGATGCAATAAAAAAAAATCCACACAGAATTTGGCTCCAAATAAACAACAATTCAAACTGGAAATTATTTTATATTTAGATTGCTTATAGTCATATTCACCTTTAAAATTTCAATTCTGCTTTATTAAAACAAAACGTTTGATGAGAATAATGTTCAACGGCTTAACAAATGGTAAGATATCCATCCTTACAATTAAATTATTAAACAACAAATGATAGGATCAATACCCTGAATTATTTGCGGGTTTATGGTAATTAGTGTCATTTTCCAATTAGACTTCTCACTCATTTTGCCTTAAACAAAGATTGTTTTATTAGATGACCAGACTTTCCATCTTAAAAGTTGAGAATTCTCATAGGTTGTCAAACAGATACTGGTATTATGGACAGCTCATGATTTAATATTTTTGACACTTTTTTGACTTTAAAAATTGATAAATTATATGTTACCTCAAAGTTGTTTACAAATGTCTTTAAGATCTGCTATGATAAGGGTTTATGGTAAGTATTCATCCGGAAGTACAAGACTTTGATGACGAAGTAAACAAAGAAAACATGAACAAATTCTGCAGTTTTATCGCCGACCAAAAATTGGAAAATACAAAACATAAAACAAAATACAAGCAAACTTGTGCAAGTTTTGTTGAAAGAAGAACGAGAAGAGGGAAATAAAAGACTTATTTTTTCCTAGGCAAAACATCAATAAAAAAGAAAAATGGCATATATACCTGCAACTCTTGCATATTTTCAACTAAGCATTCAGTGGCACCCCAACACAAAGGGTTCAACGGTAAATTTACACACAGACGACTTTAAACTTTCTTGAGAGGTTTTAAAATCCTGATGAAAGCATTACTGATTGAATATGGTAAAGGTCATCATGCACAAATCACTCTTGAAGTGAGAAAGACTAAAGTGGACAACTGTTTTGCCAAAGGATAATTTGGTGACCAAAAACAAGTATGTCTGCAGTGAGTTACCTGGTGGCTGTTTACCTTGCATTTTTGTTTTGAGCCAAAAAATACATCGTAACGTCTTCAATTGGGTGACATTTCGTAGTGAAAAAAATCCTGATTGAGGCAATGAAATCTTTGTGTGGAAAGCGGAGAAAGCATCCAAAGACTGTCACGGCCTGGACAACTGTTGCGATTGTGCAGCTCAGGTAAGTGGTTACCAGAACGTGAAAAGTCCCAAGATTTATACTAATGGACATCTATTCAACTTCAGCGAAGAATGTCATTTTAATATACTTAGTTGCTTTGCAAATGTCCTGACAGCAAGCAAGTTTCCTTACGTCTTTTGTTCATATTAATCAGAAAGAACCAAGACAAAGAGTTGCTGCAAAAAGTGAACAGTTGGCAAATGCATATTCCAAGGAGCTAACTTTGAGAACTGCTCTGTCAAGTCATAAATTGTCCAGTTACTGAGGTGGCGAAACCAGCCGCAGGCACCAAGAAAGCCATTTCCTTTGCCGGTCTTAAATCATTCACTGGCTTTAGTGTTCAAATAAGGTAAGCAACTTGCGAGAGATCCGTATAAGGGAAAAAAGGACGAGACCAAATCAATTTGCTTCAATACGGTACCTAAGTATGGTTTGTTCAACAACATACCAGTCCCCGAGCTTGCACATGGCATTTTTGAGCGACCGAAACACATGTATGTGTATATATATTGTAACATATTGGCAAAAGATGTAGCTTTATATAAAGAACCACACAGGTTTACATGGCTGACACAACACAACAACCTTTCTTTATTGTTCGCCAAGCATCTTGGGTACATGAAACAGTTCAACACAACTTCCGGTCAACTAAATACATTACACTGCTTTTCCCCCAGAATTAGGAGTACATCTTTATCTAAAACATAACATACTGCTACAAGTCAAGTTTTACAACTGGTTTTCTAATCCTCTGAGATCTTCGTAAAACTTTAGGCGGACTTCTTACAATCACAGGAGATACAACAGGAGCCTCATTTTCGGACAGATTTACATGTGGTTCAGGGATGTCCTCGAGAGGATTCAAATTATCATCAGTAACAGTTTGACTACTTAATTCAGGCATCAAGACCTCTGGCTCAATGACATTATCTGGTACAACATCATGTGCCCTTATCATATGATCAGTGTGAACATATCTAGTTGTGTGTCCTGTTCTTACTACATAGGTTCTAGGTCCACAAACTTTAATTATAGTGCCCGGAATCCACTTAACAGTCTTAGAATTAGCCCTTGTGTTTAGTACACGCACCCTGTCATTTCTTTCAAATGGTCTATCCCGCTTACATTTCAAATCCTTATACATTTTCTGTTTCTCTTGCTTATTCTCTACAGCTTGTGCTAGATTAGGCTTAATCAGACTTAACCTTGTTCTCAAACTACGCTTCACCATCAACTCAGCAGGGGTTATGCCAGTTGTACTGTGAGGGGTAGTACGATACCTGAATAGAAAATTAGCAAGTCTGTGTTTCATAGAAATACCCTTTGTACCCTCAAGCACTTGTTTGACTAAAGCATCCTTAACAATTCTCACGGACCTTTCTGCCGCCCCATTGGATTGCGGGTGATAGGGTGGAACCAAGGTGTGTTTAATGCCGTTTTTGCGCATAAATTCAGCAAATTCAGTGGACTTAAACTGTGGTCCATTATCGGATACAACCTCTTCAGGTAAACCATGAGTAGCGAAAATTAAACGGAGTTCATTTATGGTCCGTTCAGTAGTTGTGGAGGTCATATGTTGCACCTCAATCCATTTTGAATGACTATCAATTACTACAAGGAAGTAATCACTACCCTTCTGACAGAAATCAATATGAATCCGCTGAAATGGTCTAACTGGCCACTTCCATGGGATCAGAGGAGCACTGGGTGGGGTATTTCTAACGTTTTGGCACACTGTACAAACTCTTACTGCTTCCTCAATTTCTTGATCCATTTTTGGCCACCACATACATGTGCGAGCAATAGCTTTCATACCACATATACCAGGGTGTTCCCAATGGAGCTGCTCCAACATTTTGGCTCTAAAGATCGGTGGAATAATGACCCTGGAGCCCCAAAGGACACAATCCTGTTCACAGGACAGCTCATTCCTTCTATTGTGATACGGTTTAAAAGTCTCATCAAGACACCCTTCTGGCCAACCTGACCTCACAAATTGATTTACCTTACTTAGTACAGGATCTACAAGGGTTGCCTTTCCTATATCCTCTGCAGTAATTGGAAAATCATCATCTATTGCACTCACACTGTAGACTGCACCCTCACTACCCACTGTAGAGTCCTCATGTGGTAATCTTGAGAGAGCATCACAGTTGGCATGGTCTTCAGATCTTTTATATTCAATCTCATAGTCATAAGCTGAGAGTACAAGAGCCCACCTCTGCATCCGTGCTGCTGCTAGTGTGGGAATAGCAGATTTTGGACTGAAGATTGCCAATAGTGGTTTGTGATCAGTGATCAGGGTGAATTTACGCCCATACAAGAACTGGTGAAATTTTTTTACACCAAAGACAATTGATAATGCTTCACGCTCAATTTGTGCGTAATTCTTTTCACTCGAACTCAGTGTCCGAGAGGCATAGGCTATTGGCCTTTCCTGGCCATCGTCCATCACGTGGCTAATAACAGCCCCAAGTCCATAGCTGGATGCATCACAAGCAAGTCTTAGTTCACGTTTCCCATCGTAATGCACCAAAAGTGCATCACTGGTGAGACTGTTTTTACAAGCTTCGTATGCTTGCTGACACTCTCTCATCCATGTCCATTGGACACCCTTTTTGAGGAGCTCATGTAATGGTGCTAGTGTAGTTGCTAAGTCTGGTAGAAAAGGGTGGTAGTATTGGACCATGCCCAAAAAAGATCTCAACTCACTGACATTTTGTGGTACTGGTGCATTCTTCACAGCATCCACCTTCTCATCAACTGGATGCAAACCCTCGGCATCTATTTTCAGACCCAAATAGACAACTTCCTTCTTCAGAAATTCGCACTTTATCCGCTTTAAGTGTATGTTATATTTATGCAATCTCTCCAGTACCTGAGCCAGGATTTTAATATTCTCATCCCAATCAGAACCACCAATGAGGATATCATCTTGCTTACACACACATTTTTCCACCCCCTGCAAAATCATATCCATTTTAGCTTGGAATATTTTAGGTGCTGATTTAACCCCATATGGTAATTTGGTGTAGGAATAGAGTCCCTTGTGTGTGCTAATTGTCAGGTACTCACGACTTGCCTCATCAACATTTAACTGAGCATATGCATGTGACAAATCGAGTTTGCTAAAAACCTTTGACCCTGAGAGGGCAGCATACAAATCCTGTTGGGTGGGAAAAGGATATTGCTCATCCTCAACAGCTGAGTTGATGGTTACTTTGTAGTCCCCACAAATTCTAACTGACTTGTCAGCTTTTGGTACAACTACTATTGGGCTTGCCCATTCTGATCTTTCAATTTTTACTATTACCCCATTTTTCTCCAGTTTATCCAACTCTTTTTCAACTTGATCTTTCAATGCATATGGAACTCTTCGTGGCTTAATAAATATGGGCTTTGCACCATCTTTTATGGTAATGTGTGCTTCCAACCCTTTCATGCCCTCATAGCTATCTTCAAATAACTCACTATGCTTAGCTAGTAAATCATCAAGTTGACTTTTGGCACTTTCCGATTCAGATCTTATTAAGCAAAATATTTCACCCCACTCAATCTTTATACGGTTAAGCCAATTTCTACCCAGCAAAGTAGGCTTATTCTCATGTTTAGCTACAACAATTGGTAGTGTATATTTATGACCCCTGTACACAATGTCACATTGCATTTCACCACACACTGTGAGGGTTTCCCCAGTATAGGTTTTCAATTCAACCTTTGATGGATGAAGTGGGAAATTACTGAACTTTCGAGCATAAGTGCTCTTACTCATTATGGAGTAATCAGCAGCCGTATCTACTTCCATTACACATGGTGAACCATTTACGGTCATTTCTACAGTGTACCTTTTGTTGGTGGGATGATCTGCACCAACTGCATACAAGGAATAAATACCTAACTCCTCATAATCGCTATGCTCTTTGCTTGATTCTAATGCATTAACATTACCTTTAGTTCCCTGTGGTGTGGGTTTTACACTAGACTGAACATCTTTACTACGACAAACTGATGCAATATGACCTATTTTGCCACATTTATAGCATTTTGCTGACTTAAATTTACACTTTTGTGCAGCATGCTTACCACCACACCGGTAACACAAGGATTCATTAGTGTTCACAGTTCCCAGTTTGTTTACTATGCCTTGGCTGTCATCTCTTGCACTGACAGGACGGAATTCCTGGGTGTTCTTCTCTGCCATCTCCATTGACTTTGCTATTTGGCACGCTTTTTCGAAGGTAAGATCCCCGGTATTCAACAGCTTATTCTGGATTTTGGGATTGTTCAATCCACACACAAAACGGTCTCTCAGAGCACGATGAAGAAACTCGCCATAGTTACAATGAATGGATAGCTTCTTTAATGCCACAATGTAGTCACCGATGGATTCGTCTTGTTCCTGATAGCGAGTTCCGAAATGAAAACTCTCCGCTATCTCCAATGGCGCTGGATTGTAATGTCTCTCTAGTGCTTCCACAATGTTAGCAAAAGTAGTGTCTCTTGGTTTCGCTGGTGCCAGCAGATTGCTCAGGGTAGAATATGCTTCAGGTCCAATCTCAGTCAGAAAAATAGCACGCTTCCTGTTTGCCACTGCGAGATTGGCTTCTGCACTACCCTCGCCTGTTCGTTCAACAATGTTATTCGCCATGAAGAACATCTCCATTCGTTCCACATAAGAGCGGAAAGTCTCTCGCTCAGGGCTAAATTCTCCGACACGACCGAAGAGTCCGGTTGCCTCCATTTCGATAGCACGTGCTCGGACTTTGATCAATCTACCTCGGTCGAAGGAAAACAAAAGAAAAACACACTCTTTTCTTCACACAGAGAAAATCAAAACTTCACAGGAGTTCTCGTGCGTCTTAGTGCATGTAGAAGATCCCATCCTCGTCGCCAAAATGTAACATATTGGCAAAAGATGTAGCTTTATATAAAGAACCACACAGGTTTACATGGCTGACACAACACAACAACCTTTCTTTATTGTTCGCCAAGCATCTTGGGTACATGAAACAGCTCAACACAACTTCCGGTCAACTAAATACATTACATATATACATATATATATATATATATATATATATATATATATACATAGAAAGATACATACACAAAGCGAAAATTTTTCTCCCTGTGAAAGGACTCCACACACGTTGAGATTAGTACCCTCACACCATGCTTTGTGTGGTGGGCGAGGGGATAAATGTGGGTGAAATGCTACTGGAGTTACATGTCATGTAATTATATGGATTCTGATATGGAGACAGAGCAATTATTAAGGGATATCTATTGTAATCTGAAAACTGGTTTCCAATCTGCTGAAAAACTTTATCAAAAAGCATTAGAAAATGGTCTGAATGTGAGTAGAAAAGAGATCAGAATCACAGGACACCTATACGAGGTATATACCAATTATAAGAAAACATAAGTTTATACAAACTGTTGTTTACTATCTCGGTAAACAAATACAGTTTGATTTGGTGGATATGGGTAAGTATAAAAACCAAAATAAGGGCTACTATTCGATTATAACAGCTATTGAAATACTTTCTAGATACACCTTTGCCATACCAGTTTATAGAAGACACAAGTAATATGACCAAACTGTATTAGAGCTATTAAGTAAATTTAAGGATCGGTTTGGTGAATACCATAAAGTTAGTACACTTTGATGATGGTAAAGAGTTCTATAACATTGGTGTTAAAACTCTATAAGAGAAGAATGATATTAAATGCTGTAGTATGAAGATTTAATAGGACTCGAAAAACTGGTATGTGGAAATATTTCTACTGTAAAGGAACATATAAGTGGGTAAACATATTGGACGACCTTGTTGACAATTATAACAATACTAAACATAGCACCATCTTGATGAAACCGAAGAATGTTAACAAAATGAATGAAAATGATGTTTGGAATATATTATTCAGACATAGACATTCAGAATACCCTCTACCTAAATACGAAGTTGATGATGTTGCCAGGATATCGAAATATAAATCAACCTTTGCCAAGGGCTATGAAGCTAATTTAGAGTAAAAAGAGTTATAAGGGGCGATCCAAATGTTTATAAATTAGAGGATTTAGAAGGGGAGCCAATCACTGGAAAGTTCTATGAGGAGGAGTTATAAGCTGTTGAGAAAATATTGAGATGAAAGAGGGTAAATGGTAAAAAGATGGTGCTTGTCAAATCGCTTGGTTATGGTAGTAAACACAAAAGTTGGATTCCCGAAAGTGAGATACAAAATGTGGAGTAATCTATAAAAACATGGCAGAAGGCTTTGATGATTTTGATTTTGATATGAATGAACTACATGATCTATATCCAGAATATAATGATATGGATTCTGAAGAACTAAGTGAAAATTATAATAATCTAATTGATCAGCAACATGAACTTTTGAAAAACAAAGGCCCTAATTATAAAAGAAACATAACAAACATTGATGAATGTATAAAGAGAATTGATTATGTTTGAAGTTTAAAAACAAACGAAATTGAAACTTCATTTATAGATGGTGATGATGGTAAAACAATCACAATTAAAACAAAAAATGAAAGTTTCAAAGCTCCAAATGTTGAAGAAAATAATGTTGATTTCTATTCTGTTTCTGATGAGTCTTTTAATTTAGCTTTTAAAGAAGAGAGGGAAATTGAGTCCAGGTTAGAAGAATTAACAATAAACAAAAGGCTTAATCATGAGGAAGATATTAAGATAATTAACAAGTAAAAAAGAGTTAGGTAATAATACAATATCAAGAGAAATAGTTGATTGAACATATATAAATGATAATGGTTCGGTACTTTTTAAAAATAAAATTATAGATAGAACAACCAAAAGGGAAAGATTAAGTAGACCAATTCTAATTTTGAAACCTGGTAAAAATATAAATCCTGAGCCACTAAAAGCAAAGGGACAATTTAAGGATCTAATTGATGAGTTATCGAAAAACCTAATGTTTTTTTGGAAGGACAAAACAACCAATATTCTGAAATCAACAAAAAGAAGTATGAAATTGGAAATAAGAAGCTTTCAGCTGATGAAAAAAAACTTCTCTTAGGGTCTATTGATCCAACAGACACTATTCTTATTCCTTCTAGGATAGGGGATAATGGTGCACTTAATATAGAAGTCGACAATTTAAGAAACAATCGATAAAATGAAAGAGAGAGATGAAACTAACAATCCCATAAAATATAAAGAGTTTGATGAGTGAATCAAATATTTAATTCTTGAAGAGGTTAGATCTCAGCAAGAACAATATATATCACGTTTGTAAAGATTAAAAAAATGGGCAAAGGAGAACATAGTTTCAATATCAGTAGCAGGGATCATAACAATGATAGTCATGGGGCTTTGAAAAGCTGTATATAATGGTGCTCAAACAACCAGTAAGTTTACAAAGGCTGTTTACAATCTAGCAAAAAAAGTTGGACCTCTGTTAGCTCCATTAATAAATTTTTTAGGAAAAGTAATATCATTAAGTGCAAATGGTCTATTATGGTTTGCAAGCAATCTTTGGGTCTTAGCACTCAGTTTCGGTTGGTTTGTTTATGATCAGTATAAGGAAAGAATAAAGTAAGATATATGACATACATGAATCAAAAGATAATCTTTCTTAAGAGGCTCAGAAATGTCCTAATTTGTTGTAAAAAAACTAACAATAATGTTGAGGTAGCTTTAAAAGAACTCAAATAATAACTCAATGGGTTGAATAAAAGCACTTATATTAATAATACAATATATAATAAACCTGATTAACTTGACTTATAAAAAACTGTGAGATGACTGATAGATTATCTATAAACAAAATATATGTTATTATATGAGTGAAGAAAAACAAG
Source organism: Heliopora coerulea (assembly GCA_030142905.1). Classification (NCBI taxonomy): domain Eukaryota; kingdom Metazoa; phylum Cnidaria; class Anthozoa; order Scleralcyonacea; family Helioporidae; genus Heliopora; species Heliopora coerulea. The sequence goes on along the minus strand of JASJOG010000114.1, from coordinate 541,464 downwards.
ATGCACCTAAGATAACATCAATTGTTAAACCAAAGGATCCCAGGAGAGTGGAAGCTGGTAAACAACTAGCTAAAATTTCAAAAGCTGCAAAAGAGAGGAAGATGCATGATAAGATTGAAAAAGGAAATCATTCAGATGAAGATTCTGCTCAATTTCATTACAAATATATATCAATTGTTGGTTTATATTATACAAGAAAGAATATAAGATGGAGAATGAACAAGTTAAACCACAGACTATTCAAAAAAAGGATTAATAATTTGGATTCATTTGACTAAATAAAATATACATTATAATCTAATGGAAAATAGGATAGTTGATTAACCAGAAAGAGGAAGACTTAAAAATTATTTTACAGACAAAGGGAGAAAATACTGGAAAAACAAAAGGTGAATGAATTCTTAAAGGGGTAAAACATGGTATTGCGATTGTTTGAAAGAGATGTCTTTGGCTTACAAATATTTACACAGTAAGATGAAAAAAAATCGGAATAAAATATAACGTATAATATAATTTGAAAGTTAAATTCGATAATCAGCCAATAAATGTAATAAGAGATATGGAGGAGATTTTGTTCAGAGCACAATCTACTGCAAAAAGCTTAGGATATGTTGGCACAAATCAAGCAATTGGAAAAAATGTGTGTAAGGATGACATGAAGACCTACCCTGTCTACCAGGCAGGTCAGATCAGACACCTTAAATATATCAATAAACTAGGTATTTACTATCTTATATTGAGATCTAGGTTAGATTCAGCTAAAAAAAAAATTAAAGGACTGGGTTTTCAAGGAGATTATGAAATGTTTCATTACATCAGAAAATACTATGAAAATGCCATAATTATGCCAGGTCTTGGCCAGCTGCAAACAACAATCAAAAAATGGTCAGAGGCTTACTAAAAGGGGTATATTGGTGAACAGTCTGATATTATTATTGGTAATCTGCATAAAAAATATACAGGCTTATGTATTGAACTTAAGACTCCAAATGGAAATGGAATAGTGTCTGAAACACAAAATAATACCCTACAAAAGTATAAATTGAATGGTTACAAATGTATTGCTTCATCTGATTATTTCCTTAGCATTCAAATAAAATGGCGATATTGCAATCGATTATTCAAGACTGATAAAATGTTAGACACACCACAAATATATTCATAAAATATAATGTATAATATATAATGGATAGAAAAGAATTATACAATTCAGCTCTTATTACAGGAACCTGCAGTTTTAGTTAGTATGGGAGCTAAAAAAGCTGTTGGTATACCACTAGGTACACCAGAAACACTTAAGGGAACAGCTAAATTGGCAGGTGCTGTTAAATGGCCACAAGAAAAGAAATATATACCAACAAACCCCTTTAAATCTGCATAAATATAATATAAATGACGAGTTTAATATTAGGTGGAGCAGTAAATGCATTTATGTTTGCAGGAGTGGGTTGGTTTTTTTCAAAATTGAATAAACATGATTATGAAACCAAGATAAAACACCATAATAAAGCTCTTGGGGATGTAGCAAATGCTAATAAAATAAAAAATGATAGAATACAGAAACTAAGGATGCAATTATCTATGGCAAAGGAGCATATAAATAGGAAAAACAAAGCTCTAGATGAATTAAGAAGTGTTCAAACAATAAGATATGATGGTCATGAATTCAATAGAGAACCCCAATTATCCGATTTTTATCAACCAAGTAATGAGATGTGGGTATTTGATATATAAAATTATTTAAACATGATAGTAAAACAATACAAAAAATATCTCTTATATAAATATATAAAATAAATTAACGATTTGGAAAAAAAGATTATAGAATTATTGAATTGTGGATATGATATAGATGAAGTAGAAGAACATTTACAACAAACAAACATTAGAAGCTCCTCTGAAAGATTACACCAAAAATATATTGGTATAATTGTAACACAGACAGAATTTTACAAGAAGGGTATTTCATTTGTCCAGAATGGGGTGAAGTTGGTGGACATCAACATCAAGAAGGTTTTATTCCCAATATTTGGATGAAACAAGAGTCAACACAGGTGCCACAAATGGTTTGAGAAAGTTTGCAAAAAATATGTTAGTAGTCAATATATACATCTGATTGTTAATGATTTCATAAAGGTGGTGGTAGAATTAAAGAAACACAAGTTAATAAAGACCAATGTTTCACAATATGGTTACTATATCAGACCGACGTCACAAAGAGGGATACCTTTAATAAAAACCCAATGATCTGAAGAATAATTGGAAAACAAAATTACAGTTTGACAATAACCTGTTCAGTGTTGTTTATAATGAATTGAATTGGGACAAATTGTGATTGTCCACATTATAGCAAGTGGAAGGAATTAAACGAAAATATAAAGTATTATATACAGACAGAGAATAACTATAACTATTTTTTAATTCCCTTATTTGGGACATTGCCAATGGTTTACTTTTTTACTGCATAAATCAACAATGTTTCATAATGTTGTGGATTTTTTGTTTTTGGCTTAAAGAAATTCCAAATATGTTTAATATCACTTATATATAAATAAAATATACGTTAATATATATGACATTAAAAAAAATTAAACCATATGTGATTTAATCTGCTTTACAATTTCCCAAAAAGGGGAATCAAAACTAAGACTCAGGTGGCTGGGACTAATTTTAAAAGATTAAAAATTAAATATTCAAGAAACATGATCAGTTTAAACCAGGATGGAGGTCTATCTTATGGAAAAAGTTAACTTCAAAGCTTCATAAGTCAAACAAAGATAGTTTATATAAGGGTGAAATCAACTCTTTAAAGTATATTAATGAGTTTATAATTAAATACTCGATAAGATAACTAACAATATCCCAAAGAAAGACAAGCAGCAGTGGGAATTAGATAACAAGGATGAAGTACAAATAGCTAAATTACAAAAAGCTTTCAAATGATATACTGAATCACATAAAAATAACAATTATAGATAGCAAAGATCCATTACCATCCACCAAGTTTTATTTTCTCCGACGAAGAGTTTCAAATAATAAAATCCCTTTGCAACGACAATGACATTGTTATTTTGAAACCTGATAAAGGTAATGGTGTCGTTATCATGGACAGATCTGACTACACTGCCAAAATGAATAGTATCCTAAATGATGAAACCAAATTCATACACTTGGATGAAGATCCCACTAGAACCACGATCAGTCGAGAGAATCGCTTGAAGAAATACCTTCAAGATTTAAAGAAGAACGGATCTATCATGGACGCAACCTACCATGAAATTTTCCCGACTGGCTCTCGACCTGGATTACTTTATGGACTTCCTAAGGTGCATAAATTTGATATGCCTTTAAGACCTATAACTTCTTCGATTGGCACTCACTCTTGCAGACTCGCCAAATTCCTTGTCCCATTGCTTCGCCCGATCTCTTCTAGTATATATGTAGTTAAGGATTCTTTTTCTTTCATTACTGAACTCTCAAGTCTTAAAACCAACCCTAAGGAAGTCATTATGGCCAGTTTCGACATCAAATCTTTATTTACCAACATCCCACTTAACAAAACTATAAATATTATGCTCTGTTTACTTTTCCATGACCAAAATTGTTTTCAAGGATTTTCCCATAATGAATTTAAGAAACTTTTAGAATTCGCTGTTAAGAACAACCATTTCCTTTTCAACAACCAACTTTATGAACAGGTTGATGGTGTTGCTATGGGTTCCCCTCTGGGACCTCTCTTCGCCAATATCTTTCTCTCCTTTTATGAAACCAGCTGGCTTAACAACTGTCCTTCACAATTCAAACCCATCTTCTACCGACGTTATGTTGATGACTGTTTCCTTCTATTTCAATCTTTGACTCATATTCTACCATTTCTTAACTATCTAAACTCACAGCACGCTAATATCAAATTTACGCACGAAACCGAGAATAACAGCACTTTATCTTTCCTTGACATCAAAATTAACCGCTCTGAAATTAATTTCACCACCAGTATCTACCGAAAATCCACTTACACCGGTTTAATGACTAACTTTAATAGTTTTATTCCGGACTGCTATAAAAAAGGCCTTATCTTTTCCCTTCTATTTCGATATTTTAATTTATGCGCTAGCTACTCCATCTTGCACTCTGAACTCCAGAAACTCAAATAAATTTTCATTAAAAATGAATTCCCAGCTACCCTGTTTGACAAATGTGTAAGTTCATTTTTAGATAAATCCTTTTCGTCCACTCCCAAGATTTTTATTGCTCCTAAGTTTTTAATTTATTTTTCTCTACCGTATACTGGTTCACATGGTCTTCAAATTCGTACTCAACTCATCAAACTATTATAGTCCGCCTTTCCTCAAGTTTCATTACGCTTCGTCTTTCGCCCTTCCGTTCGCCTTGGCTCTTTTTTCCCTGTCAAGGACAGGATCCCTGATGGCCTGAAATCGCATGTAGTGTATTTATTTACGTGTCAATGCTGTAAGGCATCGTATGTTGGCCAAACTAGCCGACAGTTACACACACGCATTTCAGATCATATGGGGATCTCACCCTTGACAGGTAACAGAAGAGTTAATCCTTCTCCCACTAGTATCCTTTCCCACCACATTGAAACTGGCCATCCCATTTCTTTTTCCGACTTCAAAATATTATCCTCGTCGCCTTCTGCTTCTGAACTACTCCTTAAAGAAAGTCTTCTAATTAATAAATTAAAACCCATTCTTAACGGGAACATTGGTTCTATGTCTCTTTCCCTTTTTTGATAATACCTTACTGCTGTCTCCCGTCAATTTCCGTTACTGTTGTAAATATATCATCTTAATTGTCATTCGATACTGTTTGTTTAATATAAATATATCTCGTTGTAATCCCTGATCTCCACTCTGAAGATGTTGCTTGTAGCGACGAAACGTTAGTCAATAAATATGTTTTAAACTCTTCTAGCCTTCTTTGTTTAAGCAATTGTTAATGTTTGCATATGGCGATACTTCGCACAATCTGCTGGGCATTGTTATTTATATTAAAGTTACGATTTCCGCCTGGACAATCACTTGTAGAACTAAAGAACAAATGAGAAAACAAATTCAGCTGTAAAATGTGTACTCACTTGGCAATCTCACGGAATAAGAATACACGAAATAAAGGTTTATTGCGTTCTTTTGCCTCATATTTTGGTTTAGGAATTGACTGAATAATATTTTGGTAATCCTGCTCAGGTTGATGGAATTGCCAGAATCGACAGCACTGTCAAGTGCTATCGACATTTATTCGGTAAGAACTATCACGTCTTCAGGAAAAATTCTCATAAGGTAGTAGAGTGTAATAATCTGGGAAAGAGAAAATTCATGGTTCTGTTGGAGTTTTACAAAAAAGCAGGAGCACCTGTATCACTAGGTAGAAAGCGAGTCGGTGAATGTGAGTTGCTTTTCGTTAGAGTCCAAATCACCAGTATAGAGCTTACTCCGGATTTAGAATGTGTCTTTATCTGACCTTTTGGTGCTTAGTATTTTGTGTATACCTATATTCCCCTTCTGATATAAGAATGGGTCAGAATAGGCAGAAAAAAATGCACCATAAGTCAACTTCGTAGTCGAGATCAATTGTACCGACATTCTTAAGGTTAAACTGACATGGAAATTGAAAAAAGATTCTAATGGGGCTCATGCTTCTGTTTGATCTCGAGAAAGCACGGTAAAACTATCTAAGAAATTCTCAGTGAGTTTTTCTGCTTGAGAATTGATTTCCATGATGATTCAAAACTGCGCTTAAGATCTTTTCCTATGTCTCTAGAAAATTTGTTTAAATTTAAGGTTGGGTTACCGCTTGTTAAAGAAGCAGAATCGGTAAGCTTTATGGCAATCTTAAGTTTTTAAATTTCTATGAATATGGAAAAAATAATAAATAACGCTGTCTTTGTTGCTTTAATATGACACAAACCATGTGGCATGAAATTTTGGTTGAGTCAAAACAATAACAAAAGAAGATGATCAAATTTCTTTTGTTAAGGAACACCAATATGGGAGCTATGACGTCAAGCGCATTAGCTCTATAGAAGACTCAAGACTTAGGTACAGTGAATTAGTAAAATAAACGAAACAACATGTAACCCCAGTTTGTTATATATAAGTACCGAGGGTGAAACCCCAAATGGGAACTTTCCCGAGATCCGCGAAAATCTGTTCCCAGTGGTAAAATATGAAATCCGAACTGGCGAAAGTTTGTTTCAGAGAAACTCAAAAAATCGGCAGTCAACGAAATTAAATTCGCGCGAACATTTCACGTCATACGGTACTATATCTCAAAAGTACAGAATAACATTTGAATTACAGATTAGTAATTTTTTCTCTTTGAATAAGCGTGCATCTGCAGTGACCAGCAATTTTTTTTGCGAATTTTTTGAACCCAGCTCGAAAGGTACGATCAACTAACCCATATATAAAAGGATTCAACGTACAGCTTCCAAAGTACGACCACATAACAAACCACGCATAGATTTTAAACTTCTCGGGTGTGGGTTTGCCCCCAAAGTCTAGTAAGAGACTCATAATTTGCATCGGAAGCATGAAAAGGGCAAAAACCACAACCACGAGAAGAATCATCTTGAGTGCGCGGTTGTTGCGCCTGTCACGTTCGGTATAACTAGATGTAGAGGAATGATGTCGCTTCGATTCTGCAAATTTCTTACGAATAGCGTTACGGCGATAAGATGGAGGGGATCGAAGGCGGGTTGACAAACCTTGCTTCAAACGCATTGCTGAAGTCTCTTTGGGGCACGAGTATTGGGTATTTTCACAGTTATTTACACCGTTCTCTTTTTCGTTCGTGTATCGATTATTCGATTTAAATTGTTCACATCCAGTATATTTTCCTTTTTCGTCACTACCATATGTGAGCTGCTTACAAGAGAAAGGTTCACGTCGCTTACTAACAGGATGATTTACTGCTTTGGTGAGGTTGTTTGCATGAATTGATGACAATGATGAACTCGATCGAATCACAGATTTCATTGGCATTGCTTCATATTTTCTTTTGGGTGGGCTACTGAAGTTCTCCTTAAAACTGGATTTGTTACGCATCAGTGATAAGGCAACACCACCATAAGCAGCCCCCATAATTAGCAGTGGTAAAGCGTACTGCATCAGGAACAAGAAGATGGTATACCCCTTGCGGTACCCGAGGGCAGGCCAAACGTCGTAGCAATGACCATCTATTATGGTAGAGAACACTGCAAATGGTAAAACGCATGTTAATGATATTAAGTGGACTATTATCACAGCGTACTTCACGTGCTTCCGTTGGTACCGCGCCCGAAGAGGATGCACGAACATCTTGTATCGGTCAATTGAAATTATGACCAGAATCAGAGAACCAGAAATATAGAACATCGTCATCGCCGGGTTTAGTGTTCGACACAAATGCTTGCCCAGGATCCATTTTGATTTGGTGAACTGCAACATAATATCAATGGCTGTCCCAAGGGATACCACTACGATGTCACATATAGCAAGGTTAAGTAGCAGGTAATTGCACGTGGTTTGGAGTTTACGCTCTTTGGATATAGTGTAGATTACCAATGAGTTGCCACACAAGCTTAGAACGAGGATCAAGCTGTCAAGAAGAATAATGAGGATATTTTTGCTATCTGTTAGAGGTTGGGTTGTGTTATTGAATGTTAAGTTGTCCATCTTTGCTAGTGCGACGGATTGTAAATTAATCACCAGAGTATGGCCAGGTAAGATCTAAAATAACAGGAAGGATAAGAAAGCACTTTAAATGAATGACAATATACTTCAACGAAAGTCAGTAGTGGAAAGCCTGGCAAGCAATTCGGTAACATTTTGTATTGCAGTCGTACCATTCACATTTCCCAACAACTTTGGTTTGGTGCTCGGGGGTTAGGATATAGTAGAACAGGAGGTTATTTAAAGCAGGTTTGAACAATACCGTCTACCACAGTATTCCGCCACATGCCCTTGTTCAATAAATAAGTGGAAAATGGTAGAGTTTTAATTTAACACGACAGTGTGGTTATTTATCACAGAAATTTATTTGTATTTACAACTTATACTAGCAATGTTCTCTTGATGGATTGAATTTAAGAAGTTATCTTTTTGTAAGATGATTTACTTTAAACTTTGAACAAGATACATGGAAACTAAAACTTCATTTAAAATGAAATGACTGCCAAATAACTGCTGTTAGTAACCAAACAATCGGCTAATCTTTCATCCTTCGAAGACATGTAGTGCTATTTGTACACAATTTTAAAAACTCATTAATAATTCAGGAGGATAATACGAAGAAAAATCATAACCGTGTCGTGCTTTTAAGTGGGATAAAAACACACTTACTTTTCTCCTCTACGTTTTGCGGCTTAGAAAACATCAATTATCAACCTTTCTACTTGAATCAACGCGTTAAGGCGCTAACTCGCCGTATGACAGTGGCGAATTTAGTGTACGTCAAATGGATCAGCCGACTAAGGTAACAATCTCACTATCCTGAGATATCGGATTGATTTGCGCCGCATATTTACGGCTGTAAACTTGTAAGTTAGGTTTGTTTACATCGCCGAATTTTATTTCCCGTCGTCGTATGTATATCTAGTTCGTTTGTCGTCTCTCGTAACATTGCCCAACATCAGAATCACGCCCCAGCAGGTTTCTTGGTCAAGCGCAACCATTTTGCCAAATCTTTCGATTGTATTCCTCTTTGCAATTGGCTGGTTTCTAGGAATTTCTTTCATCGTGATCCGTGATTGGTTTGACCAATTTCGCTGCCTCTTTTGCCGAATCTTCATTTTCTTTCAGTTGCTCTGATTGGCTCAACATTTCAAGGCGCAAATTTTGCCAAATTTGTTATGTCATCTTGCCGCCTTTGCTGAGGTGTGTCACCTTGCTGAGACTATAATCTTTCATCGGTCGTCTTCTGATTGGTCCGATTTCCGCAGTGTTGATATTGAAAAGCTGTGAAGTAGCGCATGGAGATCGGTTTCAGTGACATTCTCATGGTGTGGAAGACTCTGGCGCTCTATAGTCCGTTCGTCCGTCAGATAAGTGTTGTGTTGTCACAAAATTGTTGACAAAAATCAAATTAAAAGTTGACTCCAGTTCTGCTGGTTCTCTTAATGCAGCCTTTCGCATCTGCGGAATTTTCTAATTTATGTTTAAGTATACGTGCCTTCGCTTTCGATTGGTCCGAACTGATTTAAATTCAATTCTGTAATTCAAATTAAAATTATGATTTATTATACAATTCATATAATTACCATATGAGAAGTATAGTGCGTGTTTTGCGCTAGCCTCTCCCTGCAAAGAAAATTCAAAAGTTTGACTAAGGTGATAAAAATTCAAAATCCGCCTCTGGAATGAATAACTTATATTACAAGGTGATAAATATTACAGTGGTTATGTTACACGATATGTATTAACGAGATATTGGCGTAAGAACGGAAGTGGGAAAGACATAAGGAAACAGCAGACTAAGATGTAGTGGAAATGTCAAAAAACTAAAAGCCTTAAAATAAAGGAAGTGGAAAGGAGCCCATGTTGGCATTAATCGATGGATTGAGTTTGCGGATAAGAAGACTTTCTCTGACGAGAAGTTCAGAGTTGAAGGAAGAAGAAGACAAGATGGTGAAATCATCAGGCGATACAGGGTGTCCAGTGTCACGGTGATGTGACAGGATGCATGTCGTAGGAGGATTGACTCGTTTCGTGTCAGTAAGTGCAGAAATGCCCAAGTGCTCTGAGAGTCGTGTGTGGAGAAGCCGACTCGTCTGGCCGACATACAACGAACTACATCGGTGACACTTAAAACGGTAAACAACACGAGATCTCAAGGCCCTGGGAATCCTGTCCTTAAAGACAAAAAAGTGAGACAATCGGAGAGAAGGACGGAAAACAAAGCGGCGGCTAATGTGAGGAAAGGCACTGGAGCATAATTTAAGGCTATGTTGTCCAGTGTAGGGAAGACAAAAGTAAACGATTTTCTTAGGGGCGAGAGAAACTTTGGAGGAGGGTGAGAAAACCTTATCTAGAAACCGACGAATACATGTGTCTATGAACAAATTAGAATAACCATTAAGAAAAAGCGTTACCTTAAGATTTTGAAGATGCGAATCAAAAATAAAATAGGAGGAGAAAATACTAAAATAGCGATTAAGAAGGGAAGAAATTAATCCTGTATTGTAAACGGAAGGAATAAAACTATTGTAGTTAGTGTATAAGCCAATAAAAGTGGGTTTATGAAAAACAGTTAAAAACGTTAACTCTGATACTTTAACTATGGCTAGCTTCGACATTAAATCTCTTTTCACAAATATTCCTTTAGATGAGACCATCGATATCATTGTTTCTAAGTTATTTAATAATTCCACTTATTTTCAGAACATTACCCGTTCCGAATTCGCCCAACTTCTACGTTTTGCAGTTAAGAATTGCCTCTGTTTTCTTTAATGGTGTTTTGTTTGAACAGACCGATGGCGTTGCCATGGGTTCTCCCCTGGGTCCTATCTTTGCAGATATTTTTTTTTCTTGGCATGAACGCTTTTGGCTCTCTAACTGTCCCACTCACTTTAAGCCCGTTTATTACCGTAGATGTGTCGATGATTGTTTCTTGCTTTTTGCCCCGATCATATTGCACCTTTTCTCAATTGTTTAAATAGTCAACATCCTAACATCACTTTCACGCATGAAACTGAAGTCAACAACTGCTTACCCTTCCTTGATGTTCTTATAACAGGAGCCAATGACTCAGCCTCTACTTCTGTTTTTCATAAACCCACTTTTACTGGCTTATACACTAACTACAATAGTTTTATTCCTTCCGTTTACAATACAGGATTAATTTCTTCCCTTCTTAATCGCTATTTTAGTATTTTCTCCTCCTATTTTATTTTTGATTCGCATCTTTAAAATCTTAAGGTAACGCTTTTTCTTAATGGTTATTCTAATTTGTTCATAGACACATGTATTCGTCGGTTTCTAGATAAGGTTTTCTCACCCTCCTCCAAAGTTTCCCTCGCCCCTAAGAAAATCGTTTACTTTTGTCTTCCCTACACTGGACAACATAGCCTTAAATTATGCTCCAGTGCCTTTCCTCACATTAGCCGCCGCTTTGTTTTCCGTCCTTCTCTCCGATTGTCTCACTTTTTTGTCTTTAAGGACAGGATTCCCAGGGCCTTGAGATCTCGTGTTGTTTACCGTTTTAAGTGTCACCGATGTAGTTCGTTGTATGTCGGCCAGACGAGTCGGCTTCTCCACACACGACTCTCAGAGCACTTGGGCATTTCTGCACTTACTGACACGAAACGAGTCAATCCTCCTACGACATGCATCCTGTCACATCACCGTGACACTGGACACCCTGTATCGCCTGATGATTTCACCATCTTGTCTTCTTCTTCCTTCAACTCTGAACTTCTCGTCAGAGAAAGTCTTCTTATCCGCAAACTCAATCCATCGATTAATGCCAACATGGGCTCCTTTCCACTTCCTTTATTTTAAGGCTTTTAGTTTTTTGACATTTCCACTACATCTCAGTCTGCTGTTTCCTTATGTCTTTCCCACTTCCGTTCTTACGCCAATATCTCGTTAATACATATCGTGTAACATAACCACTGTAATATTTATCACCTTGTAATATAAGTTATTCATTCTCTGAGGATGTTGCATGCAGCAACGAAACGTTAGAATTATACTATAAACCTTTAAATATGCCTATTTTGCGTGTTTTTTGCTGGGCTTTATTATTTCTTCTTCGTTTACGATTCCCGCCTGGTACCTCTGTCGCCCGAATCTTGGGTGACCAGATACAATGGTACATACATTTGTGTATCATTAAATATTTCTAAAAATAGGCCATGTGACAAGATGTAAGTTGTTCTTGTCACTCAAACCGGTGTAGAAAGACGAAATTTGAATTGACATCAGGCACAGTTTCATTTCTTGAGTCACTTTGACTTCTTCAGGTCAAATTAACCTGTTGTAAGTAACTTAAGCGCTTGCTAATGAGTCAAAACTTAGGGACTAATGAGATAATGGCCACTTTTTAAAAAATTTATGCAAAGGAATTTTCATATTATAAAAGAGCTCCCCGGAGGCTGGGCCCGATGGGAATTCAACCTATAAAATTCATAAAATAGTATCATTGCAATCAAAAAGAAGTAACAAATATTTTATTTCTTTTCACCGAAAACAATGAAATGGTGTTAGTTTTGAACAAATTAAGCATCATTTTCAGTGCAAGAAGAAGCAAGGCATAGTTGTAAACTGTTTTACATTGCAACTTAAGTAAAATTAACTGGATAAATTTCAGTGTCATAGCATCTGCATGAGCAACGATTGTAAAAAATTGGATTTGACCTTATTTTAAATAATCACGAGTAGTTTGCTTATCCTTTTTTCATTGAATTTGGGGAAGTCGCTTATTGTCTGTAGCGGCTCCCCTTGTGTTTTCAGATCTTCAAATCTCAAAAAAATTCATTCGAAAAATTCAGAAAATGTTTCTAAAGCAGGGGTGGATCCAGACTGGTTCCATGGGTTCCATTGAACCGGTCAAAATTTGATAAAAATAATGTTAATTAAAAAATTCAAGTAAAGGACATGTAATGCTGTTGCATCATTTGGGTATTTTTATGCTTGAAGAGCCCAATATTATTAAAACTGGAATTATTTTCTCGTTATTTCTTTGGCAATGTCTTGAACTACGGATTAAATACCGTGCGCAAGAAGCAAACGAATGTGAACTGATCGTGATCTGCTTAAAATTCCTCTGATTGGTTAGCCAATTAAGTGGAACCTGTCAAACGTCTCTACTATTGGTTAACCAGAAAGTGAACCGCTCAAACCTCATTATGATTGGTTAGCCAATTAAGTGGAACCTGTCAAGATTGCCTTTGATTGGCCTCTTTGGTTTTGTGAACCGCTCGTGAACCTGTCAGCCTTTATAAATACTCATGAGCGACGGCGGTATTTCACGATCGAGGAAACCCGGTTTGCCGTAGGGAAGACTGTTCGCCATACGACATTGGCTTGGTTTACAAAGACATCGCTCGATTTTCTGGCGCGGATAAATTCAAATTTATTCAGAACGTCTGGAAACCTGACCGTCTTTTTAATTTTCCTTCGACACTGGAAAGTGGTGGTCGACATCGAAAGTTTAAACCAGATTGGTTAGAACGCAATCCTTGGCTGGTTTATTCAAAGTACTTGGACGGGGCTTTTTGTCTACCCTGCGTTTGTTTTGGAATGGAGTTTGGCAAAAACGGTGCGAAGCTCAACCGACTGTTTAAATCTCCACTCACGTTCTGGACATCTGCATGCACTAAGTTTCAGATTTATTCGTCTGGGAAGTCGGAAATACACAGTGCGGCTGTGATTGCTATGCAGGAGTTCACCAAGATGATGAGAAACCAGGTTGTTCCGATCGATCAGTAGTTAAATGAACAGATGCAAGCTCAGGTGAGAGAAAATCGAGAGAGGATAAAATCGATCATCAAGATCGTTATTTTTTGTGGCCAAAACAACATCCCCCTTCGAGGAAGAAGAGATGATAGCCCTGACGACGATCGTCTCCAGGGAAACTTTCAAGTCCTTCTCGCATTTCGAATTGACAGCGGCGACGAGAAACTGAGAGAACATCTGGAGAATGCGCCACGAAATGCTACGTATCGTTCCAAAACCATACAGAACGAGATTATTGAGACTGTGGGAAGTTATATTTTGTCAAAGATCGTCGCCGAAGTTAATTCGAGTAAAATGTTTTCTATAATGGCCGACGAAGCTGCTGACGTATCCAACCAGGAAAATCTCTCTCTTGTTCTACGCTTTGTTGATTCTTCGGGAATCATACGAGAAGAGTTCGTTGGATTTCACCTTTGTGGAGAAGAAACGACTGGAGAAGCTATTAAAGATCTTATCCTCAATTCGATTACTGGCCTTGGTTTGAGTATGGATGACTGCAGGGGTCAATCGTATGATGGTGCAGGGAATATGGCTGGCAGGTATGTTGGTGCATCTACATTAATCCAACGTCAATTCCCAAAGACTGTTTATGTTCATTGCATGAATCATCGCTTGAATCTTTGTATTGCTAATTCTTGCACATTACCATTGGTCCGTAATATGATGGGAACTGTCAGAAAGGTTTCTGAATGTTTTACTAATTCGCCAAAACGACAACACCACCTGGCTGAGAAGGTAAAGGAACTATTGCCAAACAGCAATCACAGAATTTTGATTGATGTGTGGTGCACTCGTTGGATTGCTCGTCTTGATGGTCTTGACAGGGTGGTTGAACTCCTGCTTCCAGTATTTGCTACCTTAGAAGGTATCTCTTTGAATAAAGATGGTGATGGTGTTATTGGAGCTGGTAATTGGAATTCTACTAGCAGAGATGATGCGTAGGTCTTAACAAATGCTGTTACTTTTGAGTTCATTGTAACATTGGTCATAGTGAAGTACATCCCTGGGCTTACAAGACCTGCAACAGTTAAACTGCAAAGGGAAGAAATGGACATCCTGGCTGCTGAACAAGAAATCTCAACTCTGAAAGGTGCTCTTGAAGAAATGCATGCCCATGTTGATCAACACCACAACAGGCTTTATGAGGAGGCTGTCCAACTTTCTGAAAGATTTGGCATCCAACCTTCTAGACCTAGGACTGTTCAGTGCCAAATTTATAGAAGTAACTGCCCATCATCATCTCCTCAGGATTACTACTGAATTAACCTGACTCAAGTCTTCTTGGCACATGCTCTACACCAACTGGAATCACACTTTCCTACTGAAGCTTACCTGTGTTTTAAAGGCTTCTCTTTAGTACCAGCTGTTCTGTTGAAGAATCCTTCAACCTGGAATTCTCATGTTGAAGAATTCTGCCAACATTACAACCAAGATGTACCAAATATTGCTGGACTGTCTGCTGAATTAGATCTTTGGGAAAGGTTATGGCATGAGAAGAAAGAAAAAGCTGAAGACATTCCTGCAAAGCTTAGCAGCACTTTAAAGGATGTTGATCCAGCTTGTTTCCCAAATATCTTCACAATTCTTCAAATTCTGGCCACAATTCCTGTCACATCTTGCTCATGTGAAAGATCAATTTCCTCCCTTCGAAATCTGAAGAGTTATTTGAGGAGCACCATGGGACAAGAACGGTTAAATGGTTTGGCTCTCATGTACACCCACAGAGACATGGAATTGAATTTGGAAGATATTATTTACTTATTTGCAACCTGGCATCCCAGACGAATGAGAATGGTAAACATATTATGTTCTGATGATTAACATTTTCCCTGATTTTTTCTTATACCTTCTGTACATTGACACTGCTCTTTTCAGAGCATCTATGGGCTCATAGGTCAGGAACCTCCCCGTGGTCGAGCCTGGTAACACGTTAATGGCTAATACCTGACCAATTATTTTTTTATTATTTTTCATAATATGAAAAACAGAATAAAAATAAATTTTGCTCTACAAGTTTATAATGTGTTATGTTTTGAGGAACCTTTTGTGGTTTTTTGCAAGCAAGCCAGTTGTACATAAAGTTGCCCCTATAATGCAAGAGATGGCGTCTCAGTGACTTCAGGTTTCAAAATTTCCTGGGGGAGCATGCCCCCAGACCCCCCTAGAAGAATTTCCCATTTGGTGCTTGGAACCTGTCATGATAAAGGCTGAATCCACCTCTGTAAAGCGTTCACTCCAACATTGTCACTATGTCCTGGTGAAGGGTGTTACAAAAATGAAAGGCACCTGTACATGGATTCATATTTTTATTAGCTGCCTACAAAAAACTATATGCGGAAGAAAATTAATTAAGCTGTATCTCCATGATTAATATTCGCTCAAAACATCTACATCTTGTTTTTTTGGTAGAATAACAATAATATTGCAATAAGTATAAAATGTTTTCTTATTTAGATATTCAACAATTTTTTTGTTAATTTCTACACATTGTGAGCCCGGAAGAACTGCTCATGGAAGACTTACGTCAAAGAGGTCTCGTGTTCAAATCTCTGTAGGACCAGAATTTACACTCTGGCTGTTCTATGTTTTCTAGATAGCCTGACTGGTATACAAATCAGTGGATGAGAGGAGTAAGATTAGGCGAGTCGAAATATAACATTCGCTATGAGAAATTTCAACTCAGCTCCTGTGAAGATCCACTTCTACGTCTTTCTTTTTATCTTAATTAATATTCCAGAAAACTTGAGGAATAATCGGAATAAAGATTAACCTGTATCATATTCTCTTGAAATTTTCATAAAGACCAGGTTTGGTCTCCTTAAATTAATATTTGGACATTATTTGCATTGACGAATCATGCATTAATTTTATTAACCTGCACAACAGTATTACAAACTCGAGGTGATCTTTTCAAAAATTACCACAGTTATAAGTTTGTGAAATTTTTGCTAAATTTACCGAGACTCAATTTTCAAAGGTTTAAAAACAGTATTCAAATACTTTGGTTGATTCGACTTCACCATATAGTCTTTGGTACTGTTGGATAAGTTTATGTAAAGTTAGTGATTAATAGTAATTGTACAACTAGGCGTAGTGACAATCTGTGAGATTGGACTCGAGTTGCGCTCACAATGCTTTTTGTTTATGAATAGCGTGTTTTATTCAATAGTTCATTGTTCATGTAATTAGATTAGGGTGTAATTTCCTTCTGAAAGGCTTGTGACAAAAAGGCTTTTGGGCTTGTCTGACGGAGCAAACATCGTGTAATACGAACAAGTTGAGAATTATATGGTTTTAAAAAGATAGATACAGTCCTATCGATTGCGCTCCACGTAAATCGGGTACCAGAGCAGAATCATCGAGAGTTCTACGACATTTTGGTCCTTCGAGCCGGATTTATTAGAGCGAGAAGGAAGACAAAGACATTGCAGACCAGCTAAAGAAAATGATACGAACACTCGCAGGCCACCGAGCCTTTGTAAGGAAAACATTGGCGGACTTTCAAAAGAGCAGTAAAAACATCGATAAAGAAGAACGGATCGGGTTGTCAACTTAAAATCTACCCTAGAAGAGCAATATGAAGCGATCTTAGTGCTAGATAGACATATTGGATCTTCTGTCAGACAAAGAAGCAGTCACCGAGGCAGAAATCGCAGCGGAAATTGAAGCGGACAAACTATGAGCAGAAATTCGAACCGTAACCATAACGTTAAAAGAGACGTTAACGCACAAAGAAAGAGTAGAAAGCGTGACTGGCCACGAGAATGAATCGTCGTCATTGACCAATTCCTCGAGGGTTATTCGTGCTAAACTTCCGAAGTTAGAAGTTGGGAAGTTCAACGGAAGACCGGAGTAGTGGCAAGAGTTTTGGGACGGGCTTGACAATTCCATTCACCCGAACGGGAATTTGTCAACGATTGATAAGTTCTCGTATCTGCGAGGTGTTGTCGAAAAACCAGCTAAATCAGCGATAGAGGGATTTACCTTGAAATCGGCCAATTATGAAGCAGCAATTGACCTACTTAAGCGGAGATTTGGCAGGAAGGAGAACATACAGAAAGCCCATATCAACGAATTGATGAAGGTTCCTCCCGTAACAAGCGCGAGAGATCCTGTCAGATTGAGAAAACTGTATGACACAGTCGGAATGCACCACAGGGGGCTGAAAGCGCTCGTCGTTGAACCAAACATTTATTCGGCTATTGTTGTGCCATCAATAATAGAGAAGTTGCCAGAAAGCGTCCGACCTATCATAACGCGCGGAAAAACTGCCAGTGAATGGAATATGGACCAGTTGTTTAGTGAACTCCTTAAAGAAGTCGAACTGAGAGAAGAGCACACCTCCCTGCCGAGCAAAGAGAAACAAGACACCGGGAACGAAAGCAACAAAAGAACCAGACCATCAAATGGACCAAATATAGGCAGCGCCTTATTGGCAAACGCCACTTATAACAGTTGTGCTTATTGCAAAGGCAATCATAAACATAATGACTGTAAGGAAGTAAGTTCTATAGCTGAAAGGAAACAACTGCTACGTAAGTACGGCAGATGTATTGTTTGTGTCAAGAAAGGTCATATAGCTTGAAATTGTAAATGAAACACTACTTGTAGTAATTGCGGGGGAAAACGTGATAGGTCTGTTTGTGAAGGCCGAAGTGATCAGGCAAACTCTTCGAATGCCAGCCTCGTCAGTCCAGCGTTTCACGTAGGCGCGGAAATCAGAGTTGCGCTGCAGACTGAAGAAGCAGTTTTGAAGGGGAAAAGTGGAAGTACCAGAGTTCGAAATATGTTTGATTCGGGCAGTCACAGGTCATTCGTGACGACTAAAATTGGTTAAGTCAGTTAGGCTGGATGTGAAAACACAGGAGTGGATCGAAATAAGCACGTTTGGGCAGAGTTTGAAAGATAAGGGTTTGAGAAATATTTACGAGTTAGAGATCACATCAGTGAGGCCTGGTGAGGCGATCGAGATCGAAGCCTATGAAGTGCCTCGTATTTCACAGATCAAAAACGAGCATATTGAAATCGTTAAGACTCGTTATCCTCATCTTCAAGGCTTATGGTTCTCTGGCGTTTGCGTGAGTAAGGAAGAACTCGAAATAGAAGTTCTTATAGGGTCAGATTACCTATGGCGCTTCCAAGAGGGAAGAACTATAAGGGGGGAGCAAGATGAACCCGTGGCGGTCGAAACAAGTCTTGGTTGGGTGTTGTCAGGTCCAATGAAAGGCACGAATTTTGAAGAGCGAAAGATGAATGTGTTTTTTGTGAAGCAAGAGGTTTTGAGGGAAGATGAGGAGTTGAAGAACTCTGTGCACAGGTTGTGGGACTTTGAGACACTTGGAATTAGGGAAGAGGACTAGGTGCATAAAGCTTTGAAGGATGAGATCGAGTTCACGGGTGAGAGGTACAAAGTGGGGTTACCGTGGAAGGAAGGCCACCCCGAGGTTCCGAGCAATAATAAAAATAGTTTACGCAGGTTGAAAAGTCAGCTAAGCAAATTGAGAAATGAACTAGAGACATTGAGTGAGTACGACACGATCATTAAAGAGCAATATCAGGAAGGGATTATTGAGAAGGTTGATTCATTTCATAGTGCAAAACAGGTTCACTACCTCCCACATCATGCAGTGATCCGGAAGGAAGCCAAGACCACTAAGGTGGGAATAGTGTACGATGCTTCGTCTAAGGAAAGTAAGCATAGCGCTTCATTGAATGATTGTTTGCATGTTGGACCGGCACTTACTCCCTTGCTGTTCGATATACTGATTAGATTTAGAGCACAGAAAGTAGCCTTGGTAGGAGATATAGAGAAAGCCTTTCTCAACTTTGAAGTAAAAGAGGGGGATAGAGACAGCTTACGGTTTTTGTGGGTAGACGATATTTATGGTGAGGTAGTTAAACCCACAGTGTACCGGTTTTGTCGAATTGTGTTTGGTGTGAACAGCTCGCCATTTTTGCTGAATGCGACACTTCAGCACCATTTAGACAGATTTAGAGCCGAAGATCCAGAGTTTGTTGCTAAACTCAAGGAAAGTTTCTTCGTAGATGATCTAGTGTCGGGGAATACGACAACAGAAAGAGCCTTTTTGTTGTATAGGAAAGCCAAGGATAAATTAGCTAGTGGTGGGTTCAAGTTGAGAAAGTGGGTGTCAAATAGTAAGGAACTGATGGGAAAGATTTTGTGTGAGGAAGGAAAGAAAGCGGAAGGGACAACTGAAGACGATGATCAAACATATGCGAAGGTTACGCTGGGAAGAAAGGATGAGGCTAAGTCAGAAAGGGTACTTGACCAAGAATGGGATTGTCAGGCAGATCTATTTCATTTTGATTTGAAGAAGTATGGAGAGAGGGCGAGGGGTATGGTCGCAACAAAACGTAACATATTGAGCTTGTTGGCATGCATATTTGACTCATTAGGCATCATCACTCCAGTTACAGTCAGAGGGAAGATTTTATTTCAGGGGTTGTGCGTCGATAAAGTTGGTTTGGATGATGAACTGAGTGGTGAGAGAAGAAGTGAGTTCGAGAAGTGGTCGAGTAGTCTGGAAAATGCAGGAAGGATTTCAGTTCCGAGGTGTTTGCATGAGGGAACTAAAGCACCTGACAAGTGCTCATTGCAGTGATTTGCTGACGCCAGCTTGAAAGCCTCTTGTGCGGTAGTTTGTTTCGTATCTCTAGCAAGTCACTTAGTGAAGAACAGAATCGAGTGGAGGTTTAACCTAGAAAGGGCACCATGGTGGGGCGGTTTTTTCGAAAGAAAGGTGGGTAGTGTGAAAAGGTGCCTGAAAAAGATACTTCGAAATGCGAAGTTAGGGCATGATGAACTTCTAACTATTCTACTGGTAGTCGAAGGCACACTTAATTCCAGACCTCTGACGTATGATTATGATGAGGTTGGTGCTTAGATGTTAACACCATCACAATTAGTGTATGAGAGGAGACTTGGGGGTTTACCGAATAAAATATGCGATGAAGAAGAGAGTGAAATTGGATACTTCAGAAGGTTTAGGTATTTGGCAAGAAAAAGGTTGCATTTTTGGAATAGATGGCGAACGGAATATTTGACGGATTTGAGGCAATACCGCAGGAACGGTAACCGCAAAGCTGCCGTGAAACTAAAGGAGGGAGAGGTAGTTTTGGGAAAGGAAGATAACGTAAAGAGGAATTCGTGGAAACTGGGTAAGGTGGAAGAGTTAATTATTGGAAATGACAAGGTCATTGGAGGGGCGAAACTACGGGTAGTGACGAATGGTAAGCCAGTTTATCTGAGCCGACCAGTGCAGAGATTGTACCCTCTAGAAGTTGTTGGAGAGCACGAACGATTGTTGGTAAGTGACTCGAACGAAGGGAAGAACGATGGTGCGGAAGCGTCTAGAGATGTTAGGACAACACAAAGGCGTGATGCTGCGATTGATGCTGACTGGAAAACAAGAATGATGCTTGACACTCAGCCTTAGTTTAGGCTTAGGTCAAGGGGGGGCAGTGTGTTGGATAAGTTTATGTAAAGTTAGTGATTAATAGTAATTGTAAAACTAGGCATAGTGACAATCTGCGAGATTGGACTCGGGTTGCGCTCACAATGCTTTTTGTTTATGAATAGCGTGTTGTATTCAATAGTTCATTGTTCATGTAATTAGATTAGAGTGTAATTTCCTTCTGAAAGGCTTGTGACAAAAAGGCTTTTGGGCTTGTCTGACGGAGCAAACATCGTGTAATACGAACAAGTTGAGAATTATATGGTTTTAAAAAGATAGATACAGTCCTATCGATTGCGCTCCACGTAAATCGGGAACCAGAGCAGAATCATCAAGAGTTTTGCGACCGGTACTTCGGAAAAGTTTTAAAGTCTTCATTTCACGTCCGGCTTTCCCAGGAACAAAAGACAGCTGAACACAACTGTAAACTCATGTTGTCAATTCATAGATACTTGAAAAAGTATTTTTATCAAGGTATTCTCTCCTCGTTGAATAACCTTGAAGTGTAATTTTCGAGGAATCTCGAGTTCAATCTTTGAGGAATTGTACAATGTAGAGAATAAAACCCTTAAAATAGGTTGATAGATACGTTTGCCAGTATTTGGTATAATGTTGAGATAAGTTGGCTTGTTTTGCCATCTCCGACTACAATTAAATATAACCAGCTGTTAGCCACAGGTTGGCAAACCATTTAAAATCGTCTACAAAACTGAAGTGATTAGTCACAAATTTGCATCAATTAACTCTGCAGACTAGGTCCCAAAGCTTTCCGTCAGCGGAATTTAATCATCTGGCGTTATGTGGAATGAAGGAACAAGTCTTCTGAGCTCTGTCAGTCGACAAAGAGTTAATTGGATACTACTTATCCATGGAAAACCTCTAACAAGTTTTGTATTGCTACTCTATTTTGCTTCTGTGAAGCAATTCATTTAAACAAAATTCTTATGCGATATCTGACGAGAGAACCCAGATAACACTCATTGTTTGACTTCATCTTGATTTATTCGCGTTAATTAAGAATCGTCGAATTGACACAATATACAAGGAGATTCAACTGATAGAGTATCTGTTTCCAGCAATTGTTGAACAACTCTCACTCGCACACATGAAAATTAATTTATGGATTTCAACGAGCAAATACGTCCCGACTTTCATTGAGATAGCGTTTGCCACTAATAAGTGGCATCCGAGCAATAGCTCGAGCAATAATCCGAGCAATAGCTCGGATTATTAAGACTTGAATGTCAAAATATGAGATATGTTATTTTCATTTAGAGGGCATCGATGAAAATGGTTGTAAACACTCATAAAACGAACATGCTGAGCAGAATTGATTCGGAATGTCTTCGGAAAAATTTAAAATTAATTGAAATTAACTTCTTTGGACGAAGGTTTTTCTTGACGCAAGTCAGCCCGGCTGGCTTGAATAATATATAAACAGATTCCTTTTCGAGGAACAAAGGGTAGTATATCTGGATTCTCAGCAAATAAATTATCGAATGACATCTGGAAGTTCTCAGGTTTATTACTTGATAAAGGTCTTTCTAGTGGCTATTACAAAGGTAATAATAGTTATTTCATGCGCGATGGACACAACATAGGAACTACCTTTCAACAAGGATATCGAATTATGACTCAATGACATCCTTACGGAAAGAAAAGGTTTGTCTCAAAGATGGCTAACTTTATATTTCTGAACCAGAGCCAGATTTGAATTCGGATTTTTATAGAACTAAACCTGCGGTATTGATGCAGAGACAGTTGGGTGCTGACAAAGATCGTTCATATTTTTGTCAAAATGTGCGGTTTTACCATGGTATCATCTTTTAGAATGGCGATGATTGAGCGATGTCCTAGCGTTGATTAGAAATCAAACTCGAAAATTGCTTTATCAGTATAGTTCGGATTCTAACACAGCACTGTCTCGGCTATATAGCATAAAATACGATGAGCTACCTTAGTTAACTGATTTCATGACGTTTCATCAGTACAAGTTGGTATTACGGCAAGTAATTTCAAAAGATGTGGAAAACTCCGCAACAGCTGTCAAAATGATTGTTTGTACATAAAAAGCAATGATAGCTTTAGTGTTGAACAGGTTATAAGGGGGAAATTTTCTGTTGCCAACAGACAATTGAAAGGCGAAAAAAAAATGCTCAAGAGTATACAAAAAAAGTAAAGAAAAGCCCTGTCCTTGCATCAGGTAAAGGCCTAACTCAAAACTATTTAATGAAAATAGCAAAGATGTTCCTAGGTACGGCGAAATAAATATGCGAGTAAATGATCACATACATATTGAGTAAATTGTTTTCCCTTATGCTTGTCACTATGCGGACATTTAAAAGTGTCCGGATGTCAAAGTGCTTACTGAATTCACAATAACAACAACAAAAATATCAGTAATAAAATAGACGAAGTTTGAATGGATAGGCTTACAGCGTACACATGCAAAATCGAGAAAATGTTTTCAAATGAGGGAATTTATTTTGTAAAGTCTCCGAAATGCAGCCGCAAATTTATTGAGAGGCCTATAATTACGGAATGGCAGGAAGAATAATGGAATTGTGTAATGCACTTTCGGGAATTTAATCCTTCGATCACTTAAACCTGGAACTTTATTTTAGTAGAAACGTAAAGGAAATTACTGCATGACAAGGAACTTAAGAAATAGGTAAGAGTAAATGAAAAATCTTTGAAACGATTGAGGAAGAGCCTAAACATCTCCTTCACAGGTCAAAGATTATGAATGCTGGATCGATATAAACCAGTAAGATTCATCCGAAGTCAGGAAATCTGTTGCCAAACACCAGCTATAGTAACAACGCCCAAAGAATTTTATTGTTCCTTTCATGTCAAGCAGTATTAATTAAGTTGCAGAAAAACTGAATTCCAGTCGGGACTCGAACCCGCAACGTTCTGATCCTAGTCAGACGCTCTAACCATTGGACTATTAGAACTCATGCAGGTCGCTCACAAAACATTATAGGTATAGTGTCACAGGAGATGAAAACCTTCTTAGAAACCTAGTATTATTTCAAAACAGTTTTCAGATAGTTTTAGGCAATCATTCAATTTACGTACAAATGAGGCTTGGGCATTATAAGCGTAATCTTAAATTTTGTGGAAGCGGCTCAGCGAATTTGAAAAGTGTGGGTTTCTTTGGTCGCGTCATTTAACAACGTAACCGGATCTTGCTCAACATAAAAGACTTAGGAAGAACTGAGATTGCTGGAACATCTTAATGTAACTCTCAATAGGCGAAAGTGATGACGAAAGTCCAACTTTTCGACTCCCAAGAAAACACACACACACACACACATATATATATATATATATATATGTGTGTGTGTGATGAGGCCCAAAAGGCCGAAACGGTTCCGTCTGCAGTTAGTTATATATATATATATGTATATACAGCTGCTTTGTGAACTTGAGAGTTGTGACACGACAACTTTTGAATAACTCATGTAAATACCAATTCTGTGAAGTCTGTGCAAAACTTTCTTCGATGAACAGATGTTATAGAGCATTAATAATTACACTACAACATTCGTAGATGCTTACCTTTAACAAAGGACGTCCATTTATCACCCAGCGACTCAACTTAAAGTTTGAAGTTATTCGCTCATGTAGCGATATACCAGCCGCGACAACTTATCTGAACGCTTACGGCAAACAATTATTTAGATAACAAGAGATGTGAGGCCTCATAGTAATGATGGAGATTTTTGAATGCCAGGAGTACACTGCAGAAATGCTTTTTTTCTAATATTTCAACATCAATATCAACTCTTCTTTCTTAATCAGCGTCAATTTTGCTCTAACCTGCTGAGCTGATGTTCACTTTTACCCTCATTGAAGATGGCGATCCAAAATGATCGCAACACGACAGAAGCTGTTAAAAGATTTTACCATACGGGTTTGCGGAGTTTCGTTTTTAAGGCATGAGGAAAACTATTTAAGCAATGTATCGCTTATATCAGTTTATCATCAGCTGTAAGCCACGAAGAAAATTGGAAAGTACTTTCAACTTTAAGGAGCATCTTCCATTAATTGTTCAATGACATTTTATGCAACCCTTCAATTAACACCATAAAAATAAAGGGCAGAGAAATGAAAAGAGAAATTATCTCATGACATCGGAAGATCAGTTAATAAGTCTTTAAAAAGCCTTACAGCGGAACAATTAAACTACATTTCCTCTACGGTTTTCAATTAAAGATTGCCGCATTTTCATTTATTTATTTATTTGAACAAGTTTCAACGGGATTGCCTCGTCAGTTGCAAAAACTGCAATCAATGAGGGTCCTGCAAACAATACAATGAAACCTATATACAAACAACAATCTAATAAGAATAAAAGGATAAAAATTGCACTCCTTGGAATTTAACTTTTCTTAACATCATTAAAAATCTTTGCTTATTAATAAAAAAATGCACGCTCAGAACTTTCCAATTTAACTTTCTCTAAAATTAAGTAACCACATTTCCTGGTATTATTCTCATGAATGTCATTAAGCCTGACCTCAAAATATATGGACATTGTCTTTGGAACCTTGTTACCAATGCATGTCAGAACCAGATTTTGGACATGAATCACCCTTTTCTAGTGGACCGTTTCCCAGCCAATCTTATCTAAAATATCATCATTAGATAGTGCTCCTGATTTAAAATACACAATTCTGCTTGTGTTTGTCTTATTTAGATAAAGTATAACTCAAATGCGAAGTCAACTCAGACGTTAGTTGAAACACCAGCTTAAAAACAAAGTAAGCAATGATTTCAGAACAATGGTAAAACAATAGCAGTCAAGAAATTATTACAATTTCGCTTTATCATCAGGTCCTGCATTTACTGGTGTAAATCTTGCCACGAGTGAAGTAAAATAGAACGTTGAAATTACTGAAGCAGTGGAGGGGATTTCTACCTCTGTATTTACAACAACAGAGCAGCGTTCCATCTCCATTTGAATGATCTTTAATTGCTTTCTAATGAAGTAAGCAAATTCCTGCGCTGAAAACTCAAGAAACCGCGTTAAGGTTGACAGGTTTTCATATATCTATCTTTACATGCGGTCGGCCAGCTGCATGCTAATTACAGCAACAGTTTAACGTTACACTTTGGAATTCTTTATGCTTGCGCCGTCTGTTTCCCAGTTCAAACTTTACATGCACCAAATCTCAATTACGAATACTTAAGCTATGTTATTTACTTACAGATTTACCTGCCAGAATAAAGGCAGACGTATTGAAATTCACATGAATTTAGAATACACCCCATGCACAGTTCCATTTTATTATACCGGTTTCATATTAGTCATTTGAGATTGTAAATGGAAACAGCTGAACACTTTTTTCCAGTGATTTTCTTAAAGATGCTTGATGATACCTCAAAATCATGACGTCTAATGTAATGATTATTATTATAGTATTAACAGATTTCAAGCGTGCCATTACCATGTTTTCGACTTCACTACCCTCACGAAAATTTTGCATGTCATTTCACATGAGAAATGCATATGAAATTGGGACATTGTCACTAATAAATTTTGTGAATTTTATATAAAGTGGGAGCGTTTCCACGTATGAAATAATTCACATTTATAAAACGGAATTGAAGCAATTCACATCAAATACTTTTTTCCTACGTGAAATTGCATGTGAGACTTCTGCAAGAATGGTTAAAAACGTGAAACAAATAAAATGAAGCCGGCAAACAAACGACGACCAAGAAACAAGGAGAAGTGCGATCACCAGTAATAACAAAAAGGCGATAAATTAACTACCAACATCTAGATAAATGAACAAAAAATTTTGGTAATACCATTATATTCTCAAAATTTTTGAGGGGCAGCATAATCAGCATCTGGAATTCTGTGAATGCGTTTTCTTTTCTAAGTTCTTTGTACAGAAACGATATAAAAATCTGGTGTCTGAACTATCTGGACCTAAACACTTAGAAAGTTTAAGGACACTTCGAAGAATTCTGTAACAGCACTGGTGGATTGACGGGCGCATCAGCACATGATTTACAATCATCAATGAAGTTGCCTCAATATTCTGGCATTGCTATTTTATCCTTAGACCGTTCAGAAGGTTGGGATTGTAATTCTAAGTTCATCTTTGCACACAGTTAGCCTTGGGACGATAAAATCTCTCCTAAACCCCCTGTTGCACAAGGCATGTTATTTAGTCTTAATGCTGTTTTGATATTCGAGAATTCAGCGACAAAAGCCCTTTTACATGAATTTCTTGTTCAAATTAGGTTTAGTCATCTCATTCCTAGTTGCATTACGAATGATGAGACGCCCAAATAGCAAGCTAAATTAAGTGGCGAACCAAATAGTATTATAGCCTGAAAGTTTGGCTGACCACGTATGATGGAACCAATTCACACTTAATGTGATTGAGAAGAGTGTATCCAGAAATACGCATCCGTAACCACCTCTCGCCCGCCTTTCCATCGTATTCCTGGGAATGCCAACGAATTCCAAGTGTTGCAATGATTGTCAAAGAGCCTAAAATATGAATTTTAAAGACAAATCGCCCTTATAATAATTGGAAACCGAAAATAGGTTAAGTGTTGGCCATAATTGTTAGAGCAACGAAAATTAACAATAATAAATGACCAATTACCGAAAATTATGTATTCTTATACCAATCAGGTTCTCATATTTCAGCAGTCTACTTAAGAGAACTGGAAAAAAGCGTACAATGAACAGTATCTCTGTTGAAAAAAATAACTCTGCTGATATTAATTTGACTCCTTCGGCTAAAAACAACAACATTGTAATAGTATTTCGCATTTTACATTCAAAATCCGTTTCCCAAACTTAAATAATGATTTAAAGATACGAATCTTACAATTTCATTAGGAATTTGAGGGGAGGAATAAGGGAATAAAATTTTTTTGCTCCAATGCTCCAATGCTCCCCTTTAGCGCTGCTGCTGCATGTACTAGTTGTGAACTGTCATGTGCAGAATCATTTTACAATAACACCAGTCAAACGTAGGTCATCATGAAAGATTTCGATTAACGGGACCAAACAATACATATACAAGGCAAATAGATTGTTTTTGTTTTTCATTGGCATATCTGTGTTTTTCAGACTTTTTAAATAAATCTGCTTGGACGTCAGTTTAACCAATCATCCGGACAGACTGGACATTAAATATTGTGGAACGTTCAAAACGAAAATCTTAGGCGGAACAGAGAATCGACAAGGTGTACAAGCACAACAGATCATCCAGTTACTTGTCAGAAAACTAGGAAGCTTGATATCTTTTCCTTAAACTTTGGATTATGGTGGCCATAATAAAATTCCAGTATCGATAACAGCTTGGTTCGACGAGCTATAGAGATTTTTGACATTATTACCGAAAGTATACTTTTTATGAAGGAAAAGATTGTCAACAACTATTGTAACGGTATGATCTCAGATGCAGTCGCCAGTTTAAATAATTTAAAAGTCTGCCACTCACCTGAGCGAAATCTTGCGTTGTTTCGTTCGAAAGCTTTTGTCGCTTTCGGCCTCAGTCTTCACGGAGACTTTCTCCTTTTTTCTCGTCAGTTTCAGCTTGCTCTCGTTATCGCCCGTTCTCCAATCGCCCTTTTTGCTGTTTTTCCTTTTGTCAGGCGAAGAATGAATACTAATGCCCAGGATATGACACGGAATAAAGTCATAGCAATTGATAATTTAAAGCATAATTTATTGAAGAAGTAACTAACGTTTGGTTGCGATACGCGACATAATCAGAGTGACTTGGAGTCAATTTACATATGATCCCCTCGCCCACCGCAAGAAGCGTGGTGCGGGGGTACTAACCTTGACGTGCGTGGAGTTGTGTTACACGCGTGGTGACTAGGGAGAAAAATATGCGCTTTGTGTATGTATCTTTCTATATATATATATATATATATATATATATATATATATATATCCATGGATACCGGTCACTCAAAAATGCCGTGTGCAAGCTCGAGGACTGGTATGTTGTTGAACAAACCGTACTTAGGTACCGTATTGAACCAAATCGATTTGGTCTCGTTCTTTTTTCCCTTATATGGATCTCTCGCAAGTTGTTTACATTATTTGAACACTGAATCTAGTAAATGATTTAAGACAGGCAAAGGAAATGGCTTTCTTGGTCCCTGCGGCTGGTTTCGCCACCTCAGTAACTGGACAATTTATGACTTGACAGAGCAGTTCTCAAAGTTAGCTCCTTGGAATGTACATTTGCCAACTGTTCACTTTTTGCAGCAACGCTTTGTCTTGGTTCTTTCTGATTTATATGAACAAAAGACGTAAGGGAACTCGCTTGCTGTCAGGACATTTGCTAAGCGACTAAGTGTATTAAAACGACATTCTTCGCTGAAGTTGAATAGATGTCGATTAGTATAAATCTTGGGACTTTTCACGTTCTGGTAACCACTTACCTGGGCTGCACAATCACAGGTACGTCTGAATCGAGTAGCTTTGAAATACAAGTTCTGGGAAAGGAATTGTTTTGAGCAGCTTTCAAAAATAGCTTCCCGATTTCATTCTTCCCTTAAGGGAAACTTCTTGTACGAAATATTACCGCCTGGATTTTGCTGGTGTTTATTGGTAAAGTAGAATGAAGATTCTGGTTCATTCATCTCTGTACGACAATTATTTTTGAACATTTTGCAGTGTTTAACCGGACAGCGTTCATGGTCAACTGTTTGGGAAGTGGGATAGAACACTCGTCATTTAGAAGAGTTGACGAGGCCATGGCAGTCTTTGGATGCTTTCTCCGCTTTCCACACAAAAATTTCATCGCCTAAATCAGGATTTTTTTTTGCTATGAAATGTCACCCCATTGGAGACGTTAGGATGTATTTTTGAGTCGAAACAAAAGTGCAAGGTAAACAGCCACCAGGTAACTCGCTGCAAAGCTACTTGTTTTTGGTCACCAAATTATCCTTCGGCAAAACAGTTGTCCGCTTCAGTCTTTCTCACTTCAACAGTGATTTGTGCATGATGACCTTTACCGTATTCGACCGGTAATGCTTTCATCAGGATTTTAAAACCTCTCAGGAAAGTTTAAAGTCGTCTATGTGTAAATTTACCGTTGAACCCTTCGTGTTGAGGTGCCACTGAATGCTTAGTTGAAAATACGCAAGAGTTGCAGCTTTATACGCCATTTTTCTTTTTTATTGATGTTTTGCCTTAGAAAAAGTACGTCTTTTACTTCCCTCTTCTCGTTCTTCTTTTGACAAAACTTGCACAAGGTTTGCTTGTCGTATTTTGTTTTATGTTTTGTATTTTTCGATTTTTGGTCAGCGATAAAACTGCAGAATTCGTTCACGTTTTCTTTGTTTACTTCCTCGGTTTCGTAATTCGTTTCATCTTCGTCACCAAAGTCTTGTACTTCCGGATGAATACTTGGCATAAACCCTTATCATAGCAGATCTTAAAGACATTTGTAACCAACTTTGAGGTAACGTATAATTTATCAATTTTTTAAGTCAATAAATGTCAGAAAAATATTCACTCATGAGCTGTCCGTAATGCTGGTATCCGTTTGATAACCTATGAGAATGCTCCACTTTTAAGACGGAAAGTCTAGTTATGTAATAAGACAATCTTTCTTTAAGGCAAAATGAGTGACAAGTCTAATTGGAAAACGATACGAATTGCCATAAACCCGTAAATAATTCAGGGTATTGATCCTATCATTCGTTGTTTAATAATTTAATTCTAAGGATGGACATCTTACCATTTGTTAAGCCGTTGAACGTTATTTTCATCGAACTTTTTGTTTTAATAAAGCAAAATTGAAATTTTAAACGTAAATATGACTATAAGGAGTTTAAATATAAAATAGTTTCCAGTTTGGATTGTTGTTTATATGCGGCCAAATTCTGTGTGGATTTTTTTTTATTGCATGTTCTCTTTCAGTTATAGTCAGGAGGATTTGTCTTTTTGAGAATTTTGAAAAATATATCATTGTTACTTCGATTCTCAAGAGATATATTGGAAAGGTGGGCGAGGGGTTGTTGCGGGCACGTATTTCTAGTCTATTAGTGACAGGAGGGGTTCTATTACAAGCTGTAGAGTTATTTAGAGAAGGAAAGGTAGCGATACATTGTGAGTAATAGATTAAGGATGTCGATATCAAAGAATTTGTAGTTAAAATAGAGAAAAGGGAATAGAACTAGGGTTGTTGTTTAGTGAAGGGCTTAGTTTACGAATAAGTAAACTTTCACGGATGAGAAGCTCAGAAGAGCAGGAGCATGATGAGAGAATCTTAAAGTTGTTTATGGAAGCGGTGTGATTAGTTTGGCAAAGATGAGAAAGGATGCTTGAATGCGAGGGATTGACATGTTTCCTCCCCGTCAAAGCAGAGATTCCCAATTGATCAGAGACTCGTGGCGGGCTTTTTGGCCCACATTCAATGCGTTACAGCATTGACACAAGAAAGAATAAACTACATGAAATGTCAGACCCTTGGGAAGTCTGTCTTTGAAAGGGAAAAAATGTGAAAGGCGTTTGGTGGGTCGGAAGACGGTGCGAATGTCGACGTGTGAAAATGTAGAAGAACAACGTTTATGGATTTGCGTAAATGGAGACCAGGAAATGGTAGGCAGAAATAAATTATCTTTTCAGGAACAGTTGCAGTTTTGGGAGTGTGTTTGAAAGTTTTGTCTAAAAATAATTGGATACATTCTTCCCAAACATGAACAGGAGAGCCGTTAAACTTAAAGACAGTTAAAAATTTTTCGACCTCTAGATGAATATTTTCCTACGTTGAGCAGATTTAAAACAAAAACCGGTCAATAAGCACCAGAACTAAACCTTTTTTATACTTTAACGGGATAAACCTATGAAAGTTGATGACAAGTCCTACAAATATTGGTTTTTGATAAACAGATATAGAAAAGCTGAGTTTGATTTAGATATCTCGATGGGAAAGTGTCTTGTTGGTGTTTCGATTTCAGAGGTAAATTTTATGTTGGGATGCTGTTGGTTTAAAAAATCGAGAAATAAATTAACATGCTCTAGTGAGCGAAATAACAAAAAACAGTCATCGACATGCCTCCGATAGTAAATTGGTTTGAAACTACGGCAGCAATTTTCTAGCCATGTATTTTCATGGAATGAAGGAAAAATATTAGCAAAATAAGGGCCAAGGGGTGAACTCATAGAAACACATGACGTAAAAGTTTGGTAAACTGGTCTCAGGAAAAGTTGTGAAGGTGAGTGGCGTTACGAAATAAGCGGTTGGTGATGATATCGATGGTTTCGTCAAGCGGGATAGAGATAAAAGTTATAGAGATAAGAGTTATAGCAATAAAAGTTTTTTACTCATCAATAGACAGCCCTTTTCCTTAAATGTTCCACTGTTGTTACGGTTTCATTCATGTTGCTATTGCCAGTTGAAATCTGAACACTTGTCACTGCCGAGCAACCTTGATACGAATCCCCGAATTTGCACTCGGCACACTTTGGTGAACCGGAATCGATCAGCAAAATTTTGTTCCACGATTCATTTTGTGTGTGAATGGACTCCACGCACGTGGATGTGCGAAGTGTTTAGAAAATTTAATTCGACTTGACTAATGGGGATTTAACTCATTCCCCTATCAACAAAAAACGCTAGATCTCCTCTGTGTTAATGGTAATCATTCTGTTTCTGACCACATGAATTTTTCGTAGCTTCTTTGGCAGTGGGCAATGAAATTACGTAATCGCAAAATGTTTCAGTTAATTGCGTGAATGATACAAATTGGTAATTTTTTTGCTTGGCACTCAGTCGCATTAGCATAGCCAAGGGAGGAGGCAGGGGGTAATTTGCCCCCCCCACTTTTCGTCCTGAATAGGTCTGTCGCTACATCCAGTACATTTATCGGTACATTGGGCTTGTATGTCGCGGATTCCGTTTACTTTTGAATTACAAAACAAAAAGTTGTTAAAAGCTCCGGCGAAGGAAATGTGTTTTGCACAAAATGTTCGTTAGGAATTCTGTTCTTTTTAACGGACAAAAATGATAGATCCGGTCAACCCTCAGGACAAAGTGGTTGTGGTAGCGGTGATGACTGAAAAAGATATGTTCATATACATTATAGCTCAACTGATGTGCGCACTACTGCGTTAAATCATGTTCAAAATTTTATACGATTTAACAGCCAGAGCTGGCAAAATGGAAAAGATTTATTCCTTTTTCGCAGAAAGGAGCTCCAGAAAGATGATACAGTAAATTTAGAATGTATATAATACTTGATGTCTTGTCGCTGTCGTTAAGTAATGTTTAAAAAACGAGCATGAGTGTTTTATCGGATATAAAACATGAGGCTATAGCCGAGTATTTTAGATCTGATAAAGCATGTGCTGCGGGTTTTTGAACGGCTTAAAAAACAAACCCCTTAATACGCTAATTCTCGAAGAAAATTTGAACATTTATGTTTCCGAAGCCGAGGAAATTAGAACAAAAAAGTAAGTGTGTTTTTATCAGATATAAATACACGACACGGTTATAATTTTCCTTTGTATTTTCCTCATGAACTCTTAACGAGTTTTTTTAATTACTTTTAGTTTTTAATGAATGAATTAGTGAAGAGAGACTTTGTGCTCGCGCTTATTAAATTGATACATCTGTGTTACTCAAATTTTTTTCTGCTCTCCGTTTGGTTAACTTTGATTTTTCCTAAATTATATTTGTCGGTACATTGGTCTAATATTTCCCCTGTCCTCCCCATTTCCAAATTTCTGGCAGCGCATGCCTTTCTCGCACTGACAGTATCAGATGGTCGTGGATAACGTACGTAAGAGCCCACATTATTAAATTTAGACTCATGACAGAAAGACCCGATGAGGATTTACAAAAAAGAGACCCAAAATGGAACAGCAACTAGCACTACTGCTTGACCATTTTCTACCAGACACAAAGGTGTCAATCAGAAAGTCAACGAGCCATGTCCTCCCAGTAGTAAAAAGGAGGGTTCGTGCCTTTTCTACTTGTTTGAATTCTTATCAATGGAGTTTTAAGTCTTTTTGGACGAGAAACGTACATCGTTATCCCTACATGGAAAGCCAGGTTTTTATGATATCTGTAACATTTCATATATTATGCTCCTGTCCGTTTTTATTGCCATAATTTTAACGATCATAGCAAGTGTAGTGCACCTGCTCTTAAACCTGCTCACCCTTAATTCTTCATTCTGCGCAATGACCGTGCCTTGACACCTCTCCCTGCCGCACATTATCTACTGGGGCTTGTCAGATCAATGTTCTAAAACTACACGATGATTAGGAAAGGTTAATTGAGAGGGGTTTTACCTTCTTTGCTTCCGAGACGTATCCTGTCGAAAAGAGTTGTCCGGTGCTAGCCAGAATGATATCCTAGAGGACCACCTTACAAACGAAGATTAACCACAAAAATATCTTCGCGCAATTTAGTTTCTATAATACCTCAAAACTGTGATTACGACCTGAACGTTGCGTTGAAATTTTAATTATCGTAAAACGCATGAGAGCTAAAGGAACTGGTCATTATGGAATATTCAAAACTAAACTGATAGGTAAAGAATGAAACATATCCGAAAAACGTCATCTTGTTTGCTTGATATTCAAGTCATGAACAAGACAAGACAGAGACAAAGTTGTGGTGATATTTTAACTATGTTACAAATTCATTGTCAAACCACCAGGTAAGCAAACGAACTGCTGTCTATCCGCATATTAACTATGAATTAATGAAAGATGCACTCTAAAAAAAAGACGTGTTAAAAAGCACAACCAGATGTGTTAAATAACACAAAAGGTGTGTAGTAATAACGCACCATTTACGATGAAATTTTATAAACATACCTTGATGTGTTATCACACCAACGTGTGCTAGAAAACACATGATCTATGTTACTTTTAACTTTACTTTTACTAACTACTTTTTACTATTTATCTTAAGTAACACACTATGAGGTTACACATCTTTTGCTGTTTTAGTTAAACTAATACACTTTTAAAAGAAAACACACATTTTGATGTAACGCACCATTTAAATGAGACAGATTTTCAAATACCATGGCCTTTTAATAGCACACCTGTGGCAGGGAAGGACAGAGCAATCTTGGAAAGCTGTTCAGCTGATATCATTGTTGTACTGTATCAGTGATATAATTTTATACTTGTCCTTGTGATTCCAAGCCACGTGCTTGAACAACGTGTGATACGGTTTGAAAGTTGCAGGTCAGTTATTCACCCCACATTTCATGAAGAATTAATTTCATTTTCATGTATCGAAAGGTAATGCCTAAGAGTACTTTGAGACTCAAAGCAATAAAAATATTTTAAATACAACATCAATTTAAGTCGAAGATAGTTGATTGCCGCCCAACGTTTGGAAAACGAAGTCTTCACGCGCGAAGTTGCAAATTGGAGTTCTCGGGCGTTTCCCGCAACATTTGATGCGATGAAATCCCACGATTCACTGGAATCACCATGAATTAACCACGTGGTATTTTCGAATTTCGAACTTGTAACATGTAAGTCTTTCTACATTGAATCGCTCTATATCAAATCCAATGCTGGATTCGGGAAATTGATGGAAGTGGATTATTTTAAGAACTCAGAAGTTACAATCATCGATGAAGCCCCAAAGAAACTCGTCGTTTCAAAAGATTAGTGCAGAAGTGAAAGAATTTTTAACCTTATGCGAAGGTAAACTAATCAATTACTTGATGGTTAATAGTCAACTATCCTACAATGGATAGCATATATTTTATTAGAATGGTCTATAAATATTGAGCTATGAGGCTGTAACCAGTCTCAGAGGAAGTCTAATTGAATAATAAAAATTTGCATAACAAACCTTCCAAGGTCAGAGTTTAATAACATAGACGTTAACCCTTTAATGGACAAGGGTGCCTCTAGAAATTCATTCCACGTAATACCAGACCATTTTATTCAACAGATTAAAGTACCGGATCAATTCAAGTATAGTTCCCCCTCCAATTCGGGAGGACTACACTTGAAGGTGGATTCAAGTATAGCCCTCTTCAAAAAATATTATTCTCATGATTACAAAGTAATAACTAGAAATACGTGTACGCAACAAATCCTCGCCCATCCTTCCAATATATCTCTCGAGAATCCAAGTAACGTTGATAATTTTTCAAAATTGTCAAAAAGACAAATCGTCCTTACTGTACCTAGAAGAGGTAATGCAGTAAAAAAAGAAAACAACATTTGGCCACAAATATTAACAACCCATACTGGACTTTATTTTATATTAAAACTGCTTGTCATATTTACGTTTAAAATTTCGATTATGTTTTATCAAAACAAAACGTTTGTTGAGAATAACCTTTGACTGTTTAACAAATGATAAAGGATCCATTCTGAAAATTCTGCTGCTAATTAATTGATGTTCGTATCAAGCTGTTGCGATCTCATGATTGAATATTTTTTTGATATTTTTTTTGACTTAAAACATTGATAAATTCTACATTATTTCAAAGTTTGTTACAAATGTCTAAGATATGCTATGATAAAGATTTATGCTAAGTATTCATTTGGAGGTACAAGAGTTTAGTGACGAAGATGAAGCGAATTAGGAAACCGTCGAAATAAACAAAGAAAACATGAACGAGCTCTGCATTTTTATTGCTGACCAAGAATCAAAAAATACAAAACATAAAACAAAATACGACAAGCAAATCTTGTGCAAGTTTTGTCGAAAGAAGGACGAGTAGGGGGAAGTAAAAGACGTACTTTTTTCCACTGTAAAACTTTAGTAAAAAAGAAACATGGCGTAGCGTACAAACCTTCAACTCTTACGTAATTTCAACGAAGCGTTCAGCGTCACCTCAACACAAAGGGTTCAAATATGAATTTACAGAAAGAAGAACTACTGGCTTCATGTCAAAGAAAAAATAAAGAGTAAGTTGGTAATTTGGAGTAGCAGGTACATACTTGTACACGAGATGTTAGCGAAAAGAACATAAAAACTGTTCAACTTGATCGAATTTGTTGTTCAGTTGAAAGGATTCTTTCAGCTTAGATATAAAGTATGGTAATGTTAAATCAATAAACTTGCTTCATTCAGCAGGTAGAAAACTAAAAATCATTGATTCAGATTTAACTAGTGGAATCATTTAGTCAGTTATGGGTGATCTAGTATCAACTATATGTGCAACTCGAGAAAATGTGAATAGTTTGCGTCCAGTTGGCATTGAAGAATTTGGAGTCAAGCACGTAAAGTAATTTTCTCACTTCAATACGATTTTGGGAGGAAATCCCTTTTAGCTAACAAAACAAAACGCCGTCTCAATGACTACTTCAAAACTTAATCTAGCTGGCCGCCAATTATCTCTCGGTCCTTGCATTACCCTAGATTGTACAATAATATGTGAAGTGGGGATTTATCAAAGTATAATTCATCTGAATTCTTCAAATAATAGTTAAAGTAATGGGTAAAATTATTCTTGAAATAATAGACTAAATCTTGAAATAATAGGTAAAGTTGTCCAATACGTTTGATTAAAAACGACCTTGAACCGATGATTATAATCATTACATGATGTAGATTATCAATTTAACTTCCCCCTTGTAAACAACTATCAGAAGTTATTCTTGGAACTTTGCCATATGTAATTTTTTCAATTTCGTTGTGATTATTTGCGATTGACAGAGATTCTAATGTAGTGAATTTATCTTAGAAGTAAATTCTTCATAGACTTTAGTTTTCTCATGGTTATCATTCAAGTTACTATTTCTCGTCCACTCAAGCACACGGGCAAATGATGATCAAAATTACATCTGATATCAGTTACATTATAACTGTACTTAAAGGTAGTGGAATTATCAGCAAACAGAATCTATAGATACCAATATATAACTAAATGTACCTCTGTAAGGCACATCTGATGTGGAAAACGCCTTTGCGTAGGGTTTTAGACCCTGGCGAAAATCTCTTTTTCTTTGAAAGAGTCATCAATTTCCAAGAAAGAGTTCCCTATTTTTGTGGTAGAATTACTTGTTTGTACGGAAGAGATAGCTGTTTTTCACAGAATTTCATTTCCATGGCACAAATTTATTGCAGTGGAATGAATTTCATGGGCTACTTGAGAAACGTGAAGCAAAGCAACCTGACGAAGAAATTTTTTCGATTTAAGAACCCAAAACACCAAAAATGCAGTTTTCCTCTAAAATATTACACTAATGACGTGAATTCATTGAAAAAATCTAATATTTTATTAGGGCGAAGAATTTGTCCCACCAGTAATGTAAGCAGTAGATCCCATCACGCCACTCTTAGTGGCGTCCCTTAACATCAAGGGTGCACTGGATTTCTGACGCTAAAGTTGTTTTTCATATCAAGAAACAGAGCGTGATCGTGAGCACCATCCGAAACCGAAGCTTCTTCTTAATATTCCTGGCTTCTTCAAATCGTTGCTGCCTGGTAAGAAAGGCTTGTGGGTTGTTGAGAGCAAAACTGTTGCAAATGAAATCGACGGTGATGTGACGAAAAACCAGGTAAGATCTGTGAATGAAAAGAATAGTAATCTTAGTTCACAAAAAGGCTTTTTAGATTGGTGACAACGACTTGGTAGGGAAAAGAATGTCGAGATGGCGTCATATGGAGATGTCTGTGGTAGAATAGCAGATGATACAACGGACAACGTCAGAAAATTATGCATTATTTTACCTTAGCCATCTGGTTTGTAAAACAATTTTTATAGAGGTAGAGGTGTTAGGGAGCTTATACGCCTCCATTTGTCTGGAGGGAAAACTAATTATTCAAAGGGGCTCATAAGTTGCAGATGATGAGAAATATATTATATTTAGAGAAATTCATGACTGATAGAATGAACTATTTTTAAAATGTTGAATAAATTTAGCAAGTTTAAGATTTTGGGGAGAGATCCTCGATGATTCTTATTTTTTAAAATATTTCACAAACACGAGTGATTTGTAGCTTTAAATTTTGTTCGAGGCGCCAGCTAAGATTTCGTGTCATTACATAGTTGCCTTTATTTTTACACAGGAAAGAACAGGGACTCTTCAGTGTCACTGTTGTAACTGTAGTTCGCTGTTATTGTTGTAACAAGTGCGGAGAGAGCCCCCAAAAAGTGGGGGGCTAATGGCTATCGGATGTAACTTAGTACAGAAGGCAAATAACTTACAGAAGAGTTTTGCAGGATATTGTTCAACAAATGTTGTAAAGCTGTACGGCTTTCATAAATTGTTGGAAAAATTTTTTGATTTTTAAATTATGCAACCGCATGTCCACGTATCTTACAATAATTTTTTTTTTATTATAAAGCTTTGAAATAGAACAGAAACTCACAAAAAACGGTGACGGTGGCCGTATGTGCACTACTACATGCACGTTTTAAACATTAAAACGTCCAAAGTACTTAATCCTTTCATCATGCAAATCCACAAATTCTTTTTCCTTTTTGTTATTTTTTTTTTCTCTTTCCTCTTTATGTCTGGTAGAGACCATATATTGAACAAAGTACGCTGTCCTTTTGCCTTTGAGCTTTTGTTTACGAAGAAAACCACGCAAAATGCGTGTTTCCTGATGGCTGGTAAAGACTAGCGGGAACACCTCGGGACATATCCATGGATGCCTCTTCACAGTTTTAGTTTTATTGATCAATTACCACACTTTAGTCGGGGACTTTTTTTCCACTTGATGTTACGCCACATTTCCTCCAGATGTCAAGATTCATTAAATATGAAAGTACAAATTTTGCTTTTTTTGGTAGAAATGGGGGGCCCAAGCCCCCCTTGCCCGCCTATATCTCCGCCCTTGTGTAATTGTCAGTGTGTCTTGCATGCAGTGTAGAGGAAGTATCTAGATGCTGACCAGATTGCTGGCTCAATGTTCAACCAGTTCACAAATGTAACCTTCGCTCACCATCTGAGTCTGTGTAGCTCAATGGTTAGAGTATCTCACCGGCGATCAGAAGGTTACGGGTTCGATTCCCGTCAGGGACTCAGAAAAGTTTTTCTGAGAGAATAGCTTGAGAGCGTACGTATTAAGGACATGTATTTAGTTAGGGTTAGGGTTAGGGTTAGGATAAGGATTAGGGTTAGTATTGGTCGTAGAGTTTCTATCTTCTGTGAATTGAATTATATCTTCAGACACTAAGACAATTTCACGTTTGACTATTGTTACTGCTGCATTTAAATTTCCAGCGGAAAATTTATAATATTTGTTCTTGAGCCGATTGCAAAGATCAGCGGCCATGTGCGTCCGCTAAACTGCACTTGTACCGTTGTTGTTACTATTTCTGTTGATATAATGTAAATCCAACACAAGCTTATTTATTTTATGAGCAATACCAACTTAGTGACACAAAATACGAACGTAGTCATAAAATACTAAACAAAAGACCTTTATCGTCACGCGATCACAACAATTTTAGAGCAAATCTAACCTTAATCGTGCCTTAATCCACTCAAAGGCATTTAACGCCAACTGCCATTTTACTGGTACAAAGTTGATCATTTTTCATGTAATTCCACCATCCGAATATTGCTCAAGAGGTAAAGAAACCATTAGGTATGAAACAAAAATCTATCATGAAGAACGAATGCTGAATTGCTGCTCACTGGGGATCCTGGCCCCTTCCAAACTTTAATTTACTAATTACTGTCTGCAAAACGTATTGTTCAAAATGAGAGGCAAATTTTGAAGAAGCACAGGTAAATGAGTCATCAAGGAGTAGGGATTCTGGGTTCAATTTCTAGTAATGTGTTGACTTTTTATTGATTGATTGGAAGAATTTACGTTTTCTCCCAACGTTTTTGTATAAAAAACTTTTGTTTTTAGAATAGCTGTGTATCATTACTTAACTCTATCATCTAAAGACAACCCTGCCCTCCACAAAAAAAAAAAATTCAAGCAAATCATGCAGTACACTTATGATTACAGCTTGTTATTCTCAACATTTTTATGCATACAACTTGCTATTATTAATGTGATTACTAGTGCAATTGTTTGATTGTTGTTGAAAGGAGACCAACGATCATAGCTTGATTCCACTGAAAGAACGACAGAATGGAACAAATCCAGTGGTGATTGAGCATTGTTCGTGTGAAAAGAATTCGAGCAGATGTGATGTGCATGGCGAAGCTGCAGGAGTCATGTGATTAGCAAAAACCTTAACGGATGGGAAAACCTGAAGTTTATTTGAAAACAGAGGAAGAACCTATCGACAGAATGCCATAGAAAAACTGTGAGGATGCAATATTTTATTTGTAGTCTATTTACTGATGTTTTATATTTTAAATCAACGTTATATTTTCGCAATAGTAATATTTAGTAAAATGTTACAATTTTGTATCCAAAAACTCGAGACGGCCTGGCGACCTTCGTGAAGAAAGATTTCAAGTGCCTCTTAAACGAAAAGATCTGTCATCCAATTTCGATCTTACTTAACCAGTCGATGAAAATACTTTTACAAAACACTTTTCAAATGAGCAAGAAAGGCAAGTAGTTGACTTGTCAACATCTCATTTCACTCGACAGATACTCAAAGTGTTTTAAACATGCAAATTAGATGTATCTGTTGCCATATTCTCCACAAAGACTGGTAAACTTCACAAAATGAGAAATAACACTCGAAAAAACCAAAAACGTTCAAAAGTATTGATTAGACCTACCGATAAACTTTCCTGTTCCCATTATACTGTTCGTAGGGAATCCGCAGTGGGTCAAGGAGCGTATTTTCTTCATACCGAATATTTCCAGAGAGAATCGCCATTTAGCCAATTTTGTTGGTCATTGTGGATAATGCAACGTTATATGGTACCTAATTTACATGACCAGTACACCTGAACAAATGAGATACCGGCAAACCAAGAATGCCGGTCTACCTCAAAATTGGATGGACAACTTTTTCCTTCTAATTGACACTAGAAATGCTGACAAAATCAAAGCAAAACTTTTACTGCAGGCGACATCAACAAAAAAAGAAAAAAAAAAAAAGTCGATGAACATCAAATTAATTATTTTAATTATTGGTCTCATGAAGTCCTGATTCAGTCGGTCGAAAGCTCGGCATGAATTAATTTACGTTTTGTATCCATAAACCATTCGCCTTCCATATCTGACACGTATTATTCTCGATAAATACCCCAAGGGAAATCAAAGGAGAATAACTTTGATGTCAAAATGTAAAGATTTTAGGATAAACAGACAGAAAAGTAACATTTATTCCCATTTTTGTTCAAGATTTTGGGTCTTTAATGTTGTCAAGAAGTTATGTTTTGGTACAGCGTAGCTTTTGTTACCTTTTGTGCCTCCGCTAAAAGCTTGTTATACGTCATTTACGGAACTTGTAAAAAAATCATAAAATGAATGTTATATCATCGCTATCCAGCATAGTTAAAATTGATATCATAGCACAAAACAAATGTAAAACTTGTTGACCTTTTTAAAGAGTTCATATGAATATATCAAGGTTATTGAATTATTTTAAGTCGCAGTAAATAATAATTTCTTTCAACTAAATTTGGTCCAGTCAAGGAGTAAAGTGGGTTATCTATTGTCTGTATCACGATTTTCATAATTCCATTAGCCAGCTGGAAGTAAACAAAGCTTTCGAAAATGAATTTTCTTAAAG
Organism: Heliopora coerulea; assembly: GCA_030142905.1. Classification (NCBI taxonomy): domain Eukaryota; kingdom Metazoa; phylum Cnidaria; class Anthozoa; order Scleralcyonacea; family Helioporidae; genus Heliopora; species Heliopora coerulea. The sequence continues at coordinate 498,932 of JASJOG010000114.1, read as the reverse complement.
TATTCGTAGCATGCCTTCTGGTTTTGGGAAAACGTGAACATTAATAATAAAGATTATGGCCTAGCAGATGATTTTCAGTGATGACAATGAAGTCATAAATCAAGCAACTGCTCCGAGAAAAGATTAAGACATGACGGAATTTAAGTAATTGTGTGGAACTATGTACTTTTGTGAGGGACAAGGATGTTAGCACCACTCCAAGTGAACAAACCCACACCGGGCAAGCAGAGAAAAAGTTTACTATACCGCGGCTGGGATTCGGACCCGCGATCTTCGGTTTACTAGTTCGACGCTCTAACAGCTGAGCTTCAAGGCCAACCCGGGAACAGGCCGTGGAACGACGGCATCCCAACGGCCTGCTTTCGGCTTGCCCTTGTAGCTCAGTTTGAAGAGCGTCGGACTAGTAAACCGAAGGTCGCAGGTTCGAATCCCAAACACGGTAGAGATTTTTTCTACTTGCCCAGTGTGGGTTTGTTCACTTGGAGTAGCGCTAATATTCATGATGGAATTTAATTACTAAGATAGATGAACGATCGTCAAGCTCTATACTCAGAAAAACGATTTCTGCGCCCCAGACAAGGATCGAACTCGCAACCCTCCGATGACCGGTGAGACACTCTAACCATTGAGCTACTAAGACTCAGATAGCAAGCTAAGGTGCAAGTTCGACATATATGTCGGACCTAAGCACATATTACAGTATATAATTACAATAATTGTTAATTATTACATGTAACATATTAGATTGCTGTAATTTAAAGCATACAAATGAATCTTTCAAGTCAAAGCGCAGTGCAAGGGTACTAATGTCGACGTGCGTGGGGACCATTTACAAGCATGGTGACGAAGGAGAAAAATTCTGCAACGCGTATGTGTGTTTGTATGTGGAACAATTATTTACCGAATTGGAGGTGAACTTACTGATATGAGATGAATTAATGTTTTAGCATATACCACACATAATTGTTTTCACGTATTTTTTTAAATTTGGAAAGAATTTTACCGAACTCAGTCGGCTTGCCTCCCAATCATCATTTGTAAACAAAACATTTTGAACATATCATGAGTGCATTTATCGCTAAAAAGTAAAAGAAATGCATATCTTGAATACTTTATTGTCAAATTTAGTTGCTTTTTTGGTATTGTGTGGCACGTCGACTTGGCTTATTTAGAAAAAAGTTCTCCTCACGTCACGTAAACAAAACGGAACCACATCTTGTTATGCTAGGAGGAGAATAGTATGAGATATTCCGAGATAGGTGAACCAATTAGATTGTGCAAAGAACATTCACCTGCGCACTATGTGCTAAAGGAATGTATACGTGGATTCCGGCAATCTCAAGTATGCCGGCTGCAAAATCGGGAGACTAGGGTCCGGGTTGAAGGATATTTGTCTCGTTCTTGTTTGGTTTGTATCCACCTGTCCCAAGTTGTTTACAACATGTGAACACTGAAGCCAATAAATGATTTAACATCCATAACTTTTCATTGGGTAAATACAAAAGCAAGAACGAAATAGCCTCTTTTAAAAAGAGTAAATACTTGCGGCTGGTTTCACTTTTTGAGACCATCTTAGTGACTGAACAATTCATGACTTGGATGTTGAGGGAGCGGTTTTCAAACTTAGCTCCATGACTTGGAGTATGCCCGACTGATCACTTTTTGCAGCGACGTTCTGACTTGGTTTTTTCTGGTGAATGTCTACAAAAGATATAAGGGAATTCGAGCTGGCGCTTATTGACCGGACATTTGCCGAGAATTTCATTGTTTACGACAGTCTTCGATGATGTTGAATGGACGCTGATTTGTATGAATCGAGACTTTTTACGTTTTGGTAACCACTTAGTTGTGTTACATAATTCATAGGTATGTCTAAATCTAGAAGTCTTGAAATACAGGTTTTGGGACCGAAATGATTCGTTAATCTTCCTTGCAGAACATTGCTTTGAGCAGCTTTCAGAAATCATTATTTTATATTTATTATTTATATCCCGACTTCATTCTTCCTTGAGACACATTTCTTGCACCAAATATTATCTCTTTTCCATACTCGACCAGCAACTGCTTTCTTCTGAACTTTAAAACTTATTGAGAAAGTTTAAACCTGTCTTCATTCAGGAAATTTCCCATTGAACTCTTTTGAGGTTACTGTTAATGATTCGTTGAAAAGCTGTAAGTTGTGGGTTTATACGCTTCGCCATTTTTGATTTAACTGCGGAACGGTTACGTTTTTTCTTTCCCCTACTCGTTCTTTCCAGGTTTGATTGTCGTATTTGTTTTCTGTTTTGTATTTTCCGGTTTGTGGTCTGCAATGAAATTGCGGAACTCTTCATGTTTTAAAAATATAAAATGAAACATATTCCGAAGAATAATGTCATCTTGAAAACTCAAGATATGAGTCAATACAAGATGACATTATTCTTCGGAATATGTTTCATTTTATACTTCTTCATGTTTTCTTTGTCTATTTTGCCGATCTCGTAATTCGTTTCATATTAGTTGCAAAAGTCTTGTACCTCTGGACGAATAGTAGAACTCTTAAGAGTAGTCTTAATTGTAAGAACAAATCTGTTAAACCTGGTTCGCCTTAAGCAACATAACGAGATAATAACGGCGTTATGTGAAAAGAAGACACTCAATTTCTATCAATTATGTCGATAGATCACAACCACGTGTTGTTTGGTGTGGGGTACCCAAAAGTTCGAATTCAGGACCATTACTTTTTCTTATTTATATAAATGACTTACCAAATTGTTTATCGTCCTCAACAACTAATATGTTTGCAGACAATACGACATTAACTACAGAAGGAAAGTCCATAGAAGACATATAAAGTCATTTAAATATTGATTTAGAGAATGTACGCCGATGGTTGCTAACCAACAAATTAACCCTTAATAAAGAGAAAATTGGATACATGATAATTGGCTCGGCAGAGACTATCAAAAATAAACATTAACCCAACGATAAGTTTAGGGGGAACTAATATAAAAAGAGTAAAACAAACTAAAACACTAGGCATTATCATTGATGACCAGCTATTATGGAAAAATCAAATAAGAGATATAGTCACAAAAGTTTCAAAAGGCATTGTATGCTAAGGAGAATGAAAGCGTACATTCCCCAAAAGACTTTGATTACTCTTATAAAGCATTAATTTTTACACATTTTGACTACTGCAGCCTTGTGTGGGATAATTGTAGTAATTAGCTTTTGGATAAACTGCAAAAAATGCAGAACAGGGCTGCGAGAGTCATAACTGGCAAATCTTACGAAGTCCGTTCAGCTGAGATATTGATAGAACTCCGGTGGCAACCATTGGTGGACCGCAGGAAACAGAAAAAGACCATATTCATGTATAAAATAAAGAATAAACTCTCGGAATGCATGACTAGCATGTTCAACACGAGCAATAACAAAAATTATAACCTCAAGAACAATGAAGTAGATTTTGCCATTCAGAAACCAAATACAAACGTCCTGAAAAGGAGTGTCAGTTATTAAATGATAACTTCACAATTAACCTACACTACCGAAGTCAATTGAAAAATGTTGATTTAAGCGGGATTTGAACTCGCACCATCGGGATACCGGTCCGCCGCTCTACTTGTTGAGCTATCGAGTCCACAGGGATTGGAGGCAAGTTTTATCCAATTTAAGTGCACGAGATATTCTTGCGACAATTTAACGCTATCCATGAGGATGGATGTGCAGTGTTTCAATTCTATTTCAGAATCATCCTCAGAGTATTATGAAATGATAATACGCTCAACAGGTAGAGCGGCGGACCGGTATCCCAAAGGTGCGAATTCAAATCCCGCTCGAGTTAACATTTTTCAGTTGACTTCGGCAGTGTAAGTTAATTGTGAAGTTATCATTTCATAATACCCTGAAGATGATTCTGAAATAGTATCAGTTATTCTGGTGTTAATTTGTGGAATGATCTACCAAAGTGCGCAAAAGAAAAGCAAATATCAATTGCGCAATTTAAGGCTATTCTCAAGAGCGAATATTGTAAATAAATTGATTAATTTAATAATTTCTCATCATTTCCTAAATAGTTAATGTTGTTAGATATAACAAGTAGCTTATTATTGTAAAGAGTGTATAAATTGGTAAATGTTATCTCTGTATTTGTTAAAGTAATGTTTATTTTTATTTTTATGAACGGCCCCTTGAAAATCATTGGCCTAAGCGCACTGAATGGGTTAACCGTTTTCAAGTAATAATAATAATAATTATAAAATCACTGTAGAGGAGCATGAGAACATGGAAATAACGACATGAGGAAAGAACTGATCTTTTTGTGTTGCACTGTTTATGTCGTTTTGTCCCTATGAGCGTGAAGACCTGGAATACTACCATAAAACTCCACTATGCAGGCGGGTCATCATCATCAAGAACGATCACTATCGGAAATGGGATCTTCCAAGGGGATTCCTTGTCACCACTTCTTTTCTGTCTTGCCCTAGCACCCTTCAGCAATCTAATGAACAACAGCACACACAGGTACAAGTCACAAAAAGGCAAAATGAACCACCTGTTCTACATGGACGGCTTAAAGACGTTTGCCAAGGATGAGAATCAGCTGGTAGGTCTTCCGACCATCGTTAAGACCTTTAGTGATGACATCAAAATGGAATTCGGGCTCGACAAATGTGCCAAAGCCACCTTCAAGAGGGGAAGACTGACCAAGACCACAGACTTAGAACTTGATATTGACACCAAGAACAAGGAACTAGATCAAGAGGGCACATACAAATATCTTGATGTGAGCGAGGCAGATGGCATACAGCACTCTGCCATGTAAGAGAGGATGAGAAGGGAATATTACAGAAGGGAGAGCATGATACTAAAAAGCGAGCTTAATGCAGCTAACAGGCTCGAAGCTATTAACACCTTAGCTATACCTGTAGTTCCATACAGTTTCAATATCGACTGGAAGCTGAACGACATCAAGAGACTAGATGCGAAGACTGTGACAAGTTGTGTGACATGGCACGTGATGTGCACGCCATGTATGCGCAAGCGATCAGCTTTTGTTGTTCTTCTTAAACTCGGAGTAAAGTGCAAGTCACAAAAGAAACTCGAATATATATTATCATTACATGGTGGCAGCGGTTATTAACGGATCTACGATCGACATCTTCTGTGACTGAGCGAGGTATGGCCACAGAATACTCTCTGCCACCGCCGGCAGCTTTAGAAATACACGCTGAGAATGCAGCCGAGAAATGGAAACGGTTTAAGCTGGCCTGGAAAAGTTATGCTTTAGCGACCGAACTGAAGAAAAAACCAGAAGACGTACAAGTTGCTAGTCTGCTGACAGTTATCGGAGAGGAAGCACGAGAGGTCTACTCAACGTTTACATTTGGCGAAGATGAAATGGACAAAATAGAGCCTGTTTTGAATAAGTTCGCAGAGTATTGTCAGCCTCGAAAGAATGTGCCTTTCGAAAGATTCCGCTTTAATCAACGAATGCAAGAGCCGGGTGAATCCTACGAGCACTACAGAACAGCCCTGAGAAAGTTAGCCGAAGGTTACGAGTTCGAGACCATTACACCCGACGAAATATTGAGAGATCGTCTAGTATTTGGAATACTAGACTCAAAGGTCAGAGAGGTTACTATGAGAGTCTCAACTTACACTGGCGAAAACTGATGAAATCTGTAGAGCGTCTGAGAGCATGCTAGCTCAAATGAAGATAGTAAAAGACTCCACAGACACTGATGTGAATGCCCTAAGCAAGTCCGAGAGTACAAAGAAATTAAATACCAAGAATTATCGTCGAAAACAACGCGGTCAAGCCAAACAATGCGAAAATTGTGGCTACCAGCATTTGGCAAATCCGGAATCGTGTCCCGCCCGCGGAAAGGACTGCCGGAAGTGCGGAGCAAAAAATCAGTTTGCTAATAAATGCAAGCAAGAGGTGAAAGCGACAGGAGAGGAAGGCGAAACAGGTTTTGAAGAGACATACCAAACCGAAGAGATATCAGCAGTCCAATTGGACGACTCTCAGCTTGTCACACTGAAGTTGGAGTCTGGAAGTTTTATCCGTTTTCAGCCTGATACAGGGGCGCAATGCAATGTACTTCCCTTGCACATATATAAAAAAGCGAGTAAAGATGACAAGCTAGAGAAAGTTAGAGTGGTGCAGACATCCCTCATGGCGTATGGAGGCTCAAAAATCAAAGTTGTCGGTCATGTCACCTTAAGGGTATGGAGAAACGATGTTTCATGTCTTCTCGACTGTCGTCTCGTTGAAAGCCGCAAAATTCGACCAATCTTGGGTCGGAAAGCATGCCTGGGCATGGGCATTATACAATACAACGACAATGATCAGCTACATAAACCACAGACGGATGGCGCCTCTGTTTATGCAGTTCACCCGCAACCAAGCTGGGTTCTAACAAGAGATGAAATACTCGCCAAATTCCCTGAAGTGCCCAACCAGTACAACATGCACCACGTAGAGTGGCAGTTGCCCTCAGACCTCAGCTCAAGGAGACCTTAGAGGATCTTGTTCAGAAAGAAGTGATAGCACCCGTCACAACACCCACACCATGGATCAGCTCTATGGTGGCGGTAACGAAGAAAAATGGGAAGCTACGGATGTGCCTCGACCCAAAAGATCTCAACAAGGCCATTCGAAGAGGGCACTACCCACTTCCAACGATAGAAGAAATTGCTACGCGACTACATGGGGCTAAAGTCTTCACACTCCTAGACGTGCGTAATGGCTTCTGGCACGTTAAGCTAGAGGAGGAGTCGTCATACCTGACAACCTTCCACACACCCTTTGGCCGATATCGATGGAAACGAATGCCATTCGGGATATCCTCTGCGCCAGAAGTGTTCCAGAGAAAGATGCATGAATTTGCAGAAGGTCTTGCTGGAACTGAAGTTGTTGCGGATGATTTCTTGGTCGTGGGGTACGGTGAAAGCTATGAGGAAGGGTTAAAGGATCACGACAAGAACCTCTTGGCATTTCTAGATCGTAGTGAGAAGCAGAACATTCATCTGAACCCAGAGAAGATGAAATTGAGGCAGTCGGAAGTACTCTTCATTGGACACTTAGCGACGAAAAAAGGACTTATAGTCGATCCTGCTAAAGTTAAAGCCATCTTGGATATGCCACCGCCTACCGACAAGCTCGGGGTTCAACGCCTTCTGGGCTTGGCACAGTATCTCGCTAAGTTCTTGCCACAGCTGTCAGACATCACAAAGCCTTTGAGAGATTTGACGCAGAATGACGTAGAGTTTGTATGGGATGATGCCCAGTCAGCCGCATTTAGCAAACTTAAAGATGCCGTTACAGCCACTCCAGTGTTGCGTTACTACAATCTGAATGAAGAGATCACGTTGCAGTGCGATGCCTCCCAGATTGGCCTTGGAGCGGCGTTGCTACAAAAGGGTCAACCGGTGGCCTATGCATCACGAGCGCTCACCCCTACAGAGACTCGCTACGCACAAATTGAGAAAGAGCTTCTGGCAATTGTATTCGCGTGTGACCGTTTCCACGCGTATGTCTACGGCCGGAAGGTGGTAAACATCGAGACAGACCACAAGCCACTGGAACCGATATTCACAAAACCCCTGGCAACAGCTCCAACACGACTACAGCGAATGTTGCTAAGTCTTGAGCGATACAGCCTAAAAGTGAAGTACAAGAAAGGTAAAGATCTCTTCCTCGCCGATACTCTGAGCCGAACCTATCTGCCTGAAGTAAATGCATGCCAGCTAGCAAAAGAGTTTGAGGAAGTAGACCATCGACCTTGGATGCCGGTAAGAGAGGAAACTTGGCAGCAACTAAAACACGCAGCAGAAGATGACCCTGTGCAGATAACCCTCAGACATCTGATAAGGAAAGGTTGGCCCGACAACAAGGCAGAGATACCGGAGTGTGCGCATCCCTACTTCGACTTCCGAGATGAGTTAACCGTCCAAGGAGAACTTATCTTCAAAGGTCAGCAGCTGGTTGCACCCAGAGTTCTGAGAAAAGAGCTCATGGAGAAGACACACTCTTCTCACATCGGGATAGAGGGTTGCATAAGAAGAGCAAGAGAAACTTTCTTCTGGCCTCGCATGACTGTGGAGCTGAAAGAGTACATATCCAAATGTGAAGTTTGTTTGACTCATCGCAGCGGCCAGAGAAAGGAGCCTATTTTCCAGCACGAGTTCTTCGCCAGACCTTGGAGTAAAGTGTCAGCTGACCTTTGTGAGTTTGACAACAGGACATTGCTTGTCGTCAGTGACTTTTACAGCAATTATATTGAAGTTGCTCGTCTGCAATCGGTCACATCCCGCGCTGTAATCAAGGAGCTGAAAGCGATATTTGCAAGGTTTGGTATTCCTGATACCCTCATAACAGATAATGGCCCTCAGTTTGCCTCCGCAGAGTTCAGTGTGTTTACAAAGTCGTGGACGTTTGATCACAAGACCTCATCCCCCAGGTATGCACAGTCAAATGAGAAAGCGGAAAATGCAGTGCAGACAGTAAAGAGATTGTTCAAGAAATGCAAGACCTCTGGTGGATCTGAGTTCCAGGCCTTGCTCGATTGGCGAAACACTCCAAGCGCTGGAATCGGCACCAGCCCAGCACAGCGCCTGTTTGGTCGGAGGTGCAAGACACTACTCCCAGTAGCTGGGTCTCTCTTGCAACCGAGCTATCCCACTGAAGATGACACTAGAAAGATTATAGCCAACAAGGAACGTCAAAGATTCTACTATAATCAACACAGCAAACCATTAAAGCCACTAGAAGAAGGTGAGACTGTGCGCATGAAGCTACCTGGTCAAGAAACGTGGACCACTGGTCAGTGTGTGGGTCAAGAACGGCCAAGAAGTTACACCGTTAAAACCGAAAGGGGAAGCTTCCGAAGAAATCGCCGGGACATCATCAGCACAGGTAATTCAAGCGTTGAAGTGCCGGATGAGTTGGAGCCACCCAACAGCAGTGATAGCCAGCCACAAGGAGCACCTACTCCGGCAACACCTGGACCTGCCCCACTGTCAAGGCCCAAGCGTCAAGTAAGACCACCAAGTTGGCTAAAGGACTTTGTAACTGAGTGATCTGGACATTGTTAGATAATCTTATATATGTTTTCTTTGTTACTGTTAAAACGGGGAAGATGTGACAAGTTGTGTGACATGGCACGTGATGTGCACGCCATGTATGCGCAAGCGACCAGCTTTTGTTGTTGTTGTTAAACTCGGAGTAAAGTGCAAGTCACAAAAAACCCCGAACTTATATTATCATTACAAAGACAAGAAAAATTCTGACCATGGAAAAGATGCATTACCCGAAAGAAGACGTTGACAGATTATATCTTCCAAGAGTCTCAGGAGGACGAGGCCTGACCCAGCTTGAACTGAATTCTAACACCCACACCATAGGACTAGACGCATACCTAACGCACACGAAAGACCAACTAGTAAAGATTGTAAAGCAACACGAAAGGAAGAAGAAGGTGAATTCCATCAGTATAGAAGGCAGCGAAATTTAAGAACGAGCTCAACGCCTCAGAGATCCTGCCAACTGAAAATGAGGTGACTACCATCTTCGCCAAACTTGTGAAACATTGCGAGAAACAAAAATGCCAACACCGACTGAAAGAAACCTAGAAAAACAAAGCAATGCACGGAAAGTACCCCAAAATGACCAAAGAGGTAGATGTTGACCAGTAGAAGACACAAAGCTGGCTGAAAAGCAGTGGACTTAAATCAGAAACAGAAGGCCTGATTATCACTGCACATGATCAAAGCCTTGCCTCTAGATCCTATCACCATCGTATTATCAAAGATGGCACAAATCCACATTATAGAATCTGAGGGAAATACGAAGAAACTATTAAACATATCGTCTCTGGTTGCCCAGAACTATCAAAGACTGAATACGTCCACCGTCACAATAAGGTAAAGGCATACCTACACTGGAAGATTTTTAGGTATTACAATATAGAAACTACTGACAAATGGTATGACCATAGGCTAAAAACCGCAATTGAAAGCGATGAAGTCACGATCCTCTGGGACATCCCCATCCACACTGATAGAGAGATAAGTGCCAATAGACCTCACATCGTGATAAAGAATAAACGAGAAAGGAGATGCAAGATCATTGATATAGCAATACTATCTGACAATAACACTTCTGTGAAAGTAGCGAGGAAGTTATTTTAGTACAAAGACTTTGAAATCGAAATCAGTAGAATGTGGGATATGAAGACTGACACATGTGGTGATTAGAGCTTTAGGACTGGTGAAGAAAGGACTGGAAAGATACACTAACAGTATCTCAGGCCACATTAACCTCTTCGAAATCCAGAAAATTTGCCATATTTGGAACAGCCCATATGTTGCGGAGAATGCTGTCGATTAAGTGACAGTTCCATTATAAAACCTTAGGCTCACAGGATGAAAAGCATAAATAGCAAAAAAAGCAACGAACCACATACGTAACAACCACGTGCGTCACAATACAATCAACGGCGCTGATTTCGCGTCTAATTCGACCAATCATATTGTAACTTGCATTCTCTCTTCACGCTACCAGTAACTAGATACATTGTTTACTAGTCTCCAACAGCAGGGCGGATCTAGGATTATTTTGTGTAAGAAAGAGGTGTATGTTGCTGGGAAACAGTACAGTTCAACAGATGAGCTTTGGAATGCGATTACGATGGCCGCCAATAATGTTAGCAAAGAATCAATTAAAGTTATGACTAGTTCAGTTGATAACAAACTATTAACTGTTATTCAACAGGACGGAGGTTACATTAACCACTGAGTCAGTTAAATTGTCATGGTGAGACTTATTTTTGAGTGAATTCACAACTTGAAGTTTGTAATCAAATAATGTTATATGGCTTATTACGAGTAGATCAAATAAAACATTGTTTTTTCCTGGAGTGTGTTCTTCGTTTATCTGTCAAATCCATGCGTTTTGGTATACATTACTAAACGTGCATAATATCTTTAAACACCATATATAACTAAATTTTGGTTCAAAATATAAAATAGCAGCATGCAATAACAAAAACCTTTTTTATTAAAACGTCAACCAGTAACCGGAACTGTAGCCAAACCAACACACATATCAATCAAACAGGGGCTGAAAAACTGAGAAATTGTTTAATTGCATAATAACTATAAACACAGTGTACATCAATGGTTGCTCGCTAATAAACTTACTGTAAATAAAGAAAAAACTGAATACATGATCATTGGATCTAGACAGAGACAAAATAATATTAGTAACGACCCTGATCTTAAACTTGGAGGAACTAGAATAAAAAGGGTGAAAGAAACTAAAACACTGGGAGTCATAGTTGATGACCAACTTAAATGGAAATCCCATGTAAACAATATAGTCAGTAAGGTGTCTAAGGGTATAGGGATGATAAGGTGTATGAAAGCTTTTGTACCAATGATTTGTATCAATGGATCTCAGTCTATAATGCAATTGTTTTGCCATATTTTGACTGTTGTAGCCTTGTTTGACATACCTGCAATAATTATTTACTTGAAAAACTACAAAAAATGCAAAACAGGGTTGCAAGGGTCATTACTGGTAAATCATATGGATTTAGATCTATTTCGATCATTAGAGAATTAGGTTGGCAACCATTGGTGGAGAGAAGGGAAGACAAAAAAATCTGTATTTATGTAAGAAAGGGAGAATTTTGGAAAGTATTCCCACATTTTTAAGGTTGCAAGTAATCAAATATATAGCCTACAGAATAATAACTGCAATTATGTTTTGGATAAGCCCAAAACAAATTTCCTTAAAAAAAGTATTAGTAATTCCGGGGCTAAAATTTGGAACGACCTACCAAGATCTCTTAAAGTGAGCAATATCTCCTTAGGGCATTTTCAGGCTTTACTCAAAGACAGATGGACTCATGAATAAGCCTAAAGATTTTCTAGTTAATTGTAAAGTAATACCAATAAGTTAAATATAATAATGCTTCTCTTTTTATTGTTGCGTGTTTTAAAAAACATACTGCTCCTTGGAAAACAGACTTGTAAATAGACTGAAGGACTGCTGTATATGTAAATAAGATTAAATAATAATAATAATAATAAGGTGGTGTGCGAGTTGTAATAATAATAATAATAATAATAATAATAATAATAATAATAATAATAATATGGGCACTGGAGTAGGACAAGAACAGCTTCAGCCTACTACAGGAATGTGGACGCTCCCGCCCACCAGAGTCCGAGGTGGCACCTTTGGCAAGTGCCAGCAACCCCATAGCCAAGGGTAGATAAGACTCTTTAGCCTTGGATGGCAACTTATCTAGGAGAAGGAAACTCTGACATAAAACCAGAAGTAGGTAGGCAGGACATTGATTCGGAGCCAGTAACCTCCATAAAACAAGCAGGCTTTGATGAGATGACCTAGGGAGTGGCGTCCCTGCCTTACCAGCCGGGTAGACAGGTAGCCGAAAGCCTCAGCTTGCCTTAATTGGCTGGCAGCTGCAAGTACACTACCTTCAGGTGTTGGCAAACCTGCCCTTTCAGCCCAAGGACTAGACGAAAATCTGTACAGCAGGCTGATGCCCCCGACCGTAGTTGGTTGAGGATGAACCAGCCTTAAATGCTGAAACAGATCTGCACTAGTCTAAGAATAAAACAATATTCAGACTTAACCGTTGCAGTGGCACGCCTAAACTGACCTTAACTGGTTGGAAATGCAAGAGCGTACTGTTAAGGTCAAACTGGATATACGCATTGCGGAGTACTTTCAGGGAATTTAAAGGGCTGTACATCCCTTACTCCTTCCTGACTGGATAAGTTGGGCGAGTAAGGGCTGGCCCGGTGGGTGTTTCTTAGAATCCATATTAATGGTAAAATTTCCTTTCCCCACAAGTTCCCTGAATTGCGCAATGTCTGTTGCGGCCTTACCTGGCGGGATGCTGGGAGCCCGTAACAGGCTGAGACTCCTTCCACTGTCCTTAGTTGGGGGGTGTGCGAGTTGTAATAATAATAATGATAATAATAATAATAATAATAATAAGTAAAATGATAGGAGCCTTAACCCTAGGAAAACAATATTGAACTCAAAGCCTAGGGGTGAGCACACGGTTCACTGATTTGACCAACATGTGAAACAAAGCGTACATCTCTACGGCGGCGCTTAGCGCCTGAGCCAGAGGGGTTCAGCTTTCAAACCATTATAATTCATTTCAAATCAGTTACACTGAATAATAAATGATTTACATATTGGGACTGTTAGGGAATGTTGGTCAGTAAAATTTACAAAGTTTCTACAAATCATCTAAAATCGATTCTTCCTGTTGGTTTCTGCTATTAGTGAACTCTCACTCAAGACCACGTTTGTGTATTGCCCGCACTAAGTTTAACAGTTTGAAGAGAGTAAGTGAAGACCAGCAACTTTACTCATCTGAGAGCAATACACTGCTTGTTCTGGTCGATCCTTGCGTATGAAGGGATGTAAGTCTCCGCTCCAAAATTTCAGTGGAGGTGCCCCTCATTCACTTGAAGTTTGAGATCAGGCATCGAGTGAGTGCGACTGCTTATTGTCGACGACAAACCGTCATACAATAGCAGCAAAGACTTCTCGTCGTCCCTCTTCAACGCAGATAGACATTGTTCAAAATAAGCTCAAAGAAGACGTATTTGAAGACAGTGAAACCGTTTTTCTTACGAAAGGAGTTTGTTCAGCTTTCATCGTGTTGTTAACACCAACGTACCGCAGCGTATGCAAATCAGCATTTTAGGCAAAATCGATGCTGAAGGCCAATCGTGTTACAGAGTTTCGATCACATGACTGATGTAGTTCGGCATGTTAGGCAAAAAACCACAAAGTAAATGCCGCTGCACTAATGGCAACTTCTGTTAAAAGAACCAATTAATAAGTGTAGCCAATCAGAGACCCTCAGACAAATCACAGTTTAGGCAAAACTTAGACAAAACGTCGGCAAACCAATCACCGCCCATGATAAAGGCACTCGAAGCAATTCAGCCAATCACAAGGATTGATGCAAGCACTAACTTAGACAAAATAATTGGCATGTAGTAATCTTACACCAATGCCGGCCTGATTGCCTGAGAGAGGAGGAGCTGGTGAAATAAGATTGAAATTTAATTCTGTTTGTTAATCTCACCGCAAATGACTCTATTGCAATGCGCGCAAATGCTTCTTGGCTAGACTGCGGAATAGCAGATACGGACATTTTGACGACGAGGAGTTGAACGTGCCATTTTGCGAATCAAAATCACTTTGATCGCTCATAAGTCTCCTTAGGCAGCTGCCTTATTTGGCTAACCCTAAATCCGCCCCTGGCCAACAGTGCGATTTGCTACAATCGTTGTACCGAAGTAAAAAAAAATGTAACGCGATACAAGTAGGAATAAGCGACCATGGTCTTTTTTGCGCGTGTTTAAAAACTCCTTCCTTAGAGATTAACCCAAATTGGTTGGAATAGAAACTTTCAAAACAAAAGCAGCAGGTGCATCAGTGATTGTCTGCATTCCAAATGGCCTGTTCCCCTTACATCTGATGGATATAACTACCAGAATGCCTTTCGAAATCTTGTTTGTAATGTTATTCAAAGCACTTGTCTTCCAATCACTTTGGGAATTCAATGTTTGCATCAAAATGAGAAAAACCACAAAGTATTCTGGCAGTTGTATTCGGCTGACATGATAAGGGGAATCGGCTATTAATCTGTTATGAAACATGCATTCCATCGGGTAACCTGGTGGTCTGCAATTTATTATGAATTAAATGGAATGTATACAACGTCAACCTAATCTATTGTGAAAATAGCTGCTATGAATAGGTAGACGATCGTATCACAAAAGTTGTAATGTTTGTTTGAGTTTTGTCTAGTTTTGGACATGTGAAGTTGTTATCTTATTTTTTGTAACCAGCACCATAATTAGTCCTCTCGGAAATGTCAGTTACCGAGCTGGCTTAAAAGGTTTCTGTTGATGTTATCGAATGTAAGGTCAAGGTACAAGTTGGTATTGTTAAATTCTTGCTCTGGTTTGTGTTAGTCCCGCCTACATTGATTGAACACCTTGCTGAATTCCAGATATGATGTAATCCTATTCAGATTAGATTTGAACTCGAAATATGATGTGAAACTGTGAAGTAACATAACTGAGATAAGAATTGGTATATTCTGATTTTACCATTATAATTTTACAAAGAACTATATTAATTTAATGCTAGAAAATCTTTTTCAAACATCCTTGTTGATTACGTTGCATTCCAAACAACGCCTTCGCCCGGCAGAGCGAGAGACTTGGTCAGAATGTATCTGATTGGTCAACGTCTGATGTCACTCACTGTCAACCGAAACTGCCCACCAAAAGCATAAAAAGAGATGCTCCTTTCACAACAAGGAGAGCAGAAAGGAGGAGCCCACAGAGAGAGCAGAGAAGAGGAGTCCACAGAGCAGAGCAGACAACAATAGAGCGGATAAAGCAGAGCTGAGAAGCCAGTAGAAGAGAACTCACACTTGGAAGAACTACTAGCGAACTGAACAGTAATTGAACATTTCCGAACTATTAGTTATTATATTTCGTTTTGTGATCCAATAAAGATCCCATTACCTCGCCTAAAGCGTGACTCTACTGAACTAAACACCTCTTGTTTAACAAATCCTTTAATGCCAGAATAATTTTTTCGTTGATCGTTTGTTCTTTCCTTGTTTTGTTTTGTTTATAGATTTGCTTTTTCGTCCTCGCGTCCTGATATGTCGGACATTGGGCATTAAAGGATTAAGGAAAATCTGCTGGGATTCCAAAAGCCCAAATCTTTTATGGAATCAATTCACTGCAACTTTTTAGCCGGAGTCGAATCTTCACGCTCCCGTTATCATTTGTGTGTAAAGGTGGATTTCCACTTGGTGCAAAATATCTTGCGCGACCATTGCATTGTTAAAATTGGATAGTTTTCTACTTGGTTGCGCTTGAGAGCTCCGAAGGCAAAATGAGAATATTATGCGCGAGACATTTTGCACCAAGTGGAAATCCGCGTTAAACCCATGCTTGGTTAACTAGCAGTATAATGAAGCTTGGTTTGACTAAATCAACTGCTACTCATTAGCACGGACTAGCGAAGAAGACATCTTTAGCAGACAGCAATGCACTTCTTCTCTTTCATGGCATGTGAATGCACGTAACTCTCAGTACCAAAAAATTTCGATTAACTTCAAAACCTTCACCACTATCAGCACCACGAGTGCGACCGCTTCACGGCGACGACAAAGCCTCATAGATGATAACCAAGATTTTATCATCTTTGCTGTTTAAGCACGGTAAGAAAACATTCCAATATGCTCTTGGACGATATGTTGAAGACTCGCGATACTGTCACTTTAAACGAGTCACGAGTGCTAGGTCACAGCAGTAAAATACTGTTTTCCGACCAATCAATTTTCTGCCAAAATCCGACCAGTCAAGAGATGACCGATCCAAGATTGTAGTCTCAGTAACTTGACATATCTCGTTTATACCGCTCAGGTTATATATATATATATATATATATATATATACACACAGCGAATTGCAAAAATTATGGCACGAAACACATCAACATACAAACATATCAAGATCATTGTATCCATTTTATTTTCACTTACAACTAGACTTTCTAACTTTTTATTGCGCTGCGCGTTTCGTTGCTTTTACTTTACAGAATTGTGACGTCGTTAATGACTCTTGGATAAAATTTGGATAAATTTTACTGTAGATAATAATGTGGAATGAGAGAAGGCTTGAATCTTTTGATGAAATATTGTTTCTTTGCTCTACAGGCATCGTTATTTTCATGAGTCATCTTGTAAAACGGGAAGACAGTGAATTTGTCTCATTGTCCACACATTGTGCAGTATGTGCACTGACTGCGAGAATGCGGTGTTCGCTGCTCCGTTCGCTGCTCCATATTAAAAACTGAACTTGAAAATTTGAAATATTAAAAACTGAACTTGAAATTATCTCACATGAAACTAAACGTCGGGAAAGTCATGTTCAGAAATAAGATACACACTTTGTAAAGCCGCTTCAAATTACTTGTTTTGTTTACAACTTCAACTCGTTTGCATATTGTTTAGGAGGGAGCTTAAAAGAAAAGGGGGCTTATTTAATTTTTAACCTCCGAGAAGGGGGCTAAATAGAGAGGGGGGCTTAATAGAGAGGGGGGGCTTAATAGTACTTTTACGGTATTTATGTAGATATATATGTACATGTATATGTACATGTATATGTACATGTATATGTGTATGCACATGTATATGCATATGAATACGTATATGCATATGTATATGTATACGTATATGCATATGCATATGTATATGTACGTGTATGTGTATATGTATATTTTTATGTATATTCATATGTATATCAATAAAAGTCCTTTGAAAACCCTAAGACTTAAACATTGAGGACGCAAAGTTTGTTGGGAAATGCTTAAATGGTGATAGAATTCCTAAGATGTTGCCTTGTCTATTTCGCATTGCAAAGTAATAAACCGATTTATAAAAACGTTTTGCTATTGGGAAAGTGAGGTTTTGTCAGTACGGATCACCCCATGATAATGGAATTGTTAAGGCAAGCTAAGACTAGGGTGAATATCGAGCTTCGCGTAGCCGAATCATTGAATTCAAAAAGTGCTTTATTTTTTCTAATTTGCATTAAACGCCACACTGCAAAACTTTGATGTTTGCACCAAACGTCAGACCCATTCAACTTTACATTGTACTGTAAATCCTCTGGGAAATTTTACATATCAGTTGAGTTGCATGTCTACTCTTCATGAAATATGTGAAGGAGAATTTGCATCACACGATGTCGAAAATGGATAGGCAAAATTCAATTCATCTCAATCTCAAAGTCGTGAGTCAGTCTAACAAGACTAAATACGACACTTAAAGTCGCCGCCATAAAGTCGCTAGGGGTCATCCCTAACGGACGACCGCCACTGAAACCGTCGAAACGTCAGTCACCAGCAGTCTTTCTCAAGACTACACTCGCAGCAAAATTTCGCGCGTGCAATACCCCCATTTTTATTTGTTAAAACTGAAGAGATATCTGCTTGGTTCCATTCGAGAGCTCCTAAGACAAAAGAAAAACGTCGCGCGTGAGACATTTTTTTACGAAGTGCAAATTCATCTTAATTTGGACGATATACCTTCACGTACTTATTCGTCATTGCAACAGCAGAACTTGTCAGTATAAACAAAGCCTGAAATACACACATACAAATGTTTAAGTTTCTTTACTCTCTTATAACATCTTTCTCGGACAATAAATTCGGCATTGCTCTTTTGTAACACCGCTACAGTCTATACCATCTTGCCAGAAAACTTTGAATTAGATAACATATAGACCCTCTTTTCTCAACTGAGGGAGGGAAGCCTAAATAATTTGGCCACCTTTCTCAAGACTTAAGATAATAAAACGAAAATTAAAGAGGAGGACATACGGTACTCAAATTTAGGAAAAGCGATAACTAACCCACAACTTGAATAAGAAAATTATGAAATATACACCGAAAGAAGACATCTTGAAGCCTGAAACTCAAATTTTGAAAAAAAAATTCAGACAAAAAAAAAGGACAGCGATTTTTCAACTGTTTCAAAGCCATTGTCATAACGACTGAGTAACAAACAAACTGTGCTCTATATATACCATAATTGAACGCAGTAGGGCTGGCAACACAACAGAATGTTATATAACAGTCTGTTCTGTTACCAATCCTACTGTGTTCAATAATAAGTTCTCAGGATAAGGCTTAAAAACATAATTCTGAATTAAAGTGAATTGATAAAGTTTTTACGTTTCATTCTGAGGATTAATAAATGGTTTTAAAACTTGGGCCAAGAGGGACAAACGAGCAAGTTAAAGACGCGAACTCCTGGATGGTCCGGGGCATGTTTCCCCGGAAATTTTTAGAAAAGTGGAATTATGAGATTAATTACTCCCGCAGAAAACCATCGGATTTTATTATTACTGTCACCGAGGCTGATTCCGGTTTGCCAGTGGATCATATGGTACTAAAAACATTTTATGATTCAGGTAACTTTTTTACTTTTCGTTACTTTTTGTTCAGATCAATTTACCTCTATTTTATTTATTTAATAACAAATTTGCTGATCAACAATTTGCAGATCCAATAGGGAGACCTACCTATCTGTCTGTCTGTCTGTTGGACGGAAAGGAGTATGAAGGGATGGACGGATTTACAGATACAGATACAGATTTAGATGCTGCTACAGATATGAAGTTCGATATAGATATACGTATATACAGATGTATAGATACGCATTTTTTTTTCGCTTATATTTTTCATAGAAGTCGACGAAAGGGGACAGCAATTACTTACTTGATTACTTATCTTCGAATCCTCGGTTTACAGCACTTTCCATCGCCATAATTTTCTTGAAGACAAAAATAAACACTTGTGAAGGTGGCAAAATAGACAACATTCTCGCTCTCTCGCAAGGCATGGCGGCCATGCTGGGGTCAATAATTATGCGTATGCCTATTTATATGCCGTATCCGCGGTATGTTGCTTACTATCTGCCACATAGTGATAATACGCACATAATACAAAAAGCATTAAATGCACAAAGATATGCACAGACACGGACACGGACATAGGCATAACACATTCATACGACTGCGAGTACTAGTTAACTCTATGTCTGTGCTCATATATGCCTACACCAAGAAGTACGATAGTGATATTTGCGCAGATTTCAGCAGGAACATTACAACAATTGTGTCATATTACGTTATTAGCGACATAACAACACCATTGTATCTGATAATGTTTCACAACTTATTCTGTATTAGAGATCGTATCCGAAATACTTGAACGCAATGTGCCTCATTCTTACATGCGTTTTTTGGTATCAAATAATACTTTCTCGATTCAACAAGGTTTAAAAACTTAACATTCTTGCATATTACAAGCTCAATGGCAGAAAATGGTCACCATTGCTCTCCAGAGCGTGGCCAATTATTTCAATCCACAAAACCCCCTCTGAAGCTTTGGGTTATTCATTATTCGTTTTATATAATTAACTCACATTTGGTTGCTCAAAAAAGCGTGCAATGGGACTTTACTGGTTAAGTGATCGCTCTCAACAAGTGAAAATGAAAACCTTTTTTTTTCTAATCCTTCACTCATAGCTGTAAGACTGAGCTTAATTCTGTCTTATTTCTTGTTTGGATCATTCTTACAGTATCCTTGAACAACGGGGTTAAGGTGCTTCGGTGGTTCAGTGGTCAGAGCTACGGTATCTCACCACTGAGGTTAAAGCCTAGTTTACACGAGCGAATCAAGCTGAACTACAAGAACAAAACAAAGGACGGGATAAGGAAAGTATTTGCAAGGGGAAATGCCAGCATCGGCACAAGCACGCGAAATGAACCCAAGCACAGGTGCACGTGTAAAGCCGGTTTTCCACTTGCTAATTTTTTCGCGAGAAGCAACCCATTTTGCCGATGTGCATGGGCATTTGAACCTGTGACTGGTCGCCGAATCGAAGAAATCAGCCCGGTTTCATCGTCGGAGCGAACGTGGTAGTAGGAGCTATTTGCTGGAGCGAAAAAGAGAGTTTGAATGAATCCTACTGTTTGACGGCGAAAAAAGGCGCTAGCCAATCAGATTTCAAAGAAGTCTCTGGTTGCTTCAGAAGGAAGTGTCAACATGGTAGAACTTGATCTAGAGGCGTTGCGAAGGTTTCTCACCAATTTGCCTAGTGCCAATTCTCGATCATCAGCTGTAGCACTGCAAGGACCACCACATCAAGTACAACACTCTCAATCTGCACAACAATGGCAGCAACAACAACCTCAGTCTGCACAGCCCCAAGATGTCGAACAACTGAGAATTTTCCAAAGTGGCGAAAGCTCTGCGAGTCAAGGTTGTGCTGTGCAGTATTTGTCAGCAGGCGAGAGTCAAGAACTTGAGCAAAACGAAGAAGGCGATAGGCCTTCTTCTTCTGAAAATGCTATCGAATTTGACAAAGAATTATTTTTAGGGGAAGTTCGAAAATATAGGTGTCTGTGGGACATCAACTCAGAAGCATATAAAAACAGGCCGATTAAGCAAAATGCATGGAACTTCATTGGAAAATTATTTAACAGAGACGGTGAGTTTTTACCGACGAAACTAAAGAAATGAAACAGACGTCTAAAAGCTTCATAGAACTACTTCCATCTTTCAAGTATTGTTTTTCAACACCATTTCACTTTGTGTTGTAAGATATTTGGACAGTTGCTCAACGATTAATTTTAAAGTTCTGACAGCTGAAAATTACTCCAAAAAGCTTAATGAGAAGTGGTTGAACTTTTACCCCATTCAGACCCTATTTCAACCTTAATTTCAGAAATGACAAAGGAAAACACCATATCCCCATTACAATTTTACATCCTCTACATTGACTGCTGAAGGTTAAAAGCATTTGATTTAATTATATTTTTTTAAACTATAGAAGTAGTGTCCAGATGTTAGACATGTGGTATTTTTTTGTGTAAGCTCTGTAAGTGATTCCCATAATGTAAACCGTTAATTATATGGTTCTGTTAAGTCTCATCAAGTGAAGGCATACTAATGACCTATAACGGCTGTCATATCAAAGTATCACTTGTACCCAATAAAAACAACTGCCCTTTAAAATTAGCCTAGGAAGGGCATTTTTTTCAGTTTTTAAATCATGTTGTTTGGTAGAACTTATATGGAGTTCCTCAAAATTCAAAACAAATTCTCATTGTTGTATTCATTTGAAACTGCTGAATTTTGTTTCCGTTGTGCTGTATTTCCCTGGCAATAATTGTTGTTACAGTCGTATTGCTAAATATCATATACTTGCTTGCATTTAATTCCAGTTGAGTTCTTGCAAAGACAACTCAAGAATCTGAAAGGTAGCTTAAAAAATGCTTAGATAAAAGACAACGTATGACAAGATCTGGAGCTGCAGCCTCTTCACTTCCAAGGTGCAAATACTTTGAGCAAATGAAGTTTCTCTTTGAGAAAACAGCAAACAAGCCTACAGAGAGTAATCTACCCATCACAGCAGAACAAGTTGTAACACCTGTTGATGAACCATCTGCTTCAAATAAATCTGTAAGTAATGCTGCAAAACGAAAATCAGATGAGATGTTATTTCCTCCTTCCGGAAGTCGGCATGGCTTTAAAACACGTCAAGATGCCATTGATACAACAATTCGCAAACGGCTGGAGAGGTCAGACAGGCAAATAAATAAAACACTTGCAAAGGAGAAGAATGATGATGAAACTTCCCTTTATTGCAAAAGCTTAATTCCAATAATTAATGCTCTCCCTTTGAAGAAGAAAAGATTGGCCATGATTGAAGTTAGCCAGTTGCTGTATGACATTGAATTTGAAGATTAACAACTTCATAATTATGTTGTCATGACTTTACAGTTCACATTTCATATATTGAACACAAGATTATCAGGCTTAAAATACTTTATGCAAATTGTGTTAGCTTGGTTACTTTTTGAAGTTATAAACAGTTTTAGATTCAAACAACAAATTATTGAATGTCTTGAATAGTTACGGTGTTATGGTAATGAAAAGTTGAAATGACAATTTACTTGAAGATTTAAATATCAAATGCTGAAAAATGGAAAACATTGTCTGCGTTGAATGGCAGTAATGTAACTGAACATTTTTGGTAAATTGTTTTTTAATACTACTTGTAGATCCAGATATCAAACTTTCTGCATTCTGTACAAATAACCATCATAAGGGTGTGTAGTGCGATTTACTAGTTCCCATTGCCATTCAACTGCACCTTCTGAGTTGAAATATTCCTTGAATCTATGCCGTACTGCAGCTGCATCATTTGAATAGTTGTTAGAACCATTTCTGGAAATTGGCTGCAAACTATTAAAGTCATTAGCATCATTTCTCCACTCTCAAGCTGCAAGTCCTGAAGGACCATCTTGATCTATGACGTTTCTGGGACAATATCTGTAGCCATTTGAAGAGTTAACTGATATAAGAAAGTTATTGAGTGCAACAACAACTTATGTGATCAAGGTAACTTTTTCCGCATTTGCAATTATTGGTCGACGAAATATTCGAAACCTACTTGCTGCTACTCCAAATGTATTTTCAATAATTCTTCGTGCACTTGACAATCTGTAGCTAAATATACGCTTGTCAAGTGACAAGTTTTGTGAAGGGAAAGGCTTCATCAAGTGTCTTTTTAGCCCAAAAGCATCATCTGCAACAAACATGTAGGGGAGGACTTTTTCTGAATTTGGAAGTTTGGCTTGACTAGGAATGTTAAGTTGATCGTTTTCAATGGCAAATCCCAAATGACTGGAACTATAAACACTACCATCACTTTGTCTTCCTATGTCCTCATTGTCAACCAAGGTAAATTGATACTTGGCATTACATATGGCCATAAGAACAATACTGAATAATTTTTTTATAATTAAAGTAATTTGACCTTGATTTAGCTGGTGCTTGCATTACCACATGCTTCCCATCTAAAGCACCTAAGCAATTAGGAAAGTTCCAATACTGGTCAAAGTCATCCGCAATTGCTTTCCATCCTTCTATTGTAGAAGGGTGCTTAAGATAACCTTTTTCAATTAAGGTCTTCCAAAATAGTTGACATGTTTCATTATTATTCTTCCTACAACAGCAGGGCTTATTCTATACAGGGATGGATCCAGCAAATTTAGTGAGGGGTTTCCGAGCGCCGCAGGCTCGAGAATAGTAGGGGGGTCCGGGGGCATGCTCCCCCGGAAAATTTTGAAATTTTAGATGCTCGGAAATGTAATTTCCTGCATTTTTAGAAGACGTTTCATGAAAACATGCTGGTACCTTTATTCCTCAAATTGTACCATTTTAGCATCACTTACGTCTTCCAATAGATATACTGTACAAACCTTGGAGGCCACAATTTTCCAAGGATAGTGTTTCACAAATCATTTTTGCAGCACAAAGGCTGCAAAACTGATTTATGGAGTACCTCTCCAAAAGTTTCATCACAAATAGCTGTATCATACAGCTAGGTTCAGGTGGATCTCGTACCCAAGCTTAGCAAGAGGTGCATACCAGTACTTCAAAATCTTGAACTAATTCAAAATTGACCTCAATGGCTTGATACAACTGCAGAATGGCAGGTAACAAGGCTGAATAGTTCAAAATTATCTTCATACAACAGCAGAATAGTAGATCGGAAGGCTAAATAGTTCAAAATTGTCATGATACCACTGCAGAATGGCAGGAAGGAAGGCTGATTAGTTCAAAATTATCTTGATACCACTGCAGAATGGTAGGTAAGGAGGCTGATTAGTTCAAAATTATCTTCATACAACAGCAGAATGATAGATAGGAAGGCTAAATGTTCAAAATTATCTTCATACAACAGCAGAATGGTAGGTAGGAAGGCAAAATGTTCAAATTATCTTCATACAACAGCAGAATGGTAGGTAGGAAGGCTAAATGTTCAAAATTATCTTCATACAACAGCCGAATCGCAGGTAGGAAGGCTAAATACATGTTGTTCAAAATTAACTTGATAGAGCTGAAGAATTGCAAGTAGGATGGCTAAATAGTTTGAAATCATTTGATAGCCATGGGAAGCGCACTAGCCATTCATACCTGAACCGTCGATGTTCTCCACCACTCTCAGAAGTCGGCGGAAAGAGAAAGAGCTGGTCAGGTTTCCACACATTCTAAATAAAGCGCAATTTTTCTGCCGGAGAGAAACGGCCAATGGTCACGTAAACGAGCCCAATATCAAAAAGAGAACAATCTTATTTGCGACTCACGGATTGTCCACGCGCAGCCACATTGTAACACTAATCGATGATGGGTTTGCGATGGGTTCACCTTAATTAATTCAAGGTGCTTGACCAATAAAATACAGCTTCGATGGGTTCAATTTAATTGCCTGTGTGGTTTTAGCCAATAATATGAAGTTTCGATGGGTTTCCGTGGGCTTCACGCAAGAAGCACTGGTTTCCGAGTTTCCACGCGATGGCTCACGCCATACGCGAATCCTCTACGCTCATTCGGTTCGATTTTGCTGTGAATTCCGCCAAATTTGGCGCCCGGTGGTGCCAGCGGGGAGAAGCGGTAATAAACAAAATAAAAGCAAATACATTGTGCATGCTCATTTTTTAGGAAAATTTGATGGGTTTCCGGAAACCCAGTGAACCGGTCTGGATCCACCCCTGTTATAACTGGCAGCAATAGTTACCTGAGCATCGCCAGAAACTAAGTATCTCAGGCAAACACACAGTCTCTCGCTAGGGCCAATAGGCTCTCGCATTTTGGTTGATGATTTTCGCAGAAGTGGCCCTACCCAAGAGAGCAACTCTTCAAAAATGGTTGGCGTCATCCGAAAGCAATGGAAAAAATATTCCTAGTCATGAAGCATAAGCTCTGTAACAAGCAGGTGATATTCATCTTTTTGCTGCCACTGAGCATAAATTCGCTGAATCCAGAATCTTTTTTTATACTTCTTAAGTCGCTTCTGATGTCTACGCAGCAAGATCAAACGTATAATATTGTTTCTCAAAAAGAAAAGACGCCTTAAGTTTACTGCCGGCATTTTGTAGACGTTGAGTTTTAGCGCCTTTGTGTTGTCAGTTTCTTTTGGTGTGGAAAATAATGATTTGCTCGCTCGAAAAAAAGAGCTCGAAAAAAGCCGCTTTTCAAGAAAAAATTTGCAAGTGGAAAACTGGCTTAAGAGGAAGAGAAAAGAAAAAGCGACGGTTCTTTTGTCTCGCACTTACGTTTACATTTGTCATGCCTGGATCCGCGTGCAAATTTTGCTTGTGCTTGCCTGGGTTTGGACCACTAGTGTGAACCAGGCTTAAGAGTTCAAATCCCGGTCGTTAATAAAAAAAACCCCAGACGTTTAATCACACGTGGGAAGAGTTCGTCAACTCTTTGGCGGAACTCATGGGTTTTTTCAAGGTTCTCAGGGTTTTCCTCCACTGAGAAAGTTAACATAGTGGGTTTGGATTAATAGTTAGTAAAATTAATGGTCAAACATGTAAACTTAAGTCGTTTAAGTTTTGTAGTAAATGTCTTACGAAAGTGATGTAATCGGCCCTTTGGAAAGCCCTGGTAGAGTGTGAATTGAAAATCTTTGCACTTTAAATTTGCACTTACTCTTACGTGTGATCCTTGGGTATCCTGATTATCTTCACTTCGGGCTTGGTTGAACCAGGGCCACCAGATTTTAAACAGAAGTTTCGGATCAACTATTCTCTCTCGATCTTCTTTTGTCTCTGCAATATGAAAATATGTAAATTAAAGGAAATATTAAAGTAGCATCGATATATGCAAAATAAAAGCTGATGAACCCTTTAATCCAAAAGCTTTAAACGTTGTCGTGTGGTGTACGAAGCGAAACTCCTTGATTTGTCTCGTTGACGATGGCGAATTGAAACATAAAATGAATTTAAGATACAAATTACAGATAGAGGCAAAGGGATCTGAAAAAAAAGAAATTAAGTCACGATATAAAAAATTAAGGAATGAAATCACACAAAAAATGAGACGCACCAAATCAAACTACTTCGCAAATGAGTTTGACAAAATTCGGAATATATCAGAATATTGGAAGCTGGTTAAAAGGCAACAATCAGTGAGAAACAAGCGTTTATCTTTACTACAAAACACCATTCACCACATATCCAATGTACAAGAGTTTCTCCTACTATACAAGCAGTTACCATTGAGGAAGATGACAGACAAATTGTTGAAAATCTGGATATGAAAAAAGCTAGAGGGCCAGTTAATATTTTTCCATGAATTCTTAAATTAGCTGGTCCTGCAGTTATTCCATCCTTAACAAAGATCTAACCACAGTGCCGTTCGCTTGGAAAAGAACTCAACTTCGGACAGCTCATAAAAAAGGAAAGCCTTTGAGAGTGAAAATAATAGGTCCTCGTCAATCCTATGTGTTCCAAGTAAAATAATGGAACGAAAGATCTCCGACGCAATTATTAACCATACATCAGTACAACATGACTTGCTAAGTAAACATCAGTGGGCGTATAAAAAAGGTTGTTCGACTGAGATGTTAATTGTCCATATGACAGAGCAATGGCGCAGTGCTGCAGACCAACGGAAAGCAGTCGGAGCGTTATTTATCGACTTTTGTAAAGCATTTGATACTTTGTCTCACTCTTAACTTCCTTAAAAACTCAAAAGTTTTGACATGGGTGATTTATGGACGTTTATAAATGATTTCATCAAAGATAGAAGCCAGTATCCTAAGCTAGGAAAAGCCTCCACAGAACCGGCACATGTGACCTGCGGCGTCCCACAGGGTCTGTTCTAGAAAAATACTGTTTAGCCTATGCACTAACGATCTTTCAGGCATTGTTCATCATCTAGAGGACGTAACGATCTAGACGTATGCTGATGATACAAGATGTACTGTATCTCTAATTCTGTAGGTTCGACAATTTCGTCTCTCAGTCATGGGTTAGCTCTTTGTGCCATGTGGTGTAATACTAACGAGACGATAATTCATCCCACTAAGTGTGAAGCGATGATTATATCCAATACTCGCTTGAAGGGTCCTACACCACAATTGACTATAAAGCCTGGCTTCCATATAATCACACAGGATCGCCTGCGATCGTCTTTTCAAAACAATTTTATGCGATCCTGCAGTCCAATGAGATCGTCTGCGATCCCGATCGCAGAGTTGGAAATGTTCTGCGACCGTCTGCGATCTACTGCGGTCGAGAAAGATCAGCTGCGATCGTATGAAAACAATTCTCAGCGTTTCGGCGAACCAAAACACCCAGAAAGCAACGCTTGCCTAAGGTAACCATATGAGAAAGGCAGGTTACTTTACGGAATAATTTATGGAACAGTGTCAGAAATATGAAAGTATTTTCAATCGACTTACAAAGGATTTTAAAGACAAGCATCATTGGCAATCTTGGCCTTGTTGGTTTCGAGAACTCGGTGAGAACTCAAGAGACTGCACAGCACCAGCGCCTAACAGATAACGTTGACTGTCCGAATCCAGGGCTAGATTTTCGTTTGAATTTCTGCTGAGTTAAAGGTAAGGTGGCTCAACGATGCCATGGCACGTTGTGATTGTGCGATTATGTGGAAACACAAGCCAGCGATTGAGTACGATTAAGTGCGATCCTCCGGTTGAGTGTCTCCTGCGATCCTGAACAATTTTATGGAAACTAGGCTCAAATGGTGTAGTGGCGAAATTGGAGCTTTCAACAAGATGTCTGGGCGTTGTTATGGATGAAAAACTTGACTGGTCTGAGCATCTTACAGACGTGATAAAAATCTTTTCAAGAAAATTGAATATTAAAGTAGTATTACAATCTATAACTTATGGTATCGTTGCTTGGGGAAGATGTAATAAAACGCTTTTCCAATATCTGTAAAAAATGTATGTACGTGCAGCAAAAATAGTTTTTAAGTTCGACAGGAACACATCAAGTGCTGAAGTTTTAAGCAAATCTAATTAGAAATCGATGTTTTGGTTGTATAAATATAGAATAGCTACTCTAGTTCATAAATCATTTCATGAGACATCTTAGCTTAATGAACTTTTTACTTAAAGGAATCAACGTATACCTTAAGCGGTAGAAGTACTTTATTTATTTCTCAACCGACAACGAAAGTTCTACGTAGATCAGTAGCATATGGAGGAGCTGTAGTATGGAATTATCTGGACGAATCATTGCAAGAAAAGGGACATACTTTATTCAAAAAGCTCGTTAAGGACAAATTAGACGACATTCCACTTAAGCCAAATTTAAAACTTCATGGCCGAGATTTTTTCTATTCTTAGCATTATACATTTTTATTATAGTAGACCATTATTAGCATAGTATTTTTTATCTTGTTATTGAATTTTATTCTTTTATAGATTTAAATTCACGATCCCATCAGATTTAGCTGCAGTGATGCATTTATCGTGACTAAATAAATGAATTATTATTATTATTATTATTTCTATGCGGGGGAGCAATACCTTCTCACGATGAAGTTGTTTGATTGTGCTGAGGTCCTTCA
The DNA here is from genome assembly GCA_030142905.1 of Heliopora coerulea. Lineage (NCBI taxonomy): Eukaryota > Metazoa > Cnidaria > Anthozoa > Scleralcyonacea > Helioporidae > Heliopora > Heliopora coerulea. The sequence goes on along the minus strand of JASJOG010000114.1, from coordinate 469,882 downwards.
TGAGCTAGACGGAGAGCTCTGGAACGCAGGCTGGCAGGCATCACAATGCGGGATTCTCTAAGGATGTTATTATTGTTAGTAGAAACAGTCAACTCGTTGCAACTTTGTGAAAAGCTTTTAGATCTTTCAAATCAATTGTAAGGTGTCGCTCGTGGTATTTTCAGCCATTTTGATGATTGGTTGCCATTGCTGTGAGCGGATTAATTCAGCTAGCTTTTGTAATGTTGGATCGTTTAGGATAGCTTCGTGGACTCCAGCTAGTGTCATGGCATTTGGAAATCGCACATCTTGTGAGTAGAAAGACGTATTTCAGCGATATTTTAACTGCGTTCACGCTGTGGTGGATTTTGTAGTAAATGGTGAGAGGTACAGTCCACAGATTTGTTCTTTCCAGGTTCATAATGGACGGTAAAACTATAGCTTTGGAGACAACGATTCCAACGTTTTAGTCGGACAGGTGGTTTGACTTTGGGATTGCTGAAGATGTGGACTATTGATTTATGGTCTGTTACCAATGTGAATGGGGCTCGATATACCTTGAGATGGAATTTCTCACATGCTCATACACAGAGTAGAGCTTCACGCTCAGTTTACGAGTATCTTTGTTCCACAGCAGACCAGGAGCGACTGGCATATGCCACAATTTTGGCTTCAATGTCATCAGTAGATGTACTTTTCGGAGTTAAAATGGCTCAAGACCGACTGGGCTGACAGTGTGTCCTTTGCAGGATCTAAATAGGCTATGGTAGGAATGGTTCTTAGTCGATGCTTCAATTCATCGAAGGCATGGTGGTGTTGTTGAATTCACTGCCATTTGGTGGAATGACGAGCAAGATCTTCAAGAGGGGCTGTGATGGTAGAAAAATCGTAGATGAAAAGTGTGGTGGCATCTTTTATTTCTCGAACTTTCCTTGGGTCAGGTGACATTCCTAGCTGCTGGACCAAAGGTGTAGCCAAGAAAGTCTAGGTGATGTTTGTCGAAGACACGTTTGTCTGGATTTAGAGTTAGTCCTTTTTCGTTCAAACGTTCAAAGGTTTCTTGCCAGGTCGTGGTCATGTTCTGCTGTTGTCTTCCTAAAAATAATGTCATCACTGACGTTCAAGCCACCATGAACATTTTCAATGGCTCGTTGAATAGCCTGTTCAAAAATTTCGGCCGCTGATGAAGTATCAAAGATTAATCACTTGTATCTTTAGACTCTTGTGGAGTCGTCAAATATCTTGATTCCGGCGCCAAGATTAATTGATGATAACCAGATCGTAAATCCAGTTTGCTGAACTTTTTGGCACCATTCAGTGAGTTGATGATGTCATCTACATTGAGTGAAGGATGTCGTTCTCGGCGAATGGTGCGATTTGGGAGGCGTATGTACACGCAGACACGAACTTCATTTGGACTCTTAGGTTTTGGTGCGACAAAAATCGGCCTCACCCACGGTGTCGCGTCTGTTGCATCTTCGATGATGTCATTTTCTTCTAATCGCTTCAATTCTGCTTGCAACTTTATTTTGCAAATTAAAAGGAATTCTTTTATCTCGCAACGTGTCTTGTGATACATTGGGGTGAAAGTGAAGCGTTATTTTGACGTTGCTCATTCTTTCCAACACCTTGGAAAAGGTGTTGATATTGTACTTTTATAGTACGGGGCTTGGCAGACTTGGCTGTCGCTAGGCATTTGACATTGGCGGGTGTTAAATTTGGTGTTTTGGTTGGAGAATGTTCAATCGAGTGTGAGTTTTTTTGTAGTGCTTTCTTGACCGAGATGACATTAAGCTTGATAAGGTCAAGTTCCTGCGTGGTTTTGTAGCCGAGAAAGGAACCATAGTCCAAAGCAGCGGCTGGATTCAAGTAAAGAAAGTGCGAAGAGTGGGTAATGGAATTTTGCTACGAAAGGCGTAAATTTAATCTTTGGTTTCTTGAGCTTGATTTGACGAACTCTTCCCGTGTTCTGTGGGTTGGTAAAAGCATTTCCATCGAGAACGTTGACAGAAGCACCAGTGTAAACCATAAACTTGAAATTGACATTGTTTATTTTAATCTTGGCTTGAGGTAGATTCACACAGGGCCGTTTCGAAGAAAACCGACCAAGGGAGGGTGTCAAACAAAGGTTTACTAGATTTTCCTAATTATTTGTTATTTACCTAAAAATATTTCTCTTTTATTTGGGGCACAGTATGAGAGGGGGTTGGAAGGTTACCACTCCTGCCCTCTGCCTGTGGGAGGACTTGTATGTGCCCTGTCAGCGGCAGTTGTTTTGCCCTCATTGACCAAAGTGACGTAAATCTACTGCCCTCAAAATGATGAAAATCGCCTCGATGGTGCTAGGATATACCTCCCTTCAAGACCCGCCTTTCAAAATTCTTGGTTTCATCCCGGTAGGATCACAAGGTTTTTGTTTTCAAAATGTGAAACTTGCCGAAACTCCTTTGGAACGGTTTTCCAATGTTAACCTCGGATTTCAACAACGGAAAGGTCTTTTTTTCTTTCTGAAACACTTTATAACTTCTCAATAAGTTGATATTTAATTGCCAAATCAGATGTTTTGTCGTTTACCTGAATCTTAGCTTGAACCGCCCAGTAATTTACCTGAATTTTATCACCAATAACTATTGGAGGGTGTTACACCTTCTACGCCTTCCACTTCCGACGGCCCTGGATTAATACTATGCACTAATTTCGGGTTTTGCGTCGTTTTCCGTTGTCCCCTTCGCATAGAGTATAGCCATTCGTCAGAATTAGAGCTTAACGGGCTATCTTCATGCAGTGGCGTAACGGAACTACTGGGGGCCCTTTTGAAATTTTCGTTTGGGGGCCCCAGTCATCCCCTTAGTATAGACATATATTTCAAGACTTTAATCTCAGTTGTCTTTACAGAATCATCGGGGGTCCCTTAGAGGTCGGGGGCCCTTAGGAGTTGCTCTAACTCTGATCGTAGTTCGTTATGCCATTGTCGTCATGAACAAAATTTCTTGTAGTTTTTTTTTCTTTCGACGAAGATAATTTTGTGGTGCTGTTGTCGAGTGGTACATCTTAGTGAAATGTCCGAAACGATTGCAGTTTCCACACGATTTTCCTTCGACTGGACATGGTTATCTACGTGAGGCCACGAATTTCCAATTGTTGTAACACTTTTATGCGGATTGGCGGTTGCTTCCGCGACGATCATTATTGTTTCTATGCTGGTGTACGCATAATTTGTCAGTTGGTTTTCCGTCAACTGAACGACGACTGATGTTTTGATATGTTGTATCGTGCGGATTTTCATTACGGCGACGGCGATGTTTCGATGTATCGCCATTTATGGCAAAAGACGCAAAGTCTTGCGTTGAAGGCTGCTAAGGTTTTTTTCATGTCCCATGTTTGTGCCATGGAGTTTGCCAGGGCACGACCATGTTTAAGTAATTTTGTGTCTTCATTTAGTAGGGGGGCTTCTCGATGTTTTATTGATAGGCATCGTTGAATAATCTGAATACGGGTATCGTTAGTATCAGTAAATTGACAAGAGGAGGCTTGGTGGCGTAGACGAGTGTAGAATTAATTGACGCTTTCACCATAGTGTTGTTGAGCTTGTCGGAATTTATATATTTCAGATCTCTGGTTCTTCTTCGGCGAAAAATGATTGGTGAGAAGCTGTAAAGTAGTTGTGTAATCTTTTGCGTCTCTAGCATTAGGAAGGTTGTCAAATAGTCGGTGAACGGCTTTTCCAGCGCAGAATAAGAGCATCCCGCGTTTTTGATTATCATCCTCAAGTCTTGTAGCGGTTATGTATGCCTCGAGGCGTTTCTTCCACCTGTGCCAGCGAATTCCCATGTTATCTGGATCGTCTACGCCAAATGGCGTCATGGGAGGTGCTTGAAGAAGATGGTTTGTCATTAGATCAACTTGTTTTATCCTCGTCACCAATACAATGTCAGAATCTTTTATTCTAAAATGTGAATCACCATTTATACTGCTCGCTTTGCTCACGTAAGCTTACGCACCTATATTACCTATTGTCTTTTTTCTCACCATCCTACTAACCCTAGATGGGTTAATCATTAACTCAACACTACAGCTTTCCCTGGACGACCAGTGATGCCAATTGTTGTGAAAAATTAAATTTCAATCCACAAAAACAGAAATGCAAACATACCCTGCATGAAAAAAGAAAACCTCTTACTACTTGATTCGAACCAAATGAAACGTTAATCTCTTGGTTACTTGCAAGAATCTCGAACTATTAAGCAACAGATGCTAAGATGGTCAAACAAAAGTTCCATAGACGACAATCTGACGACTGAGGTGTTCAAACCACTAAGCTGCCATCACTAAGATGATAAAGCAAAGTTTGCTAACGATAAGTCACTGTTCTGGCACTGCAGTAAAACCTAAAGTTCACATTTAAGTACTAATTTTACGACAATAAACACCCACCATACATCAGCAATGTCTCACTGATTAACGACTATGCGGAAAAACCATAGTATAACTTAAGGTTTTATGTTAGAGCTCTTCGGAATCTCGTGAACAAACCTCCTTGTCCGAATTCCTCTTATTTCGACTCAAATGTGCAATTCGACTCAATGATAATTTGCAGTTCAACACATCCTGGGGTTTAACGGACTACATATAAATCTAGATATACACAAAACACATCTCAGAAAATCGGCACATAATAAGCGTTACCACAAAAAAGAGAGAAACAAATACACATGCAGTCTCCTGGAGACTCGGCGGAAATGAAGAATTCGTGAATTCAGAATTTGACTCATTTGCATCAAGCGTCATTTCTCCAACTCAATTGCGTTATCTTGGCTCACTTTGGCATAAGTAATGTACAGGACCGTAGACTAGGATGGGCATTAGGGGAACGAGCCCCCAAATAGAATTTGAGACCTCCAAAACGAAATTTGAGATATATTCTGTTTGTAATATCGTTGTTAGAGCGTGGAGTTGTCTTAGAATCGATATACTGTAATGTTTTGCATGCCATGGGTGGAAGCATTTTGATTTATTTCGGATTGAGATCACAGTTCAACGGATTCATTACCTATCTTCCTTAACTACGATAGCCCGTATGTGCAAATCATAAAACAAAAAAGCGAAGCCCAAACAGTAGTTTGAATGCAGAATAAAAACCAATTCACAACCAACAATATTTAACTTCAGCGCAAAACAAGACTGACTGGAAAGCAAAATGAAATTGACGGCGACGCAATTAAAAGGTCGGGGAGGGACCGGGAGGAGTTAATTGAGCTAAAGAGTAAAATTCAAAACTAGGGTTCGGACCGGAAAGAATTAATACATTATTGACTTATTGCATCGCAGCAGTCGCACAATGGAAATCGCGGAGCTATAAGAAACGTAAGAAAAACTTGAAACGTTGCCAGCCAGCTGTATCTGAAATATTAATGCCGAAACTAACATGAGTCAGTTAAATTACGACTAATCGGGAAAACGTCGATATATGTCGTAAATTGTCGCTGCACATCTAATTATTTATACACTTTTTGCCACGTAAAAATCTCTTCTTTTATATTTGCATTGCAAATACTAGTAATTTGCTGTTAGTAAACCTTGAGTTGTGTCCATAAGATATTATCTCTCTGGATAATATATCGCATAACGGGCTGGCGACGAGGCTGGTGATATATTACCAAGTGTCTCAATATGTAAGAATCTGTGTAGCTAAATGGTGGGAACATCTTACCAGAATTCAGGTGGTTCCTGATTTGATTCGTTTCAGAAATTTTTCTCAGAAATTATTTCCGAGCATATAAAGTTGATAAGCATGACCACATATGTAACTTCCCTCTATTTATGTTCATCTAATCGTCAATTTTCCAGATAAAATGACCGGTACGGTCAAGGCCGTCGAGAGCCAAAGCGGGCCCCCGGTCAAAACTTGAATACGGGCCCCTCCGAGCCGCCAATATTTTTAGTTCTAACGGCGTTATCGTGAAGTAAATAACTAAATGGAAGCCATCGCATTTTCATTATATTAAAGATGTAAAAAAATCTCCTCACCTAATATTTATGAATTTATTCACCTAAAATGCGTTTGTATGTTACTTTCCACAAAAAGTGAAGTACTAAAAGTACAAAAAGCAAATAATGTAGCCTCTGATAATGTACGAGAGCCTCTCTTTTCTTCATTCACGTGTTGCTGCTTCTCTCGCCTTTTTTGGGCATCAGATTTAGGACATCACACAGTAATCACTGATCACATTGATCACATTGTTGTACGAAAGCTCTGAAGCCGGTTGTGACTTTTAGGAACAAATTAAATATAATATCCAGACAGGGCGACAGATTGCGCCAAGTTATGTCTAATTTAATTTACACTTAGCACTACACAGTCGGTTTTCGCTACATTTGTTTTGCTTCAATTTTGTATATTCGAATAAACAACAACCTAAAAAGTGTGATAAATTCAAAGCAAAACAACAGTGATAAAGTAAAAAAGGCTCATAAAGCCGTTTATGTCTTCCTGATTTAATTTTGACTTCTTTGTCTGTTGGATGCGGACGCAACCTTGAAATTTGAACCTTTATAAACAAACCAAGTGTTCTCTTGCGGCTAGATCGCATGTTCCCACACAAAATAGCAAATTTGATTGACAAGTCGGCTTGAGAAACTTAAAACCGCTATTTACGTGGCACAAAATACTTTATCGGCAGTTCGTCAGAGAGAAATATTATTTTAGATATGCATTCGTATTTACTTGAAAAAAATCAAGCTGAAGCGTGTTAAAAATTTTGGGGCCAACTTTCTGGGCCCGGGCCCCCCTTCAGGCCTGGGCCCCGGGGCAGGTACTCCCCCTACCCCCCTCTCGACGCTAATGGGTACGGTATCGCGAAAAAATTAACAGTTAGACGCCCATATATCGCTACGTCGCCTGAGAGATCTTTATCAACTCAACAATATAAAACTTACCAAGTATATAAGTAAAAATAATGCCAACAACGATTGTGACCGGAGTTCCCACTGCACCATAATATAGAAAGGATAAACCATACAATTTCGACAGCGGTTCACTACTAAAAGGGAGATTTTTGGTCTATTAATGACCTGCTGGAGATGGAGAATCAGACCTTGAATTAAGTGGGATGGGCATGGTTTTTCTATGTGTTTTTCCTGTTATTCAGAGGATAGGTAGTTTAACTAACGTTGTATCCACCTGATTCAAGAAATTAATACTACATAAATTAATGAAAAATATGAAAACCATAAAAGAAATTTATGGTGAGGAAATTTCATGCTAAACTGATGCTGTTAAAGTTAACTGAACAATTTGTCGGAAACAGCAAGGCAGGAATTCGAATCTCAAAATAATTATTTAAGAAGAGGAAATGTATTTAAAGTTATAGTGCTCATCAGTGCTTCGTAAAGAAAAACAAAAGAAATTATTGCTTAAATAGTAGTGGGAAATTGGATACAAAACCATCCAAATTTACATAAATTTTTTTCGACGATTTATTCTGCTTAACCAGCAAGTAAGCGTAAATATTGTTGTATTTATATAATTTATAATGTAGAATATTCGCGTCCAAACTGTACTTACTATTGTGCACTCTGTAGTCTCCAAGCCCCATAACATTTGTGAATGCGATCACAGGAAAAGTTTTGGGACCCTGGAGGTACAGACACGAGCTTTCCTAAATATTCAGAAACTCCACTTTGCTCACAAATAGTCTCCATATACCTCTTGTTCAGTTAAGTGCATTCAGTGGGCCAATCATGTTGTTGTCTGGTGTCTGAGTCTCAAAAACCCAAAAACGTTCCTTGCTGCAACGCTAAAGTGCTAACGGAATCAGCGGACGAGAATGTGTTGTGTTCTAATGCAATGCATATACGAGCTTGGAGCATGACGCAATGTTAGTATTTTCATCAGCGTTTGTTTAGTTCTTCATCGACAAAAGTTCATTTGACTGAACGGTTTTGGTTTTATCAAAATGTGCCGTACAATTCATTAGCATAATATTCCAACCAAAAATTGAATAAGGTACACGCAATGTGTCAGGTACTAAGTAAATCGTCATTGCTACTGTAATTGTGGTTACAAGAAAGCGGAGCGAAAACAATCGTTGATATAAGAAACTATGAGATAAATGTATCAAGCGATGTGCATGTGGGAGTTTGAGATATCACGGACGATAGGTGGACGTTCGATAAGCTTATTTTCTCAAAAAAAAATTTCTGAGCCCAACTCGCGAACCCTTAATATCCAGTGAGATCCTCTGACAATTGAGCTAACGACATCAGATGGTCAACTAAGGTGCACGTTCGACATACGTGCAGGCTTTGCGGTAGCCACGACATGCTAACGAGATGAAAGTTATACGCAATACTGCCCTATGGCAGCTTGGTGATCAAGAAATCGTTTTTTCAAGGAAATGAATTAGACGAACGTCCACATATCTTGGCCAACGCAAATGTTGCATGAGGAGAAATTTTTCATAATAATCTAACACTGCCGAAGTCAACTGAAAAATGTTTACTCGAAAAATCTCTGTTCATGTATATCTCTGAGGATGATTCTGAAATAGAATTGAAACGCTGTACGTCCTGTCATTGATAAGCGTTAAGTTGTCGCGAGAATATCTCGTGCGCTTAAGTTCGATAAAAAAGTCGCCTCCCTACCCTGTGGACTCGATAGCTCAACTAGTAGAGCGGCGGCCGGTATCACGAAGGTGCAAGTTCAAATCCCGCTCGAGTCGACATTTTTTAGTGGACTTCGGCAGTGTCAGATTATCATGAAAAATTTCTGTTCATGTATATCTCTGAGGATGATTCTGAAATGCAAATGCTGCACATATGTTGGACCGGCACTTTAGTCCGCTAGTGCATAGCCACTGGAAAGGATAGAGCTATGAAAGTGGGCGGGACTAAGATTTATGTTATTGTTTCAGAATTTCAAGGTCACGTGATCTTGAACCTGCATAGTCGGTAATTATAGTGTACTTTCAAAACGATAAATTGTTAAAATATATTGTTTTAAAATATATACTGGACGAAAATTGTACTCTTTACGGTTGTAGTAATAGTAGACGGACTTCAAATGGAGCATTTTTCAAAATTCTGACAGTGACGAGGGGTGATAGCGACTTCACTAAAGAAAGGAAACTTTGCGCAGGAGCCGCATTTATTAAGGTTCTTAACTAAACGTGGGTTGTAGAGGTTGATTTTCAACGTCAGATGGACCAAAATATCATTCAAATATGCAAAATTCATTTCAAAAGAAGATATTACCGGGCGCAAGATCCAACCTCTTTTCTTGTTAAGCTAAAAGTTGAGATTTTCGGCAAACAAATTTCATTTGGGTAAAATGTATGCAGGTGACGGGAAGGTCATTAGGTATCCCATTTCTCTGTCAGATCCAAATCGTTTGACTCTTGCTACCGGTGCTATTGCAGCCGATAATCTACCTTCCCATCACACAATACACCTGTCTTGATCAGAAAAAAAGACAAATAACTGAACGCGTGGCCGTAAACGGAAACAAAACGTACGAGAAATTTAAAGCTTTGGAGCATTTAAATGGCTATGTTTAAAACGAATGCCAGGTCAATAGATGAATCACTAATATCAGTTCACTGGGCTAACATTGTTGGACAATGGACGAAACAACAGTGAACTAGGCTAACTTTGTAAAACAATAAACTCGTTTCACCAAAGTTTCAATTCAAGATCTACTCATTAAAGTTTTGTACCAGTATATTAAGTTGGAATGTCATCCACGTCATCCACGCTATACGTAAAATGACCAGTCATTTCGGTTTTTAAGCTTGCGTGATCTTCTTGGTACCCTTGAGAACTTTACCTTATGCTATGGGTTTCCTAAAGAAAACTTTCAAGCGAAAACCGTCTTGGGCACATCAAGATCTCAAACCACAGGGAAGAATATAATGTTGTGCGGCTGGGAGTACATCATTATATTTATGAATCAAGAATTATCATGAAGGGAAAGAGCTGCATGGAACTTCAGGGAAAATGTTAGTGGAAAAGAAATACATCAACTTATCCCTACATCTCATGCCATTAATTACTTCAAATCGTCTTTGGAAAACAAAACTTGAGAGGAAGTGTGTGAGTGTTGTTAATATTGCGCATTTGTCACCGTTCGGTCTTGCATTTCGTCCCGCATTCTGAGCACAAAATTTGCTTATTTCCACTTATTTCTGCCAAATACTCGTGTACAACGGCTTCAAATTTATTAATGTAGTCTTCGTCAGCTTATGCCTCAGCCAATTCAAGATTAACCTCATCATTTTCCACGATGCTACTTGGATTCGCTATGACTACTCTATTGAAATCGAGTCATCTGTGCAGGTTCAAGATCACATGACACTCATACCCGGCAAGTTCAATTTACTTAGAGTTCAAAGTTTGTTAAAAGTACATTTTTATTTTAATAATTTTGTTTTTTTTGGTTTTTACCCTGCAACAAAGTTCCAAGGCTCAGTTCTTTGACAACCCTTTGTTCATTACATGCATGAAAACTCAGCACTTTTCGGTACGTTTCCAACTCTTTGGTTGCACTCTTGCAAACACCAAATGATTTTACCCGTCAACAGTGGCAGATTAAGGGCTGGACACTTTGGACACGTGCCAGGGATCCCGCGTGTTTTGGGGAGGCCCCCACGATTTTTGGGGGCCCCACGCTTTTCAGGGGAAGAGCGTTTTGAGGCTAGAAATTAAATTTGACTCTTACCATCCCTTATGCCATAAAAAATCCGTTAATAGATCTTCGTTTTTTAGACATGAGGTCAGGGTATACCATTTAGTTCCGATTGAAGGGAGAGTGAGCAGAAGTGTATATTCGATGCCTTAAAAACTGTTTAAAACCAGTTACAATACCACACACAAACACTGGGAATGGCAATTCAATGATGTGTTTTGCGATTGTTTCGTTTATTCAAGGAATAACGGAACCAATTAAAAGAATCCTGGGTAGTTTCAACGTACAAGTTGCCCAAAAGCCTTTTACGAAATTAGGTCATATTTTCGCAAAACCTAAGAATCTAACTGAGAAGGAGCAGAGAAAAGACGCTAATCATTCCATTCAGTGGAGTGACTGTGATCAAGGGTACATCGGCCAGACTAAAGGTGAGTTTGGAACACGTTTGAAAAAGCAGCAAAAGCCATTTCCTTTTCAAAAAGACAAAATCCAGCATTGTCGGAGCGCGCTTTCCAAGCAAATTACACGATCATGTGGGAAAATTCCAGACTTATTAACAACAATCCGAGGTACCTTCCAAGACGTTGTTTGGACGCATGGCATATCATTAGCACCCCCGCCTTACTGAATCACGATGATAGTGGTCTACTACCAGATACCTATTTGCATTTTGTCAATAGATAACGTCATCAGTGGTTCTGTGAGAGTATAAATTGGGACCTCTTCCTCACAGCGATCACCTTTGAAGAAGACACTAGACAGGAGTGTCGAAACGTTCGTCGATGAACAGTAGCTTTTTAAGTTGCGTTCATGAACTTTTAATCCAGAGTTGCTTCCTACCTTCTCTGATTCTTCACCTGGCTGCATTTAGAACTTGTTGGTTGTCAATTATTAATTTGTATTCAGACATTTAGAATGTACAAATATTTTATGAATATGAACATATGTAATGGCCACAGGAAGCAGAGGGAGGGTGCTGAGCCCCCTAAGTAATTGATACCAATGCCACTCTCAATCGGATATCAATCCTTCTCCCAAATTGAGTATCTTATATGCCGTTTTGTAACCTTCAAAATTCTGTAAATTCCAAACCCAAATGCAGTAAATAGTATTTCAGAGACTCCAGACTTCAAAAAAGCATGCCTCCGGACCCCCGAGGTAATTTTCAGTTACCCTAACATGACACATCTTCCTACTTGCTTGTATAGACTATGTGTTCCAGCTTTTTTATGTAGATGTACTTATATCTATATTGGTATGGGTTTGATTACAGTATAGCGTCCTTTCGTCGCATTTTATGATTAATACGTATTTCCGGCTTCCATTTCTGCACACCTTTTAACAGGTAGGTTGGAATAACTGCAAATGTTCTAGGGGCCCACACATGCTTAATCCGTCGATGCCTGTGAAGAGGAGATGTCTCCGACCTCAGAACAGTTATGAATGCCTTAACTAACTTGATAATTTATTGAGTAATCTATTATTCCCTTGAGAACCAAAATTGTCAGGGAACAGCAATGTTCAAATTACTAACATTAAATTAGACATGATCTCTTGCTCAAAATTAGATAACTAATTCACTGAAGACAAGTTTAAAAAAGCTTTCAATAAAGTTAAAAATGAATCTCGTAGAAGCCAACCATCTTCCCCAAGGACGTTTCTATATCAAGCAGAATATGTTTTTAAAGCATGATTGTCCACCTAATCGGTCGAGCATTTATTTTCACATGCACTGATAAACTATTTACCAAGCAAGATATGCCATATTATAATTTTCAGCGTGTACTTTTAGTCATGCTGGCAAGTGACTCAATCTTCTGGAACCCAAGCTGTGGTTCACGTTTAGGGTGTGATTCAAGTCTTGAAAATGAAAATGTGGAATATTCACATGAGCAAAATAGGGGGATTAAAACAGAGAATAAACTAATCTGGTTTTAAGAATAGTAATTTCCATTCAATGACTCCCCTCGCATTACCAAAATGCTAGGAGCGAGAATAATAATCATTACGGAATGGAGAATTAACGGGGCCAGTGTTTATCAAAACGAATTCTGGGTGTGTATTTGTTTATTTTTTGTTTATACAGTCATCTACTTCGCTCCAAGGGAGAATGATGACTAAACGACGACGAAAATCATTCAGTAGGTACAAGGTAGTCGACAAGGATAATAAATGTACCAGAAATAAAGATAAAACACTTTAATTTCGGGTGTTGGACCTGTTTTTGAAGATATATAAAATAAGGCTTTTCCGTCTCAGAAAACCTTGCCAAGTTTTCTCTCTGAACCTCCCAGTGTATAGTCGAATGTCCTAATCCGAAGGAATTTTTTCCAACTAAGAAAAAGAAAGTGATGACTGAGGGTTGTTTCGTTTACGTCATTTCTCCTTAAACAGAGGTGCTCGTTTGGATATTTGTCGGGTCCACTTCATTATTAAAAATAGTTTTGTATCTGGACACAAATTTATTAATTCAAGTTTTGTTAAATTGAAACATACCGGGTTTAAATTCCAACTTACTACATTTTACTCGTACACATCTTTTGATCTTCATTATAGAATATAAAAATTGAATTTCGTGAATCGACTTTCAATAACGTTCATGGAGTATCATTTTCGTGAAGGAAATTACCTGATGATAAAGTATTGCTTGAATAGTGCAATTTGCATTTAAATGATTAAATTTAATGGCGTTTCATTTTAGTACTTGTAGCAGTCTTTATTGAGTAAAAAAAATAACTATCGCGAACTGCACAGTTGTTTGCATTAACAGTTTCCCAGCTGTGTTTCCCCCTTTGACAAGTAAAAACGTCTGGCGTTAGCCAGAGTAAAATGACAGACGTCTTCTCCACCAGGAAAGAGTTAAACAAATATCATTTATAAACATTCACAATGTCCCTACGAATAAGAAATCTTGGGAGGTCTACATGAATCCGAAACATGCATCAAATTTCGTAGCAGTTACGACATTTATACCATTCTCTCGCAGCTGCTAGCAACGTTGACTTGCGATAGAATCACCAGGCGGGAATCGTAAACGTGTAACAAATATCAGAATTTTTAAATTTAGTTGTCACTTTTCTATTTAAAATGCCTATCCTTCGTATTATATGCTGGGCTCTGATATTTGTTACACGTTGACTTGGGGTGTTCAAGGAATGCTTTGACTTCAAGCCTCATATCGATCATCAATTTATACTTGGATGACAGGGCTTGAAATCTGCTTTAAATTGCTACTGTTAACACACATACGGCTTGCTCAACAACATTCAAAATGACAAATTGTGACGGAATATCTTTATTTGGGCTTTCCTCCAATAGTTACCTCATTATGACGTGCTATGGTGTCGTGAAAAATTAAAACACATGTTCATCTGGTTTAAGACGCCTAACAATTAAGCTGTCCAAAAATCAGTGAAAAGTTTTGAAGTCACTCCACCAGTTTGTATTGCGTGGTATACAAGACCGTATGTTGGCGATACAGCCAAACAAACGTTGAAATTTCAGCCAGGCTTCCCAAATTCTTGTAATTATGTTCGTTTTCCTATGCTGTCCCAAAACACTTTGACGTCCATATGTTAAAACCCACATTCATCTATAAATACACGGGCCTTTCAAAAGGGCTACCTTTCAACAGAGGCCGTCGGTACATCCAAATAAACCTTTCGTACATCATCGGTAAAATTGCAAAGAGACATTCTTCCTTCTTTACTGTCCAGTAACAAACATTTTTATACGAAATTCCCACTAACTACACAAGGTTCCGACGATTTCTACTAGTTTTTCGAGCTACTTACCATGGACAGCGGAACAATATTTTGAGTGGGGGGCTGACAGGGGACGATAGCATGACCCCCCTGAAAAAATTCAATATTTATGAGACAGTCGTAAACACTTCTTATTTTAATGATTACTCAGAAATCACAAAACACTGCTTATATTAACAGGAACAACTCAAATACTAACAGCTGGCCACTCAAATATCGGATATGTTTATCGGATATTTAAAATCATAAACCAAAATGCGAGTGTGGTTCTCGCTATGGAGGTAGAACAACTCAACGGTTAAGTGAAAGGATCAAGCAACATGTGCCAAGTGTTATACGAAACAAGACCGTACCATTAAGAAATCAACCGAAAAGGCAATGTACCTCTGCTCAATCAATTAATTGTGACTCGGCAATCGGTCGACACTTGTTGTCAAACAGATGTTGTGCCAATAACTATTCAAATTCCAAATTTAGCATCCTGGCAAAGTGCCGCCCAGTGTTCTAAAGATTATGGAATCCATGTATATTGGCGTTATTTTGATGTTTAATTCCTCCTACGTGGGATGACATTGTTGCCTTTACATCAGGTAGAAATATAAGCTGATAACTCATTTCTCAACAGTTAGCAGACGTTTGCACCTGAAAAGTGGTCTGCCGAAATGCATAGTACTTCTTTTTAGTATTTACTTTCTCTCTGTGTGTTGGTTTCTCTAGTTCTTTTCAGAACCGTCTTGTATAACATTCACCATGGTTAAGACGTTTTTCAAAGCGATACTGCAATATTTAGTGTCTTTCCAAAAAAGTGGGGGACTAAAGCTCCCCAGACCCCCTTTTCCGCTGTCCCTGCTTACTGATTTACTCCGACGACATAAATTGTTAAAGTTGTCATTTTGAACTTATCCTAATATTCTCTTGCTTTTGTTGTGATGTCTTTTTATGAACTGTAGACTTCGCAATTTCAAAAAAAAAGAAGAGAAAAAAAAAGCTGCATGAATGCAATCCGTGTAACCACTCTACGTTACTACTGCGCCCATTAGTGACGTACATAGTAGTGACGTAGACTAAATTATAGTTTGTCGGTATATCTTCTATTGTGTGCCCCCCACCAGCGCGAACCTGATTATGCCACTGCCTTTAAAATTTTTTATCAATCAATCTCTGCCAAAAATTAATTTACATACCCTACTAATAAAACCGTGCAGTGGCGAATCCAAGATTTAGGAAAAATGGGGGTCCGTTGAAAGAATTCTTTCAGACAATTTGTGTCAGACATTCGTGGGAACATTTTATCATTTACTTTTAACTACGAGTGAGAATTCCACATTAAGAATATTTCAATTACTCTTACAAAGCTGTAGTGCTTACGTAATACGAGCTGGAGTATAAAGCAAATAAATATTCAAATTAAAATAAATGGCCGCTAACCCTTTGGATCCCAGATTTTTATAAATAATCAATTGAAATTTGTTTCTAAATCTAACTTGCATACATTAAATTGTATAGATATGCGAGGTCGGAAGCTAAAGGTCTAAAAGGTGCCAGAAATGTTAATCGAGATTCTGATAACCCTTTTAGCACTGATGTCTCTCCTTGATGAGCACGAATAATCAGAACAAAACTCTGTCTTTGATATTGCCACAATGCAAATGGCTGCGTGGTTTGCAGTAATGATTTTCTATGTACAATAAAAATTATTAAAAGCATTGGAATGAAAATTACTCCAAACAATTGAATCTCACTTAAAATGCTCGTCACACAATTGAAGGAATACATCAATATGTGTAATTTCGGACATGAAAATGACATTCCAAGAATGTTATTAAACATTAATCGATGAAATGTAAAATTTGGTTTCTATGAAAGGGCAAAAGGTGTATTTATATATTTATATTAATAAAAAAGAACTACATATGTTTTTTTCGTAAACCTATCAGATAATCGGAAAAACCAATACATTATACAATATATATATATATATATATATATATATATTGAACCAAAGGTGAGGACCAGAAAGGTTGCAGTGTTGGTTTGAAAATGAAGAGCGCTCAATACCATACCAGTAGAGCGAATAAAGAAGTAAAATAGACAAAATTTTTGCTGTCGCTACTCTGAGTTTCACGCGCTCAGGCGATCATCAGGCAACTGACAGATTATTTAATTATTCACACATTTACAAGTTCACAGATGGTGTTGTGTTACATGTCGGCATGCGCTGAAAAGCTCTGATCTTTTATTTAAGATGTTCTTTTTACGTCCCTTCAAGATTAATAGCTTTTCCTCTAAGCATAAGCGGCATTTTCTAAATTCTGCTTTACATGATGGTAGCTGTTTGATGATTTCCCACTTGATCGTGTATTTTCGTTTGTTGTCCTTGAGTTGCCATATGTGTTTGGAGAGTTCAGTTTCGTTGTGGTATTTTTTGTTGTTCAGTGATTTGCTGTGGTTTCGGTATCTAGTTTTGAAGTCGTTGGCTGTGACGCCTATGTATGTCCGTGTCTCGTTGTTGTCAGTTGTTGTAACTTCAGCCTTGTAAATCACGTTCGTTTTTAGGCAATTGCCTTGGATTAGGCATTGGTCAGGTTGTCTACAGTTGCAGTTACGTGTGTTGTTTCCGTTTGTTGATTTTGTTCGGTTGTCATGTTCTTTGAGTATTGTTTTGTTATGTCTAGTGATAAAGGATTTCATGTTTTCGTTGCAGCTATAACTTACACGTATAGTGTGTCTGTTAAAGAGCTTGGAAAGTTTGTTATTAGGTGGAAAGTGTTTGTCAATAAGTTGTAAGAAGTCGCGTGCGATGTTTGTTTTGACGTTTATGCCGTAAGGAAGATTAAACCAGATCACGTTTCGTTGTCTGTTACGTTGGGTATTTGTATTGGTGTTAGGTGGTTCGTATTTGAGTTGTGTGTTAAAGTTGCTTCGTTTGAGGGCTTCGTTGTAGATAGGAGCAGCGGCGTCAAAAGTATTTTTATTAGATGATAGTTTGTTGATTCGTCGGTTGATAGATCTGGGGAGTTCGCGTATTATGGAGGGTGGGTGGTTAGATGAGCGGTTGATGTAAAGAGGTTCGTCGTTGGGTTTTCTGTAGGGTTTGTAAGTACCGTTGGTGAGGTCGAATGTTAAGTCAAGGACGTTTGTGCGATCTTGGTTAGTCAGTGTTGTAATTTTAAGGCCGAGGTCGTCGAATATACGAACAAGTTCTTTTCTTTCCTTGTCACATAGTCTGCCAGATTTGGTGTTGATCACTGCCAAGCCGTCGTCGCGGTATAATCCAACATTTTTTCCGAAGCGTTTTTGAAGTGTATTGAGTATGAAGAGACCGACAAGTTCGCATATCTCTGCTCCGTCATAGCTTCCCATAGTTACGTCAAATGTGTTGTCTGCGTTGCGTTTAGACCATATTTCGTTTTGGTGGAAAAGAAGTGATTTGCGTGCGTGTTTGATGATTGAGATGTCGTTGTCTGTGATGTTTATGAATTGTTTTCCCCATGCGATACATCGGTCCAGGAGATGTTCAGAAATTGAAGGGTAAAAGTCTATTATATCGGAGGATATGAATGATTTTCTCGGTTTGTTCTGAATTGATCGAAACCACGAGATTGCGTCGGTGGAGGTTCGCCACTGGTTCACTTGGGTTTGAATTCTTATCCGGTTGTTTATGTTGTCTAGGATGGATTTGCTTACTTTGCCGAGGTTGCTTTTTGCAGGGTTGATGAGGCGGCATTTGGGATTGTTCTCAAAGTCTGGTTTATGATATTTCAGCGACGTTCAAAGTCTGGTTTATGATTATACCGCGACGACGGCTTGGCAGTGATCAACACCAAATCTGGCAGACTATGTGACAAGGAAAGAAAAGAACTTGTTCGTATATTCGACGACCTCGGCCTTAAAATTACAACACTGACTAACCAAGATCGCACAAACGTCCTTGACTTAACATTCGACCTCACCAACGGTACTTACAAACCCTACAGAAAACCCAACGACGAACCTCTTTACATCAACCGCTCATCTAACCACCCACCCTCCATAATACGCGAACTCCCCAGATCTATCAACCGACGAATCAACAAACTATCATCTAATAAAAATACTTTTGACGCCGCTGCTCCTATCTACAACGAAGCCCTCAAACGAAGCAACTTTAACACACAACTCAAATACGAACCACCTAACACCAATACAAATACCCAACGTAACAGACAACGAAACGTGATCTGGTTTAATCCTCCTTACGGCATAAACGTCAAAACAAACATCGCACGCGACTTCTTACAACTTATTGACAAACACTTTCCACCTAATAACAAACTTTCCAAGCTCTTTAACAGACACACTATACGTGTAAGTTATAGCTGCAACGAAAACATGAAATCCTTTATCACTAGACATAACAAAACAATACTCAAAGAACATGACAACCGAACAAAATCAACAAATGGAAACAACACACGTAACTGCAACTGTAGACAACCTGACCAATGCCTAATCCAAGGCAATTGCCTAAAAACGAACGTGATTTACAAGGCCGAAGTTACAACAACTGACAACAACGAGACACGGACATACATAGGCGTCACAGCCAACGACTTCAAAACTAGATACCGAAACCACAGCAAATCACTGAACAACAAAAAATACCACAACGAAACTGAACTCTCCAAACACATATGGCAACTCAAGGACAACAAACGAAAATACACGATCAAGTGGGAAATCATCAAACAGCTACCATCATGTAAAGCAGAATTTAGAAAATGCCGCTTATGCTTAGAGGAAAAGCTATTAATCTTGAAGGGACGTAAAAAGAACATCTTAAATAAACGATCAGAGCTTTTCAGCGCATGCCGACATGTAACACAACACCATCTTTGAGGAAGTTGATCGTCCAGGTTAGTGTAGTCTTGAGAAAGACTGTTGGTTGAAGTCTTTCTCAACCAACAGTCTTTCTCAAGACTACACTAACCTGGACGATCAACTTCCTCAAACATGTCACGATTCTCCCAGGTTCAAACCATTTACTTTACAACACCATCTGTGAACTTGTAAATGTGTGAATAATTAAATAATCTGTCAGTTGCCTGATGATCGCCTGAGCGCGTGAAACTCAGAGTAGCGACAGCAAAAATTTTGTCTATTTTGCTTATATATATATATATATATATATATATATTGTATAATATATATATTAAAGAAATGGATCATTATTGTGCGTGCTTCATTGAGTTATGAATACATGCGGGAGGTTTAGAGAGCACGAAAAAAGCGTAGAAGTTGCTCGAGGCGATAGCAGAGAGCAACTCTAGATTTTTGAGTGCTCTCCTAAGCTTGCAAGTGCATCCATAACTCGATGGAGCATGCCAAATCATGAACCATTTTTTTAATAACACAGAATCACGTACAAAATAACGCAAAACAAGCTTTATTTGGCCGATTAAAAATTGCTTTCTCCTTACGCCAGCCAAAAATTCGAAACTTTTTGATTGGCCGCTTCAACATCGGTTGATCCTCAAGGCCTCAAGCTTTGATTTTTTTTCTTAATAGCTACTCATGAAGCGAGTGTTTTTTTATGGATCAAACTGAGGTTATTGAAGAAAGAAAGCAGAACAGACAGTTTGAGAGAAAGTATTAGATAGTTATTTTAATTATATTCTTTTTATATGTACTTTTTTCCATCTATTATGGCTTTAAATTGATGTATGTCACAGGATGTGCTCCCGTGTTGCGTATTCTGTTTACAGTTTGTTGACCGAACTGTTAGTGTTTACTAAGTATAACTATTCCTGTCGTCAACCTTCATTCAAATGTTGTCACAGACCAGTTTAGTGTTCTTTTTGTTTTCATCGAGTGAATCCGGATTCACTATGCCTCTTAGGAATTACTTTTCATTAAATTGTCATTGTTTATGTAAATTATTTTGTACTTAATTAGGCATTTTTTTATATAAAGTAATGAACGCTTTATATCTTTATAACTGATGAAGGCTGAATTGTCGAAACGTTTAAGAATAAAGGACTAGTACAAAGTTGTATCTCTCATCTTTTCATATGCCAGTTATATGTATGTATGTATGTATGTATGTATGTATGTATGTATGTATATACTAATGTATATTTTCCAAAAATAAATAGTTAACTTTAATTACTTTCCAATTTGCTCTTCTCGTCAGCATTCCGAGGATAAAAAGTCCTGAAAGCGGTCCAGCGCACACATTGAACAAACTATAAGTGAGCTTTAAAATAAAAAGAGGTCTCTGATGTGATGTACCTTTTTGGAAATATCTGAAGCTTGCTAAGAAAAACAGAACATTAACTCTCTAACAGTTCTACATGTATTTGTTTCAGAGAAATAAAATTTACACTTTTCGTACTTTAAATTCCGTTGAAACCTCCATTTTGGCTTTTCTGAATTCAAGCCTAGCGAAGAATTGTTAACGCCATTTTACTGACAAAAAGAGATGATGTCAAATTGAAAAAATATTCAGAAAAACATCGCAATGTTCTTCCACTATTTGCCGTCGAGCAAAACCGAAATTACAGAGTTCTGGGAACTCCAAAATATAAACAAGACAAGAAATTCTTATTAAAAAATAAATATCATAAAACTATTGATGTTCTAAAACATGAGACTCTGCAGCTTTTGTAGATTTTTTGCTGATGTTCCCATCTTAAATTACTTATTGTCTTCCGAAAATTTTTCTCTGAACAGATATTTATAAGTAAAAATTTAAACCAGATAATCTACTTTAAATATTTTCCTGAATAAGCAACGCCACTCTTACGTACTTCAGCACAATCGCCCCCAAAATTATAACAGCACCGTAGATGACTCCTAAATCAATGTACTTGGCCATTACTTAATCTTACCAACAAAACAAGGATTATCATGGAAATAAAACTGCTAGTCAAAAACTGACGAAAGTCTAGAATATCGTCATAAATATTTAATTACAGCACACACAACAGTAGAGTAAATGAATTTGTTTTATATCATTATATTTTAATTGCAAAATTTCAAACCACACCCTTTTACATGTAAATCAGATATTTCATATATGAAAATGTTCCGTTTTCATATGCGCAACAAGCATTTCTATTGTAAAATGTTCTCATTCCATGATTTTCGTGTGAGAAGTAATAAACGTAAAACAAATTTTCAGTGTTTGGTCGTGTCATCAAAACACGAGAAAACGTATAAATCTATGTATTAGATGTATTAAAGGTGTTTTTGATTTGACTTTTCATTCGATCATGTTTCATGATTGGCATCTTTGGAATACTGCATAGGATACTGAACTCACGGGATAGTGATTTTAACCGTATGCAAAATTTATTATTATCGACATGGCTTGCCTTGAAGATGCATTATTAAGGCTGACGGCCTTTTAGATATTCAGTTTGATGAAAAAGTTGAAGAAGTTTCTAATACAATGAAACCTTAACACTTGTTAATAACGTTTTTTATAGTTTTTATCTTTACTGAGAAAGCAAGACCCTAAGTCATTAATCTAGCTTTATTAGTCAGAAATCGATGGCAAATTTTTCATTGAGGAGGCAAAAATGATTTACCCTCTAAGTTATGTTAACACTGGCTACAATAGACCATCAGTTAAGTCACATTAATTTTGCGTCACACACTCGCTCATGCTGAGGAAAATACATTGACAATTCATGAAATTGTAGAGAAATTTTTCATGAAAATCTGACACTGCTGAAGTTAAATGAAAAATGTTGACTCGGGCGAATTGAACTCGCACCTTCGGGATACCGGTCCGCCGCTCTAACTATTGAGCTATCAAGCCCACAGGGATTGGAGGCGAGTTTTTATCGAACTTAACTGCACGAGATATTCTCGCGACACCTTAACGCTTATCTATGACAGGATGTGTAGTGTTTCAAGTCTATTTCAGAATCATCCTCAGAGATACATAAAGAGAAATTTTTCATGATGATCTATCAATGTATTTCTGTGGATGATCCTGAAATAGAATTCAAACACTGCACATCTTATCATGGATAATCGTTAAGTTGTCTCGAGAATATCTCGTGCACTTAAGTTGAATAAAATCTCGCTTCCAACACTGTAAACTCGAAAGCTCAAAAGGTAAAGCGGCGGACAAGTATCCCTAAGAAAAGAGTTCAAATCCCGCTCAAGTCAACATTCTTCAGTTGACTTCGGCAGTGTCAGATTATCATGAAAAATTTCTCTTCATGTATCTCTGAGGATAATTCTGAAATATTCATGAGATTGTGTTCACTTAAAACATTTTAGTAACCGTTTCGAGACGATCCAAACCAAAACTCCCAGTTTTTGTGAAATATTCTGCGGTTGGTCGAAAGTTTTACAAAACGCATTCAATTGTTTAGCAGAATCATAAACTCTTGCAATAGCAAAATAAAGAAATGAAAAAAAGTGGTCACATCGTAGGAGACAATTACACTTTTCAGTAAATAGTAAGTAAAAGAACTAAAATAAATTTAAGTTACTGAGGATAGTTTTCTTCAGTTCTGATGATGAACTTTACAGGTTCGTTTCGCAAGTATTTCTTGAGATTATAGATATTTTGGAGAGTAGTTGTGGAACTTCTAAAGACAGTTTTTCAAAAAACATTTCAAAAAAGTGGACGTTCATTGGATGAATATGTGTTTCCATAATTAACTCAATATGAAAAAGCTCAACGCGATGAAATCAGTGGCGAGGCCTGACCTAAAATTTTAGCGGCCTTATGGGAGTACAAGGCGCGACTAGGAAGAACTTCGGCGTTGGAAATAAGCCCTGAGTTTTTTGCGTGTTAGGCTCCAAGACACTGATTGTTAGGTTCTCTAAGAAGCATTCTACAATATTATTCATTATTCTGGTTATACAAAACAACGGACACTCTGATAAGTGAAAACATTTTTACTATCGATGTTTCGACTATCTGGCAGTCATCATTAGGAATACTCTGGGTGCCGCGTGGCACTGATGATGACTGCAAGAGAGTCGAAACGTCGATAGTAAAATTGTTTTCACTTTTTTGAGTTTCTGTTATTTTGTGTTTTACGAAAATACTCAGTGCTTGCCGAAAATTCTAGTTATAAAGTTATCAGTCCTGTACCTTCTGGGAAGGCACAGGCCTTCCCAACTCCTTTTATTTGGCCACATCACTGCATCAAATACGTTATCCTAAATAGCACGGACAGCATTGGCGTAACGAGGCAAATTTCCGCCGGAGCGGGAGTGGAAAAAAACTGGCCCCCCAAACCCCCCCAAACATATGATGACTTCATTTACAAAGAAAATAGAATGGATTTTTACCTTTGTCGTTGTGGCTACGGTTAATACAACGGCAAAAACGTTGTCATTGTTTTGATGACTACCACTATTACTAGGTTACGTGAAACATAAATCACCTGGGAAGCAGTGAAGCTTCAAGTTCTAGCTCCCAGGCCTTTGCCGACTTCCAAGATGGCGACGCTTAAATTACCGGACTCCGGGAATGAAGTCAAATTTCCCAGGCTGGGACTTACAAAAATTGTCAAATCTCCCTGGGTTGCCAGCACCCGTCTCCGCCAGGGGGAAAGCATTGAAAAGCATTTATGGCAGTCATTACACCCTAACGTTTTCAGAACACTGATGGCCGAAAATGCTGCCTTCTAAAGAAGTGCCGCCCGGGGCAGTTGCACCTATTACACTCCCCTCTTTACGCCACTGAAAGACAGATTACCCTTTCATGACAAGAATATGTGCTATTTTTGTTCGTCACTATTAAAGAGAATGGTGGAAACACTTGTCCTTAGATGTTCCCAATTCCTTTCCTCATAAATTTCCACTGATGTTTCAATAACTTAAAAGATAAGTACTTATTTAATACAGGACCCACGTTGATAACGTATAAAATATGATAAAATACTCATTAACGCTTTAAGGGTCAACGTCTTGTATACAAGACAGCAGGAACAAAAGAACAAGTGAATGAGCAAGGCAAAAATAATGACAAAAAATGAACAAAAGAAAACGAATTCAACCTTTAAAAGGTTAATAATAACGACAGTAATTACAATAATACAGCGTAAAGTAAAGAACAGTGAATGAGCTGATATTTTTAACAAGGTCTATGTATCAGTGTAAAGAAACAATCAGCTTACCAATTAATTTGCACAGAAATGTCGCTTTCTTGTCCGGTATATCTTTCTTAATTTTTTTCACGATATCTTCTAACATGATCATGCTCAAGGAATTCACTCCCGATGACACAGTGCTACAGAGTGGCAATTAGTATTGTTGTTTATTACTACATAACAAGTTCTGAGACTGACAGCTCGTTGTTCAAACGTGTTCCTTTCTAGAACCATTTTCCATTGGAAGTACAACAAAGCAATTGCAAACGTTTGCAACCTCATTACAAAGCAAAGTACACATTTACAGATTTCATACGGGCCAATAAAGCTCGACAGGATGCGGCTAGGCTGTATCACAGCTCAAGCATTAAAGGAAGATTCACGGAGTCGTATGAAGTTCACACGGGCAGAATGAGCTATTTAATGGCGTCCTAGTAGTCTATAGTTCTCTGTGAGTGGAACATAAACAATCTAACTTATGCGAAGTTTGAACAGATAAAACTATTTTTGACCGCAACACATGACAATCTTGATGTGCTTTTCCTCATTGAGACTTTCTTACAACCCAAAATACTAGACTCGGTTTATGAAATCCCTGGTTATTCAATGCATAGAAAAGACAGAACCGGAGACAAAAAGGGGGAGGAATATTGGCGTATGTAAGAAATCAATTGATAGCAGACCGGCTTGACGATTTAGAAGATGAAGATATCGAAATCATGTGGTTGAGCATTTGCCCATATAAATCAATGAGACCTTTATTGGTTGCTGCCCTATATCGTCCACCTTCGACAAGTTCTGATATTGATGGAAAACTTGAAAATAACATCGAGAGTGCTTATTTGAAAAATTACGAAATGCATTTTATTGGTGATTTTAATATAAATTATTTGGATTCATCATATACGAAGCATCGACTGGCAAAGGCGTTGA
Organism: Heliopora coerulea; assembly: GCA_030142905.1. Taxonomy (NCBI): domain Eukaryota; kingdom Metazoa; phylum Cnidaria; class Anthozoa; order Scleralcyonacea; family Helioporidae; genus Heliopora; species Heliopora coerulea. Next base: position 444,422 of record JASJOG010000114.1, on the reverse strand, counting down.
AGAGTATGAAATTCACTCAGTTGGTCAACTCTGTGACAAGACCAATATGTTCAACATGTTTAGACCATTATTACACAGTTCATCCCGAATTCACTGCTACAGTTTCTGTTTTGGATATAGGCCTCGCAGACCATCTTCCGATAATAATTCAGCGTAAATATTCAAAAACTAAAAAGCTTGATGAACGAAAGCATAATACCATTAAATACCGTAACATGAAAAATTTGAATGCTGATGAGATGATTATATCATTTGAGAATACTCCCTGGGAGACAGCATTTGTGTTTGATGACATCGATGACATTACTGATTCTTTAGAAAAAATGCTAATCCGGGTTGTTGATGAACACATCCTATTAAAACAAAAAGCGGGTCAAAAAACAAAATCAGCCGGACTAGATGAATGATAAAATTATGAAGTCAATCAGAAGCAGAGATAATTTATTGAAAAGAGCATGTATCTCAAATATTCCAGTAGATTGGGCTGCTTATAAACATGCCTGATGTAAAGTTACAAACATGATAAACCATTCAAAGAGAAAATTCATTCAAGAATCAAAAGACGAAAATCAAGGAAATCCTAAGGGAATCTGGAAGGTACTGAAGTCATTGAGTGGCAATAAAAACTAATGCAGTCACAATTAAGGCCCAGCAAAAAATTCTTAAGACAGGCATATTTGTGTCAAAAGGTTTATTAAGATCTAACGTTTCGTTGCTTAAGACGCAACATCATCAGAGAATGAGACATAATGCGATGAAACAATCACTAAAATATTATTACATAGCTAATTAGCCTAAATTTGGCGTTTGAGAGGAATTAGGAAATGATGAGATGTCAGAGGTCGCGAACAGGGTAAAGGCAATCAGAATAAGGAAAGAGGAATTGAACTCGATTGAGAGTTGAGGATAGGATTGAGTTTGTGAATGAGTAAGCTTTCTCTGATAAGGAGTTCATGAGTGATAGATGAAGAGGAGTGGGAGAGGATGGTGAAATCATCTGATGTAGTGGGATGGCCAGTGTCGTGGTGATGTGATAGAATGTTTGTTGTGGAGGGGTTAGCACGCTCTTTGCCAGTAGGGGCTGAGATACCCAAGTGATCAGCAATCCGTGTATGGAGAAGTCGGCTTGTTTGGCCTACATACGACGCATTACAGCATTGACACTTAAAAAGATACACAACACGAGATTTTAGCCCGTTGGGTATCCTGTCCTTAAAAGAAAAGAAGTGTGCTAGGCGGAGCGACGGACGGAAAAAAAAACGAATAGAAATATGAGGGAAGGCATGTGAGCAAAGCTTACGAATTTGTGTTCGAATCTGGAGGCTGTGTTGTCCAGTGAAGGGAAGGCAGAGGTACATGATTATTTCAGGTGCGAGGAAAACTTTAGGTACGGGCGAAAATTTGTCTAAAAAACGGCGAATACAACTGTCTAGAAAATTTCGGGGGTAGGCGTTGAGAGAAAATAGTTTTTTAAAATAATCAAGTTCCGAGTGAAAAGTAATGTAGGTCGAACAAATGTTAAAATAGTGATTTAAAAGAGACTACACACGGATTGCTGATCACTTGGGTATCTCAGCCCTTACTGGCAAAGAGCGTGCTAACCCCTCCACAACAAACATTCTATCACATCACCACGACACTGGCCATCCTAGGTATTGTTTATTAAATTACTATTCACTGACACAGATAGTTTGATGTATGAAATAACCACAGATGACATTTATAAAGACCTGTATGGAACAGAAGAAATGAAAAACTTATTTGATTATAGTGAATACTCTGAGGACAATGAATACTTCTTTAAAGAGAAAAAGAAAGTCATTGGAAAGATAAAAGATGAAACAGGTGGTGTACCAATTGTGGAATTTGTTGGTCTGCGAAGTTAGATGTACAGTTATGTAAAGGATAACAATAAAGGTGGTAAGACTGCTAAAGGAATTAAAAAATCTGTCATTAAAAAAGATATTAACCATATTAATTATAAAGAAACACTGTTTTCGAAACAACAAATGTATCATAAGATGAAAACGATAAGAAGTAACTGTCATAAAATAAGTAGTTATGAGATCAATAAAGTTTGACTGTCATGTTTTGATGATAAGCGTTATTTACTGAATGATGGTATTAAAAGTTATGCATATGGTCATTATAAAATACCTCATCATATATATTAAATAAATTGAGAAATATCGTGATATCTTCTTTCCATATAATTAAACAAAAAAGTGTGCCATCCACCCTAGATTAGTAATATTATTTTTTGTTTTTACTGTATGAACATATCAATAACTCCCCAATTATTAAGTATAAATGATCACCGATAGAAGTTAAACCTTTACCAGAGGCTTTTTCTATGTCTGTCCATGGTGTAACATTTCTTTCTTCCGCAGGAGTTAATTTTTCTGCTTTAATGTTTTTCCGTATAGCTGAACTTTTATTACCCGACCCTCCACGTTCAAGTCCTAAAGACAATCCTGTGATTAAGGTTACTAATGAAACAACTACTGCTGCTGCTATTCCTCCTCGTTTTAAAATTTTATATCTCTCCAGCTTTCTCCAATTATCAAAATTATATCGTATGTCATTTATATGCTGCCGAAGTTCTTCATTATTTTCTATCACACCATCAACAGTTTTAAAATTTCTTACTGGACGGACTTTTACTCCATTTTCATTAACCTAAGGTTCTCCATAATAGAAACTCTCGTAATTTGTTACTAAACCAGAACCGCTTAATGTTTTTCTTATTTCGAAATCTTGCGTTTCTATTAGATACTTAACAAATGTTGGATTAGGAACATCTTTGTCTGTCAGTAACATAACATCTTCTAAAAAATAACCTATGTTTCTGGCTTCATATATTCTTTTTCCGAAATGTCTGTTTAATAGTTCTGATTTTTCATCAACACCAACTTCTTTACCTTTATTCTGCACCCAATTCATACCACTCATCATATCATCTTCATCCAATGCTGTTTCATCCTCTTCATCTTCATCTTCCTCATAATCTTCATTTCTCCTTTCATTATCTAAATCGTTCAACTCTATATCCATTATATATTACTATATATCTTATCATAATAGTAGTATACAATATAGGGGTGTGTCCACAGTATGGTCCACCTTAATCACCATAAATAGAGCCATTCTAGATTTTGACAAAAACTTGTAACTTTTTTTTTGAAAAATCAAAAAATACCTTAAAAAAGGGTGATTTTCATGTAGGGGGGTACATGGTTTTTTGAGGTGTGGTGAAACTGTGCTAATACCCCCATATTGTATACTACTCGATTAGGCTTTGTGTAGTTGTTGTAACTCTTGTCGGTTTTAGAATATGTTGTTGTAATTGGTATATATCAAATATTTTCTTGAGTTTACCAGTGTGGGAGTCTTCTGTCTTTAAGAGATTACAGTTGAAATCACTAGTTATGATTATCTCAAGGTTTTCGTCGTTGGCTTTACGCAAAAAGTTCTCAGAATATTCGAAAAATGTAGCATCTAAGTTAGGTGGGCGATACCATGTTGAAATCAAGAAAGATTTTGTTTTTGGTTTTTGACTTCCAAACAGATAGCTTCAGCCTCTTCAGGAATTATATTATTTCGTAGTTTAAATGAAATATTGTTTTTTAGATAAATTGCAACGCGCCCACCATTTCTATTTCTATCTAATCTTAATTTCATAGCCGGTGATTTCTACTTCTTCATCTCGGGTGGTTCTGTCTAATCTTGTTTCATTGATGCATATTATATCGAAAGGCTGTTCTCTTAACAGAATCTTCGATATGTTTGTATAGGCTTGTCACGTTTAGATATCCGATTTTGAAGCCTTTTAATTTTCGATATGGGCGTTGCTCACATGCGATAACGGGTTCTCATGGTTGGCACTTTCGGCTAAATTAGATACTTTAGTATCTGAAGACTTCTCTTTATTTACCACTCGTCAATTTAATTGTTTTAAGTACCCTATAATGTTTTTTGCCAAATTAGCTGTATCCTGTCGATTAAGGTGTACGCCATATGAGTTTAAGTGGCTACGATTAATGTTGTCATTTGAGATTAGTCTCCAGTTATTCTGTTTGCATACCTTTTGTATGTCAGCATTTACTCGCTTGATCTTTGCAGCCAGATTTGGATCATCGGTCCGGGTGATTATTTTGGAAATAGTAACTTTAGTACTCGGATTAAATTTCATCGATTCGACAAATTGCTTTGAAAATTTTTTACAGTCTAAAAAATCGCTTTATTTCGTCGAGATAAGACAATTATTAAAACGAGGAGTGAAACTGGGGAGGCTGCAGTTGCTTGTGTTAAGGATATATTTCTGTGTTCGCAGAGGAAATGACGCACGGCTTAGTTTGACAACATGTTTATTAGATTACAAACAACGAAAAGTATTCAAGAACATGAATCGACGAAGTAAAACGACAAAGGGTGTGAACCTAATGATGACGTAATAGTTCTTACGTTTTTGTTATGCATCAGTTAATATTAACGACTTGCACTGATCGAATGTTTGCCAAAGCTCGCCAATGGTTCTAAAATGACGTCTTTGGGTCAGAAACGAATATAAAATCAAAAGTTCGTTGACTGTAGAACTGGTTGAGAAAATCTGCCAATGTTTAGAAATTGGTCTTTTAGACTTAAAACCTATAAGTAGCGTTAGAACTGGGTGAAAACCAAATAGCTCAGCCAAACTTTCGCAATGCTTCTAAAATGTTCTTTTACCCTCAAACATCATAAAACAAATTAAATTTCATCGATTCGACCAGTTGCTGTGAAAATTTTTCAGAGTCGAAAAAATTGCTTTATATCGTCGAGATAAGACGATTAGTAAAACGAACAGTGAAACTGCTGGGGCTTTGACCAAATTCTCAACCTACTTATGGCTTTGTACCGTATAATGCCGAAGAGGCCAATTTCTAAACATTGTCATATCTGCTGAACCACTGCTCCAATCAATCAACTTCTAGTTTTATTATCTTCTCTGACCCGAAAACATTTTATAACCATTGGCCAGGCTTGGCGATTATTCCATAGGAGGAAATTTCTGCAGCACAAGAAGTTTCACTGTTCGTTTTACTAATCTTCTTATCTCCCTCCTCGTTTTAATAATTTAAATAATTATTTTAATAATAATCATTTTAGAACCATTAGCGAGGTTTGGATTATCATGGAGAGAACGGATTATCATGGTCTTCGTTCTAAAAATTCTAGATTGCCCGAAGAGGCCAAAGGAAAGCGGCTCACTGGCGAATTGGATGGAGAAGAATTTATTGCCTTATTGAACTTTAGTAGTTGTGATTTATTAACTTATTACAAGGATAACCGAAAATTTAAATGGTTCGGTGACTTCTACCAGCTAAAGAAGTTCGTCGAGGAACTCGATTTGTAAAGCGAATGGTCTTCGCCAGGTGGAAGCGGCTAAGAAGTTCAGCTGTGATTTAGTAACAACCTGATTTTCTAACAAAAATTTTCTTCTATTGCAAGGGAAATACGGTGAGTTACTAAAGGAGAATTTGTTGTTGGCCATAGAGCAATCAGATAATTACCGAAATAATGTTGCTCATTCAACCCCGACGTCAGTGTGCCAGGACGAGTGTAAGTCTGTTCAGAACTCATCATTTGTAAAAGAAAGGATGCTGCCCTCGATTGAAGAGCAATGTTCGACGAAGACGATCGCCGACAAACTTCTCCAAGATGGACTTAACCCTGGTTCATTTTGCAATCTAAATTTGGATATTCTAAAACAGATAAATATAACTTATTCAGGAACACAACTCAATGAAGCTCAAGTAAGAAATTCTGACCCCTCAATTCCCATGCAAAATTCACTACATTCTAATTTGGAGAAAACACTAAGTCAGTTTTAGAAAGTATAGAAAAACTCCGTGTTGACTGGTTGTCTCTTAATCTAATATTACTACTCTGCTCCAAAACAGTATTGATTCAAACTCGAGTCCTGAACTTAAACAAAACTCTTCTTTTCCAGATGGGTCAATGGAAAAGGACACAATGAGTTTGGCATCGATCCAAGATACATTTATCGTGTGCGACCCAAACATAGTAGCTCCGCCTGCCAAAATTCACACTGATGAATCCATCAAACCCGCAAATAATCTTGATGACAAGAAGCCATCTTACTCGGTATATGAATTTCGATCAGTATCTCACTAAACTCATCCTTTCAACATTCGCCCTAATTCAGCTAGTCCAAATGACCAGAAACAATCTCTACCACCTAAAAGTGCTACCCCGTACCCATACTTGTTTGGAAGAGGATGGTACATCAAAGCTAACAAATGTGATTACTCCCACCGAAATTATGATGGCGAAAGTGTAAAATACCTAAAAATAAAGTACCATGCCCATTCCTAAAAAGAAGAGAATTCTGTCTGAAAGGAATGTCATCCGATTTCTTGCATGTTCCAATATCCCAGTGGTCCCAAAGAGAGGGTGAAAAGTTTCCTTTTTTCGAAAAGTTTCCTTTTCCCAAAAACTGCACGGTGTGATAACGACGTTAGAAAAGGTCGACAAAAGTCTGCAACGAATAGAAAATGGCAGACTCAATCTTGGACAATCTATGACAACGTTCAACAATCCTTCTTTTACAAGAAGAACACCGCACACATTGTACCCTCAACCACCATTTCCTCCTGTAAGAACATCATCACACATACCGTCCCCTCGACCGCTAATGGACGTCCCAGTATACCCACCCGACTTCCAAGGGTATCAACGACTGTTCTAAATGGTGATGAACATCTCAACCAGCCTAAGTGATTACAATAGAGCGACACCGCAACTATTTTGTACCCTCTATTATGTTATCCAATGTGATGTCGTTGCCCTTAAAGGTGGACGAGCTAGCGCAGGTCATGAAGGACAATATAGTTTTGACATTGTTTTTATAACTGAGTCATGGCTGAATAGCAACATTCCAGACGACATAATTCGAATTGAAGACTACAGGGTTTTCCGACGTGATAGAGAAGGAAAAGGACGTGGAGGGGTATGTATTTATGTAAAAAATAATCATACAGTTAATATTCACTCTGATATACCAAATGAACATGAATGTGAAGTTTTATGGGCTATGGATATTTTACGTCGTCTTCCAAGAAGATCCTCCAAACTTGTAGTAGCAGTTTTATATCACCCTCCTAGTGCAAATAAGACAATTATGCTAAACTACCTGCAGTCTTCTCTCGAATTACTGGAAACAAAATATCCAAATTGCGGTTTAATTCTTGCTGGTGTTTTCAATAAGTTACTTATACAAAACTTCGCCCGCCATTTTCAGCTTAAACAAATTGTAAATTTTCCAACAAGAGGGACAAATACACTGGATTTAATTTTGACTAATCTTACAGGCTTCTACGATGAACCTTACAGTGCACCTCCACTTGGCTTGTCGGACCAACTTTCCGTTTTCGTGCTACCTATTGTCTGGATTGAAGAGAAACAATGTAAGGAAATGATCTATGTACATGATAAAAGACCTAGTAGTGTAAGCTGCCTTGGAAGATTTTTGTGTGAAGTCCCATGGGATCTTATTTTCACTGCAAAATTGTCCTGCGAACAAAATTTAAGTAATTTTGCTAATGTCATAGACTACGGCTTAAATACTTTGATGCCACTGAGAGCAGCGAAAGTTCACGGCAACGACAAACCATGGATGAATAAGAATTTAAAAATTCTTATTCGGAGAAGACAAAAGGCCTTTGCACAAAATTATCGGACATTATACAAAAAGTTACGGAATAAAATTAATCGGACAAGAAAAAAGTGTCGGAAAATGTATTATGAAGCCAAGGTAAAGGAACGTAAGTTTGTTTAAACAGAGCAAGCCAAAAGATTGGTGGAGAGAAGTGAAACGCTTATGTGGTCTTCCTATTGAGCCAGGAGGCTCAAAAAAAAGAATATGTTTTCGAGCTTAGAACAGGATGTACAAAACCTTCACTTTCAACCACTTAGTAACCTAATAAACAACAGTTTTCTGGAACCTTACAAAATTATTCCCCCCTACCCGATACTGTTCTCTCTGCACTCGAGAATGACACTCCAATTGTCCTGACTGAGGAGGAGGTGCTCATATACTTAAATCACATTAAACCTAGTAAATCTAATGGTCCTGATAATATACCTAACTGGACTCTTCGGAGGTTTGCCGATTTTCTAGCAGCACCAGTAATGGCAATACCAAATGCGTCTTTTGATGAATGTCTTGTACCCTCAATCTGGAAGTTAGCAAATGCATACCCGATTCCTAAATGTAATCGAGTGCTCGATATATTAGCAGAGATCTTAGACCTATTTTTCTTACTTCATCACTGTGCGAAATCGCAGAGGAAGTTGTTATTACCCGTAAGCTTAAGCCATCATTACTGGCATGCATAGATCCCAATCATGTCGGATTTATACCTGGATCAAGTACTACATTAGCTTTAATCTCCCTAATTCATTGATGGACAGAAGCTGTGGACGAGAAGGATGGATCAGTACGGACACTTTTAACGAATTATCGTAAGGCATATGATTTGGTAGATCACAATATACTTTGTATGAAACTTCAGAAAATTGGTCTCAAATCTTCGGTTTTTAACTTTATGGTAGACTTTCAATGGTTTATCTATCATCTATCTATCTATTTATCTATCTACCTATCTATCTATCTATCTATCTATCTATCTATCTATCTATCTATCTATCTATCTATCTATCTATCTGTTCGTTTTAATAATCGTCTTATTTCGAAAAGATAGAGCGTTTGTCTCAACTTAAAAATATTTTCACAGCAACTGCTCTAATCCATGAAATTGTATTTGTTTTATGATTTTTGAGTGGAAAAGAACATTTTAGAAGTATTGGGAAAGTTTCACAGGGATATTTGGTTTTGACCCAATTCTAACCTTAATCGTAATAAAAAGATCAGAGCCCAGCTCAGGATTCTAAAGTGTATCGCCATAATGAAATAGGCAAATCAAAAAGTTTTATAACATGTTTACTGACGTTTTGTTGCCGCGTGCAACATCTTCAGAGTGTAGGTTTACAGGGATGAGAAAAAACTATATATATATATATATATATATGAATCTATAATTACATATTGGAATAATTAGACGGCTAACCAATAGAAAACTGGGAGACGTGACAGGAAGTGACATGCATACGGAAGAGGAAAGCATTAGAATAGAGAAAGTGGTGTGGAAGAGATATTTTCGTTGAGAGACGGTTTGTATTTGGAAATAAGTAAACTCTCACGAATGAGGAGTTCAAAGTTAGAGGGAGACCTGCAGGAAGAAATAATGGCAAAATCGTTGGGAGAAATGGCGTGATTAGTCTGGCGAGTATGGGCCTGGATACTGGAAGTAGGAAATGAAGTGGTTGCTCGTTTCTTACCCGTCAAAGGCAAAACCCCCATGTGTTCAGAGATACGCGTGTGTAAGTGGCGCCTTGTTTGGCCCAAATACAACGCTCCACAGCGTTGACACGTATATTTGTAGACAACACGCGATCTCATTAACACCTTTGACGGGTAAGAAACGAGCAACCACTTCATTTCCTACTTCCAGTATCCAGGCCCATACTCGCCAGACTAATCACGCCATTTCTCCCAACGATTTTGCCATTATTTCTTCCTGCAGGTCTCCCTCTAACTTTGAACTCCTCATTCGTGAGAGTTTACTTATTTCCAAATACAAACCGTCTCTCAACGAAAATATCTCTTCCACACCACTTTCTCTATTCTAATGCTTTCCTCTTCCGTATGCATGTCACTTCCTGTCACGTCTCCCAGTTTTCTATTGGTTAGCCGTCTAATTATTCCAATATGTAATTATAGATTCATATATATATATATATATATATATAGTTTTTTCTCATCCCTGTAAACCTACACTCTGAAGATGTTGCACGCGGCAACGAAACGTCAGTAAACATGTTATAAAACTTTTTGATTTGCCTATTTCATTATGGCGATACACTTTAGAATCCTGAGCTGGGCTCTGATCTTTTTATTACAATTACGCTTTCCGCCCGGAAAACCAATAGTCAAAATTCTAACCTTACTAATGGCTTTGTACTGTTTATAACGTTGAAGAGATCAAATTTCTAAATATTGCCATATCTTCTTAACCACTGCTTGAAACAATCAACTTCAAGTTTAATTATCTTCTGTGAACCGAAAACATCATTTCAGAACCATTCGCCAGGCTTCACGATCATTCGATAATAGGAAATTACTGAAGCCCAAGCAGCATTAGAAGCATTAAGAATGTTTTGCCGAGATACTTGGTTTTGACCCAATTCTAATCATACTTATGACTTTGTACCGTATAACGCCTAAAACACCTATTTCTAAACATTGCCCTATCTTTCAACCACTGCTCCAATTAATCAACTTCGAGTTTTATTATCTTCTCTGACCCGAAAAGATCATTTTACACCCATTCACGAGTTTCGGCAAACATTCGACAAATTTAACTGACTTAAGCCACAACTGTTTCACTGTTCGTTTCGCTAATCGTCTTACCTCGACGAGATAAAGCGGTTTTGACGAGTTTGAAAAATTTTCACAGGAACTCGTCGATTCGACGAAAATCGATTTGTTTTGTGATGTTTCGGTGGAGGAGAACAATCTAGAAGTATTTGGAAAGTTTAGTAGAGCTAATTCTTCTTCAACCAATTCTAACCATACTTCTGGCTTTTAGGCGTATAACGATTAATTGTCCAATTTCTAAAAATTGCCATATTTTCCGAAGTACTGCTCGAATCAATCAACTAATGCTTTTATTCTCTTCTCTGACCCGAAAAGATCATTTTACATCCATTCACGAGTTTCGGCAAACATTCGAAAAATGGAACTGACTTAACCGACAACTGTTTCACTGTTCGTTTCACTAATCGTCTTACCTCGACGAGATAAAGCGTTGTTGAGGAGTTTGTGAAATTTTCATAGCAACTGGTCGAATCGACGGAAATCGATCTGTTTTATGATGTTTGGTGGAGGAGAACAATTTAGAAGTATTTGGAAAGTTTAGTAAATCTATTTGCTCTTCAACCAATTCTAACAATACTTCTGGGTTTTAGACGTGTAACGCTTAATTGTCCAATTTCTAAACATTGCCATATTTTTCGAAGTACTGCTCGAATCAATCAACTAATGCTTTTATTCTCTTCTCTGACCCGAAAAGATAATTTTATACCCATTCACGAGCTTTGACAAAATTTAGACAAATGGGACTAACTTAAGCCACATCTGTTTCACTGTTCGTTTCACTAATCGTCTTATTTCGACGATATAAAGGGTTGTTGACGAGTTTTAGAAATTTTCGCAGCAACTCGTCGAATCGACGACAATCGATTTGTTTTATGATGTTTGGGTGGAGGAGAACAATTTAGAAGTATTTGGAGAGTTTCGTACACCTATTTGCCCTTCAACCAATTCTAACCATACTTCTGGCTTTTAGGTGTATAGCGCTTAATTGTCCAATTTCTAAATATTGCCATATTTTCCGAAGTAGTGCTCGAATCAATCAACTAAAGCTTTTATTCTCTTCTCTGACCCGAAAAGATCATTTTACACACATTCATGAGTTTCGGCAAATATTCGTCAAATGGAACTGACTTAACTCACAACTGTTTCACTGTTCGTTTCACTAATCGTCTTACCTAGACGAGATAAAGCTTTGTTGAGGAGTTTGTGAAATTTTCATAGCAACTCGTCGAATCGACGAAAATCGATTTGTTTTATGATGTTTGGGTGGAGGAGAACAATTTAGAAGTATTTGGAGAGTTTCGTACTCCTATTTGCTCTTCAACAAATTCTAACCGTACTTGTGGCTTTTATCGTATCACGCTTAATTGTTCAATTTCTAAACATTGCCATATTTTCCGAAGTAGTGCTTGAATCAATCAACTAATGGTTTCATTCTCTTCTCTGATCCGAAAAGATCATTTTACACCCATTCACGAGTTTCGTTAAACATTCGAGAAATGGAACTGACTTAACCGACAACTGTTTCTCTGTTCGTTTCACGAATCGTCTTACCTCGATGAGATAAAGCGTTTTTTGACGAGTTTTAGAAATTTTCATAGCAACTCGTTGAATCGACGGACATCGATTTGTTTTATGATGTTTGGGTTGAGGAGAACAATTTAGAAGTATTTGGAAAGTTTAGTACACCTATTTGCTCTTCAACCAATTCTAACCATACTTCTGGGTTTTAAGCGTATAACGCTTAATTGTCCAATTGCTTAACATTGCTATATTTTCCGAATTACGGCTCGAATCAATCAACTAATACTTTTATTCTCTTCTCTGACCCGAAAAGATCATTTTACAACCATCCCCAAACTCACGAGAAATCGTGTTAAGATGAGCTCCGATCAAATTGTAGAGGATTCACTGGTTACTGATTTCGATAAAAGAAGGAAGCTGTTTGAAATCACTAGCAAAGGAAAACTCAAATGGTTGGGAGATTTTGAATCGTTGCAGAAGTTTGTGGAGGATGTTATTAACATTAAAGCCAAATGGACTTCGCCAGGTGGTGAATGCAAGTTGATCGAAACAGATGACGTGTCGATTCGCTGGTATCCTTCTAAGCAAACGTTTACTGTGGATGGACTAAAGGCCAAAGAAATCAAGGCAAAATTTTCCTCGATAATCTATGCTTCACTTGGTAGTAAAGATGACATGCAGGTTTGTGAAGACAGGGAACAACTTGTAGATGAAGGTACATCGCAAGAACAAAATCAGCCATTGCCATTTTCTTGCATAACTAATGATCGAATAACCACACTGGAATGTGCTATTGAAGAATTAAAATCTCAAGTGACTAAAATTACAGAAGAGTTTAGTCAGCACCGTTTTCACTTCAATAAGATGCCTGAAAGCCCATCAACACCAACAATCCACGACAATGGTCATAAATCTCGCGTGACTGATGATCTCGTTGAACGGTATCGTACCATGCTACAGAGAGAAAACAGCCAATTAAAGAAAGAAAATGAAGCTCTTAGGGACAGAATCAATACCGTTTCTTACGTTATAGCTGATTTGAATACGAAAATCAAAGATGTAGAGAATGAAAAATCAAGTCTACTTACGGCCATTAAACTCATATATGACGACTACCGAAAGGTATGCGAGAACGTCGAGTCATCCGATAAACTTATAAACAATTACAAGGCATGCAGATCGCAGAAGAAAAGCACAAATGAATTAAACCCTGAAAAGGCCCAAGTAGAGAAATAGCACACTGTACATCAATCAACTGGAAAACGTAAAACGAATAGCATCATTGCTCCCACTGACGAAGTCATCAACAGATATGAAATTCTCAGTGAACTATCTCAAGACGAAGATGAGACGCCGCAAAACATTCAACAGACAAATGACAGAAGTGATTTAAAACAAAAGCATAAACAGACAGGAACGAATAATTCAACGACCAATTCTGTCGAACACTCCAATGGTCAACCTTCTTCTTCACCTAGTCGTTGCAAAATTACCATAGTTGGAGATTCTATGCTTAGAATGCTTAATCCCAACCGACTGCGTAGAAACCTGAAGAGAAGCGTTAGCGTCAAAACCTTCCCTGGAGCTCGCCTGAAATATATGAAACATTATATTAATCCTACGTTAGAATCTTCACCTGAATGCATTGTTATCCATGCAGGAACAAATGACCTGAAGAACAAGTCAGCCCAAACAATAACAGAAGATATTTGTGCCCTTGGAGAACAAATCCTCAGTTGTCTGCCTAAGTCTAAAGTAGCCATATCGCAAGTGATCACCAGGACAGATGATCCTAACCTTTCAGGGAAGATCAATGAGGTAAACACGAACATCTCTACATTGTGTAGCGAGAGAAAATGGGGCGTAATATCTCACGAAAACATTAAGAGTAACCACCTAAACTCTTTTGGTCTACACCTCACTAGAGCAGGATCTGCTATTATGGCTGCGAATTTCATTAAGTTTTTTAAAAACTTTAATCAGTATTGACTAACCAATGACATAATTCCTGATGAACACAGCTCCATGACAAATAACGAGAACGCAGCCTTATTATCACACACTTCTAATTATCCTAAACTTAAGGGATTCCGAATTGGACATTTAAATATTGCCAGCCTGATGAAACACATCGATGAACTGAAAGCTTACCTATCTGAACATCAATTCGAAATCTTTACTATGAACGAAACTAGACTAGATAGTGAAATTGACGTTGGCACAGTTGAGATCCCTGGCTATGATATAGTCCGTCGTGACAGAAACAGAAATGGAGGTGGAGTGGTAATTTACGTCCGAGACAACATTCCTCATCTTAGGCGTGACGATTTGCTCGTAGACGAGTTAGAAGCAATTTGTCTTGAAATCAAAAAACCTAAATGCAAACCCTTTTTAATAGCAACTTGGTACCGCCCACCCAACTCTTCGGTAGAGATCTTTGACAAACTCGAGAATTTTCTTTATTTAGCTGAAAATGAGAATATGGACTTAATTATCACCGGTGATTTCAACTGTGATCTACTTACTACAAAACCAAACATATACACGAAGAAACTTTTAGACCTTCTTGATATTTATCAAATGCAACAGCATATTAAGATTCCGACGAGATCAACATTAGATACCAGCACATTAATCGACCTAGTAATTACTAAAATCGAAGACACTAAAACTATCGATAGCGGAGTCATTGGACTGGGGATCAGCGATCATGACCTCGTGTACATATGCCGCAAAATTAGCCTCCCGAAACAGAGACCGAAAACTATTGAAACAAGACAATTTAAACACTTCGATTCTGTCGCTTTTCAGAACGACCTTCGTGAAGCATTTACCACGTGTACCTTCCACTCCGACCCGAATATTATGTGGGAAAAGTGGAAGACGACATTCTTGAAAATTGCAAATTTCCATGCTCCCATTAGGACTCGTAAAGTATAAAGTACTCACACTCCTTGGATAACTGAGGATATTAAAAAGCTTGGTTATCGTAGAGACTATCTTAAAAAGAAAGCAGTTCGACTTAAATCGAACAACTACCATATTGCCTATAAGTTGTGCAGAAACCAAGTCACCAAACTTATCAGAAATGAAAAAACCAAGTATTATAATACTAAGTTAAAAAATTGCAACAATTACAAGGAGTGTAATTGTTGCTAGCTATAAACAAACTATTAAATAGGCAATCCAAATCAACAATGATCAACAGTATTAAAGTAAAAGGGTCGGATGTGACTGGCGACAAAAACATTGCTGAAGAGTTCAATAACTATTTCTGCTCAATCGGACCATCGTTAGCAAACAATATTTATTCCACTGGCATTGATCCACTTAGTTATGTGACTCCGGTATCGTCTATATTTGAGTTCCACGATATAACATATGAAGAAGTAAACTGCGTTATTCAAAACTTGAAAATGAGTAAATCACCGGGTCTTGATAATATTTCTGTTAAATTACTCAAGGGAGCTGGTAATTCGATAATACCGACGATTACTTATTTGTTTAACTCATCCTTGCGTACTGGGATTTTTCCAGATGATTGGAAACTTGCCAAAGTCATTCCAATTTATAAATCGGGTGAAAAATCAGACCGCGGTAACTACCGACCTATATCTGTTATTACTGCTATCGCCAAAGTATTTGAGAAACTTGTTTACAAACAGGTAACGTTTTATTTGGAGGTAAACAATATCATTTCAACAAACCAATCAGGCTTTCGATCTCGCCACTCCACTGAAACCGCACTTCTTAATTGTACAAATCAGTGGCTTGTGAACATGGATAACAACCTAATTAATGGCGTTCTTTTTCTAGATCTAAAAAAAGCATTTGACACTGTTGACCATAACATACTATTATCAAAACTACAACTCTATGGAATACGAGGGACAGCGCATAGATGGTTTCAATCCTATTTAAAAGACAGAAAACAAATATGTAAAATTAATCAAACAATGTCGGATGCTAAATCTATTCATTGTGGCGTACCACAAGGGACAAACCTTGGTCCTATGTTCTTCCTCCTCTATATAAATGATCTCCCAAATTGTCTCACTAAAACTAGTTCTGTAATGTTCGCAGACGATACCAGTTTATCACGTGGAGGATCGTCATCGGCAGAAATTGAGGGAAAACTAAATCACGATTTAGAAATGGTTCATATGTAGCTGACAACAAACAAACTAACTTTAAACCAGGAAAAGACTGAATATATGATTATTGGCTCACAGCAAAGACTTGATCTTATCTCTGAAGACATAAACGTCAGTCTAGCGAATGAGCCAATATCACGTGTTGAAACTAAAAAAGTCCTTGGAGTCATTATCGACGAAAAACTTAAATGGCATGAACATAATGCAAAACAATGTAAAACTTTATCCTCATGCATTGGATTATTAAGAAGAGCTCGAGACTTTGTTACACAAGATGTCTTGGTAACAATGTACAACTCACTCGTTCTGCCGCACTTTACATACTGTTCTACGGTATGGCAAAATTCTAACACTGATCATATTAACAAACTCCACAAATTACAAAAAAGAGCTGCACGTGTGATAACAAGGTCTACTTATGATGAAAGGTCATTCCAAATTTTTGAAATGTTGAACTGGAAATCCATTAAAGGAATCTTAGAGGAAAAGCAATTGGTAATGACGTTCAAAGCACTACGAGGACTAAGCCCAAAGTACCTAACTCAGTTATTTAATCTAAACAGCAATACCAGTCACGAACTTCGTAGTAACAATCGATATCTTCATTTGCCTAAACCTCGCACAAATTTTTTAAAGAAGACTTTCTCGTATCAAGGAGCTGTGTCCTGGAACAAATTACCTAAGAAAGTAATCGACAATGTCATAAAAGGTAATATGTCACTAACATCATTCAAATCGTTTATTAAAAACCCTTTTGTAAGAAATTAGATATAGTAAATTAAGCACTCTTATGAATATTAGAAGTAGTTTTCGAGTAGAATTCCAAATCTATAAATTTTATTTTGTTAATAATTAGAATAATTGTGTACGTCTAAGTATAAAATAGAATGTTAATGTTAGTTTTATTAGCGATACACGGCCATTTGAAAATCAGCATCGCTGAAATGCTACCGTGTTTTAAATAAGATTAAATAATAATAATAATAATAAAAAGCCACAACTGTTTCACTGTTCGTTTCACTAATCGTCTTACCTCGACGAGATAAAGCGGTTTTGACGAGTTTGAGAAATTTTCACAGCAAATCGTTGAATCGACGAAAATCGATTTGTTTTATGATGTTTGGGTGGAGGAGGACAATTTAGAAGTATATGGAAAGTTTAGTACACCTATTTGTTCTTCAACCAGTTATAACCATACTTCTGGGTTTTAAGCGTTTAGTTTAACGCTTAATTGTCCAATTGCTAAACATTGGTATATTTTCCGAATTACGGCTCGAATCAATCAACTAATACTTTTATTCTCTTCTCTGACCCGAAAAGATCATTTTCAAGCCATTCCCGAGTTTTGGCAAACATTGGACAAATGCAACTAACTGAAGCCACAACTGTTTCACTGTTCGTTTCACGAATCGTCTTACTTCGACGATATAAAGCGGTTTTGACGAGTTTGAGAAATTTTCACACAACTCGTCAAATCGACGAAAATCGATTTCTTCTATGATGTTTGGGTGGAGGAGAACAATTTAGAAGTATTTGAAAAGTTTAGTACATCTATTTGCTCTTCAACCAATTCTAACCATACATCTGGGTTTAAGGCGTATAACGCTTAATTGTCCAATTTCTAAATATTGTCATATTTTTTGAAAAACTGGTCTAATCAATCAACTAATGCTTTTATTCCATTTCCTCTCCCAAAAAGATCATTTAACACCCATCCACTAGTTTTTGGGAAACATTCGACTAATCCAACTAACTTAAGCTACAAGTGTTTCACTGTTCGTTTCACTAATCGTCTTATCTCGACGAGATAAAGCGGTTTTGACGAGTTTGAGAAATTTTCACAGCAACTTGTCGAATCGACGAAAATCGATTTCTTCTATGATGTTTGGGTGGAGGAGAACAATTTAGAAGTATTTGAAAAGTTTAGTACATCTATTTGCTCTTCAACCAATTCTAACCATACATCTGGGTTTAAGGCGTATAACGCTTAATTGTCCAATTTCTAAATATTGTCATATTTTTTGAAAAACTGGTCTAACCAATCAACTAATGCTTTTATTCCATTTCCTCTCCCAAAAAGATCATTTAACACCCATCCACTAGTTTTTGGGAAACATTCGACTAATCCAACTAACTTAAGCTACAAGTGTTTCACTGTTCGTTTCACTAATCGTCTTATCTCGACGAGATAAAGCGGTTTTGACGAGTTTGAGAAATTTTCACAGCAACTTGTCGAATCGACGAAAATCGATTTCTTCTATGATGTTTGGGTGGAGGAGAACAATTTAGAAGTATTTGGAAAGTTTAGTACACCTATTTGTTCTTTAACCAATTCTAACCATACTTCTGGGTTTTAGGCATATAACGCTTAATTGTCCAATTTCTAAACGTGGCCATATTTTTCGAAGTACTGCTCGAATCAACCAACTAATGCTTTTATTTTCCTCGCTGACCCGAAAAGATAATTTTATACCTATTCACGAGTTTTGGCAAAATTTCGACAAATGGAAGTAACTTAAGCCACATCTGTTTCACTGTTCATTTCACTAATCGTCTTATTTCGACGATATAAAGCGTTTTTGACGAGTTTGAGAAATTTTAACAGCAACTCGTTGAATCGACGAAAATCGGTTTTTTTAATGATGTTTGGGTAGAGAAGGACAATTTAGAAGTATTTGGAAAGTTTAGTACACCGATTTGTTCTTCAACTAGTTATAACCATACATCTGGGTTTTAGGCGTATAACGCTTAATTGTCCAATTGCTAAACATTGCTATATTTTTCAAAGTACTGCTCGAACCAACCAACTAGTGCTTTTATTCTCTTGTCTGACCCGAAAAGATCATTTTACAGCCATTCCCGAGTTTTGGCAAACATTCCACAAGTGGAACTGACTTAACCGACAACCGTTTCTCTGTTCGTTTCACCAATCGTCTTACCTCGACGAGATAGAGGTTTTGACGAGTTTGAGAAATTTTCACAGGAACTCGTCGAATCGACGAAAATCGATTTCTTCTATAGTAGTCTGTAAAGTGCGGAGACTGTCACATTTTCCATCACATTTGAAAAATTACCAAAAATTTTTCAAAGTGTCGCAGGGAAATCCCCTAACACAGCAGGCTGATAAATTCCAAACATTCCAAACATGCTCAATCTCCCTAACAACCAGCCTAACTCGATGTCAACAAAAAAACTATTTTCGGATTCGCCGGTTGTTAGGGATGTCTGGAATGTATGGAATGTGGGGAAATCCCTCAACATCAGGTTTGGGGAATCACCTTTTTCCTAATGACTCCATTTCCAGCCGCTTCCAGGAATTTGATAACGTTACCGGGAATTTCTTCAAAATTTTTCAAAGTGTCACAGGGGAATACCCTCAACATTCCATACATGCTTAATCTCCCTAACAACTTGAACAGCTCGATGTAAACCAAAAAACTATTTTCGGATTCGCCGGTTGTTAGGGATATCCAGAACGTATGGAATGCGGGGGACAGCGTCGCTACTAAAGTCCCTCAACATTTTGTTTGGAAATTTACATATTTTGAAAATAAAATAAATTCAATAAAAATATAAATAAATGGGGAACAAACAATCAACTTTAAAACCTGAAAAAATTATTGAAAAAAATCATAAAATATTTAAGAAAAAAGCATTCAAGTTTGGTTTTTCAGTAGGAGCAGGGCAAGCATATGATATCGAATGTAATGTTCAATTTGGAACCGCTTCAGCAAAACAATTTATTTTTGACAATATGGATGAAAATTTAAAATTAGTTGGTAAAAATGTTATAAAATCTATTCAACAAAAAACAAAACAAGAAGAATCAAATCTTGTTAAACAAGTTCCTGAAATTTTAAACAAATCTTTGGGTACAAACGATGAAGATGATAAAGACGATAAAGATGATAAAGAAATGGCAGATGAAATTAAAGATGATAAAGAAATTAAAGAAGAAGTAAACGAGTTTGTAAAATCAACTCTTGAGTGATAAATTATTTTATAAATTTTATAATACAATATATATTATAAAATTATTGATGTTTGGCTTGTTGATGCTTCATTATCGTCTTTTTTATCTTTTTCACATGTCGTTGCTGTACTCTGTTTTTTAATAACATGTTTTCCAACTGTAACTCCACCACATAATATTCCAAGATATGGTAAATATGGACTTAGTTTTTCAACTACAGATTTTACATCTCTTTTTAATAATTTATCTTTCGCCAGTTCTTTTTCCAATTCTTCACTACTTTCAATTGCGTCTAATCCGCCTAATAAATCTGCAAATTTACTAATTAGTAAATCTGTTAAAAATGCATTTGCTTTTTCCGCTTGTTTTACTTCATATTCAGCATGAATTTTTAATATAACTTTATCACTTGCTTTTTTCAAATTTTGCACCGATTGACTAATTTCACCATCTTCAGACAATCTTATCAATTCTTCACGTTTTTTCATTATTTCTTCTTTTTTCACATCCTGCTTCACATTAGCTTGCGAAGCTGTACCCTCCGGACGATTGCTGTTTGCGGTTTCAGTTGTCGCAGTTGTTCCAATTGGCGGAACTTCTAAATTTTCTTGTTCACTTTGTTCACTCATTTATTTTATAACCAAATGGAAAAATTAAATTAATTTCCAATCTTGAATATTTTTTTGTTTTCAAAGTTTCTAAAATTTTTTCCAATTCTTTGCGGTCGCCTACATCTAAATATTCTTGAATTATTGTTGTCATATCTTTTTTATTCGGATTATAAAATGTGACTAATTTTGAAATATTTTCTCTAAATGGTTTAGCAATAGATGTCAACTGCTGTGTTATAACTACAACAGAAAGATTATAATGTCTAGCACTAAATCCTAATTTAACCAACTCGCTTGTTCTATTTTTAACATTTTTTCCACTTGCACAATCATCCAATATGATTAAACTTTTACTTCCTTTTGAAAAGTCAACTATAAATTTTAACCAATCTTCAACATTATCTTGATCACAAGGAATAGCAATAAAATCTTCATCTTTATCATATTTCCAATTTTCATAAGTTTTATTCCATTCAAATGTTGGACAAATTAAAAAAATATAATCAAAATAATTTTTATATTTATTTTCTATAAAATCTAAAAGATATTTTGTTTTTCCACAAGCAGTCATTCCAATAATTATCATATTAAATGGTTTTTTACCTTCAGCTTTGCTGTCATTCATTTTTTATTTTTCAAAAATTCTTGATTTTTGTTTTCAAAATTGAATTAAAAACAAATCTTTATTTACAATGTTTAACAATCCATCACTTATCACAAATATATGACACATTACATTTGCAGAAATAGCAGTTTTTTTAATTTCTAACAATAATCCAGACTGTGTATTTACTAATTTTTTACCAGTTCCATAAACAAAGTTATCATCTAATGTTCTTAAATCCACACATAATGCAAATGAATTTTTATAAAATTTTTCAATACTCATAACTGCATCACTATAGCTTGTGCCGGCTCTGCCGTCATATCCTCCGTGAAATATTCGAAATGCCTCTTCAAAAAATCTTCTTTTTGGCATACCTTGAGAATATATACTATTTGGCACTCCTTCAACAGAAATTTTGACTTCTGTTATATTTGGATAAACAAATTGTTCACTATCTGTGATAGTTTTATTTCTAAATAACAACACAACTGCTTTCATACTCTTCCGCGGAATATTTATGGTTTCATTATGTAAAGTTGCATCTTTATTCCATTCTACTGTTTTCATCAAAGTTACATAATTATATGATAATGATCTTCCTGTGGTGTAATTTGATTAAACATCAATTGCCAAGTCTTGATTTTCAATTGTTTCATACTCTAATTCTAAATTTTCCAATGTATATCCCCCAACACTTTGTCCACTTTGTGCTACCATAATTTCACTAGCTTTTGGAAAAGTTGAAATGTATTGAAAATTATTAATCATTCCGTAAGGAGCATATAGTCCATGATCTGAAAGTATTTTTTCTAATTTTAAACACTGTTTTGTTCCATAAATATCATACATTAATTTATCAGAAGCTTTTTCTGCATTACCACGTGTTGCTCCAGAGTCGTCTTTTGAAATTAATTTTCTGAGGTTTTCTCTACCTATGCCGTATTCAACCATATCTGCTCTTTCAAATTCAGGCTTCCAGAGATCTTTGTAAATTTCTAGTAAAGATTCTCCACTGTTATCGTAAACAATTTCTCCAGCAAATTTAACAACCAATCTTTTCTTTAACAATTTTGATAAATTATTTAAAAACCACAATTTAGTATTTGCATTTTTAAAATTAAATAACAATTTTAATGAATCAGGAACAATACACAAATTAGGATTTAATTTTGGAATATCTATATAAAGTTCTTCTTCAGGATTTGCTGAATTCGGATTCAAAGTTACAACATGCCTTGTTCTGTTTCCTTTAATTTCACTCATTTTTGATCTTTTATATCCTGGATATAATTCGTTTACTCTATTCATTTTTTATTATAAAAATTTAAAATTTTTGTTTTATAAAAAAAATTTTATTTATTTTTTCTATTCTTATATTCTTCATACACATGTGCATATAAAAAGAAAGTATTTGCAATAGCTAATATCCATAGATTTTTAGCAAGAAAGGCAATACCTTTTGCACCCCATGATAATATTTGAGAAATTAAATTTAAAACTGCTGAAATGACTGCACCAAAATTTTTACCTATTTTTGCAATTGCTTTTCCTAAATTTCCAACCGCTTTTGTACCTTGTTTTAATGCGTTTCTTGCCATTATAACTATTGCTGTAATTATACCTGCTACAGAAATAGCAACTGCTGATAAACCTAATAAATTTTCTTTTGCCCATTTTTTAAATCTTTCTAATCTTCCAATATCAGATTTTTCAGCATTTTCATTTAAAATCTGTATTCCTTCTTCACTAATTGGTCTTTCATTATTTTCAAGTCTCATTTTATCTGCTTGAAGTTTTGCAATTTCTGAAAAACTTTTATATATGCTTTTTTGTGGTTCAGCTGTTTCTAAATCAGATTTATTTTTCCAATGTTGATGCTCTCTATCAAATCCATCAATTTTTCCACGTATAACTTCTTTTTTTTCATTTTCTAATAGATTGGAGTCAATACCCTCCAAATATACCAAACCTCTAAATTCTCTTAATTCATTTCTTTCAAATAATGTTCGTCTTGGATCCTGTTCATTATCAATGAATTTTTTAATATTATTTTCACCAATTATATTATCAATTTTAGTTTGAATTTCTAAAATAGAATCATTAGTGATAGAATTGACAACTTCACTTTCAAAATAACCATCATCACCTTCAGCAAAGCTGTCTCCACGCTTCGCGACGGCTACGCCAATTCTTTGTTCTATTACCGCACTTGGAGTTTTTTCATATTCTTTTTTTGCTTTTTTCATATAACCATCAAATTTTTCAACATATTTCTTATTTTTTCTGGTAAATAACTCTGGTTCATTGTTGGTATTGACATTACCAATTTTTTCACCTTTGAAAATAATTGAAACATTTCCTTTTTGGTCTCTTACAAATGTTGTTTTATCCAACAATTTACTATTATTTGGTCCATTTTTCTTTTCAAGTCGAATTTTAAATATTTTTTAAAACTTAGTTTTCTATCATTAGTTATTAGCGATTTTACATTTCTCATTCTTCTTGATATATTCACAGGTGTTTCTCTTGAAAGAGAGCTTTGCTCGCCGCTTGTGCGGTCAACCCTATTAAATTTTCTTTTTGGATTTTCTGTGTTTATTATGTTTATACTTCTATTATAACCCTCAGGGTTGTCTTCATCGCTTGCGGCCCGTAGGTCATCCCCACCAAAACTTGTTTCCCCTTCTTCTTCTTCTTGTTCTTCTTCCATGTTTCTATTTCTCATTTCAATATCATCAAAACCTTCAGACATTTATTTATTTATTTATTTTAATTAATTTATCATCTTCCATGTTTTGAATATTTTCTTCCGGTAACCAAGAATTGTGTTTATTGTCATAGCCTAACCACTTTACCAACACCATATTTTTTCCGTTGACTTTTTTCTTTTTTAATATTTTCTCAACTCTATATATATCATCTTTTTTATCCACAGCAGATAATTCCTGTTCATAAAATTTTCCAATAATTGGTTCTCCCTCATGATCTTCTATTTCATACATGTTTGGATCACCTCTAAATACTTTTACAATTTTAAAAATTTCTTCTGTAAAATTAGCTTCATAACCTTTAGTAAAGATATTCTTATATTTAGGAATTCTAACAGTATCACCAATTCTGAATTTAGGTAAAGGTAAATCTTCTAATGGGTAACCATATAGTGTAATCCACACTTGGTCTTTGTTAGACTTGTTCACATCAGCAGGTTTCATTAATATACTACTGTATTTAGTATGGTTATAATTATCTACAAGTTCATCTACGTGGTTGATCCAATTATAAGTTCCCTTGCTATAGAAATATTTCCACATGAATCTTTTTAGAGTTCTGTTAAATCTTTCAACTATAGCTGCTTTTCTATCAGAGTTTGTAGAAAAATATTCAACATTATGTTTTTTCAATAGTTCTCTTACACCTACATTGTAAAATTCTTTTCCTTCATTAAATTGAGCGACTTTTGGGTATTTACCAAATCTTTCTTTAAATTGTTTTAATAATTCATCCACAGCTTTTGTCATGTTCTTAGTATCTTTTCTGTAAACAGGAATAGTGAATGCATATCTACTTAAAATTTCAACAGCTGACAATATCCAATAATATCCTTTGTTCTGGTTTTTATATTTTCCCATATCAACCAAATCCATTTGTATTTGATCAGCTAAATCTTTGACAAATGTTCTTTGGAATTTATGCCTTCTAACAATTGGTTTGTATCTTGTAAAAGTATCTTGTGTTTTTAACCAGTCTTGCACAATTTTTCTACTAACGTTTAATCCCTTTTCTTTTGTTTTTTGATAAAGTCTTTCTGCAGATTGATAACCTGTTTCTGGGTTGTAGTAAATGTCTCTCAATTCTTGTTCAATAACAACTTCTTTGTCGCTAACTTTGTTCATTTATTTTTTAATTTTGTAAAAATAAACAATGAATCAAAAAATGGAGGAAGAAGCTAGAAGAAAATATTATGGAAAATATTATGATTTTGTTATGAAAGAACAAGCAATTGTAGATAAAAAATTAAAAGAAAATTTTTTAAAAAAATATCCTTATGCAGATTTATCAAAATTTGAATTTGTACAAGATTATACAAAAGACGGAAGTTTTAATGGTGCAAAAATTTATTTTATAAATAATAAATATATTCAAACTGATATTGAAAGTGATACATTTAAAAGCGATCCAAATGCAACCAAATATCTATATATTAACCAACCTATTGAGCACAGCGACAGCGGGCGTTCCGCCCACTTTCCAAAAATTTGGAAAATCGGAGGAACTGTGCAAGAATTACCAAAAGGAAAAAGTCATGTTGATTATACAGGTAAATCTTATTATTGGGATAATTTCCCAACACAGTATGTTTTAAGTTATCCTATTAATCAGTTTAGAATTTATCTAAACAATACAGATTATTTTCAAAGCAATTTACCCGGATTAAATATAACAACAAATGATAATGCAAAATGGTCACTGAAAGAACCTTATTTTCAAAGCATTATAGGAACATGGATAGCATCTTATGGCTTTGGAATTTCAATACAACATTTATTATTTAGTTCAGATGTTCCAAAACAAATTACTTCATTTATTAGATTTCATTTATATTTTACAGTCAGAAGAATTATGAGACAATTTCAAACTGGAGACTTTTCAATTTTGAATACATTTAATGCAAATTTTTTAAAAGATCATTATCCAAAGTGGACATGGCAAGAAATTTTACATTATAAAAATGAACATTTGGGACAAGACACCGTAGGTTCAGATCCGCACACAACCTATCAACATGGTCCAAGGCAAATTAGAGACACTCAAAATGATTATAAAAAATTTATACCTAGAATTTCAAATGGATTAACTATCAAGGGAACAGAATTATTAAATCAAAGCATTGAAGCATATCTTTATGCAATCCTTGGAGCACAAGCTAGAACTAGACAAAGTATTTTTGGGCCAAGAGCTTCAGCATTAGAAACACAAAAAGTTTTTAGACAAATTGTTGAAGATTCTATAATAAATTATGATACATCAACATGGATTAATAATATGAATCAAGCAATTTCGTCAACTAATGTAGTTTTAAATACTGCTATAAGTCAAACTTTATGGCTAATTCTGAGCAGTTTAATTATTTTAAAAAATCCAATTGAAGGATACAATAATAAATTAAAAGTTTCTGATAAAAATATGGTTTTTGGAATTAATAAAAATTTAAATTATTACGGGTCAAAGACCCGCGAAACATCCCCTGTGAAAAAACAACACAACATAGAATTGAAAAAATTAGAAAAATTAGATGATAAACCTCAAAAACCTTCTGTACATAGTGAGCGAAGTGAACAAGTTCGTAAAAGACCTGAGAGGGATACAAAAAACTTTAGCAGCAAAGCTGTTACTACAACTACACCAACAACTGATAATTTAATTGTTTTATCTTTATCAATAATTGGTGGAATTTTATTATCAAAATATATATTATAAATAAATGACAATATCTTTAAAAATCTTCATCACAAAAGATGAAAACTCAGAAAAAATAATTTCATTAGACGAGTCACTTATATTAACTAATTGTAATAAAATGTTTGTAAAATCAGTTAGTATTTTTTTGAATTTTAATAATTTATATAAAAATATTCATCATTATACTTATGATAATAGAAAAATTGCCTTCAAAGATGGATACTATACCTTTAATATTTTAAAAACTGAATTAGAAAATGTCAGCGCAATTGAACTGGAACAAATTGATTTTTCTGGAAAATGCACAATAAAATCGGATAAAACATTAAATTTGAAAACATTTGGACCAATCATAGGATTTTCCGAGAATAAAGTAATACAAGCAAATACTTCAACAGAAAGCGACAATGTAGTAAATATTAATAACAACTTGGAATATGTAAACATAAGCTGTAATATGATTGATAAAAGTAAAAATTTTGTAAATGGTAAAAGAAGTAATATACTTATTCAAGTTCCAATAACGACAGAACAAACACTAAAAGGTAGTGTCTCAAAAATTTATCCATCCAAAGGAACAGGAGGAATAAAATTATCAAATGGAATTTATAATGAATTAATATTCAAAGTAGAAGGAAATAATTTATCGACTGTTGGAAATGTTTTATTGGAAATTATTATTAAATAAATTAGTTTATTTTACTGATATGAAAGCAAACATGAATCTGATGTAACAGGAAAGCTTTCTACTACAGGAGGGGATATGACAGGAGACATTAACATGGGCTCACACCATATAATAACATCAGTTGATCCGACCGAAAATTCACATTTGGTAAGAAAAAAATACGTCGACGACCGTGTAGATGACAAAGTTGCAAGCAGTAGAGGAGGAACTTCAGCATTTCTATCAAAAACAGGAGGCACAATGACAGGAAATATAAGAATGGGAAATAACAGAATTACAACAACTGTGAACCCTACGAATGTTAAAGATTTGACAAGGAAAAAATATGTAGATGACCAAGATGCTAGAAGATTATCAATAACAGGAGGAACAATGTCTGGAAATATTATCATGGGAAATAATAAAATTACAAAAACTGCAGATCCTAAAGGTGATAAAGATTTGTGGCGTAAAAAATATGTTGATGATCAAGACAATCTAAAGTTAAATTTATCTGGAGGAACCATGTCAGGAGATTTAAATATGGGTACAAATAAAGTAATTTCTTCTTCAGATCCAACTGATGATACTCACTTGGCAAGAAAAAAAATATGTAGACAATCAAGACAATTCTAAATTATCTTTAACTGGTGGTACCATGTCAGGAGACTTAAATATGGGTACAAATAAAGTGACATCGAGCACAACACCTTCAAATAATAATGATCTGACAACAAAATCATATGTTGATGGAAACTTTATAAATATTAAAAAAGTTATATATTATGGTAAAAACATAGATCAATTAAAGAGAGATCTTTTAACAAAAGATTTTCAAATTTTTACTGAAAGAGATCCAAACCATAACAATTCACTTTCAAGAAAAAAATATGTTAATGATGAAGATAATAAGAAATTAAGTTTGACAGGTGGAACAATGACAGGAAATATTAATATAGGTACAAATAAAGTAACTTCTACTTCAAATCCAACTGATGCTACTCACTTGACAAAAAAGAAATATGTAGATGATGAATTGAATAAAAAGGTTAACAAATCAGGAGGAACAATGACAGGAAATATTATCATGGGAAATAATAAAATTACAACAACTTCAGATCCGACAAATGATACACATTTATCAAGAAAAAAATATGTTGATGACCAAGATGATACAAAATTATCCCTGAATGGTGGAAACATGAATAGGATATATTAATATGGGAAATCATAAAATTATTAAAAATTCAGATCCAACAGAAAATACACATTTAACTAGGAAAAAATGTGTGGACAAGCTTGTTAATGATAAAACCGAAACGGTGCGCACTGTGCTTAAAAATACTGCTTACCAATTAAACCTTCTTCAAAGTTACATATTAAATTCGGATTTTAATTTTTATGGTGAAATTTATGATCAAACAAGTTATTTAAAATATGACGGAACAGATAATAAAATAGAAGTTTGGTATAATCAATCAAAAATTTCAGATGAAAATTTTACAGAAACCAACAAATCAAAACAACCTATTTTAAAAAACTCTAGTTTTGTTTCAAATAAAAAAATTTTATGCTTTGACGGACTTCAAAACAAAATGAGTTTAAATTTAAACATCAATACTCAATCAGGAAAAAAAGATTATTTAAATTTTTTCCTTGTTTATTTAATTTTGGATTATTCTTACAATGCTGACAAAATAACAATATTAATGGGGAATAAAAATACAGATCAAAATAAATGGAGAGGATTTGGATATAAAAATAAAAATAAATTTGTTATTTATGGTGGAGGAACAGACTATTATGAGATAGATCAAAGTTTTTTTCCAATTAAAACAAATATTTTTGAAAAATACAAAGTCCATTGTATAAGTGTTCATATTGACGCGGAAAGTAATCCAAAAACAAATAAATCAAGCTTTTGGGCAAATGGAAAATTAATTAAAGATTTTACATCTCGAGCAATAACAAGTGGAACAAATAATTTCATTTTTGGATCTGAAATTTCAAAAAATTCTTTTATATTTGAAGGAGAGGTTTTTTTCACTTCTATATTAACTGAAAGAAAAATGAAAGAAAAAGAAATTTTAATAAATCATGTTGCATTGTGTAAAAAATTTAATATAGATTTTGATGAATCTATTATAAATTATTTGTAACCTGGAAGGACCGTTTTAAGGATTTACTTGAACTGCTTTGCAGTACTTTTAGGTTTATTTAAAATTTATTTATAGTAAATTTTAAATAGACTTGTAATAACTTTGAATAAATTTTAAATAGACTTGTAATTAATTTTAAATAGACATGCATTAAATATGAATAAATTTTAAATAAAAAAATAAAAGGATAAATAAATGAGTGAACAAAGCAAACAAACTGTGAAAGCTGATAAACAACCAAAGGTTGATAAAGTAACAGCAGTTGAAAAAACTGCTAAAGTAAAAGATCCAAGAAAAGTAGAATTGGGAAAAAGATTAGCAAAAATTTCAAGAGAAGCAAAAGAAAGAAAGGCAAGACAGCGAAGCGAAGTACAAAATAAACAATCGCCCGAAGAAAATCGCGCAAGAGTCCGTTTTGCAAAAGAAATAACTGATTACATAGATTTCAGATATTTTATTGGCAGTGTGACCCTTGTTGCCACACTTGGAAGGTTATATTATTCATATAAAAGAGAAAAAAGAGAAATCAAAGAAGAAAAAGACAGCGAAGCTAACAAGTTCGTAAATAATGTAAAAGAAAAGAATGACGGTAGCACCTCTCAAGGTAGAGAAAAAAAAACCGCAAAGCGGTCCACCAAGGTGTCCTATTGAAAACCTGTAAGGAAGCAAAGCTTTAATAAAAAAATTTTTTATGTATATAAATAAATGACCGAAATGAATAGAAAAGAAGTTATGAACGAATTATATGATTCTACGTTAATTACATTGGGTGCTGTGGGAATTGGAATGATAACAAGAAGAGTATTTAGTGATGGTTTGTCAACTCCAGCTAGTTTAGTGCCTACTTTAAAACTTACAGCAGTTGTAGGATTATCAACACTTGGAATTAAATATGCACAAGAGAAAAAGTGGATTCCTACGGATCCTTTCAAACAATAAAACAGCAAAGCGAGTGATTGAACGGAGTTCTCAGCGAAGCAAGCGAAACGTGTGAACAAAATAAAAAAAATTAAATAAAAATAAATGGAAACAGTAGTTGGTGGATTATTTAATGCTGTTGCTTTTGAGGGGGCTGGATTTTTATTTAGTAAACTTAATCATACTGGATATGAAAAAGAGATAAAAAGACATAATGAAGCAATGGAAAAATTAGCAAAAGATAAAGAAAAATGGTATGAAGAGAAAGTGAAAAGAAAAGAAGAAATTGAAAAATTAAGACAACAATTATCAGATGCAAATGCAGATATAAATCAAATAAACACAGCATTAAAAACTCTTGCAGAAATGAATACTTTAGCGGCCAAAGGCTGTCGTGTGAAACGTTTAGAGCAAGAATACAGTGAAGCTGTTGGAAATGAGCCAAAATTGGAAGATTATTATAAACCATCAGATCAAATGAAAGAATATCAAAATGTTGCTTTTTTTCTGGTTGGGATTTCAGGAGGCTTCATAGTTTACAAATTTATATAACGGTATAAATAAAATAAATGAACATTTTTGAATTTATTTTAGATTACTTTAAAAACGGAAAAATTGATAAAAAATATAATAATTGGTTAAAAGATGAAAATGTTTACAATTTATTTAAAATTGCCATTAAATATTATAATTTTCTATTTGATTATTTAAATTTAAATGGTTTTAATTGTAATTGTATGGAAAACTTAAAAAATTTAATAAATTTGGAGATTAAATTATACAAGATTTACAAGATTCAGAAAAGAAAAATACCAACTTTTAACTTATTCATTTTTGTTCAATAAAAAAAATTTGTTCTTAAATAAAAAATTATATATAATAAATGAACAATCAAAGTCATTATACTATTGAACAGTTGAGAGATATTGCAAAAGAAAAAAAATAAAATATTATAAAACTTACAAAAAAAATGAGCTTGAAAAAATACTGGGTTTGGAAATTAGTAAACCTAATGAAAAGTTTGAAAAATATTGCAGAGAAAAAATGAACAAACGAACACCAATAATTATTATAAACAAAGAAACAGGTGAAATTTTCAATTTTAAAAGTCTTTATTCTGCTGCAAAAAATTTTAACCTAAATGCAGAAAGCATCAAGTACAGAATTAAAGCAAAAAAAGATTTGAAAATTAATGCTCAAACATTTTTGGTTTTTGCTGAATAAGCATTTTGCTCTTAAGGAAAAATTTGTATATAATAAAAAACAACGAATCAAGTAATCTCAGAAAAAGTTGTTGAAATATTTTTAAAACCAGAAAATTATGAAAATTATGATGACGATGATTTAAAATATATTTTTAGAAAAAAAATTGACAAACTTTCTGGAGATGGAGAATTATTACCACATCATGAATATACAATTAATTTTGAAGAAAAATTTTGTATTTTTAGTGATTTTGATATTGATTATGAAGCCGAAGAAAAAATCTATACAAATTATAAAATTCTTTTGAAGCCAAGACCAAAAAGATTAAATTAATTACTAATATTTTTAAATTCAATTATTGAAGACCTTTGGTGTGTGGTTAAGAATAAAAATCAGATGATTTTTATTCCTTGTTTTTTTGCATCATATTGCATTTAAAGAAAAAATAAACATATAAATAAAGAATGAATACAACAAAAAATTTATTGGACACAGATGTCCCTAATATTAATACACCTTTATTAAAACCAAAAAATGTTTTTAAATTTAGTTGGATTTTTTAAATCCAAGTTAAAACCTGGATTGAAAAGTCTAAAGAAAAGGCAAATAATTTATTCAACAAGTCTAAAGAAGAAGTACTTAATTTATTTGATAAATATAGAAATAATGTAAACAAAGGAACAGAAAAAATAACAAATTGGTATAATCATTTAAAAGAAAATGTTTTAAATATATTCAACAAAATACAGGAAAAACCACAAATGTCTGATCCAAAGTTTGAGCTGGATAAAGAAGCTTTGAATGTTGGAAAAAGCCGGATTGTCTTTACATGATCCTTTGAGCTTATTGGAAAAAATTAAGCCATTGGTAATTGAAAAGTTTAAAAAAAATCCAAGCACATTGAGCGAAGCTCTCAGAACCGCAAGTTCAAAACAACAATTAACTCTTGTATGTTTAATGAAAAAAAACAAATCGCGCAACTGGAGAAGAAACAACAGATAAAGCATATTTTCACAGCTATTATGAAGAAATTTTTGATGGAAACAATTTTAATGAAATTTATGAAAAAATGAGAGAAAAAATATTGTTAAGTTTTGAAGAATATTTAAAAAATTCAAGTTTATGGAAATTTTTTAAAGGTTTAAAAATAATTCTTAACGTTAATAAAATTCAACAATTACTTGCATCATCTTATATTCCTACTCCAAAATTTTTAAAAAATAAAAATGCAATTATTAATCCACAAAATGATGATCAAAAATGTTTATTGTGGTGTGTGGTAATAAAAGAACTTTTGAAAACCAATCCAAATTTGAGAAATCCTGGTAGAATTACAAAAATTTTAAAAAAGAAAGCTGAGGGTTTTAATATTAAAGGAATTAATTTCCCATGTGGATTTTCAGATATTGATAAATTTGAAAAAAATAATAATATTTCAATTAATATCTTTGGATACAATGAAGAAGAAAGGTTTGGAAATAAAAAGCATGAAATTTTTCCTTTGAGGGTGAGTAAATTGAACGAAGAACATGTGAACACACATGTGGACACGCATGTGGATACACATGTGACGACACATGTGAACATATTGTTAATAAGCGATGAAAACGGGGATAAACATTATTGTTTAATTAAAAATATGAGCAGATTATTTTCAAGTCAAGTAAATAAACGTAAAGGAAAATTACATATTTGTAATTATTGTTTACAAAATTTCAGTAATGAAAAAACTCTTAAAAATCATTTGGAATATTGTTCAAAATATAAGTGTGGAAAAACTGTTTATCCAAATAAAGGAGAAAAATTAAAATTTAAAAATTATGAAAAAATGCACAATGTTCCATTTGTAATTTATGCAGATTTTGAATGCAATTTAAAATATGAGGATAAAAATATTGGTGATAATACAAAACAATTTCAAAAACATGAACCGTCTGGATATTGCTATTTGATAAAATGTTTTGATGATAATTTATTTAAACTAAAATTAGTAAAATACACTAAAAAATCTGATGAAGACGTTTCAGCTAAATTTGTAGAAAGTTTAGAAAATAATATTAAAAAAATACATGAACAATTTAAATTTCCAGAAAACATAATATTAACAGCAAAAGATAGAAAAAAATTTGAAAGAGCTGAAAAATGTTATGCATGTGCTAAAAAATTTGAAAAAGATGAGAAAGTTAAAGACCATTGTCATTATACTGGAAAATATCGTGGAGCTGCTTGTATTAGTTGTAATTCAAAAATGAAAAAACCTAAATTTATTCCAGTTATATTTCATAATTTACAAAATTATGATAGTCATTTGTTTATTAAAAGTCTTGGAGTTTCAGAAGGTGAAATTAATTGTATCCCCAACACTGAGGAGAAATATATTTCATTTACAAAAGAGATTATTGTTGATAAATTTGAATCTAAAAAAATAATTACAGAAAAACAATTTAAAAGTCGATGTAAAGAAAACATTATTGAATATGAAAAAATTGATGAAAATGGAAGTGAAAAGTATAAAATCAAAGAAATAATGTTAAAAAACAAATTAGATTTATTGACAGTTTTAAATTTATGCAAAGTGGTTTAGGAAACTTGGTTAAAAATTTAGATAAAAATGAACTAAATATTATGAAAAAATTTTACAGTGAAGCTGAAGAAAGAGAATTATTAACTAGAAAAGGTGTGTTTCCATATGATTGGTTTGATAATATTCAAAAATTAAATGAAGAAAAATTACCTGATATTGAAGAATTTTATTCAAAATTAAATGATGAAAATATAAGCGAAGCAGATTATGAACATGCGCAAAATGTTTGGAAAAAATTTAATATTAAAGATATGCGATCATATCACGACTTATATTTGAAAACTGATGTGATACTTTTGGCGGATGTTTTTGAAAATTTTAGAAAAGTTTGTAAAAAAAAATAATGGGGTAGATCCCGCTTGGTATTATACTTCTCCAGGGCTTGCTTGGGATGCAATGTTGAAAATGACTAAAGTTGAATTGGAATTATTATCTGACCCACAAATGTATCTTATGGTAGAAAATGGAATTAGAGGTGGAATTTCAACAATCACAAAAAGATATTCAAAAGCTAATAATCCTTATATGGGTTCAAAGTATAATCCTGAAGAAGATAATGTATATCTTGCTTATTTAGACGCAAATAATCTTTATGGGTGGGCTATGAGTAAAAAACTTCCTGTGAGAGATTTTAAATGTATGAATGAAAGGGAATTGCAAAATTGGGAAAAATACCCTTGCATATTAGAAGTTGACTTGAAATATTCTAAAGAGCTGCATGATTTACATAATGAATACCCATTAGCGCCAGAAAGATTAAAAGTTGACACCTGCGGAGCAGGAGGTGTTGAAAAATTAATACCAAATTTGAATAATAAAGAAAAATATGTTTTACATAGTGAAAACTTGAAATTATATGAAAAATTAGGATTAAAAATAAGTGGAATTTATAAAGGTATTAAATTTTATGAAGAAGATTTTATGAAAAAATATATTGATTTAAA
Source organism: Heliopora coerulea (assembly GCA_030142905.1). Classification (NCBI taxonomy): domain Eukaryota; kingdom Metazoa; phylum Cnidaria; class Anthozoa; order Scleralcyonacea; family Helioporidae; genus Heliopora; species Heliopora coerulea. The sequence continues at coordinate 409,120 of JASJOG010000114.1, read as the reverse complement.
CACAAAACTGAGAACAGAAGCAAAAAATGAATTTGTAAAAGACTTTTTCAAACTTATGAATAATTCTATATTTGGGAAAACTATGGAGAATGTTAGAAACAGAGTTGATATACAATTAGTTAACAGAGAAGAAAAAGCATTAAAATTATTTTCAAAAACCAATTTTGACAAAAGAACAATATTTTCTGAAAATTTAATTGCCGTGCATATGCATAAGAAAAAAGTTAAGCTAGATAAACCTATATATTTGGGGATGAGTATATTGGATCTGAGTAAGACTTTAATGTATGATTTTCATTATAATTATATTAAACCAAAATATGGTGAAAATTCGCGGTTGTTATTTACAGATACTGACAGTTTAATGTATGAAATTAAAACTGAAGATTTTTAAAAAGATATATCCACAGATGTTGAAAAAATGTTTGACACAAGTAATTACCCAAAAGATCATAAAAGTGGAATTAAAACCGGTTTAAACAAAAAAGTAATTGGAATGATGAAAGATGAATGCGGGGGAAAAAAAATAGAAGAATTTGTAGGGCTTAGAGCAAAATTATATTCTTATAAAATAGATGAAAAAGAATCAAAAAGATGCAAAGGTGTTAAAAAAAATTTCTAAATTTCTAATTTCTAAACATTTCCAATTTCTAAACATTGCCATATTTTTCGAAGTACTGCTCGAATCAACCAACTAATGCTTTTATTCTCTTCTCTGACTCGAAAAGATCATTTTATACTCATTCACGAGCTTTGGAAAAATTTCGAAATATGGAACTAACTTAAGCCACATCTGTTTCACTGTTCGTTTCACTAATCGTCTTATTTCGACGATATAAAGCGATTTTGACGAGTTTGAGAAATTTTCACAGCAACTCGTTGAATCGATGAAAATCGATTTGTTTTATGACGTTTGGGTGGAATAGAACAATTTAGAAGTATATGAAAAGTTTAGTAAACCTATTTGTTCTACAACCAGTTATAACCATACTTCTGGGTTTTAGGCGTATGCCAATTAATTGTCCAATTTCTAAACATTGCCATATTTTTCAAAGTACTGCTCGAATCAACCAACTAATTCTTTTATTCTCTTCTCAAAACCGAAAAGATCATTTTATACTCGTTCACGAGTTTTGGCAAAATTACGATAAAATGAAACTAACTTAAGCCTCATCTGTTTCACTGTTCGTTTCACTAATCGTCTTACCTCGACGAGATAAAGCGGTTTTGACGAGTTTGAGAAATTTTCACAGCAACTCGTCGAATTTAGGAAAATCGATTTGTTTTATGATGTTTGGGTGGAGGAGAACAATTTAGAAGTATTTGAAAAGTTTAGTAGAGGTATTTGGTCTTGAACTAATTCTAACCATACTTCTGGGTATTAGGCGTATGCCAATTTTTTGTCCAATTTCTAAACATTGCCATATTTTTCAAAGTACTGCTCGAATCAACAAAATAATTCTTTTATTCTCTTCTCAAAACCGAAAAGATCATTTTATACTCGTTCACGAGTTTTGGCAAAATTACGACAAATGGAACTAACTTAAGCCTCATCTGTTTCACTGTTCGTTTCACTGATCGTCTTATTTCGACGAGATAAAGCGGTTTTGACGAGTTTGAGAAATTTTCACAGCAACTCGTCGAATCGACGAAAATCGATTTGTTTTATGATGTTTGGGTGGAGGAGAACAATTTAGAAGTATTTGAAAAGTTTAGTAGAGGTATTTGGTCTTCAACCAATTCTAACCATACTTCTGGGTATTAGGCGTATGCCAATTAATTGTCCAATTTCTAAACATTGCCATATTTTTAAAAGTACTGCTCGAATCAAACAACTAATTCTTTTATTCTCTTCTCTGACCCGAAAAGATCATTTTAAAGCCATTCCCGAGTTTTCACAAACATTGGACAATTGCAACTAAATTAAGCCACAAGTGTTTCACTGTTCCTTCCACTAATCGCCTTATTTCGACGAGATAAAGCGGTTTTGACGAGTTTGAGAAATTTTCACAGCAACTCGTCGAATTTAGGAAAATCGATTTGTTTTATGATGTTTGGGTGGAGGAGAACAATTTAGAAGTATTTGAAAAGTTTAGTAGAGGTATTTGGTCTTGAACTAATTCTAATCATACTTCTGGGTATTAGGCGCATGCCAATTAATTGTCCAATTTCTAAACATTACCATATTTTTCAAAGTACTGCTCGAATCAACCAACTAATTCTTTTATTCTCTTCTCAAAACCGAAAAGATCATTTTATACTCGTTCACGAGTTTTGGCAAAATTACGACAAATGGAACTAACTCAAGCCTCATCTGTTTCACTGTTCGTTTCACTGATCGTCTTATTTCGACGAGATAAAGCGGTTTTGACGAGTTTGAGAAATTTTCACAGCAACTCGTCGAATCGACGAAAATCGATTTGTTTTATGATGTTTGGGTGGAGGAGAACAATTTAGAAGTATTTGAAAAGTTTAGTAGAGGTATTTGGTCTTCAACCAATTCTAACCATACTTCTGGGTATTAGGCGTATGCCAATTAATTGTCCAATTTCTAAACATTGCCATATTTTTAAAAGTACTGCTCGAATCAAACAACTAATGCTTTTATTCTCTTCTCTGACCCGAAAAGATCATTTTAAAGCCATTCCCGAGTTTTCGCAAACATTGGACAATTGCAACTAAATTAAGCCACAAGTGTTTCACTGTTCTTTCCACTAATCGCCTTATTTCGACGAGATAAAGCGGTTTTGACGAGTTTGAGAAATTTTCACAGCAACTCGTCGAATCGACGAAAATCGATTTGTTTTATGATGTTTGGGTGGAGGAGAACAATTTAGAAGTATTTGAAAAGTTTAGTAAACCTATTTGTTCTTCAACCAGTTAAAACCATACATCTGGGTTTTACGCGTATAACGCTTAATTGTCCAATTTCTAAACATTGCCATATTTTTAAAAGTACTGTTCGAATCAACTAAATAATTGCTTTTATTCTTTTCTCTGACCCGAAAAGATCATTTTACAGCCATTCCCGAGTGTTCGCAAACATTGGATAATTGCAACTAACTGAAGCCACATGTGTTTCACTGTTCGTTTCACTAATCGTCTTATTTCGACGAGATAAAGCGGTTTTGATGAGTTTGAGAAATTTTCACATAACTCGTCGAATTGACGAAAATCGATTTGCTTTATGATGTTTGGGTGGAGGAGAATAATTTAGAAGTATTTGAAAAGTTTAGTAAACGTATTTGTTCTTCAACCAGTTATAACCATACATCTGGGTTTTAGGCGTATAACGCTTAATTGTCCAATTTCTAAACATTGCCATATTTTTGAAAGTACTGCTCGAATCAACCAACTAATGGATTTATTCTATACTCTGACCCGAAAAGATCATTTTAAAGCCATTCCCGATTTTTCGCAAAGATTGGATAATTGCAACTAAGTTAAGCCACAAATGTTTCATTGTTCGTTTCACTGATCGTCTTATTTGGACGAGATAAAGCGGTTTTGACGAGTTTGAGAAATTTTCACAGCAACTCGTCGAATCGACGAAAATCGATTTGTTTTATGATATTTGGGTGGAGTGGAACAATTTAGAAGTATTTGAAAAGTTTAGTAAACCTATTTGTTCTTCAACCAGTTATAACCATACATCTGGGTTTTAGGCGTATAACGCTTAATTGTCCAATTTCTAAACATTGCCATATTTTAAAAAGTACTGCTCGAATAAACAAACTAGGGCTTTTATTCTCTTCTCTGACCCGAAAAGATCATTTTAAAGCCATTCCCGAGTTTTCGTAAACTTTGGACAATGGCAACTAACTTAAGCCACAAGTGTTTCACTGTTCGTTTCAGTAATCGTCTTATTTCGACAAGATAAAGCGGTTTTGACGAGTTTGAGAAATTTTCACAGCAACTCGTCGAATCGACGAAATCGATTTGTTTTATGATGTTTGGGTGGAGGAGAACAATTTAGAAGTATTTGAAAAGTTGAGTAAACCTATTTGTTTTTCAACCAGTTATAACCATACATCTGGGTTTTAGGCGTATAACGCTTAATTGTCCAATTTCTAAACATTGCCATATTTTACAAAGTACTGCTCGAATAAACTAACTAATGCCTTTATTCTCTTCTCTGACCCGAAAAGATCATTTTACAGCCATTCCCGAGTTTTCGCAAACGTTGGTTAATTGCAATTATCTGAAGCCACATATGTTTCACTGTTCCTTTCACTAATCGTCTTATTTCGACGAGATAAAGCGGTTTTGACAAGTTTGAGAAATTTTCACAGATACTCGTCGAATCGACGAAAATCGATTTGTTTTATGATGTTTGGGTGGTGGAGAACAATTTAGAAGTATTTGAAAAGTTGAGTAAACCTATTTGTTCTTCAACCAATTATAACAATACATCTGTGTTTTAGGCGCATAACGCTTAATTGTCGAATTTCTAAACATTGCCATATTTTTGAAAGTACTGCTCGAATCAACCAATTAATGCTTTTATTTATTTCTCTAACCCGAAAAGATCATTTTACAGCCATTCCCGAGTTTACGCAAACATTGGACAATTGCAACAAACTTAAGCCACAAGTGTTTCACTGTTCGTTTCATAAATCGTCTTTTTTCGACGTGAAAAAGCGGTTTTGACGAGTTTTAGAAATTTTCACAGCACCTCGTCAAATCGACGAAAATCGATTTGTTTTATGATGTTTGGGTGGAGGAGAACAATTTAGAAGTATTAGAAAAGTTTAGTAAACCCATTTGATTTTCAACCAGTTATAACCATATATCTGGGTTTTAGGCCTCCAACGCTTAATTGTCCAATTTCTAAACATTGCCATATTTTTAAAAGTACTGTTCGAATTAACAAACTAATGGATTTATTCTCTTCTCTTATCCTAAAGGGTAATTTTACAGCCATTACCGAGTTTTGGGAAACATTGAACAATTGCAACTAACTTAAGCCACTAGTGTTTCACTGTTCGTTTCACTGATCGTCTTATTTCGACGAGATAAAGCGGTTTTGACGAGTTTGAGAAATTTTAACAGCAACTCGTTGAATCGACGAAAATCGATTTGTTTTATGATGTTTGGGTGGCGGAGAACAATTTAGAAGTATTTGAAAAGTTTAGTAAACGTATTTGTTCTTCAACCAGTTATAACCATAACGTTTGGATTTAGGCGTATAACGCTTAATTGTCTAATTTCTAAACATTGCCATATTTTTCAAAGTACTGCTCGTATCAACTAAATAATGCTTTTATTCTCTTCTTAGACCCGAAAAGATCAATTTAAAGCCATTCCCGATTTTTTGCAATCATTGGAGAATTGCAACAAAATTAAGCCAGAAGTGTTTCAATGTTCGTTTCATTGATCGTCTTATTTCGAGGAGATAAAGCGGTTTTGACGAGTTTGAGAAATTTTCACAACAACTCGTCCAATCGACGAAAATCGATTTGTTTTATGATGTTTGGGTTGAGGAGAACAATTTAGAAGTATTTGAAAAGTTTAGTAAACCTATTTGTTTTTCAACCAGTTATAACCATACATCTGGGTTTTAGGCGTATAACGCTTAATTGTCCAATTTCTAAACATTGCCATATTTTTCAAAGTACTGCTCGAATCAACAACTAATGGTTTTATTCTCTTCTCTGACCCGAAAAGGTAATTTTACAGCCATTCCCGCGTTTTCGCAAGCATTGGAAAATTGCAACTAAATTAAGCCAAATATGTTTCACTGTTCGTTTCACCAATCGTCTTATTTGGACGAGATAAAGCGGTTTTGACGAGTTTGAGAAATTTTCACAGCAACTCGTCGAATCGACGAAAATCGATTTGTTTTATGATATTTGGGTGGAGGGGAACAATTTAGAAGTATTTGAAAAGTTTAGTAAACCTATTTGTTCTTCAACCAGTTATAACCATACATCTGGGTTTTAGGCGTATAATGCTTAATTGTCCAATTTCTATACATTGCCATATTTTTCAAAGTACTTCTCGAATAAACCAACTAATGCTTTTATTCTCTACCCTGATCCGAAAAGATCATTTTACAGCTATTCCCGAGTTTTCGCAAACATTGGACAATTGCAACTAAGTTAAGCCACTAGTGTTTCACTGTTCGTTTCACTGATCGTCTTATTTCGACAAGATAAAGCGGTTTTGACGAGTTTGAGAAATTTTCACAGCAACTCGTCGAATCGCCGAAAATCGATTTGTTTTATGATGTTTGGGTTGAGGAGAACAATTTAGAAGTATTTGAAAAGTTTAGTAAACCTATTTGTTTTTAAGCCAGTTATAACCATACATCTGGGTTTTAGTGGTATAACGCTTAATTGTTCAAATTCTAAACATTGCCGTATTTTTGAAAGTACAGCTCGAATCAACCAACTAATGCTTTTATTCTCTTCTCTGACCAGAAAAATTCATTTTAAAGCCATTCCCGAGTTTTCGCAAACATTGGAAAATTGCAACTAACTTAAGCCACAAGTGTTTCATTGTTTGTTTCACTGATCGTCTTATTTCGAGGAGATAAAGCGGTTTTGACGAGTTTGAGAAATTTTCACAGCAACTCGTCGAATCGACGAAAATCGATTTGTTTTATGATATTTGGGTGGAGGAGAACAATTTAGAAGTATTTGAAAAGTTTAGTAAACCTATTTGTTTTTCAACCAGTTATAACCATACATCTGGGTTTTAGGCGTATAACGCTTAATTGTCCAATTTCTAAACATTGCCATATTTTTCAAAGTACTGTTCAAATCATCCAACTAATGCTTTAATTTTCTTCTCTGACCGGAAAAGATCATTTTAAAGCCATTCCCGAACTTTCGCAAACATTGGACAATTGCAACTAAGTTAAGCCACAAGTGTTTCACTGTTCGTTTCACAAATCGTCTTTTTTCGAATTGATAAAGCGGTTTTGACGAGTTTTAGAAATTTTCACAGCAACTCGTCGAATCGACGAAAATCGATTTATTTTATGATGTTTGGGTGGAGGAGAACAATTTAGAAGTATTTGAAAAGTTTAGTAAACCTATTTGATCTTCAACCAGTTATAAACATACATCTGGGTTTTAGGCATATAACGTTTAATTGTCCAAATTCAAAACATTGCCATATTTTTCAAAGTACTGCTCGAATAAAAAAACTAATGCTTTTATTCTCTTGTCTGACTCGAAAAGATCATTTTAAATCCATTTCCGAATTTTTGTAAACATTGGACAATTGCAACTAAGTTAAGCCACAAGTGTTTCACTGTTCGTTTCACTGATCGTCTTATTTCGACGAGATAAACGGTTTTGACGAGTTTGAGAAATTTTCACAGCAACTCGTCGAATCGACGAAAATCGATTTGTTTTATGATGTTTGGGTGGAGGAGAACAATTTAGAAGTATTTGAAAATTTTAGTAAACCTATTTGTTTTTCAACCAGTTATAACAATACATCTGGGTTTTAGACGTATAACGCTTAATTGTCCAATTTCTAAACATTGCCATATTTTTCAAAGTACTTCTCGAATCAAACAACTAATACTTTTATTCTCATCTCTGACCCGAAAAGATCATTTTACAGCCATTCCCGAATTTTAGTAAACGTTGGATAATTGCAATTAACTGAAGCCATTTATGTTTCATTGTTCGTTTCACTAATCGTCTTATTTCGACAAGTTAAAGCGGTTTTGAAGAGTTTGAGAAATTTTCACAGCAACTCGTCGAATCGACGAAAATCGATTTGTTTTATGATGTTTGGGTGGAGGAGAACAATTTAGAAGTATTTGAAAAGTTTAGTAAACCTATTTGTTCTTCAACTAGTTATAACCATAGATCTGTGTTTTAGGCGAATAACGTTTAATTGTCCAATTTCTAAACATTGCCATATTTTTCAAAGTACTGTTCCAATCAACAACTAATGGTTTTATTCTCTTCTCTGACCCGAAAAGGTAATTTTACAGCCATTCCCGAGTTTTCGCAAACATTGGAAAATTGCAACTAAATTAAGCCAAATATGTTTCACTGTTCGTTTCACCAATCGTCTTATTTCGACGAGATAAAGCGGTTTTGACGAGTTTTAGAAATTTTCACAGCAACTCGTCGAATCGACGAAAATCGATTTGTTTTATGATGTTTGGGTGGAGGAGAACAATTTAGAAGTATTTGAAAAGTTGAGTAAACCTATTTGTTCTTCAACCAGTTATAACCATACATCTGGGTTTTAGGCGTATAACGCTTAATTGTCCAATTTCTAAAAATTTCCATATTTTTCAAAGTACAGCTCGAATCAATCAACTAATGCTTTTATTCTTTTCTCTGACCAGAAAAATTCATTTTACAGCCATTCCAGAGTATTCGCAAACATTGGAAAATTGCAACTAACTTAAGCCAAATGTGTTTCACTGTTCGTTTCACTAATTGTCTTATTTCGACGAGATAAAGCGGTTTTGACGAGTTTGAGAAATTTTCACAGCAACTCGTCGAATCGACGAAAATCGATTTGTTTTATGATGTTTGGGTGGAGGAGAACTATTTAGAAGTATTTGAAAAGTTGAGTAAACGTATTTGTTCTTCAACCAGTTATAACCATACATCTGGGTTTTAGGCGTATAACGATTAATTGTCCAATTTCTAAACATTGCCATATTTTTGAAAGTACTGCTCGAATCAACCAACTAATGTATTTATTCTATACTCTGACCCGAAAAGATCATTTTAAAGCCATTCCCGATTTTTCGCAAAGATTGCATAATTGCAACTAAGTTAAGCCACAAATGTTTCATTGTTCGTTTCACTGATCGTCTTATTTGGACGAGATAAATCGGTTTTGACGAGTTTGAGAAATTTTCACAGCAACTCGTCGAATTTAGGAAAATCGATTTGTTTTATGATGTTTGGGTGGAGGGGAACAATTTAGAAGTATTTGAAAAGTTTAGTAAACCTATTTGTTCTTCAACTAGTTATAACCATAGATCTGTGTTTTAGGCGAATAACTCTTAATTGTCCAAATTCTAAACATTGCCATATTTTCCAAAGTACTGCTCGAATCAATAACTAATGGTTTTATTCTCTTCTCTGACCCGAAAAGGTAATTTTACAGCCATTCCCGAGTTTTCGAAAGAATTGGAAAATTGCAACTAACTTAAGCCAAATATGTTTCACTGTTCGTTTCACCAATCGTCTTATTTCGACGAGATAAAGCGGTTTTGACGAGTTTGAGAAATTTTCACAGCAACACGTCGAATCGACGAAAATCGATTTATTTTATGATGTTTGGGTGGAGGAGAACAATTTAGAAGTATTTGAAAAGTTTAGTAAACGTATTTGTTCTTCAACAAGTTATAACAATACATCTGGGTTTTAGGCGAATAACGCTTCATTGTCCAATTTCTAAACATTGCCATATTTTTAAAAGTACTGTTCGAATCAACAAACTAATGCTTTAATTCTCTTCTCTGACCGGAAAAGATCATTTTACAGCCATTCCCGAGTTTTCGCAAACATTGGACAATTGCAACTAACTTAAGCTACAAGTGTTTCACTGTTCGTTTCACTGATCGTCTTTTTTCGACGAGATAAAGCGGTTTTGAAGAGTTTGAGAAATTTTCACAGCAACTCGTCGAATCGACGAAAATCGATTTATTTTATGATGTTTGGGTGGAGGAGAATAATTTAGAAGTATTTGAAAAGTTAAGTAAACCTATTTGTTTTTCAACCAGTTATAACCATATATCTGGGTTTTAGTCGTATAAGGCTTAATTGTCCAATATCTAAACATTGCCATATTTTTCAAAGTACTGTTCGAATCAACAAACTAATACTTTTATTCTCTTATCTGACCCGAAAAGGTAATTTTACAGCCATTCCTGAGTTTTTGCAAACATTTGACAATAGCAACTAACTTAAGCCACAAGTGTTTCACTGTTCGTTTCACTAATCGTCTTATTTCGGCAAGATAAAGTGGTTTTGACGAGTTTGAGAAATTTTCACATCAACTCGTCGAATCGACGAAAATCGATTTTGTTTTATGATGTTTGGGTGGAGGAGAATATTTAGAAGTATTTGAAAAGTTTAGTAAACCTATTTGTTTTTCAACCAGTTATAACCATACATCTGGGTTTTAGGCGTATAACGCTTAATTGTCCAATTTCTAAACATTGCCATATTTTTCAAAGTACTGCTCGAAAAAACCACCTAGTGCTTTTATTCTCTTCTCTGACCCGAAAAGATCATTTTAAAGCCATTCCCGAGTTTTCGTAAACATTGGAAAATTGCAACTAAATTAAGCCACAAGTGTTTCACTGTTCGTTTCACTAATCGTCTTATTTCGACGAGATAAAGCGGTTTTGACGAGTTTGAGAAATTTTCACAGCAACTCGTCGAATCGACGAAAACCGATTTGTTTTATGATGTTTGGGTGGAGGAGAACAATTTAGAAGTATTTGAAAAGTTTAGTAAACCTATTTGTTCTTAAGCCTGTTATAACCATACATCTGGGTTTTAGGCGTATAACGCTTAATTGTCCAATTTCTAAACATTGCCATATTTTTAAAAGTACTGTTCCAATCAACAAACTAATGGTTTTATTCTATAATCTGACCCGAAAAGATCATTTTACAGCCATTCCCGAGTTTTCGCAAACATTTAACTATTGCAACTAAATTAAGGCACAAGTGTTTCACTGTTCGTTTCACTAATCGTCTTATTTCGACGAGATAAAGCGGGTTTGACGAGTTTGAGAAATTTTCACAGCAACTCTTTGAATCGAGGAAAATCGAATTTTTTTATGATGTTTGGGTGGAGGAGGAATATTTAGAAGTATTTGAAAAGTTTAGTAAACCTATTTGATCTTCAACCAGTTATAAACATACATCTGGGTTTTAGGCATATAACGTTTAATTGTCCAAATTCTAAACATTGCCATAGTTTTTCAAAGTACTGCTCGAATAAAAAAACTAATGCTTTTATTCTCTTTTCTGACTCGAAAAGATCATTTTAAATCCATTTCCGAATTTTTGTAAACATTGGACAATTGCAACTAAATTAAGCCACAAGTGTTTCACTGTTCGTTTCATTGATCGTCTTATTTCGACGAGATAAACGGTTTTGACGAGTTTGAGAAATTTTCACAGCAACTCGTCGAATCGACGAAAATCGATTTGTTTTATGATGTTTGGGTGGAGGAGAACAATTTAGAAGTATTTGAAAAGTTTAGTAAACCTATTTGTTTTTCAACCAGTTATAACAATACATCTGGGTTTTAGACGTATAACGCTTAATTGTCCAATTTCTAAACATTGCCATATTTTTCAAAGTACTTCTCGAATCAAACAACTAATGCTTTTATTCTCATCTCTGACCCGAAAAGATCATTTTACAGCCATTCCCGAATTTTAGTAAACGTTGGATAATTGCAATTAACTGAAGCCATTTATGTTTCATTGTTCGTTTCACTGATCGTCTTATTTTGACGAGTTAAAGCTGTTTTGACGAGTTTGAGAAATTTTCACAGCAACTCTTTGAATCGAGGAAAATCGAATTTTTTTATGATGTTTGGGTGGAGGAGGAATATTTAGAAGTATTTGAAAAGTTTAGTAAACCTATTTGATCTTCAACTAGTTATAACCATACATCTGTGTTTTAGGCGTATAACGTTTAATTGTCCAATTTCTAAACATTGCCATATTTTTCAAAGTCCTGCTCGAATAAAAAAACAAATGCTTTTATTCTCTTGTCTGACTCGAAAAGATCATTTTAAATCCATTTCCGAATTTTTGTAAACATTGGAGAATTGCAACTAAATTAAGGCACAAGTGTTTCACTGGTCGTTTCACTGATCGTCTTATTTCGACGAGTTAAAGCGGTTTTGAAGAGTTTGAGAAATTTTTACAGCAACTCGTCCAATCGACGAAAATCGATTTGTTTTATGATGTTTGGGTAGAGGAGAACAATTTAGAAGTATTTGAAAAGTTTAGAAAACTTATTTGTTCTTCAACTAGTTATAACCATATATCTGTGTTTTAGGCCTATAACGTTTAATTGTCCAAATTCTAAACATTGCCATATTTTTCAAAGTACTGCTCCAATCAACAACTAATGGTTTTATTCTCTTCTCTGACCCGAAAAGGTAATTTTACAGCCATTCCCGAGTTTTGGCAAACATTGGACAATAGCAACTAACTTAAGCCACAAGTGTTTCACTGTTCGTTTCACTAATCGTCTTATTTCGACAAGATAAAGCGGTTATGACGAGTTTGAGAAATTTTCACAGCAACTCGTTGAATGGACGAAAATCGATTTGCTTTATGATGTTTGGGTGGAGGAGAACAATTTAGAAGTATTTGAAAAGTTTAGTAAACGTATTTGTTCTTCAACAAGTTATAACAATACATCTGGGTTTTAGGCGAATAACGCTTAATTGTCCAATTTCTAAACATTGCCATATTTTTAAAAGTACTGTTCGAATCAACAAACTAATGCTTTAATTCTCTTCTCTGACCGGAAAAGATCATTTTACAGCCATTCCCGAGTTTTCGCAAACATTGGACAATTTCAACTAACTTAAGCTACAAGTGTTTCACTGTTCGTTTCACTGATCGTCTTTTTTCGACGAGATAAAGCGGTTTTGAAGAGTTTGAGAAATTTTCACAGCAACTCGTCGAATCGACGAAAATCGATTTGTTTTATGATGTTTGGGTGGAGGAGAACAATTTAGAAGTATTTGAAAAGTCGAGTAAACCTATTTGTTTTTCAACCAGTTATAACCATATATCTGGGTTTTAGGCGTATAACGCTTAATTGTCTAATTTCTAAACATTGCCATATTTTTAAAAGTACTGTTCCAATCAACAAACTAATGGATTTATTCTATACTCTGACCCGAAAAGATAATTTTACAGCCATTCCCGAGTTTTCGCAAACATTTAACTATTGCAACTAAATTAAGGCACAAGTGTTTCACTGTTCGTTTCACTAATCGTCTTATTTCGACGAGATAAAGCGGGTTTGACGAGTTTGAGAAATTTTCACAGCAACTCTTTGAATATAGGAAAATCGAATTTTTTTAAGATGTTTGGGTGGAGGAGAACAATTTAGAAGTATTTGAAAAGTTGAGTAAACCTATTTGTTCTTCAACCAGTTATAACCATACATCTGGGTTTTAGGCGTATAACGCTTAATTGTCCAATTTCTAAAAATTTCCATATTTTTCAAAGTACAGCTCGAATCAATCAACTAATGCTTTTATTCTTTTCTCTGACCAGAAAAATTCATTTTACAGCCATTCCAGAGTATTCGCAAACATTGGAAAATTGCAACTAACTTAAGCCAAATGTGTTTCACTGTTCGTTTCACTAATTGTCTTATTTCGACGAGATAAAGCGGTTTTGACGAGTTTGAGAAATTTTCACAGCAACTCGTCGAATCGACGAAAATCGATTTGTTTTATGATGTTTGGGTGGAGGAGAACTATTTAGAAGTATTTGAAAAGTTGAGTAAACGTATTTGTTCTTCAACCAGTTATAACCATACATCTGGGTTTTAGGCGTATAACGCTTAATTGTCCAATTTCTAAACATTGCCATATTTTTCAAAGTACTGCTCGAATCAACCAACTAATGCTTTTATTCTATACTCTGACCCGAAAAGATCATTTTAAAGCCATTCCCGATTTTTCGCAAAGATTGCATAATTGCAACTAAGTTAAGCCACAAATGTTTCATTGTTCGTTTCACTGATCGTCTTATTTGGACGAGATAAATCGGTTTTGACGAGTTTGAGAAATTTTCACAGCAACTCGTCGAATCGACGAAAATCGATTTGTTTTATGATGTTTGGGTGGAGGAGAACTATTTAGAAGTATTTGAAAAGTTGAGTAAACCTATTTGTTTTTCAACCAGTTATAACCATACATCTGGGTTTTAGGCGTATAACGCTTAATTGTCCAATTTCTAAACATTGCCATATTTTTGAAAGTACTGCTCGAATCAATCAACTAATGGATTTATTCTATACTCTGACCCGAAAAGATCATTTTAAAGCCATTCCCCATTTTTCGCAAAGATTGGATAATTGCAACTAAGTTAAGCCACAAATGTTTCATTGTTCGTTTCACTGATCGTCTTATTTGGACGAGATAAAGCGGTTTTGACAAGTTTGAGAAATTTTCACAGCAACTCGTCGAATCGACGAAAATCGATTTATTTTATGATGTTTGGGTGGAGGAGAACAATTTAGAAGTATTTGAAAAGTTTAGTAAACCTATTTGATCTTCAACCAGTTATAAACATACATCTGGGTTTTAGGCATATAACGTTTAATTGTCCAAATTCAAAACATTGCCATATTTTTCAAAGTACTGCTCGAATAAAAAAACTAATGCTTTTATTCTCTTGTCTGACTCGAAAAGATCATTTTAAATCCATTTCCGAATTTTTGTAAACATTGGACAATTGCAACTAAGTTAAGCCACAAGTGTTTCACTGTTCGTTTCACTGATCGTCTTATTTCGACGAGATAAACGGTTTTGACGAGTTTGAGAAATTTTCACAGCAACTCGTCGAATCGACGAAAATCGATTTGTTTTATGATGTTTGGGTGGAGGAGAACAATTTAGGAGTATTTGAAAATTTTAGTAAACCTATTTGTTTTTCAACCAGTTATAACAATACATCTGGGTTTTAGACGTATAACGCTTAATTGTCCAATTTCTAAACATTGCCATATTTTTCAAAGTACTTCTCGAATCAAACAACTAATACTTTTATTCTCATCTCTGACCCGAAAAGATCATTTTACAGCCATTCCCGAATTTTAGTAAACGTTGGATAATTGCAATTAACTGAAGCCATTTATGTTTCATTGTTCGTTTCACTAATCGTCTTATTTGGACGAGATAAATCGGTTTTGACGAGTTTGAGAAATTTTCACAGCAACTCGTCGAATCGACGAAAATCGATTTGTTTTATGATGTTTGGGTGGAGGAGAACAATTTAGTAGCATTTGAAAAGTTTAGTAAACCTATTTGTTCTTCAACCAATTATAACAATACATCTGTGTTTTAGGCGCATAACGCTTAATTGTCGAATTTCTAAACATTGCCATATTTTTGAAAGTACTGCTCGAATCAACCAATTAATGCTTTTATTTATTTCTCTAACCCGAAAATATCATTTTACAGCCATTCCCGAGTTTACGCAAACATTGGACAATTGCAACAAACTTAAGCCACAAGTGTTTCACTGTTCGTTTCATAAATCGTCTTTTTTCGACGTGAAAAAGCGGTTTTGACGAGTTTTAGAAATTTTCACAGCACCTCGTCAAATCGACGAAAATCGATTTGTTTTATGATGTTTGGGTGGAGGAGAACAATTTAGAAGTATTAGAAAAGTTTAGTAAACCCATTTGATTTTCAACCAGTTATAACCATATATCTGGGTTTTAGGCCTCCAACGCTTAATTGTCCAATTTCTAAACATTGCCATATTTTTAAAAGTACTGTTCGAATTAACAAACTAATGGATTTATTCTCTTCTCTTATCCTAAAGGGTAATTTTACAGCCATTACCGAGTTTTGGGAAACATTGAACAATTGCAACTAACTTAAGCCACTAGTGTTTCACTGTTCGTTTCACTGATCGTCTTATTTCGACGAGATAAAGCGGTTTTGACGAGTTTGAGAAATTTTAACAGCAACTCGTTGAATCGACGAAAATCGATTTGTTTTATGATGTTTGGGTGGCGGAGAACAATTTAGAAGTATTTGAAAAGTTTAGTAAACGTATTTGTTCTTCAACCAGTTATAACCATAACGTTTGGATTTAGGCGTATAACGCTTAATTGTCTAATTTCTAAACATTGCCATATTTTACAAAGTACTGCTCGTATCAACTAAATAATGCTTTTATTCTCTTCTTAGACCCGAAAAGATCAATTTAAAGCCATTCCCGATTTTTTGCAATCATTGGAGAATTGCAACAAAATTAAGCCAGAAGTGTTTCAATGTTCGTTTCATTGATCGTCTTATTTCGAGGAGATAAAGCGGTTTTGACGAGTTTGAGAAATTTTCACAACAACTCGTCCAATCGACGAAAATCGATTTGTTTTATGATGTTTGGGTTGAGGAGAACAATTTAGAAGTATTTGAAAAGTTTAGTAAACCTATTTGTTTTTCAACCAGTTATAACCATACATCTGGGTTTTAGGCGTATAACGCTTAATTGTCCAATTTCTAAACATTGCCATATTTTTCAAAGTACTGCTCGAATCAACAACTAATGGTTTTATTCTCTTCTCTGACCCGAAAAGGTAATTTTACAGCCATTCCCGAGTTTTCGCAAGCATTGGAAAATTGCAACTAAATTAAGCCAAATATGTTTCACTGTTCGTTTCACCAATCGTCTTATTTGGACGAGATAAAGCGGTTTTGACGAGTTTGAGAAATTTTCACAGCAACTCGTCGAATCGACGAAAATCGATTTGTTTTATGATATTTGGGTGGAGGGGAACAATTTAGAAGTATTTGAAAAGTTTAGTAAACCTATTTGTTCTTCAACCAGTTATAACCATACATCTGGGTTTTAGGCGTATAATGCTTAATTGTCCAATTTCTATACATTGCCATATTTTTCAAAGTACTTCTCGAATAAACCAACTAATGCTTTTATTCTCTACCCTGATCCGAAAAGATCATTTTACAGCTATTCCCGAGTTTTCGTAAACATTGGAAAATTGCAACTAAATTAAGCCACAAGTGTTTCACTGTTCGTTTCACTAATCGTTTTATTTCGACGAGATAAAGCGGTTTTGACGAGTTTGAGAAATTTTCACAGCAACTCGTCGAATCGACGAAAACCGATTTGTTTTATGATGTTTGGGTGGAGGAGAACAATTTAGAAGTATTTGAAAAGTTGAGTAAACCTATTTGTTCTTCAGCCTGTTATAACCATACATCTGGGTTTTAGGCGTATAACGCTTAATTGTCCAATTTCTAAACATTGCCATATTTTTAAAAGTACTGTTCCAATCAACAAACTAATGGTTTCATTCTATACTCTGACCCGAAAAGATCATTTTACAGCCATTCCCGAGTTTTCGCAAACATTTAACTATTGCAACTAAATTAAGGCACAAGTGTTTCACTGTTCGTTTCACTAATCGTCTTATTTCGACGAGATAAAGCGGGTTTGACGAGTTTGAGAAATTTTCACAGCAACTCTTTGAATCGAGGAAAATCGAATTTTTTTATGATGTTTGGGTGGAGGAGGAATATTTAGAAGTATTTGAAAAGTTTAGTAAACCTATTTGATCTTCAACCAGTTATAAACATACATCTGGGTTTTAGGCATATAACGTTTAATTGTCCAAATTCTAAACATTGCCATAGTTTTTCAAAGTACTGCTCGAATAAAAAAACTAATGCTTTTATTCTCTTGTCTGACTCGAAAAGATCATTTTAAATCCATTTCCGAATTTTTGTAAACATTGGACAATTGCAACTAAATTAAGCCACAAGTGTTTCACTGTTCGTTTCATTGATCGTCTTATTTCGACGAGATAAAGCGGTTTTGACGAGTTTGAGAAATTTTCACAACAACTCGTCCAATCGACGAAAACCGATTTGTTTTATGATGTTTGGGTGGAGGAGAACAATTTAGAAGTATTTGAAAAGTTTAGTAAACCTATTTGTTCTTCAGCCTGTTATAACCATACATCTGGGTTTTAGGCGTATAACGCTTAATTGTCTAATTTCTAAACATTGCCATATTTTTAAAAGTACTGTTCCAATCAACAAACTAATGGATTTATTCTATACTCTGACCCGAAAAGATAATTTTACAGCCATTCCAGAGATTTCGCAAACATTGGAAAATTGCAACTAACTTAGGCCAAATATGTTTCACTGTTCGTTTCACCAATCATCTTATTTCGACAAGATAAAGCGGTTATGACGAGTTTGAGAAATTTTCACAGCAACTCGTTGAATCGACGAAAATCGATTTGCTTTATGATGTTTGGGTGGAGGAGAACAATTTAGAAGTATTTGAAAAGTTTAGTAAACCTATTTGTTCTTCAACAAGTTATAACAATACATCTGGGTTTTAGGCATATAACGTTTAATTGTCCAAATTCAAAACATTGCCATATTTTTCAAAGTACTGCTCGAATCAACCAACTAATGCTTTTATTCTCTTCTCTGACCAGAAAAATTCATTTTACAGCCATTACAGAGTTTTCGCAAACATTGGAAAATTGCAACTAACATAAGCCAAATATGTTTCACTGTTCGTTTCACCCATCGTCTTATTTCGACAAGATAAAGCGGTTTTGCGAGTTTGAGAAATTTTCACAGCAACTCGTCGAATCGACGAAAACCGATTTGTTTTATGATGTTTGGGTGGAGGAGAACAATTTAGAAGTATTTGAAAAGTTGAGTAAACGTATTTGTTCTTCAACCAGTTATAACCATACATCTGGGTTTTAGGCGTATAACGGTTAATTGTCCAATTTCTAAACATTGCCATATTTTTCAAAGTACTGCTCGAATCAATCAACTAATGGATTTATTCTATACTCTGACCCGAAAAGATCATTTTAAAGCCATTCCCGAGTTTTCGTAAACATTGGAAAATTGCAACTAAATTAAGCCACAAGTGTTTCACTGTTCGTTTCACTAATCGTCTTATTTCGACGAGATAAAGCGGGTTTGACGAGTTTGAGAAATTTTCACAGCAACTCTTTGAATCGAGGAAAATCGAATTTTTTTATGATGTTTGGGTGGAGGAGAACAATTTAGAAGTATTTGAAAAGTTTAGTAAACCTATTTGTTCTTCAACCAGTTATAACCATACATCTGGGTTTTAGGCGTATAACGCTTAATTGTCCAATTTCTAAAAATTTCCATATTTTTCAAAGTACAGCTCGAATCAATCAACTAATGCTTTTATTCTTTTCTCTGACCAGAAAAATTCATTTTACAGCCATTCCAGAGTATTCGCAAACATTGGAAAATTGCAACTAACTTAAGCCAAATGTGTTTCACTGTTCGTTTCACTAATTGTCTTATTTCGACGAGATAAAGCGGTTTTGACTAGTTTGAGAAATTTTCACAGCAACTCGTCGAATCGACGAAAATCGATTTGTTTTATGATGTTTGGGTGGAGGAGAACTATTTAGAAGTATTTGAAAAGTTGAGTAAACGTATTTGTTCTTCAACCAGTTATAACCATACATCTGGGTTTTAGGCGTATAACGCTTAATTGTCCAATTTCTAAACATTGCCATATTTTTGAAAGTACTGCTCGAATCAACAAACTAATGCTTTTATTCTATACTCTGACCCGAAAAGATCATTTTAAAGCCATTCCCGATTTTTCGCAAAGATTGCATAATTGCAACTAAGTTAAGCCACAAATGTTTCATTGTTCGTTTCACTGATCGTCTTATTTGGACGAGATAAATCGGTTTTGACGAGTTTGAGAAATTTTCACAGCAACTCGTCGAATTTAGGAAAATCGATTTGTTTTATGATGTTTGGGTGGAGGAGAACAATTTAGAAGTATTTGAAAAGTTTAGTAAACCTATTTGTTCTTCAACTAGTTATAACCATAGATCTGTGTTTTAGGCGAATAACTCTTAATTGTCCAAATTCTAAACATTGCCATATTTTCCAAAGTACTGCTCGAATCAATAACTAATGGTTTTATTCTCTTCTCTGACCCGAAAAGGTAATTTTACAGCCATTCCCGAGTTTTCGAAAGCATTGGAAAATTGCAACTAACTTAAGCCAAATATGTTTCACTGTTCGTTTCACCAATCGTCTTATTTCGACGAGATAAAGCGGTTTTGACGAGTTTGAGAAATTTTCACAGCAACACGTCGAATCGACGAAAATCGATTTTCTTTATGATGTTTGGGTGGAGGAGAACAATTTAGAAGTATTTGAAAAGTTTAGTAAACGTATTTGTTCTTCAACAAGTTATAACAATACATCTGGGTTTTAGGCGAATAACGCTTAATTGTCCAATTTCTAAACATTGCCATATTTTTAAAAGTACTGTTCGAATCAACAAACTAATGCTTTAATTCTCTTCTCTGACCGGAAAAGATCATTTTACAGCCATTCCCGAGTTTTCGCAAACATTGGACAATTGCAACTAACTTAAGCTACAAGTGTTTCACTGTTCGTTTCACTGATCGTCTTTTTTCGACGAGATAAAGCGGTTTTGAAGAGTTTGAGAAATTTTCACAACAACTCGTCGAATCGACGAAAATCAATTTATTTTATGATGTTTGGGTGGAGGAGAATATTTAGAAGTATTTGAAAAGTTTAGTAAACCTATTTGTTTTTCAACCAGTTATAACCATACATCTGGGTTTTAGGCGTATAACGCTTAATTGTCCAATTTCTAAACATTGCCATATTTTTCAAAGTACTGCTCAAAAAAACCACCTAGTGCTTTTATTCTATACTCTGACCCGAAAAGATCATTTTAAAGCCATTCCCGAGTTTTCGTAAAATTGGAAAATTGCAACTAAATTAAGCCACAAGTGTTTCACTGTTCGTTTCACTAATCGTCTTATTTCGTCGAGATAAAGCGGTTTTGACGAGTTTGAGAAATTTTCACAGCAACTCGTCGAATCGACGAAAACCGATTTGTTTTATGATGTTTGGGTGGAGGAGAACAATTTAGAAGTATTTGAAAAGTTTAGTAAACCTATTTGTTCTTAAGCCTGTTATAACCATACATCTGGGTTTTAGGCGTATAACGCTTAATTGTCCAATTTCTAAACATTGCCATATTTTTAAAAGTACTGTTCCAATCAACAAACTAATGGTTTTATTCTATACTCTGACCCGAAAAGATCATTTTACAGCCATTCCCGAGTTTTCGCAAACATTTAACTATTGCAACTAAATTAAGGCACAAGTGTTTCACTGTTCGTTTCACTAATCGTCTTATTTCGACGAGATAAAGCGGGTTTGACGAGTTTGAGAAATTTTCACAGCAACTCTTTGAATCGAGGAAAATCGAATTTTTTTATGATGTTTGGGTGGAGGAGGAATATTTAGAAGTATTTGAAAAGTTTAGTAAACCTATTTGATCTTCAACCAGTTATAAACATACATCTGGGTTTTAGGCATATAACGTTTAATTGTCCAAATTCTAAACATTGCCATAGTTTTTCAAAGTACTGCTCGAATAAAAAAACTAATGCTTTTATTCTCTTGTCTGACTCGAAAAGATCATTTTAAATCCATTTCCGAATTTTTGTAAACATTGGACAATTGCAACTAAATTAAGCCACAAGTGTTTCACTGTTCGTTTCATTGATCGTCTTATTTCGACGAGATAAACGGTTTTGACGAGTTTGAGAAATTTTCACAGCAACTCGTCGAATCGACGAAAATCGATTTGTTTTATGATGTTTGGGTGGAGGAGAACAATTTAGAAGTATTTGAAAAGTTTAGTAAACCTATTTGTTTTTCAACCAGTTATAACAATACATCTGGGTTTTAGACGTATAACGCTTAATTGTCCAATTTCTAAACATTGCCATATTTTTCAAAGTACTTCTCGAATCAAACAACTAATGCTTTTATTCTCATCTCTGACCCGAAAAGATCATTTTACAGCCATTCCCGAATTTTAGTAAACGTTGGATAATTGCAATTAACTGAAGCCATTTATGTTTCATTGTTCGTTTCACTGATCGTCTTATTTTGACGAGTTAAAGCTGTTTTGAAGAGTTTGAGAAATTTTCACAGTAACTCGTCGAATCGACGAAAATCGATTTGTTTTATGATGTTTGGGTGGAGGAGAACAATTTAGAAGTATTTGAAAAGTTTAGTAATCCTATTTGTACTTCAACTAGTTATAACCATACATCTGTGTTTTAGGCGTATAACGTTTAATTGTCCAATTTCTAAACATTGCCATATTTTTCAAAGTCCTGCTCGAATAAAAAAACAAATGCTTTTATTCTCTTGTCTGACTCGAAAAGATCATTTTAAATCCATTTCCGAATTTTTGTAAACATTGGAGAATTGCAACTAAATTAAGGCATAAGTGTTTCACTGGTCGTTTCACTGATCGTCTTATTTCGACGAGTTAAAGCGGTTTTGAAGAGTTTGAGAAATTTTTACAGCAACTCGTCCAATCGACGAAAATCGATTTGTTTTATGATGTTTGGGTAGAGGAGAACAATTTAGAAGTATTTGAAAAGTTTAGAAAACTTATTTGTTCTTCAACTAGTTATAACCATATATCTGTGTTTTAGGCCTATAACGTTTAATTGTCCAAATTCTAAACATTGCCATATTTTTCAAAGTACTGCTCCAATCAACAACTAATGGTTTTATTCTCTTCTCTGACCCGAAAAGGTAATTTTACAGCCATTCCCGAGTTTTGGCAAACATTGGACAATAGCAACTAACTTAAGCCACAAGTGTTTCACTGTTCGTTTCACTAATCGTCTTATTTCGACAAGATAAAGCGGTTATGACGAGTTTGAGAAATTTTCACAGCAACTCGTTGAATGGACGAAAATCGATTTGCTTTATGATGTTTGGGTGGAGGAGAACAATTTAGAAGTATTTGAAAAGTTTAGTAAACGTATTTGTTCTTCAACAAGTTATAACAATACATCTGGGTTTTAGGCGAATAACGCTTAATTGTCCAATTTCTAAACATTGCCATATTTTTAAAAGTACTGTTCGAATCAACAAACTAATGCTTTAATTCTCTTCTCTGACCGGAAAAGATCATTTTACAGCCATTCCCGAGTTTTCGCAAACATTGGACAATTTCAACTAACTTAAGCTACAAGTGTTTCACTGTTCGTTTCACTGATCGTCTTTTTTCGACGAGATAAAGCGGTTTTGAAGAGTTTGAGAAATTTTCACAGCAACTCGTCGAATCGACGAAAATCGATTTGTTTTATGATGTTTGGGTGGAGGAGAACAATTTAGAAGTATTTGAAAAGTTGAGTAAACCTATTTGTTTTTCAACCAGTTATAACCATATATCTGGGTTTTAGGCGTATAACGCTTAATTGTCTAATTTCTAAACATTGCCATATTTTTAAAAGTACTGTTCCAATCAACAAACTAATGGATTTATTCTATACTCTGACCCGAAAAGATATATTTACAGCCATTCCCGAGTTTTCGCAAACATTTAACTATTGCAACTAAATTAAGGCACAAGTGTTTCACTGTTCGTTTCACTAATCGTCTTATTTCGACGAGATAAAGCGGGTTTGACGAGTTTGAGAAATTTTCACAGCAACTCTTTGAATATAGGAAAATCGAATTTTTTTAAGATGTTTGGGTGGAGGAGAACAATTTAGAAGTATTTGAAAAGTTGAGTAAACCTATTTGTTCTTCAACCAGTTATAACCATACATCTGGGTTTTAGGCGTATAACGCTTAATTGTCCAATTTCTAAAAATTTCCATATTTTTCAAAGTACAGCTCGAATCAATCAACTAATGCTTTTATTCTTTTCTCTGACCAGAAAAATTCATTTTACAGCCATTCCAGAGTATTCGCAAACATTGGAAAATTGCAACTAACTTAAGCCAAATGTGTTTCACTGTTCGTTTCACTAATTGTCTTATTTCGACGAGATAAAGCGGTTTTGACGAGTTTGAGAAATTTTCACAGCAACTCGTCGAATCGACGAAAATCGATTGGTTTTATGATGTTTGGGTGGAGGAGAACTATTTAGAAGTATTTGAAAAGTTGAGTAAACGTATTTGTTCTTCAACCAGTTATAACCATACATCTGGGTTTTAGGCGTATAACGCTTAATTGTCTAATTTCTAAACATTGCCATATTTTTGAAAGTACTGCTCGAATCAACCAACTAATGCTTTTATTCTATACTCTGACCCGAAAAGATCATTTTAAAGCCATTCCCGATTTTTCGCAAAGATTGCATAATTGCAACTAAGTTAAGCCACAAATGTTTCATTGTTCGTTTCACTGATCGTCTTATTTGGACGAGATAAATCGGTTTTGACGAGTTTGAGAAATTTTCACAGCAACTCGTCGAATCGACGAAAATCGATTTGTTTTATGATGTTTGGGTGGAGGAGAACTATTTAGAAGTATTTGAAAAGTTGAGTAAACCTATTTGTTTTTCAACCAGTTATAACCATACATCTGGGTTTTAGGCGTATAACGCTTAATTGTCCAATTTCTAAACATTGCCATATTTTTCAAAGTACTGCTCGAATCAATCAACTAATGGATTTATTCTATACTCTGACCCGAAAAGATAATTTTACAGCCATTCCAGAGATTTCGCAAACATTGGAAAATTGCAACTAACTTAGGCCAAATATGTTTCACTGTTCGTTTCACCAATCATCTTATTTCGACAAGATAAAGCGGTTATGACGAGTTTGAGAAATTTTCACAGCAACTCGTTGAATCGACGAAAATCGATTTGCTTTATGATGTTTGGGTGGAGGAGAACAATTTAGAAGTATTTGAAAAGTTTAGTAAACCTATTTGTTCTTCAACAAGTTATAACAATACATCTGGGTTTTAGGCATATAACGTTTAATTGTCCAAATTCAAAACATTGCCATATTTTTCAAAGTACTGCTCGAATAAAAAAACTAATGCTTTTATTCTCTTGTCTGACTCGAAAAGATCATTTTAAATCCATTTCCGAATTTTTGTAAACATTGGACAATTGCAACTAAGTTAAGCCACAAGTGTTTCACTGTTCGTTTCACTGATCGTCTTATTTCGACGAGATAAACGGTTTTGACGAGTTTGAGAAATTTTCACAGCAACTCGTCGAATCGACGAAAATCGATTTGTTTTATGATGTTTGGGTGGAGGAGAACAATTTAGGAGTATTTGAAAAGTTTAGTAAACCTATTTGTTTTTCAACCAGTTATAACAATACATCTGGGTTTTAGACGTATAACGCTTAATTGTCCAATTTCTAAACATTGCCATATTTTTCAAAGTACTTCTCGAATCAAACAACTAATACTTTTATTCTCATCTCTGACCCGAAAAGATTATTTTACAGCCATTCCCGAATTTTAGTAAACGTTGGATAATTGCAATTAACTGAAGCCATTTATGTTTCATTGTTCGTTTCACTAATCGTCTTATTTGGACGAGATAAATCGGTTTTGACGAGTTTGAGAAATTTTCACAGCAACTCGTCGAATCGACGAAAATCGATTTGTTTTATGATGTTTGGGTGGAGGAGAACAATTTAGTAGCATTTGAAAAGTTTAGTAAACCTATTTGTTCTTCAACTAGTTATAACCATAGATCTGTGTTTTAGGCGCATAACGCTTAATTGTCCAATTTCTAAACATTGCCATATTTTTGAAAGTACTGCTCGAATCAACCAATTAATGCTTTTATTTATTTCTCTAACCCGAAAATATCATTTTACAGCCATTCCCGAGTTTACGCAAACATTGGACAATTGCAACAAACTTAAGCCACAAGTGTTTCACTGTTCGTTTCATAAATCGTCTTTTTTCGACGTGAAAAAGCGGTTTTGACGAGTTTTAGAAATTTTCACAGCACCTCGTCAAATCGACGAAAATCGATTTGTTTTATGATGTTTGGGTGGAGGAGAACAATTTAGAAGTATTAGAAAAGTTTAGTAAACCCATTTGATTTTCAACCAGTTATAACCATATATCTGGGTTTTAGGCCTCCAACGCTTAATTGTCCAATTTCTAAACATTGCCATATTTTTAAAAGTACTGTTCGAATTAACAAACTAATGGATTTATTCTCTTCTCTTATCCTAAAGGGTAATTTTACAGCCATTACCGAGTTTTGGGAAACATTGAACAATTGCAACTAACTTAAGCCACTAGTGTTTCACTGTTCGTTTCACTGATCGTCTTATTTCGACGAGATAAAGCGGTTTTGACGAGTTTGAGAAATTTTAACAGCAACTCGTTGAATCGACGAAAATCGATTTGTTTTATGATGTTTGGGTGGCGGAGAACAATTTAGAAGTATTTGAAAAGTTTAGTAAACGTATTTGTTCTTCAACCAGTTATAACCATAACGTTTGGATTTAGGCGTATAACGCTTAATTGTCTAATTTCTAAACATTGCCATATTTTACAAAGTACTGCTCGTATCAACTAAATAATGCTTTTATTCTCTTCTTAGAACTGAAAAGATCAATTTAAAGCCATTCCCGATTTTTTGCAATCATTGGAGAATTGCAACAAAATTAAGCCAGAAGTGTTTCAATGTTCGTTTCATTGATCGTCTTATTTCGAGGAGATAAAGCGGTTTTGACGAGTTTGAGAAATTTTCACAACAACTCGTCCAATCGACGAAAATCGATTTGTTTTATGATGTTTGGGTTGAGGAGAACAATTTAGAAGTATTTGAAAAGTTTAGTAAACCTATTTGTTTTTCAACCAGTTATAACCATACATCTGGGTTTTAGGCGTATAACGCTTAATTGTCCAATTTCTAAACATTGCCATATTTTTCAAAGTACTGCTCGAATCAAACAACTAATGCTTTTATTCTTTTCTCTGACCAGAAAAGATCATTTTACAGCCATTCCCGAATTTTAGTAAACGTTGGATAATTGCAATTAACTGAAGCCATTTATGTTTCATTGTTCGTTTCACTGATCGTCTTATTTCGACGAGTTAAAGCTGTTTTGAAGAGTTTGAGAAATTTTCACAGTAACTCGTCGAATCGACGAAAATCGATTTGTTTTATGATGTTTGGGTGGAGGAGAACAATTTAGAAGTATTTGAAAAGTTTAGTAATCCTATTTGTTCTTCAACCAGTTATAACCATACATCTGGGTTTTAGGCGTATAACGTTTAATTGTCCAATTTCTAAACATTGCCATATTTTTCAAAGTCCTGCTCGAATAAAAAAACAAATGCTTTTATTCTCTTGTCTGACTCGAAAAGATCATTTTAAATCCATTTCCGAATTTTTGTAAACATTGGAGAATTGCAACTAAATTTAGGCACAAGTGTTTCACTGGTCGTTTCACTGATCGTCTTATTTCGACGAGTTAAAGCGGTTTTGAAGAGTTTGAGAAATTTTTACAGCAACTCGTCCAATCGACGAAAATCGATTTGTTTTATGATGTTTGGGTAGAGGAGAACAATTTAGAAGTGTTTGAAAAGTTTAGAAAACTTATTTGTTCTTCAACTAGTTATAACCATATATCTGTGTTTTAGGCCTATAACGTTTAATTGTCCAAATTCTAAACATTGCCATATTTTTCAAAGTACTGCTCCAATCAACAACTAATGGTTTTATTCTCTTGTCTGACATGAAAAGGTAATTTTACAGCCATTCCCGAGTTTTGGCAAACATTGGACAATAGCAACTAACTTAAGCCACAAGTGTTTCACTGTTCGTTTCACTAATCGTCTTATTTCGACAAGATAAAGCGGTTATGACGAGTTTGAGAAATTTTCACAGCAACTCGTTGAATGGACGAAAATCGATTTGCTTTATGATGTTTGGGTGGAGGAGAACAATTTAGAAGTATTTGAAAAGTTTAGTAAACGTATTTGTTCTTCAACAAGTTATAACAATACATCTGGGTTTTAGGCGAATAACGCTTAATTGTCCAATTTCTAAACATTGCCATATTTTTAAAAGTACTGTTCGAATCAACAAACTAATGCTTTAATTCTCTTCTCTGACCGGAAAAGATCATTTTACAGCCATTCCCGAGTTTTCGCAAACATTGGACAATTGCAACTAACTTAAGCTACAAGTGTTTCACTGTTCGTTTCACTGATCGTCTTTTTTCGACGAGATAAAGCGGTTTTGAAGAGTTTGAGAAATTTTCACAGCAACTCGTCGAATCGACGAAAATCGATTTGTTTTATGATGTTTGGGTGGAGGAGAACAATTTAGAAGTATTTGAAAAGTTGAGTAAACCTATTTGTTTTTCAACCAGTTATAACCATATATCTGGGTTTTAGTCGTATAAGGCTTAATTGTCCAATATCTAAACATTGCCATATTTTTCAAAGTACTGTTCGAATCAACAAACTAATCCTTTTATTCACTTATCTGACCCGAAAAGGTAATTTTACAGCCATTCCTGAGTTTTTGCAAACATTTGACAATAGCAACTAACTTAAGCCACAAGTGTTTCACTGTTCGTTTCACTAATCGTCTTATTTCGGCAAGATAAAGTGGTTTTGACGAGTTTGAGAAATTTTCACAGCAACTCGTCGAATCGACGAAAATCGATTTTGTTTTATGATGTTTGGGTGGAGGAGAACAATTTAGAAATATTTGAAAAGTTTAGTAAACCTATTTGTTTTTCAACCAGTTATAACCATACATCTGGGTTTAGGCGTATAACGCTTAATTGTCCAATTTCTAAACATTGCCATATTTTTCAAAGTACTGCTCGAAAAAACCAACTAGTGCTTTTATTCTCTTCTCTGACCCGAAAAGATCATTTTAAAGCCATTCCCGAGTTTTCGTAAACATTGGAAAATTGCAACTAAATTAAGCCACAAGTGTTTCACTGTTCGTTTCACTAATCGTCTTATTTCGACGAGATAAAGCGGTTTTGACGAGTTTGAGAAATTTTCACAACAACTCGTCCAATCGACGAAAACCGATTTGTTTTATGATGTTTGGGTGGAGGAGAACAATTTAGAAGTATTTGAAAAGTTTAGTAAACCTATTTGTTCTTCAGCCTGTTATAACCATACATCTGGGTTTTAGGCGTATAACGCTTAATTGTCTAATTTCTAAACATTGCCATATTTTTAAAAGTACTGTTCCAATCAACAAACTAATGGATTTATTCTATACTCTGACCCGAAAAGATAATTTTACAGCCATTCCAGAGATTTCGCAAACATTGGAAAATTGCAACTAACTTAGGCCAAATATGTTTCACTGTTCGTTTCACCAATCATCTTATTTCGACAAGATAAAGCGGTTATGACGAGTTTGAGAAATTTTCACAGCAACTCGTTGAATCGACGAAAATCGATTTGCTTTATGATGTTTGGGTGGAGGAGAACAATTTAGAAGTATTTGAAAAGTTTAGTAAACCTATTTGTTCTTCAACAAGTTATAACAATACATCTGGGTTTTAGGCGAATAACGCTTAATTGTCCAATTTCTAAACATTGCCATATTTTTCAAAGTACTGCTCTAATCAACCAACTAATGCTTTTATTCTCTTCTCTGACCAGAAAAATTCATTTTACAGCCATTACAGAGTTTTCGCAAACATTGGAAAATTGCAACTAACATAAGCCAAATATGTTTCACTGTTCGTTTCACCCATCGTCTTATTTCGACAAGATAAAGCGGTTTTGCGAGTTTGAGAAATTTTCACAGCAACTCGTCGAATCGACGAAAACCGATTTGTTTTATGATGTTTGGGTGGAGGAGAACAATTTAGAAGTATTTGAAAAGTTGAGTAAACGTATTTGTTCTTCAACCAGTTATAACCATACATCTGGGTTTTAGGCGTATAACGGTTAATTGTCCAATTTCTAAACATTGCCATATTTTTCAAAGTACTGCTCGAATCAATCAACTAATGGATTTATTCTATACTCTGACCCGAAAAGATCATTTTAAAGCCTTTCCCGATTTTTCGTAAAGATTGGATAATTGCAACTAAGTTAAGCCACAAATGTTTCATTGTTCGTTTCACTGATCGTCTTATTTGGACGAGATAAAGCGGTTTTGACAAGTTTGAGAAATTTTCATAGCAACTCGTCGAATTGACGAAAATCGATTTGTTTTATGATGTTTGGGTGGAGGAGAACAATTTAGAAGTATTTGAAAAGTTTAGTAAACCTATTTGATCTTCAACCAGTTATAAACATACATCTGGGTTTTAGGCATATAACGTTTAATTGTCCAAATTCAAAACATTGCCATATTTTTCAAAGTACTGCTCGAATAAAAAAACTAATGCTTTTATTCTCTTGTCTGACTCGAAAAGATCATTTTAAATCCATTTCCGAATTTTTGTAAACATTGGACAATTGCAACTAAGTTAAGCCACAAGTGTTTCTCTGTTCGTTTCACTGATCGTCTTATTTCGACGAGATAAACGGTTTTGACGAGTTTGAGAAATTTTCACAGCAACTCGTCGAATCGACGAAAATCGATTTGTTTTATGATGTTTGGGTGGAGGAGAACAATTTAGAAGTATTTGAAAAGTTTAGTAAACCTATTTGTTTTTCAACCAGTTATAACAATACATCTGGGTTTTAGACGTATAACGCTTAATTGTCCAATTTCTAAACATTGCCATATTTTTCAAAGTACTTCTCGAATCAAACAACTAATACTTTTATTCTCATCTCTGACCCGAAAAGATCATTTTACAGCCATTCCCGAATTTTAGTAAACGTTGGATAATAGCAATTAACTGAAGCCATTTATGTTTCATTGTTCGTTTCACTAATCATCTTATTTGGACGAGATAAATCGGTTTTGACGAGTTTGAGAAATTTTCACAGCAACTCGTCGAATCGACGAAAATCGATTTGTTTTATGATGTTTGGGTGGAGGAGAACAATTTAGAAGTATTTGAAAAGTTTAGTAAACCTATTTGTTCTTCAACTAGTTATAACCATAGATCTGTGTTTTAGGCGAATAACGTTTAATTGTCCAAATTCTAAACATTGCCATATTTTTCAAAGTACTGCTCGAATCAACAACTAATGGTTTTATTCTCTTCTCTGACCCGAAAAGGTAATTTTACAGCCATTCCCGAGTTTTCGCAAGCATTGGAAAATTGCAACTAAATTAAGCCAAATATGTTTCACTGTTCGTTTCACCAATCGTCTTATTTGGACGAGATAAAGCGGTTTTGACGAGTTTGAGAAATTTTCACAGCAACTCGTCGAATCGACGAAAATCGATTTGTTTTATGATGTTTGGGTGGAGGAGAACAATTTAGAAGTATTTGAAAAGTTGAGTAAACCTATTTGTTCTTCAACCAGTTATAACCATACATCTGGGTTTTAGGCGTATAACGCTTAATTGTCCAATTTCTAAAAATTTCCATATTTTTCAAAGTACAGCTCGAATCAATCAACTAATGCTTTTATTCTTTTCTCTGACCAGAAAAATTCATTTTACAGCCATTCCAGAGTATTCGCAAACATTGGAAAATTGCAACTAACTTAAGCCAAATGTGTTTCACTGTTCGTTTCACTAATTGTCTTATTTCGACGAGATAAAGCGGTTTTGACGAGTTTGAGAAATTTTCACAGCAACTCGTCGAAACGACGAAAATCGATTTGTTTTATGATGTTTGGGTGGAGGAGAACTATTTAGAAGTATTTGAAAAGTTGAGTAAACGTATTTGTTCTTCAACCAGTTATAACCATACATCTGGGTTTTAGTCGTATAACGCTTAATTGTCCAATTTCTAAACATTGCCATATTTTTGAAAGTACTGCTCGAATCAACCAACTAATGGATTTATTCTATACTCTGACCCGAAAAGATCATTTTACAGCCATTCCCGATTTTTCGCAAAGATTGCATAATTGCAACTAAGTCAAGCCACAAATGTTTCATTGTTCGTTTCACTAATCGTCTTATTTGGACGAGATAAATCGGTTTTGACGAGTTTGAGAAATTTTAACAGCAACTCGTCGAATCGACGAAAATCGTTTTTTTTTATGATGTTTGGGTGGAGGAGAACAATTTAGTAGCATTTGAAAAGTTTGGTAAACCTATTTGTTCTTCAACTAGTTATAACCATACATCTGTGTTTTAGGCGCATAACGCTTAATTGTCGAATTTCTAAACATTGCCATATTTTTGAAAGTACTGCTCGAATCAACCAATTAATGCTTTTATTTATTTCTCTAACTGAAAATATCATTTTACAGCCATTCCCGAGTTTACGCAAACATTGGACAATTGCAACAAACTTAAGCCACAAGTGTTTCACTGTTCGTTTCATAAATCGTCTTTTTTCGACGTGAAAAAGCGGTTTTGACGAGTTTTAGAAATTTTCACAGCACCTCGTCAAATCGACGAAAATCGATTTGTTTTATGATGTTTGGGTGGAGGAGAACAATTTAGAAGTATTAGAAAAGTTTAGTAAACCCATTTGATTTTCAACCAGTTATAACCATATATCTGGGTTTTAGGACTCCAACGCTTAATTGTCCAATTTCTAAACATTGCCATATTTTTAAAAGTACTGTTCGAATTAACAAACTAATGGATTTATTCTCTTCTCTTATCCTAAAGGGTAATTTTACAGCCATTACCGAGTTTTGGGAAACATTGAACAATTGCAACTAACTTAAGCCACTAGTGTTTCACTGTTTGTTTCACTGATCGTCTTATTTCGACGAGATAAAGCGGTTTTGACGAGTTTGAGAAATTTTAACAGCAACTCGTTGAATCGACGAAAATCGATTTGTTTTATGATGTTTGGGTGGCGGAGAACAATTTAGAAGTATTTGAAAAGTTTAGTAAACGTATTTGTTCTTCAACCAGTTATAACCATAACTTTTGGATTTATGCGTATAACGCTTAATTGTCTAATTTCTAAACATTGCCATATTTTTTAAAGTACTGTTCCAATCAACAAACTAATGGATTTATTCTATACTCTGACCCGAAAAGATAATTTTACAGCCATTCCCGAGTTTTCGCAAACATTTAACTATTGCAACTAAATTAAGGCACAAGTGTTTCACTGTTCGTTTCACTAATCGTCTTATTTCGACGAGATAAAGCGGGTTTGACGAGTTTGAGAAATTTTCACAGCAACTCTTTGAATATGGGAAAATCGAATTTTTTTATGATGTTTGGGTGGAGGAGGACAATTTAGAAGTATTTGAAAAGTTGAGTAAACCTATTTGATCTTCAACCAGTTATAACCATACATCTGGGTTTTAGGCGTATAACGCTTAATTGTCCAATTTCTAAACATTGCCATATTTTTCAAAGTACAGCTCGAATCAATCAACTAATGCTTTTATTCTTTTCTCTGACTAGAAAAATTCTTTTTACAGCCATTCCAGAGATTTCGCAAACATTGGAAAATTGCAACTAACTTAGGCCAAATATGTTTCACTGTTCGTTTCACCAATCATCTTATTTCGACAAGATAAAGCGGTTATGACGAGTTTGAGAAATTTTCACAGCAACTCGTTGAATCGACGAAAATCGATTTGCTTTATGATGTTTGGGTGGAGGAGAACAATTTAGAAGTATTTGAAAAGTTTAGTAAACCTATTTGTTCTTCAACCAGTTATAACCATAACGTTTGGATTTAGGCGTATAACGCTTAATTGTCTAATTTCTAAACATTGCCATATTTTACAAAGTACTGCTCGTATCAACTAAATAATGCTTTTATTCTCTTCTTAGACCCGAAAAGATCAATTTAAAGCCATTCCCGATTTTTTGCAATCATTGGAGAATTGCAACAAAATTAAGCCAGAAGTGTTTAAATGTTCGTTTCATTGATCGTCTTATTTCGAGGAGATAAAGCGGTTTTGACGAGTTTGAGAAATTTTCACAACAACTCGTCCAATCGACGAAAATCGATTTGTTTTATGATGTTTGGGTAGAGGAGAACAATTTAGAAGTATTTGAAAAGTTTAGTAAACCTATTTGTTTTTCAACCAGTTATAACCATACATATGGGTTTTAGGCGTATAACGCTTAATTGTCCAATTTCTAAACATTGCCATATTTTTCAAAGTACTGCTCGAATCAACAACTAATGGTTTTATTCTCTTCTCTGACCCGAAAAGGTAATTTTACAGCCATTCCCGCGTTTTCGCAAGCATTGGAAAATTGCAACTAAATTAAGCCAAATATGTTTCACTGTTCGTTTCACCAATCGTCTTATTTGGACGAGATAAAGCGATTTTGATGAGTTTGAGAAATTTTCACAGCAACTCGTCGAATCGACGAAAATCGATTTGTTTTATGATATTTGGGTGGAGGGGAACAATTTAGAAGTATTTGAAAAGTTTAGTAAACCTATTTGTTCTTCAACCAGTTATAACCATATATCTGGGTTTTAGGCGTATAATGCTTAATTGTCCAATTTCTATACATTGCCATATTTTTCAAAGTACTTCTCGAATAAACCAACTAATGCTTTTATTCTCTACCCTGATCCGAAAAGATCATTTTACAGCTATTCCCGAGTTTTCGTAAACATTGGAAAATTGCAACTAAATTAAGCCACAAGTGTTTCACTGTTCGTTTCACTAATCGTTTTATTTCGACGAGATAAAGCGGTTTTGACGAGTTTGAGAAATTTTCACAGCAACTCGTCGAATCGACGAAAACCGATTTGTTTTATGATGTTTGGGTGGAGGAGAACAATTTAGAAGTATTTGAAAAGTTTAGTAAACCTATTTGTTCTTCAGCCTGTTATAACCATACATCTGGGTTTTAGGCGTATAACGCTTAATTGTCCAATTTCTAAACATTGCCATATTTTTAAAAGTACTGTTCCAATCAACAAACTAATGGTTTCATTCTATACTCTGACCCGAAAAGATCATTTTACAGCCATTCCCGAGTTTTCGCAAACATTTAACTATTGCAACAAAATTAAGGCACAAGTGTTTCACTGTTCGTTTCACTAATCGTCTTATTTCGACGAGATAAAGCGGGTTTGACGAGTTTGAGAAATTTTCACAGCAACTCTTTGAATCGAGGAAAATCGAATTTTTTTATGATGTTTGGGTGGAGGAGGAATATTTAGAAGTATTTGAAAAGTTTAGTAAACCTATTTGATCTTCAACCAGTTATAAACATACATCTGGGTTTTAGGCATATAACGTTTAATTGTCCAAATTCTAAACATTGCCATAGTTTTTCAAAGTACTGCTCGAATAAAAAAACTAATGCTTTTATTCTCTTGTCTGACTCGAAAAGATCATTTTAAATCCATTTCCGAATTTTTGTAAACATTGGACAATTGCAACTAAATTAAGCCACAAGTGTTTCACTGTTCGTTTCATTGATGGTCTTATTTCGACGAGATAAACGGTTTTGACGAGTTTGAGAAATTTTCACAGCAACTCGTCGAATGGACGAAAATCGATTTGTTTTATGATGTTTGGGTGGAGGAGAACAATTTAGAAGTATTTGAAAAGTTTAGTAAACCTATTTGTTTTTCAACCAGTTATAACAATACATCTGGGTTTTAGGCGTATAACGCTTAATTGTCCAATTTCTAAACATTGCCATATTTTTGAAAGTACTGCTCGAATCAAACAACTAATGCTTTTATTCTCATCTCTGACCCGAAAAGATCATTTTACAGCCATTCCCGAATTTTAGTAAACGTTGGATAATTGCAATTAACTGAAGCCATTTATGTTTCATTGTTCGTTTCACTGATGGTCTTATTTCGACGAGTTAAAGCTGTTTTGAAGAGTTTGAGAAATTTTCACAGTAACTCGTCGAATCGACGAAAATCGATTTGTTTTATGATGTTTGGGTGGAGGAGAACAATTTAGAAGTATTTGAAAAGTTTAGTAATCCTATTTGTTCTTCAACTAGTTATAACCATACATCTGTGTTTTAGGCGTATAACGTTTAATTGTCCAATTTCTAAACATTGCCATATTTTTCAAAGTCCTGCTCGAATAAAAAAACAAATGCTTTTATTCTCTTGTCTGACTCGAAAAGATCATTTTAAATCCATTTCCGAATTTTTGTAAACATTGGAGAATTGCAACTAAATTAAGGCACAAGTGTTTCACTGGTCGTTTCACTGATCGTCTTATTTCGACGAGTTAAAGCGGTTTTGAAGAGTTTGAGAAATTTTTACAGCAACTCGTCCAATCGACGAAAATCGATTTGTTTTATGATGTTTGGGTAGAGGAGAACAATTTAGAAGTATTTGAAAAGTTTAGAAAACTTATTTGTTCTTCAACTAGTTATAACCATATATCTGTGTTTTAGGCCTATAACGTTTAATTGTCCAAATTCTAAACATTGCCATATTTTTCAAAGTACTGCTCCAATCAACAACTAATGGTTTTATTCTCTTCTCTGACCCGAAAAGGTAATTTTACAGCCATTCCCGAGTTTTGGCAAACATTGGACAATAGCAACTAACTTAAGCCACAAGTGTTTCACTGTTCGTTTCACTAATCGTCTTATTTCGACAAGATAAAGCGGTTATGACGAGTTTGAGAAATTTTCACAGCAACTCGTTGAATGGACGAAAATCGATTTGCTTTATGATGTTTGGGTGGAGGAGAACAATTTAGAAGTATTTGAAAAGTTTAGTAAACG
Source organism: Heliopora coerulea (assembly GCA_030142905.1). Taxonomy (NCBI): domain Eukaryota; kingdom Metazoa; phylum Cnidaria; class Anthozoa; order Scleralcyonacea; family Helioporidae; genus Heliopora; species Heliopora coerulea. The sequence goes on along the minus strand of JASJOG010000114.1, from coordinate 372,838 downwards.
TATTTGTTCTTCAACAAGTTATAACAATACATCTGGGTTTTAGGCGAATAACGCTTCATTGTCCAATTTCTAAACATTGCCATATTTTTAAAAGTACTGTTCGAATCAACAAACTAATGCTTTAATTCTCTTCTCTGACCGGAAAAGATCATTTTACAGCCATTCCCGAGTTTTCGCAAACATTGGACAATTTCAACTAACTTAAGCTACAAGTGTTTCACTGTTCGTTTCACTGATCGTCTTTTTTCGACGAGATAAAGCGGTTTTGAAGAGTTTGAGAAATTTTCACAGCAACTCGTCGAATCGACGAAAATCGATTTGTTTTATGATGTTTGGGTGGAGGAGAACAATTTAGAAGTATTTGAAAAGTTGAGTAAACCTATTTGTTTTTCAACCAGTTATAACCATATATCTGGGTTTTAGTCGTATAAGGCTTAATTGTCCAATATCTAAACATTGCCATATTTTTCAAAGTACTGTTCGAATCAACAAACTAATACTTTTATTCTCTTATCTGACCCGAAAAGGTAATTTTACAGCCATTCCTGAGTTTTTGCAAACATTTGACAATAGCAACTAACTTAAGCCACAAGTGTTTCACTGTTCGTTTCACTAATCGTCTTATTTCGGCAAGATAAAGTGGTTTTGACGAGTTTGAGAAATTTTCACAGCAACTCGTCGAATCGACGAAAATCGATTTTGTTTTATGATGTTTGGGTGGAGGAGAATATTTAGAAGTATTTGAAAAGTTTAGTAAACCTATTTGTTTTTCAACCAGTTATAACCATACATCTGGGTTTAGGCGTATAACGCTTAATTGTCCAATTTCTAAACATTGCCATATTTTTCAAAGTACTGCTCGAAAAAACCAACTAGTGCTTTTATTCTCTTCTCTGACCCGAAAAGATCATTTTAAAGCCATTCCCGAGTTTTCGTAAACATTGGAAAATTGCAACTAAATTAAGCCACAAGTGTTTCACTGTTCGTTTCACTAATCGTCTTATTTCGACGAGATAAAGCGGTTTTGACGAGTTTGAGAAATTTTCACAACAACTCGTCCAATCGACGAAAACCGATTTGTTTTATGATGTTTGGGTGGAGGAGAACAATTTAGAAGTATTTGAAAAGTTTAGTAAACCTATTTGTTCTTCAGCCTGTTATAACCATACATCTGGGTTTTAGGCGTATAACGCTTAATTGTCTAATTTCTAAACATTGCCATATTTTTAAAAGTACTGTTCCAATCAACAAACTAATGGATTTATTCTATACTCTGACCCGAAAAGATAATTTTACAGCCATTCCAGAGATTTCGCAAACATTGGAAAATTGCAACTAACTTAGGCCAAATATGTTTCACTGTTCGTTTCACCAATCATCTTATTTCGACAAGATAAAGCGGTTATGACGAGTTTGAGAAATTTTCACAGCAACTCGTTGAATCGACGAAAATCGATTTGCTTTATGATGTTTGGGTGGAGGAGAACAATTTAGAAGTATTTGAAAAGTTTAGTAAACCTATTTGTTCTTCAACAAGTTATAAAAATACATCTGGGTTTTAGGCGAATAACGCTTAATTGTCCAATTTCTAAACATTGCCATATTTTTCAAAGTACTGCTCGAATAAAAAAACAAATGCTTTTATTCTCTTGTCTGACTCGAAAAGATCATTTTAAATCCATTTCCGAATTTTTGTAAACATTGGAGAATTGCAACTAAATTAAGGCACAAGTGTTTCACTGGTCGTTTCACTGATCGTCTTATTTCGACGAGTTAAAGCGGTTTTGAAGAGTTTGAGAAATTTTTACAGCAACTCGTCCAATCGACGAAAATCGATTTGTTTTATGATGTTTGGGTAGAGGAGAACAATTTAGAAGTATTTGAAAAGTTTAGAAAACTTATTTGTTCTTCAACTAGTTATAACCATATATCTGTGTTTTAGGCCTATAACGTTTAATTGTCCAAATTCTAAACATTGCCATATTTTTCAAAGTACTGCTCCAATCAACAACTAATGGTTTTATTCTCTTCTCTGACCCGAAAAGGTAATTTTACAGCCATTCCCGAGTTTTGGCAAACATTGGACAATAGCAACTAACTTAAGCCACAAGTGTTTCACTGTTCGTTTCACTAATCGTCTTATTTCGACAAGATAAAGCGGTTATGACGAGTTTGAGAAATTTTCACAGCAACTCGTTGAATGGACGAAAATCGATTTGCTTTATGATGTTTGGGTGGAGGAGAACAATTTAGAAGTATTTGAAAAGTTTAGTAAACGTATTTGTTCTTCAACAAGTTATAACAATACATCTGGGTTTTAGGCGAATAACGCTTAATTGTCCAATTTCTAAACATTGCCATATTTTTAAAAGTACTGTTCGAATCAAAAAACTAATGCTTTAATTCTCTTCTCTGACCGGAAAAGATCATTTTACAGCCATTCCCGAGTTTTCGCAAACATTGGACAATTTCAACTAACTTAAGCTACAAGTGTTTCACTGTTCGTTTCACTGATCGTCTTTTTTCGACGAGATAAAGCGGTTTTGAAGAGTTTGAGAAATTTTCACAGCAACTCGTCGAATCGACGAAAATCGATTTGTTTTATGATGTTTGGGTGGAGGAGAACAATTTAGAAGTATTTGAAAAGTTGAGTAAACCTATTTGTTTTTCAACCAGTTATAACCATATATCTGGGTTTTAGTCGTATAAGGCTTAATTGTCCAATATCTAAACATTGCCATATTTTTCAAAGTACTGTTCGAATCAACAAACTAATACTTTTATTCTCTTATCTGACCCGAAAAGGTAATTTTACAGCCATTCCTGAGTTTTTGCAAACATTTGACAATAGCAACTAACTTAAGCCACAAGTGTTTCACTGTTCGTTTCACTAATCGTCTTATTTCGGCAAGATAAAGTGGTTTTGACGAGTTTGAGAAATTTTCACAGCAACTCGTCGAATCGACGAAAATCGATTTTGTTTTATGATGTTTGGGTGGAGGAGAACAATTTAGAAATATTTGAAAAGTTTAGTAAACCTATTTGTTTTTCAACCAGTTATAACCATACATCTGGGTTTAGGCGTATAACGCTTAATTGTCCAATTTCTAAACATTGCCATATTTTTCAAAGTACTGCTCGAAAAAACCAACTAGTGCTTTTATTCTCTTCTCTGACCCGAAAAGATCATTTTAAAGCCATTCCCGAGTTTTCGTAAACATTGGAAAATTGCAACTAAATTAAGCCACAAGTGTTTCACTGTTCGTTTCACTAATCGTCTTATTTCGACGAGATAAAGCGGTTTTGACGAGTTTGAGAAATTTTCACAACAACTCGTCCAATCGACGAAAACCGATTTGTTTTATGATGTTTGGGTGGAGGAGAACAATTTAGAAGTATTTGAAAAGTTTAGTAAACCTATTTGTTCTTCAGCCTGTTATAACCATACATCTGGGTTTTAGGCGTATAACGCTTAATTGTCTAATTTCTAAACATTGCCATATTTTTAAAAGTACTGTTCCAATCAACAAACTAATGGATTTATTCTATACTCTGACCCGAAAAGATAATTTTACAGCCATTCCAGAGATTTCGCAAACATTGGAAAATTGCAACTAACTTAGGCCAAATATGTTTCACTGTTCGTTTCACCAATCATCTTATTTCGACAAGATAAAGCGGTTATGACGAGTTTGAGAAATTTTCACAGCAACTCGTTGAATCGACGAAAATCGATTTGCTTTATGATGTTTGGGTGGAGGAGAACAATTTAGAAGTATTTGAAAAGTTTAGTAAACCTATTTGTTCTTCAACAAGTTATAACAATACATCTGGGTTTTAGGCGAATAACGCTTAATTGTCCAATTTCTAAACATTGCCATATTTTTCAAAGTACTGCTCGAATAAAAAAACAAATGCTTTTATTCTCTTGTCTGACTCGAAAAGATCATTTTAAATCCATTTCCGAATTTTTGTAAACATTGGAGAATTGCAACTAAATTAAGGCACAAGTGTTTCACTGGTCGTTTCACTGATCGTCTTATTTCGACGAGTTAAAGCGGTTTTGAAGAGTTTGAGAAATTTTCACAGCAACTCGTCGAATCGACGAAAACCGATTTGTTTTATGATGTTTGGGTGGAGGAGAACAATTTAGAAGTATTTGAAAAGTTGAGTAAACGTATTTGTTCTTCAACCAGTTATAACCATACATCTGGGTTTTAGGCGTATAACGCTAAATTGTCCAATTTCTAAACATTGCCATATTTTTCAAAGTACTGCTCGAATCAATCAACTAATGGATTTATTCTATACTCTGACCCGAAAAGATCATTTTAAAGCCTTTCCCGATTTTTCGTAAAGATTGGATAATTGCAACTAAGTTAAGCCACAAATGTTTCATTGTTCGTTTCACTGATCGTCTTATTTGGACGAGATAAAGCGGTTTTGACAAGTTTGAGAAATTTTCACAGCAACTCGTCGAATTGACGAAAATCGATTTGTTTTATGATGTTTGGGTGGAGGAGAACAATTTAGAAGTATTTGAAAAGTTTAGTAAACCTATTTGATCTTCAACCAGTTATAAACATACATCTGGGTTTTAGGCATATAACGTTTAATTGTCCAAATTCAAAACATTGCCATATTTTTCAAAGTACTGCTCGAATAAAAAAACTAATGCTTTTATTCTCTTGTCTGACTCGAAAAGATCATTTTAAATCCATTTCCGAATTTTTGTAAACATTGGACAATTGCAACTAAGTTAAGCCACAAGTGTTTCTCTGTTCGTTTCACTGATCGTCTTATTTCGACGAGATAAACGGTTTTGACGAGTTTGAGAAATTTTCACAGCAACTCGTCGAATCGACGAAAATCGATTTGTTTTATGATGTTTGGGTGGAGGAGAACAATTTAGAAGTATTTGAAAAGTTTAGTAAACCTATTTGTTTTTCAACCAGTTATAACAATACATCTGGGTTTTAGACGTATAACGCTTAATTGTCCAATTTCTAAACATTGCCATATTTTTCAAAGTACTTCTCGAATCAAACAACTAATACTTTTATTCTCATCTCTGACCCGAAAAGATCATTTTACAGCCATTCCCGAATTTTAGTAAACGTTGGATAATAGCAATTAACTGAAGCCATTTATGTTTCATTGTTCGTTTCACTAATCATCTTATTTGGACGAGATAAATCGGTTTTGACGAGTTTGAGAAATTTTCACAGCAACTCGTCGAATCGACGAAAATCGATTTGTTTTATGATGTTTGGGTGGAGGAGAACAATTTAGAAGTATTTGAAAAGTTTAGTAAACCTATTTGTTCTTCAACTAGTTATAACCATAGATCTGTGTTTTAGGCGAATAACGTTTAATTGTCCAAATTCTAAACATTGCCATATTTTTCAAAGTACTGCTCGAATCAACAACTAATGGTTTTATTCTCTTCTCTGACCCGAAAAGGTAATTTTACAGCCATTCCCGAGTTTTCGCAAGCATTGGAAAATTGCAACTAAATTAAGCCAAATATGTTTCACTGTTCGTTTCACCAATCGTCTTATTTGGACGAGATAAAGCGGTTTTGACGAGTTTGAGAAATTTTCACAGCAACTCGTCGAATCGACGAAAATCGATTTGTTTTATGATGTTTGGGTGGAGGAGAACAATTTAGAAGTATTTGAAAAGTTGAGTAAACCTATTTGTTCTTCAACCAGTTATAACCATACATCTGGGTTTTAGGCGTATAACGCTTAATTGTCCAATTTCTAAAAATTTCCATATTTTTCAAAGTACAGCTCGAATCAATCAACTAATGCTTTTATTCTTTTCTCTGACCAGAAAAATTCATTTTACAGCCATTCCAGAGTATTCGCAAACATTGGAAAATTGCAACTAACTTAAGCCAAATGTGTTTCACTGTTCGTTTCACTAATTGTCTTATTTCGACGAGATAAAGCGGTTTTGACGAGTTTGAGAAATTTTCACAGCAACTCGTCGAAACGACGAAAATCGATTTGTTTTATGATGTTTGGGTGGAGGAGAACTATTTAGAAGTATTTGAAAAGTTGAGTAAACGTATTTGTTCTTCAACCAGTTATAACCATACATCTGGGTTTTAGGCGTATAACGCTTAATTGTCCAATTTCTAAACATTGCCATATTTTTGAAAGTACTGCTCGAATCAACCAACTAATGGATTTATTCTATACTCTGACCCGAAAAGATCATTTTACAGCCATTCCCGATTTTTCGCAAAGATTGCATAATTGCAACTAAGTCAAGCCACAAATGTTTCATTGTTCGTTTCACTAATCGTCTTATTTGGACGAGATAAATCGGTTTTGACGAGTTTGAGAAATTTTAACAGCAACTCGTCGAATCGACGAAAATCGTTTTTTTTTATGATGTTTGGGTGGAGGAGAACAATTTAGTAGCATTTGAAAAGTTTGGTAAACCTATTTGTTCTTCAACTAGTTATAACCATACATCTGTGTTTTAGGCGCATAACGCTTAATTGTCGAATTTCTAAACATTGCCATATTTTTGAAAGTACTGCTCGAATCAACCAATTAATGCTTTTATTTATTTCTCTAACTGAAAATATCATTTTACAGCCATTCCCGAGTTTACGCAAACATTGGACAATTGCAACAAACTTAAGCCACAAGTGTTTCACTGTTCGTTTCATAAATCGTCTTTTTTCGACGTGAAAAAGCGGTTTTGACGAGTTTTAGAAATTTTCACAGCACCTCGTCAAATCGACGAAAATCGATTTGTTTTATGATGTTTGGGTGGAGGAGAACAATTTAGAAGTATTAGAAAAGTTTAGTAAACCCATTTGATTTTCAACCAGTTATAACCATATATCTGGGTTTTAGGACTCCAACGCTTAATTGTCCAATTTCTAAACATTGCCATATTTTTAAAAGTACTGTTCGAATTAACAAACTAATGGATTTATTCTCTTCTCTTATCCTAAAGGGTAATTTTACAGCCATTACCGAGTTTTGGGAAACATTGAACAATTGCAACTAACTTAAGCCACTAGTGTTTCACTGTTCGTTTCACTGATCGTCTTATTTCGACGAGATAAAGCGGTTTTGACGAGTTTGAGAAATTTTAACAGCAACTCGTTGAATCGACGAAAATCGATTTGTTTTATGATGTTTGGGTGGCGGAGAACAATTTAGAAGTATTTGAAAAGTTTAGTAAACGTATTTGTTCTTCAACCAGTTATAACCATAACTTTTGGATTTATGCGTATAACGCTTAATTGTCTAATTTCTAAACATTGCCATATTTTTAAAAGTACTGTTCCAATCAACAAACTAATGGATTTATTCTATACTCTGACCCGAAAAGATAATTTTACAGCCATTCCCGAGTTTTCGCAAACATTTAACTATTGCAACTAAATTAAGGCACAAGTGTTTCACTGTTCGTTTCACTAATCGTCTTATTTCGACGAGATAAAGCGGGTTTGACGAGTTTGAGAAATTTTCACAGCAACTCTTTGAATATAGGAAAATCGAATTTTTTTATGATGTTTGGGTGGAGGAGGACAATTTAGAAGTATTTGAAAAGTTGAGTAAACCTATTTGATCTTCAACCAGTTATAACCATACATCTGGGTTTTAGGCGTATAACGCTTAATTGTCCAAATTCTAAACATTGCCATATTTTTCAAAGTACAGCTCGAATCAATCAACAAATGCTTTTATTCTTTTCTCTGACTAGAAAAATTCTTTTTACAGCCATTCCAGAGATTTCGCAAACATTGGAAAATTGCAACTAACTTAGGCCAAATATGTTTCACTGTTCGTTTCACCAATCATCTTATTTCGACAAGATAAAGCGGTTTTGACGAGTTTGAGAAATTTTCACAGCAACTCGTTGAATCGACGAAAATCGATTTGTTTTATGATGTTTGGGTGGAGGAGAACAATTTAGAAGTATTTGAAAAGTTTAGTAAACCTATTTGTTCTTCAACAAGTTATAACAATACATCTGGGTTTTAGGCGAATAACGCTTAATTGTCCAATTTCTAAACATTGCCATATTTTTCAAAGTACTGCTCGAATCAACCAACTAATGCTTTTATTCTCTTCTCTGACCAGAAAAATTCATTTTACAGCCATTCCCGAATTTTAGTAAACGTTGGATAATTGCAATTAACTGAAGCCATTTATGTTTCACTGTTCGTTTCACTGATCGTCTTATTTCGACGAGTTAAAGCTGTTTTGACGAGTTTGAGAAATTTTCACAGTAACTCGTCGAATCGACGAAAATCGATTTGTTTTATGATGTTTGGGTGGAGGAGAACAATTTAGAAGTATTTGAAAAGTTGAGTAAACCTATTTGTTCTTCAACAAGTTATAACTATACATCTGGGTTTTAGGCGTATAACGCTTAATTGTCCAATTTCTATACATTGCCATATTTTTCAAAGTACTGTTCAAATCATCCAACTAATGCTTTTATTCTCTTGTCTGACTCGAAAAGATCATTTTACAGCCATTCCCGAGTTTTCGCAAACATTGGACAATTGCAACTAAGTTTAGCCATTAGTGTTTCACTGTTCGTTTCACTGATCGTCTTATTTCGAGGAGATAAAGCGGTTTTGACGAGTTTGAGAAATTTTCACAGTAACTCGTCGAATCGACGAAAATCGATTTGTTTTATGATGTTTGGGTGGAGGGGAACAATTTAGAAGTATTTGAAAAGTTTAGTAAAACTATTTGTTTTTAAGCCAGTTATAACCATGCATCTGGGTTTTAGTCGTATAACGCTTAATTGTTCAAATTCTAAACATTGCCGTATTTTTGAAAGTACAGCTCGAATCAACCAACTAATGCTTTTATTCTCTTCTCTGACCAGAAAAATTCATTTTAAAGCTATTCCAGAGTTTTCGCAAACATTGGACAATTGCAACTTGCTTAAGCCACAAGTGTTTCACTGTTTGTTTCACTGATCGTCTTATTTCGACGAGATAAAGCGGTTTTGACGAGTTTGAGAAATTTTCACAGCAACTCGTCGAAACGACGAAAATCGATTTGTTTTATGATGTTTGGGTGGAGGAGAACAATTTAGAAGTATTTGAAAAGTTTAGTAAACCTATTTGTTTTTCAACCAGTTATAACCATACATCTGGGTTTTAGGCGTATAACGCTTAATTGTCCAATTTCTAAACATTGCCATATTTTTCAAAGTACTGCTCGAATCAATCAACTAATGGATTTATTCTATACTCTGACCCGAAAAGATCATTTTAAAGCCATTCCCGATTTTTCGCAAAGATTGGATAATTGCAACTAAGTTAAGCCACAAATGTTTCATTGCTGATCGTCTTATTTGGACGAGATAAAGCGGTTTTGACAAGTTTGAGAAATTTTCACAGCAACTCGTCGAATCGACGAAAATCGATTTATTTTATGATGTTTGGGTGGAGGAGAACAATTTAGAAGTATTTGAAAAGTTTAGTAAACCTATTTGATCTTCAACCAGTTATAAACATACATCTGGGTTTTAGGCATATAACGTTTAATTGTCCAAATTCAAAACATTGCCATATTTTTCAAAGTACTGCTCGAATAAAAAAACTAATGCTTTTATTCTCTTGTCTGACTCGAAAAGATCATTTTAAATCCATTTCCGAATTTTTGTAAACATTGGACAATTGCAACTAAGTTAAGCCACAAGTGTTTCACTGTTCGTTTCACTGATCGTCTTATTTCGACGAGATAAACGGTTTTGACGAGTTTGAGAAATTTTCACAGCAACTCGTCGAATCGACGAAAATCGATTTGTTTTATGATGTTTGGGTGGAGGAGAACAATTTAGAAGTATTTGAAAATTTTAGTAAACCTATTTGTTTTTCAACCAGTTATAACAATACATCTGGGTTTTAGACGTATAACGCTTAATTGTCCAATTTCTAAACATTGCCATATTTTTCAAAGTACTTCTCGAATCAAACAACTAATACTTTTATTCTCATCTCTGACCCGAAAAGATCATTTTACAGCCATTCCCGAATTTTAGTAAACGTTGGATAATTGCAATTAACTGAAGCCATTTATGTTTCATTGTTCGTTTCACTAATCATCTTATTTCGACAAGTTAAAGCGGTTTTGAAGAGTTTGAGAAATTTTCACAGCAACTCGTCGAATCGACGAAAATCGATTTGTTTTATGATGTTTGGGTGGAGGAGAACAATTTAGAAGTATTTGAAAAGTTTAGTAAACCTATTTGTTCTTCAACTAGTTATAACCATAGATCTGTGTTTTAGGCGAATAACGTTTAATTGTCCAAATTCTAAACATTGCCATATTTTTCAAAGTACTGCTCGAATCAACAACTAATGGTTTTATTCTCTTCTCTGACCCGAAAAGGTAATTTTACAGCCATTCCCGAGTTTTCGCAAGCATTGGAAAATTGCAACTAAATTAAGCCAAATATGTTTCACTGTTCGTTTCACCAATCGTCTTATTTCGACGAGATAAAGCGGTTTTGACGAGTTTGAGAAATTTTCACAGCAACTCGTCGAATCGACGAAAATCGATTTGTTTTATGATGTTTGGGTGGAGGAGAACAATTTAGAAGTATTTGAAAAGTTGAGTAAACCTATTTGTTCTTCAACCAGTTATAACCATACATCTGGGTTTTAGGCGTATAACGCTTAATTGTCCAATTTCTAAAAATTTCCATATTTTTCAAAGTACAGCTCGAATCAATCAACTAATGCTTTTATTCTTTTCTCTGACCAGAAAAATTCATTTTACAGCCATTCCAGAGTATTCGCAAACATTGGAAAATTGCAACTAACTTAAGCCAAATGTGTTTCACTGTTCGTTTCACTAATTGTCTTATTTCGACGAGATAAAGCGGTTTTGACGAGTTTGAGAAATTTTCACAGCAACTCGTCGAATCGACGAAAATCGATTTGTTTTATGATGTTTGGGTGGAGGAGAACTATTTAGAAGTATTTGAAAAGTTGAGTAAACGTATTTGTTCTTCAACCAGTTATAACCATACATCTGGGTTTTAGGCGTATAACGCTTAATTGTCCAATTTCTAAACATTGCCATATTTTTGAAAGTACTGCTCGAATCAACCAACTAATGGATTTATTCTATACTCTGACCCGAAAAGATCATTTTACAGCCATTCCCGATTTTTCGCAAAGATTGCATAATTGCAACTAAGTCAAGCCACAAATGTTTCATTGTTCGTTTCACTGATCGTCTTATTTGGACGAGATAAATCGGTTTTGACGAGTTTGAGAAATTTTCACAGCAACTCGTCGAATCGACGAAAATCGATTTGTTTTATGATGTTTGGGTGGAGGAGAACAATTTAGAAGTATTTGAAAAGTTTGGTAAACCTATTTGTTCTTCAACTAGTTATAACCATACATCTGTGTTTTAGGCGCATAACGCTTAATTGTCGAATTTCTAAACATTGCCATATTTTTGAAAGTACTGCTCGAATCAACCAATTAATGCTTTTATTTATTTCTCTAACTGAAAATATCATTTTACAGCCATTCCCGAGTTTACGCAAACATTGGACAATTGCAACAAACTTAAGCCACAAGTGTTTCACTGTTCGTTTCATAAATCGTCTTATTTCGACGAGATAAAGCGGTTTTGACGAGTTTTAGAAATTTTCACAGCACCTCGTCAAATCGACGAAAATCGATTTGTTTTATGATGTTTGGGTGGAGGAGAACAATTTAGAAGTATTTGAAAAGTTTAGTAAACCCATTTGATTTTCAACCAGTTATAACCATATATCTGGGTTTTAGGACTCCAACGCTTAATTGTCCAATTTCTAAACATTGCCATATTTTTAAAAGTACTGTTCGAATTAACAAACTAATGGATTTATTCTCTTCTCTTATCCTAAAGGGTAATTTTACAGCCATTACCGAGTTTTGGGAAACATTGAACAATTGCAACTAACTTAAGCCACTAGTGTTTCACTGTTCGTTTCACTGATCGTCTTATTTCGACGAGATAAAGCGGTTTTGACGAGTTTGAGAAATTTTCACAGCAACTCGTCGAATCGACGAAAATCGATTTGTTTTATGATGTTTGGGTGGAGGAGAACAATTTAGAAGTATTTGAAAAGTTTAGTAAACCTATTTGTTCTTCAACCAGTTATAACCATAACTTTTGGATTTATGCGTATAACGCTTAATTGTCTAATTTCTAAACATTGCCATATTTTTAAAAGTACTGTTCCAATCAACAAACTAATGGATTTATTCTATACTCTGACCCGAAAAGATAATTTTACAGCCATTCCCGAGTTTTCGCAAACATTTAACTATTGCAACTAAATTAAGGCACAAGTGTTTCACTGTTCGTTTCACTAATCGTCTTATTTCGACGAGATAAAGCGGGTTTGACGAGTTTGAGAAATTTTCACAGCAACTCTTTGAATATAGGAAAATCGATTTGTTTTATGATGTTTGGGTGGAGGAGAACAATTTAGAAGTATTTGAAAAGTTGAGTAAACCTATTTGTTCTTCAACCAGTTATAACCATACATCTGGGTTTTAGGCGTATAACGCTTAATTGTCCAATTTCTAAACATTGCCATATTTTTCAAAGTACAGCTCGAATCAATCAACTAATGCTTTTATTCTTTTCTCTGACTAGAAAAATTCTTTTTACAGCCATTCCAGAGATTTCGCAAACATTGGAAAATTGCAACTAACTTAGGCCAAATATGTTTCACTGTTCGTTTCACTGATCGTCTTATTTCGACAAGATAAAGCGGTTTTGACGAGTTTGAGAAATTTTCACAGCAACTCGTCGAATCGACGAAAATCGATTTGTTTTATGATGTTTGGGTGGAGGAGAACAATTTAGAAGTATTTGAAAAGTTTAGTAAACCTATTTGTTCTTCAACAAGTTATAACAATACATCTGGGTTTTAGTCGTATAACGCTTAATTGTCCAATTTCTAAACATTGCCATATTTTTCAAAGTACTGCTCGAATCAACCAACTAATGCTTTTATTCTCTTCTCTGACCAGAAAAATTCATTTTACAGCCATTACAGAGTTTTCGCAAACATTGGAAAATTGCAACTAACATAAGCCACAAGTGTTTCACTGTTTGTTTCACTGATCGTCTTATTTCGACGAGATAAAGCGGTTTTGACGAGTTTGAGAAATTTTCACAGCAACTCGTCGAATCGACGAAAATCGATTTGTTTTATGATGTTTGGGTGGAGGAGAACAATTTAGAAGTATTTGAAAAGTTTAGTAAACCTATTTGTTTTTCAACCAGTTATAACCATACATCTGGGTTTTAGGCGTATAACGCTAAATTGTCCAATTTCTAAACATTGCCATATTTTTCAAAGTACTGCTCGAATCAATCAACTAATGGATTTATTCTATACTCTGACCCGAAAAGATCATTTTAAAGCCATTCCCGATTTTTCGCAAAGATTGGATAATTGCAACTAAGTTAAGCCACAAATGTTTCATTTTTCGTTTCACTGATCGTCTTATTTGGACGAGATAAAGCGGTTTTGACAAGTTTGAGAAATTTTCACAGCAACTCGTCGAATCGACGAAAATCGATTTGTTTTATGATGTTTGGGTGGAGGAGAACAATTTAGAAGTATTTGAAAAGTTTAGTAAACCTATTTGATCTTCAACCAGTTATAAACATACATCTGGGTTTTAGGCATATAACGTTTAATTGTCCAAATTCAAAACATTGCCATATTTTTCAAAGTACTGCTCGAATAAAAAAACTAATGCTTTTATTCTCTTGTCTGACTCGAAAAGATCATTTTAAATCCATTTCCGAATTTTTGTAAACATTGGACAATTGCAACTAAGTTAAGCCACAAGTGTTTCACTGTTCGTTTCACTGATCGTCTTATTTCGACGAGATAAACGGTTTTGACGAGTTTGAGAAATTTTCACAGCAACTCGTCGAATCGACGAAAATCGATTTGTTTTATGATGTTTGGGTGGAGGAGAACAATTTAGAAGTATTTGAAAATTTTAGTAAACCTATTTGTTTTTCAACCAGTTATAACAATACATCTGGGTTTTAGACGTATAACGCTTAATTGTCCAATTTCTAAACATTGCCATATTTTTCAAAGTACTTCTCGAATCAAACAACTAATACTTTTATTCTCATCTCTGACCCGAAAAGATCATTTTACAGCCATTCCCGAATTTTAGTAAACGTTGGATAATTGCAATTAACTGAAGCCATTTATGTTTCATTGTTCGTTTCACTAATCGTCTTATTTCGACAAGTTAAAGCGGTTTTGAAGAGTTTGAGAAATTTTCACAGCAACTCGTCGAATCGACGAAAATCGATTTGTTTTATGATGTTTGGGTGGAGGAGAACAATTTAGAAGTATTTGAAAAGTTTAGTAAACCTATTTGTTCTTCAACTAGTTATAACCATAGATCTGTGTTTTAGGCGAATAACGTTTAATTGTCCAAATTCTAAACATTGCCATATTTTTCAAAGTACTGCTCGAATCAACAACTAATGGTTTTATTCTCTTCTCTGACCCGAAAAGGTAATTTTACAGCCATTCCCGAGTTTTCGCAAGCATTGGAAAATTGCAACTAAATTAAGCCAAATATGTTTCACTGTTCGTTTCACCAATCGTCTTATTTCGACGAGATAAAGCGGTTTTGACGAGTTTTAGAAATTTTCACAGCAACTCGTCGAATCGACGAAAATCGATTTGTTTTATGATGTTTGGGTGGAGGAGAACAATTTAGAAGTATTTGAAAAGTTGAGTAAACCTATTTGTTCTTCAACCAGTTATAACCATACATCTGGGTTTTAGGCGTATAACGCTTAATTGTCCAATTTCTAAAAATTTCCATATTTTTCAAAGTACAGCTCGAATCAATCAACTAATGCTTTTATTCTTTTCTCTGACCAGAAAAATTCATTTTACAGCCATTCCAGAGTATTCGCAAACATTGGAAAATTGCAACTAACTTAAGCCAAATGTGTTTCACTGTTCGTTTCACTAATTGTCTTATTTCGACGAGATAAAGCGGTTTTGACGAGTTTGAGAAATTTTCACAGCAACTCGTCGAATCGACGAAAATCGATTTGTTTTATGATGTTTGGGTGGAGGAGAACAATTTAGAAGTATTTGAAAAGTTGAGTAAACCTATTTGTTCTTCAACCAGTTATAACCATACATCTGGGTTTTAGGCGTATAACGCTTAATTGTCCAATTTCTAAACATTGCCATATTTTTGAAAGTACTGCTCGAATCAACCAACTAATGGATTTATTCTATACTCTGACCCGAAAAGATCATTTTAAAGCCATTCCCGATTTTTCGCAAAGATTGCATAATTGCAACTAAGTTAAGCCACAAATGTTTCATTGTTCGTTTCACTGATCGTCTTATTTGGACGAGATAAAGCGGTTTTGACGAGTTTGAGAAATTTTCACAGCAACTCGTCGAATCGACGAAAATCGATTTGTTTTATGATGTTTGGGTGGAGGAGAACAATTTAGAAGTATTTGAAAAGTTTAGTAAACCTATTTGTTCTTCAACTAGTTATAACCATACATCTGTGTTTTAGGCGTATAACGCTTAATTGTCCAAATTCTAAACATTGCCATATTTTTCAAAGTACTGCTCGAATCAATGTTTTGACGAGTTTGAGAAATTTTCACAGCAACTCGTCGAATCGACGAAAATCGATTTGTTTTATGATGTTTGGGTGGAGGAGAACAATTTAGAAGTATTTGAAAAGTTGAGTAAACCTATTTGTTCTTCAACCAGTTATAACCATACATCTGGGTTTTAGGCGTATAACGCTTAATTGTCCAATTTCTAAACATTGCCATATTTTTCAAAGTACTGCTCGAATCAATCAACTAATGGTTTTATTCTCTTCTCTGACCCGAAAAGGTAATTTTACAGCCATTCCCGAGTTTTCGAAAGCATTGGAAAATTGCAACTAACTTAAGCCAAATATGTTTCACTGTTCGTTTCACTGATCGTCTTATTTCGACGAGATAAAGCGGTTTTGACGAGTTTGAGAAATTTTCACAGCAACTCGTCGAATCGACGAAAATCGATTTGTTTTATGATGTTTGGGTGGAGGAGAACAATTTAGAAGTATTTGAAAAGTTTAGTAAACCTATTTGTTCTTCAACAAGTTATAACTATACATCTGGGTTTTAGGCGTATAACGCTTAATTGTCCAATTTCTATACATTGCCATATTTTTCAAAGTACTGTTCAAATCATCCAACTAATGCTTTAATTTTCTTCTCTGACCCGAAAAGATCATTTTACAGCCATTCCCGAGTTTTCGCAAACATTGGACAATTGCAACTAAGTTTAGCCATTAGTGTTTCACTGTTCGTTTCACTGATCGTCTTATTTCGAGGAGATAAAGCGGTTTTGACGAGTTTGAGAAATTTTCACAGCAACTCGTCGAATCGACGAAAATCGATTTGTTTTATGATGTTTGGGTGGAGGAGAACAATTTAGAAGTATTTGAAAAGTTTAGTAAACCTATTTGTTTTTCAACCAGTTATAACCATGCATCTGGGTTTTAGTCGTATAACGCTTAATTGTTCAAATTCTAAACATTGCCGTATTTTTCAAAGTACAGCTCGAATCAACCAACTAATGCTTTTATTCTCTTCTCTGACCAGAAAAATTCATTTTAAAGCTATTCCAGAGTTTTCGCAAACATTGGACAATTGCAACTTGCTTAAGCCACAAGTGTTTCACTGTTCGTTTCACTGATCGTCTTATTTCGACGAGATAAAGCGGTTTTGACGAGTTTGAGAAATTTTCACAGCAACTCGTCGAAACGACGAAAATCGATTTGTTTTATGATGTTTGGGTGGAGGAGAACAATTTAGAAGTATTTGAAAAGTTTAGTAAACCTATTTGTTTTTCAACCAGTTATAACCATACATCTGGGTTTTAGGCGTATAACGCTTAATTGTCCAATTTCTAAACATTGCCATATTTTTCAAAGTACTGCTCGAATCAATCAACTAATGGATTTATTCTATACTCTGACCCGAAAAGATCATTTTAAAGCCATTCCCGATTTTTCGCAAAGATTGGATAATTGCAACTAAGTTAAGCCACAAATGTTTCACTGTTCGTTTCACTGATCGTCTTATTTGGACGAGATAAAGCGGTTTTGACAAGTTTGAGAAATTTTCACAGCAACTCGTCGAATCGACGAAAATCGATTTATTTTATGATGTTTGGGTGGAGGAGAACAATTTAGAAGTATTTGAAAAGTTTAGTAAACCTATTTGATCTTCAACCAGTTATAAACATACATCTGGGTTTTAGGCATATAACGTTTAATTGTCCAAATTCAAAACATTGCCATATTTTTCAAAGTACTGCTCGAATAAAAAAACTAATGCTTTTATTCTCTTGTCTGACTCGAAAAGATCATTTTAAATCCATTTCCGAATTTTTGTAAACATTGGACAATTGCAACTAAGTTAAGCCACAAGTGTTTCACTGTTCGTTTCACTGATCGTCTTATTTCGACGAGATAAACGGTTTTGACGAGTTTGAGAAATTTTCACAGCAACTCGTCGAATCGACGAAAATCGATTTGTTTTATGATGTTTGGGTGGAGGAGAACAATTTAGAAGTATTTGAAAATTTTAGTAAACCTATTTGTTTTTCAACCAGTTATAACAATACATCTGGGTTTTAGACGTATAACGCTTAATTGTCCAATTTCTAAACATTGCCATATTTTTCAAAGTACTTCTCGAATCAAACAACTAATACTTTTATTCTCATCTCTGACCCGAAAAGGTCATTTTACAGCCATTCCCGAATTTTAGTAAACGTTGGATAATTGCAATTAACTGAAGCCATTTATGTTTCATTGTTCGTTTCACTAATCGTCTTATTTCGACAAGTTAAAGCGGTTTTGAAGAGTTTGAGAAATTTTCACAGCAACTCGTCGAATCGACGAAAATCGATTTGTTTTATGATGTTTGGGTGGAGGAGAACAATTTAGAAGTATTTGAAAAGTTTAGTAAACCTATTTGTTCTTCAACTAGTTATAACCATAGATCTGTGTTTTAGGCGAATAACGTTTAATTGTCCAAATTCTAAACATTGCCATATTTTTCAAAGTACTGCTCGAATCAACAACTAATGGTTTTATTCTCTTCTCTGACCCGAAAAGGTAATTTTACAGCCATTCCCGAGTTTTCGCAAGCATTGGAAAATTGCAACTAAATTAAGCCAAATATGTTTCACTGTTCGTTTCACCAATCGTCTTATTTCGACGAGATAAAGCGGTTTTGACGAGTTTTAGAAATTTTCACAGCAACTCGTCGAATCGACGAAAATCGATTTGTTTTATGATGTTTGGGTGGAGGAGAACAATTTAGAAGTATTTGAAAAGTTGAGTAAACCTATTTGTTCTTCAACCAGTTATAACCATACATCTGGGTTTTAGGCGTATAACGCTTAATTGTCCAATTTCTAAAAATTTCCATATTTTTCAAAGTACAGCTCGAATCAATCAACTAATGCTTTTATTCTTTTCTCTGACCAGAAAAATTCATTTTACAGCCATTCCAGAGTATTCGCAAACATTGGAAAATTGCAACTAACTTAAGCCAAATGTGTTTCACTGTTCGTTTCACTAATTGTCTTATTTCGACGAGATAAAGCGGTTTTGACGAGTTTGAGAAATTTTCACAGCAACTCGTCGAATCGACGAAAATCGATTTGTTTTATGATGTTTGGGTGGAGGAGAACTATTTAGAAGTATTTGAAAAGTTGAGTAAACGTATTTGTTCTTCAACCAGTTATAACCATACATCTGGGTTTTAGGCGTATAACGCTTAATTGTCCAATTTCTAAACATTGCCATATTTTTGAAAGTACTGCTCGAATCAACCAACTAATGGATTTATTCTATACTCTGACCCGAAAAGATCATTTTAAAGCCATTCCCGATTTCTCGCAAAGATTGCATAATTGCAACTAAGTTAAGCCACAAATGTTTCATTGTTCGTTTCACTGATCGTCTTTTATTTGGACGAGATAAATCGGTTTTGACGAGTTTGAGAAATTTTCACAGCAACTCGTCGAATCGACGAAAATCGATTTGTTTTATGATGTTTGGGTGGAGGAGAACAATTTAGAAGTATTTGAAAAGTTTAGTAAACCTATTTGTTCTTCAACTAGTTATAACAATAGATCTGTGTTTTAGGCGAATAACTCTTAATTGTCCAAATTCTAAACATTGCCATATTTTCCAAAGTACTGCTCGAATCAATAACTAATGGTTTTATTCTCTTCTCTGACCCGAAAAGGTAATTTTACAGCCATTCCCGAGTTTTCGAAAGCATTAGAAAATTGCAACTAACTTAAGCCAAATATGTTTCACTGTTCGTTTCACCAATCGTCTTATTTCGACGAGATAAAGCGGTTTTGACGAGTTTGAGAAATTTTCACAGCAACACGTCGAATCGACGAAAATCGATTTGTTTTATGATGTTTGGGTGGAGGAGAACAATTTAGAAGTATTTGAAAAGTTGAGTAAACCTATTTGTTCTTCAACAAGTTATAACTATACATCTGGGTTTTAGGCGTATAACGCTTAATTGTCCAATTTCTATACATTGCCATATTTTTCAAAGTACTGTTCAAATCATCCAACTAATGCTTTAATTTTCTTCTCTGACCCGAAAAGATCATTTTACAGCCATTCCCGAGTTTTCGCAAACATTGGACAATTGCAACTAAGTTTAGCCATTAGTGTTTCACTGTTCGTTTCACTGATCGTCTTATTTCGAGGAGATAAAGCGGTTTTGACGAGTTTGAGAAATTTTCACAGTAACTCGTCGAATCGACGAAAATCGATTTGTTTTATGATGTTTGGGTGGAGGGGAACAATTTAGAAGTATTTGAAAAGTTTAGTAAAACTATTTGTTTTTAAGCCAGTTATAACCATGCATCTGGGTTTTAGTCGTATAACGCTTAATTGTTCAAATTCTAAACATTGCCGTATTTTTGAAAGTACAGCTCGAATCAACCAACTAATGCTTTTATTCTCTTCTCTGACCAGAAAAATTCATTTTAAAGCTATTCCAGAGTTTTCGCAAACATTGGACAATTGCAACTTGCTTAAGCCACAAGTGTTTCACTGTTTGTTTCACTGATCGTCTTATTTCGACGAGATAAAGCGGTTTTGACGAGTTTGAGAAATTTTCACAGCAACTCGTCGAAACGACGAAAATCGATTTGTTTTATGATGTTTGGGTGGAGGAGAACAATTTAGAAGTATTTGAAAAGTTTAGTAAACCTATTTGTTTTTCAACCAGTTATAACCATACATCTGGGTTTTAGGCGTATAACGCTTAATTGTCCAATTTCTAAACATTGCCATATTTTTCAAAGTACTGCTCGAATCAATCAACTAATGGATTTATTCTATACTCTGACCCGAAAAGATCATTTTAAAGCCATTCCCGATTTTTCGCAAAGATTGGATAATTGCAACTAAGTTAAGCCACAAATGTTTCATTGCTGATCGTCTTATTTGGACGAGATAAAGCGGTTTTGACAAGTTTGAGAAATTTTCACAGCAACTCGTCGAATCGACGAAAATCGATTTATTTTATGATGTTTGGGTGGAGGAGAACAATTTAGAAGTATTTGAAAAGTTTAGTAAACCTATTTGATCTTCAACCAGTTATAAACATACATCTGGGTTTTAGGCATATAACGTTTAATTGTCCAAATTCAAAACATTGCCATATTTTTCAAAGTACTGCTCGAATAAAAAAACTAATGCTTTTATTCTCTTGTCTGACTCGAAAAGATCATTTTAAATCCATTTCCGAATTTTTGTAAACATTGGACAATTGCAACTAAGTTAAGCCACAAGTGTTTCACTGTTCGTTTCACTGATCGTCTTATTTCGACGAGATAAACGGTTTTGACGAGTTTGAGAAATTTTCACAGCAACTCGTCGAATCGACGAAAATCGATTTGTTTTATGATGTTTGGGTGGAGGAGAACAATTTAGAAGTATTTGAAAATTTTAGTAAACCTATTTGTTTTTCAACCAGTTATAACAATACATCTGGGTTTTAGACGTATAACGCTTAATTGTCCAATTTCTAAACATTGCCATATTTTTCAAAGTACTTCTCGAATCAAACAACTAATACTTTTATTCTCATCTCTGACCCGAAAAGGTCATTTTACAGCCATTCCCGAATTTTAGTAAACGTTGGATAATTGCAATTAACTGAAGCCATTTATGTTTCATTGTTCGTTTCACTAATCGTCTTATTTCGACAAGTTAAAGCGGTTTTGAAGAGTTTGAGAAATTTTCACAGCAACTCGTCGAATCGACGAAAATCGATTTGTTTTATGATGTTTGGGTGGAGGAGAACAATTTAGAAGTATTTGAAAAGTTTAGTAAACCTATTTGTTCTTCAACTAGTTATAACCATAGATCTGTGTTTTAGGCGAATAACGTTTAATTGTCCAAATTCTAAACATTGCCATATTTTTCAAAGTACTGCTCGAATCAACAACTAATGGTTTTATTCTCTTCTCTGACCCGAAAAGGTAATTTTACAGCCATTCCCGAGTTTTCGCAAGCATTGGAAAATTGCAACTAAATTAAGCCAAATATGTTTCACTGTTCGTTTCACCAATCGTCTTATTTCGACGAGATAAAGCGGTTTTGACGAGTTTTAGAAATTTTCACAGCAACTCGTCGAATCGACGAAAATCGATTTGTTTTATGATGTTTGGGTGGAGGAGAACAATTTAGAAGTATTTGAAAAGTTGAGTAAACCTATTTGTTCTTCAACCAGTTATAACCATACATCTGGGTTTTAGGCGTATAACGCTTAATTGTCCAATTTCTAAAAATTTCCATATTTTTCAAAGTACAGCTCGAATCAATCAACTAATGCTTTTATTCTTTTCTCTGACCAGAAAAATTCATTTTACAGCCATTCCAGAGTATTCGCAAACATTGGAAAATTGCAACTAACTTAAGCCAAATGTGTTTCACTGTTCGTTTCACTAATTGTCTTATTTCGACGAGATAAAGCGGTTTTGACGAGTTTGAGAAATTTTCACAGCAACTCGTCGAATCGACGAAAATCGATTTGTTTTATGATGTTTGGGTGGAGGAGAACAATTTAGAAGTATTTGAAAAGTTGAGTAAACCTATTTGTTCTTCAACAAGTTATAACCATACATCTGGGTTTTAGGCGTATAACGCTTAATTGTCCAATTTCTAAACATTGCCATATTTTTCAAAGTACTGCTCGAATCAACCAACTAATGGATTTATTCTATACTCTGACCCGAAAAGATCATTTTAAAGCCATTCCCGAGTTTTCGCAAAGATTGCATAATTGCAACTAAGTTAAGCCACAAATGTTTCATTGTTCGTTTCACTGATCGTCTTTTATTTGGACGAGATAAATCGGTTTTGACGAGTTTGAGAAATTTTCACAGCAACTCGTCGAATCGACGAAAATCGATTTGTTTTATGATGTTTGGGTGGAGGAGAACAATTTAGAAGTATTTGAAAAGTTTAGTAAACCTATTTGTTCTTCAACTAGTTATAACAATAGATCTGTGTTTTAGGCGAATAACTCTTAATTGTCCAAATTCTAAACATTGCCATATTTTCCAAAGTACTGCTCGAATCAATAACTAATGGTTTTATTCTCTTCTCTGTCCCGAAAAGGTAATTTTACAGCCATTCCCGAGTTTTCGAAAGCATTAGAAAATTGCAACTAACTTAAGCCAAATATGTTTCACTGTTCGTTTCACCAATCGTCTTATTTCGACGAGATAAAGCGGTTTTGACGAGTTTGAGAAATTTTCACAGCAACACGTCGAATCGACGAAAATCGATTTGTTTTATGATGTTTGGGTGGAGGAGAACAATTTAGAAGTATTTGAAAAGTTGAGTAAACCTATTTGTTCTTCAACAAGTTATAACTATACATCTGGGTTTTAGGCGTATAACGCTTAATTGTCCAATTTCTATACATTGCCATATTTTTCAAAGTACTGTTCAAATCATCCAACTAATGCTTTAATTTTCTTCTCTGACCCGAAAAGATCATTTTACAGCCATTCCCGAGTTTTCGCAAACATTGGACAATTGCAACTAAGTTTAGCCATTAGTGTTTCACTGTTCGTTTCACTGATCGTCTTATTTCGAGGAGATAAAGCGGTTTTGACGAGTTTGAGAAATTTTCACAGTAACTCGTCGAATCGACGAAAATCGATTTGTTTTATGATGTTTGGGTGGAGGGGAACAATTTAGAAGTATTTGAAAAGTTTAGTAAAACTATTTGTTTTTAAGCCAGTTATAACCATGCATCTGGGTTTTAGTCGTATAACGCTTAATTGTTCAAATTCTAAACATTGCCGTATTTTTGAAAGTACAGCTCGAATCAACCAACTAATGCTTTTATTCTCTTCTCTGACCAGAAAAATTCATTTTAAAGCTATTCCAGAGTTTTCGCAAACATTGGACAATTGCAACTTGCTTAAGCCACAAGTGTTTCACTGTTTGTTTCACTGATCGTCTTATTTCGACGAGATAAAGCGGTTTTGACGAGTTTGAGAAATTTTCACAGCAACTCGTCGAAACGACGAAAATCGATTTGTTTTATGATGTTTGGGTGGAGGAGAACAATTTAGAAGTATTTGAAAAGTTTAGTAAACCTATTTGTTTTTCAACCAGTTATAACCATACATCTGGGTTTTAGGCGTATAACGCTTAATTGTCCAATTTCTAAACATTGCCATATTTTTCAAAGTACTGCTCGAATCAATCAACTAATGGATTTATTCTATACTCTGACCCGAAAAGATCATTTTAAAGCCATTCCCGATTTTTCGCAAAGATTGGATAATTGCAACTAAGTTAAGCCACAAATGTTTCACTGTTCGTTTCACTGATCGTCTTATTTGGACGAGATAAAGCGGTTTTGACAAGTTTGAGAAATTTTCACAGCAACTCGTCGAATCGACGAAAATCGATTTGTTTTATGATGTTTGGGTGGAGGAGAACAATTTAGAAGTATTTGAAAAGTTTAGTAAACCTATTTGATCTTCAACCAGTTATAAACATACATCTGGGTTTTAGGCATATAACGTTTAATTGTCCAAATTCAAAACATTGCCATATTTTTCAAAGTACTGCTCGAATAAAAAAACTAATGCTTTTATTCTCTTGTCTGACTCGAAAAGATCATTTTAAATCCATTTCCGAATTTTTGTAAACATTGGACAATTGCAACTAAGTTAAGCCACAAGTGTTTCACTGTTCGTTTCACTGATCGTCTTATTTCGACGAGATAAACGGTTTTGACGAGTTTGAGAAATTTTCACAGCAACTCGTCGAATCGACGAAAATCGATTTGTTTTATGATGTTTGGGTGGAGGAGAACAATTTAGAAGTATTTGAAAAGTTTAGTAAACCTATTTGTTTTTCAACCAGTTATAACAATACATCTGGGTTTTAGACGTATAACGCTTAATTGTCCAATTTCTAAACATTGCCATATTTTTCAAAGTACTGCTCGAATCAACAACTAATGGTTTTATTCTCTTCTCTGACCCGAAAAGGTAATTTTACAGCCATTCCCGAGTTTTCGCAAGCATTGGAAAATTGCAACTAAATTAAGCCAAATATGTTTCACTGTTCGTTTCACCAATCGTCTTATTTCGACGAGATAAAGCGGTTTTGACGAGTTTGAGAAATTTTCACAGCAACTCGTCGAATCGACGAAAATCGATTTGTTTTATGATGTTTGGGTGGAGGAGAACAATTTAGAAGTATTTGAAAAGTTTAGTAAACCTATTTGTTCTTCAACTAGTTATAACCATACATCTGGGTTTTAGGCGTATAACGCTTAATTGTCCAATTTCTAAACATTGCCATATTTTTCAAAGTACTGCTCGAATCAATCAACTAATGGTTTTATTCTCTTCTCTGACCCGAAAAGGTAATTTTACAGCCATTCCAGAGTATTCGCAAACATTGGAAAATTGCAACTAACTTAAGCCAAATGTGTTTCACTGTTCGTTTCACCAATCGTCTTATTTCGACGAGATAAAGCGGTTTTGACGAGTTTGAGAAATTTTCACAGCAACTCGTCGAATCGACGAAAATCGATTTGTTTTATGATGTTTGGGTGGAGGAGAACAATTTAGAAGTATTTGAAAAGTTGAGTAAACCTATTTGTTCTTCAACAAGTTATAACTATACATCTGGGTTTTAGGCGTATAACGCTTAATTGTCCAATTTCTATACATTGCCATATTTTTCAAAGTACTGTTCAAATCATCCAACTAATGCTTTAATTTTCTTCTCTGACCCGAAAAGATCATTTTACAGCCATTCCCGAGTTTTCGCAAACATTGGACAATTGCAACTAAGTTTAGCCATTAGTGTTTCACTGTTCGTTTCACTGATCGTCTTATTTCGAGGAGATAAAGCGGTTTTGACGAGTTTGAGAAATTTTCACAGTAACTCGTCGAATCGACGAAAATCGATTTGTTTTATGATGTTTGGGTGGAGGGGAACAATTTAGAAGTATTTGAAAAGTTTAGTAAACCTATTTGTTTTTAAGCCAGTTATAACCATGCATCTGGGTTTTAGTCGTATAACGCTTAATTGTTCAAATTCTAAACATTGCCGTATTTTTGAAAGTACAGCTCGAATCAACCAACTAATGCTTTTATTCTCTTCTCTGACCAGAAAAATTCATTTTAAAGCTATTCCAGAGTTTTCGCAAACATTGGACAATTGCAACTTGCTTAAGCCACAAGTGTTTCACTGTTTGTTTCACTGATCGTCTTATTTCGACGAGATAAAGCGGTTTTGACGAGTTTGAGAAATTTTCACAGCAACTCGTCGAAACGACGAAAATCGATTTGTTTTATGATGTTTGGGTGGAGGAGAACAATTTAGAAGTATTTGAAAAGTTTAGTAAACCTATTTGTTTTTCAACCAGTTATAACCATACATCTGGGTTTTAGGCGTATAACGCTTAATTGTCCAATTTCTAAACATTGCCATATTTTTCAAAGTACTGCTCGAATCAATCAACTAATGGATTTATTCTATACTCTGACCCGAAAAGATCATTTTAAAGCCATTCCCGATTTTTCGCAAAGATTGGATAATTGCAACTAAGTTAAGCCACAAATGTTTCATTGCTGATCGTCTTATTTGGACGAGATAAAGCGGTTTTGACAAGTTTGAGAAATTTTCACAGCAACTCGTCGAATCGACGAAAATCGATTTATTTTATGATGTTTGGGTGGAGGAGAACAATTTAGAAGTATTTGAAAAGTTTAGTAAACCTATTTGATCTTCAACCAGTTATAAACATACATCTGGGTTTTAGGCATATAACGTTTAATTGTCCAAATTCAAAACATTGCCATATTTTTCAAAGTACTGCTCGAATAAAAAAACTAATGCTTTTATTCTCTTGTCTGACTCGAAAAGATCATTTTAAATCCATTTCCGAATTTTTGTAAACATTGGACAATTGCAACTAAGTTAAGCCACAAGTGTTTCACTGTTCGTTTCACTGATCGTCTTATTTCGACGAGATAAACGGTTTTGACGAGTTTGAGAAATTTTCACAGCAACTCGTCGAATCGACGAAAATCGATTTGTTTTATGATGTTTGGGTGGAGGAGAACAATTTAGAAGTATTTGAAAATTTTAGTAAACCTATTTGTTTTTCAACCAGTTATAACAATACATCTGGGTTTTAGACGTATAACGCTTAATTGTCCAATTTCTAAACATTGCCATATTTTTCAAAGTACTTCTCGAATCAAACAACTAATACTTTTATTCTCATCTCTGACCCGAAAAGGTCATTTTACAGCCATTCCCGAATTTTAGTAAACGTTGGATAATTGCAATTAACTGAAGCCATTTATGTTTCATTGTTCGTTTCACTAATCGTCTTATTTCGACAAGTTAAAGCGGTTTTGAAGAGTTTGAGAAATTTTCACAGCAACTCGTCGAATCGACGAAAATCGATTTGTTTTATGATGTTTGGGTGGAGGAGAACAATTTAGAAGTATTTGAAAAGTTTAGTAAACCTATTTGTTCTTCAACTAGTTATAACCATAGATCTGTGTTTTAGGCGAATAACGTTTAATTGTCCAAATTCTAAACATTGCCATATTTTTCAAAGTACTGCTCGAATCAACAACTAATGGTTTTATTCTCTTCTCTGACCCGAAAAGGTAATTTTACAGCCATTCCCGAGTTTTCGCAAGCATTGGAAAATTGCAACTAAATTAAGCCAAATATGTTTCACTGTTCGTTTCACCAATCGTCTTATTTCGACGAGATAAAGCGGTTTTGACGAGTTTTAGAAATTTTCACAGCAACTCGTCGAATCGACGAAAATCGATTTGTTTTATGATGTTTGGGTGGAGGAGAACAATTTAGAAGTATTTGAAAAGTTGAGTAAACCTATTTGTTCTTCAACCAGTTATAACCATACATCTGGGTTTTAGGCGTATAACGCTTAATTGTCCAATTTCTAAAAATTTCCATATTTTTCAAAGTACAGCTCGAATCAATCAACTAATGCTTTTATTCTTTTCTCTGACCAGAAAAATTCATTTTACAGCCATTCCAGAGTATTCGCAAACATTGGAAAATTGCAACTAACTTAAGCCAAATGTGTTTCACTGTTCGTTTCACTAATTGTCTTATTTCGACGAGATAAATCGGTTTTGACGAGTTTGAGAAATTTTCACAGCAACTCGTCGAATCGACGAAAATCGATTTGTTTTATGATGTTTGGGTGGAGGAGAACAATTTAGAAGTATTTGAAAAGTTTAGTAAACCTATTTGTTCTTCAACTAGTTATAACCATAGATCTGTGTTTTAGGCGAATAACTCTTAATTGTCCAAATTCTAAACATTGCCATATTTTCCAAAGTACTGCTCGAATCAATAACTAATGGTTTTATTCTCTTCTCTGACCCGAAAAGGTAATTTTACAGCCATTCCCGAGTTTTCGAAAGCATTGGAAAATTGCAACTAACTTTAGCCAAATATGTTTCACTGTTCGTTTCACCAATCGTCTTATTTCGACGAGATAAAGCGGTTTTGACGAGTTTGAGAAATTTTCACAGCAACACGTCGAATCGACGAAAATCGATTTGTTTTATGATGTTTGGGTGGAGGAGAACAATTTAGAAGTATTTGAAAAGTTGAGTAAACCTATTTGTTCTTCAACAAGTTATAACTATACATCTGGGTTTTAGGCGTATAACGCTTAATTGTCCAATTTCTATACATTGCCATATTTTTCAAAGTACTGTTCAAATCATCCAACTAATGCTTTAATTTTCTTCTCTGACCCGAAAAGATCATTTTACAGCCATTCCCGAGTTTTCGCAAACATTGGACAATTGCAACTAAGTTTAGCCATTAGTGTTTCACTGTTCGTTTCACTGATCGTCTTATTTCGAGGAGATAAAGCGGTTTTGACGAGTTTGAGAAATTTTCACAGTAACTCGTCGAATCGACGAAAATCGATTTGTTTTATGATGTTTGGGTGGAGGGGAACAATTTAGAAGTATTTGAAAAGTTTAGTAAAACTATTTGTTTTTAAGCCAGTTATAACCATGCATCTGGGTTTTAGTCGTATAACGCTTAATTGTTCAAATTCTAAACATTGCCGTATTTTTGAAAGTACAGCTCGAATCAACCAACTAATGCTTTTATTCTCTTCTCTGACCAGAAAAATTCATTTTAAAGCTATTCCAGAGTTTTCGCAAACATTGGACAATTGCAACTTGCTTAAGCCACAAGTGTTTCACTGTTTGTTTCACTGATCGTCTTATTTCGACGAGATAAAGCGGTTTTGACGAGTTTGAGAAATTTTCACAGCAACTCGTCGAAACGACGAAAATCGATTTGTTTTATGATGTTTGGGTGGAGGAGAACAATTTAGAAGTATTTGAAAAGTTTAGTAAACCTATTTGTTTTTCAACCAGTTATAACCATACATCTGGGTTTTAGGCGTATAACGCTTAATTGTCCAATTTCTAAACATTGCCATATTTTTCAAAGTACTGCTCGAATCAATCAACTAATGGATTTATTCTATACTCTGACCCGAAAAGATCATTTTAAAGCCATTCCCGATTTTTCGCAAAGATTGGATAATTGCAACTAAGTTAAGCCACAAATGTTTCATTGCTGATCGTCTTATTTGGACGAGATAAAGCGGTTTTGACAAGTTTGAGAAATTTTCACAGCAACTCGTCGAATCGACGAAAATCGATTTATTTTATGATGTTTGGGTGGAGGAGAACAATTTAGAAGTATTTGAAAAGTTTAGTAAACCTATTTGATCTTCAACCAGTTATAAACATACATCTGGGTTTTAGGCATATAACGTTTAATTGTCCAAATTCAAAACATTGCCATATTTTTCAAAGTACTGCTCGAATAAAAAAACTAATGCTTTTATTCTCTTGTCTGACTCGAAAAGATCATTTTAAATCCATTTCCGAATTTTTGTAAACATTGGACAATTGCAACTAAGTTAAGCCACAAGTGTTTCACTGTTCGTTTCACTGATCGTCTTATTTCGACGAGATAAACGGTTTTGACGAGTTTGAGAAATTTTCACAGCAACTCGTCGAATCGACGAAAATCGATTTGTTTTATGATGTTTGGGTGGAGGAGAACAATTTAGAAGTATTTGAAAATTTTAGTAAACCTATTTGTTTTTCAACCAGTTATAACAATACATCTGGGTTTTAGACGTATAACGCTTAATTGTCCAATTTCTAAACATTGCCATATTTTTCAAAGTACTTCTCGAATCAAACAACTAATACTTTTATTCTCATCTCTGACCCGAAAAGGTCATTTTACAGCCATTCCCGAATTTTAGTAAACGTTGGATAATTGCAATTAACTGAAGCCATTTATGTTTCATTGTTCGTTTCACTAATCGTCTTATTTCGACAAGTTAAAGCGGTTTTGAAGAGTTTGAGAAATTTTCACAGCAACTCGTCGAATCGACGAAAATCGATTTGTTTTATGATGTTTGGGTGGAGGAGAACAATTTAGAAGTATTTGAAAAGTTTAGTAAACCTATTTGTTCTTCAACTAGTTATAACCATAGATCTGTGTTTTAGGCGAATAACGTTTAATTGTCCAAATTCTAAACATTGCCATATTTTTCAAAGTACTGCTCGAATCAACAACTAATGGTTTTATTCTCTTCTCTGACCCGAAAAGGTAATTTTACAGCCATTCCCGAGTTTTCGCAAGCATTGGAAAATTGCAACTAAATTAAGCCAAATATGTTTCACTGTTCGTTTCACCAATCGTCTTATTTCGACGAGATAAAGCGGTTTTGACGAGTTTTAGAAATTTTCACAGCAACTCGTCGAATCGACGAAAATCGATTTGTTTTATGATGTTTGGGTGGAGGAGAACAATTTAGAAGTATTTGAAAAGTTGAGTAAACCTATTTGTTCTTCAACCAGTTATAACCATACATCTGGGTTTTAGGCGTATAACGCTTAATTGTCCAATTTCTAAAAATTTCCATATTTTTCAAAGTACAGCTCGAATCAATCAACTAATGCTTTTATTCTTTTCTCTGACCAGAAAAATTCATTTTACAGCCATTCCAGAGTATTCGCAAACATTGGAAAATTGCAACTAACTTAAGCCAAATGTGTTTCACTGTTCGTTTCACTAATTGTCTTATTTCGACGAGATAAAGCGGTTTTGACGAGTTTGAGAAATTTTCACAGCAACTCGTCGAATCGACGAAAATCGATTTGTTTTATGATGTTTGGGTGGAGGAGAACAATTTAGAAGTATTTGAAAAGTTGAGTAAACCTATTTGTTCTTCAACAAGTTATAACTATACATCTGGGTTTTAGGCGTATAACGCTTAATTGTCCAATTTCTATACATTGCCATATTTTTCAAAGTACTGTTCAAATCATCCAACTAATGCTTTAATTTTCTTCTCTGACCCGAAAAGATCATTTTACAGCCATTCCCGAGTTTTCGCAAACATTGGACAATTGCAACTAAGTTTAGCCATTAGTGTTTCACTGTTCGTTTCACTGATCGTCTTATTTCGACGAGATAAAGCGGTTTTGACGAGTTTGAGAAATTTTCACAGTAACTCGTCGAATCGACGAAAATCGATTTGTTTTATGATGTTTGGGTGGAGGGGAACAATTTAGAAGTATTTGAAAAGTTTAGTAAAACTATTTGTTTTTCAACCAGTTATAACCATGCATCTGGGTTTTAGTCGTATAACGCTTAATTGTCCAATTTCTAAACATTGCCATATTTTTCAAAGTACAGCTCGAATCAACCAACTAATGC
This sequence comes from Heliopora coerulea, assembly GCA_030142905.1. Taxonomy (NCBI): domain Eukaryota; kingdom Metazoa; phylum Cnidaria; class Anthozoa; order Scleralcyonacea; family Helioporidae; genus Heliopora; species Heliopora coerulea. The sequence goes on along the minus strand of JASJOG010000114.1, from coordinate 341,385 downwards.
TTTTATTCTCTTCTCTGACCAGAAAAATTCATTTTAAAGCTATTCCAGAGTTTTCGCAAACATTGGACAATTGCAACTTGCTTAAGCCACAAGTGTTTCACTGTTTGTTTCACTGATCGTCTTATTTGGACGAGATAAAGCGGTTTTGACGAGTTTGAGAAATTTTCACAGCAACTCGTCGAATCGACGAAAATCGATTTGTTTTATGATGTTTGGGTGGAGGAGAACAATTTAGAAGTATTTGAAAAGTTTAGTAAACCTATTTGTTCTTCAACTAGTTATAACCATACATCTGGGTTTTAGGCGAATAACTCTTAATTGTCCAAATTCTAAACATTGCCATATTTTTCAAAGTACTGCTCGAATCAATCAACTAATGGTTTTATTCTATACTCTGACCCGAAAAGATCATTTTAAAGCCATTCCCGAGTTTTCGAAAGCATTAGAAAATTGCAACTAAGTTAAGCCAAATATGTTTCACTGTTCGTTTCACCAATCGTCTTATTTCGACGAGATAAAGCGGTTTTGACGAGTTTGAGAAATTTTCACAGCAACTCGTCGAATCGACGAAAATCGATTTGTTTTATGATGTTTGGGTGGAGGAGAACAATTTAGAAGTATTTGAAAAGTTGAGTAAACCTATTTGTTCTTCAACCAGTTATAACTATACATCTGGGTTTTAGGCGTATAACGCTTAATTGTCCAATTTCTATACATTGCCATATTTTTCAAAGTACTGTTCAAATCATCCAACTAATGCTTTAATTTTCTTCTCTGACCGGAAAAGATCATTTTACAGCCATTCCCGAGTTTTCGCAAACATTGGACAATTGCAACTAAGTTTAGCCATTAGTGTTTCACTGTTCGTTTCACTGATCGTCTTATTTCGACGAGATAAAGCGGTTTTGACGAGTTTGAGAAATTTTCACAGCAACTCGTCGAATCGACGAAAATCGATTTGTTTTATGATGTTTGGGTGGAGGAGAACAATTTAGAAGTATTTGAAAAGTTTAGTAAACCTATTTGTTTTTAAGCCAGTTATAACCATGCATCTGGGTTTTAGTCGTATAACGCTTAATTGTTCAAATTCTAAACATTGCCATATTTTTGAAAGTACAGCTCGAATCAACCAACTAATGCTTTTATTCTCTTCTCTGACCAGAAAAATTCATTTTAAAGCTATTCCAGAGTTTTCGCAAACATTGGACAATTGCAACTTGCTTAAGCCACAAGTGTTTCACTGTTTGTTTCACTGATCGTCTTATTTCGACGAGATAAAGCGGTTTTGACGAGTTTGAGAAATTTTCACAGCAACTCGTCGAATCGACGAAAATCGATTTGTTTTATGATGTTTGGGTGGAGGAGAACAATTTAGAAGTATTTGAAAAGTTTAGTAAACCTATTTGTTCTTCAACTAGTTATAACCATACATCTGGGTTTTAGGCGTATAACGCTTAATTGTCCAATTTCTAAACATTGCCATATTTTTCAAAGTACTGCTCGAATCAATCAACTAATGGATTTTATTCTATACTCTGACCCGAAAAGATCATTTTAAAGCCATTCCCGAGTTTTTCGCAAAGCATTGGATAATTGCAACTAAGTTAAGCCACAAATGTTTCACTGTTCGTTTCACTGATCGTCTTATTTCGACGAGATAAAGCGGTTTTGACGAGTTTGAGAAATTTTCACAGCAACTCGTCGAATCGACGAAAATCGATTTGTTTTATGATGTTTGGGTGGAGGAGAACAATTTAGAAGTATTTGAAAAGTTTAGTAAACCTATTTGTTCTTCAACCAGTTATAACCATACATCTGGGTTTTAGGCGTATAACGCTTAATTGTCCAAATTCAAAACATTGCCATATTTTTCAAAGTACAGCTCGAATCAATCAACTAATGCTTTTATTCTTTTCTCTGACCAGAAAAATTCATTTTACAGCCATTCCAGAGTATTCGCAAACATTGGAAAATTGCAACTAACTTAAGCCAAATGTGTTTCACTGTTCGTTTCACTAATTGTCTTATTTCGACGAGATAAAGCGGTTTTGACGAGTTTGAGAAATTTTCACAGCAACTCGTCGAATCGACGAAAATCGATTTGTTTTATGATGTTTGGGTGGAGGAGAACAATTTAGAAGTATTTGAAAAGTTGAGTAAACCTATTTGTTCTTCAACAAGTTATAACTATACATCTGGGTTTTAGGCGTATAACGCTTAATTGTCCAATTTCTATACATTGCCATATTTTTCAAAGTACTGTTCAAATCATCCAACTAATGCTTTAATTTTCTTCTCTGACCCGAAAAGATCATTTTACAGCCATTCCCGAGTTTTCGCAAACATTGGACAATTGCAACTAAGTTTAGCCATTAGTGTTTCACTGTTCGTTTCACTGATCGTCTTATTTCGACGAGATAAAGCGGTTTTGACGAGTTTGAGAAATTTTCACAGCAACTCGTCGAATCGACGAAAATCGATTTGTTTTATGATGTTTGGGTGGAGGAGAACAATTTAGAAGTATTTGAAAAGTTTAGTAAACCTATTTGTTTTTAAGCCAGTTATAACCATACATCTGGGTTTTAGTCGTATAACGCTTAATTGTTCAAATTCTAAACATTGCCGTATTTTTGAAAGTACAGCTCGAATCAACCAACTAATGCTTTTATTCTCTTCTCTGACCAGAAAAATTCATTTTAAAGCTATTCCAGAGTTTTCGCAAACATTGGACAATTGCAACTTGCTTAAGCCACAAGTGTTTCACTGTTTGTTTCACTGATCGTCTTATTTCGACGAGATAAAGCGGTTTTGACGAGTTTGAGAAATTTTCACAGCAACTCGTCGAAACGACGAAAATCGATTTGTTTTATGATGTTTGGGTGGAGGAGAACAATTTAGAAGTATTTGAAAAGTTTAGTAAACCTATTTGTTTTTCAACCAGTTATAACCATACATCTGGGTTTTAGGCGTATAACGCTTAATTGTCCAATTTCTAAACATTGCCATATTTTTCAAAGTACTGCTCGAATCAATCAACTAATGGATTTATTCTATACTCTGACCCGAAAAGATCATTTTAAAGCCATTCCCGATTTTTCGCAAAGATTGGATAATTGCAACTAAGTTAAGCCACAAATGTTTCACTGTTCGTTTCACTGATCGTCTTATTTGGACGAGATAAAGCGGTTTTGACGAGTTTGAGAAATTTTCACAGCAACTCGTCGAATCGACGAAAATCGATTTGTTTTATGATGTTTGGGTGGAGGAGAACAATTTAGAAGTATTTGAAAAGTTTAGTAAACCTATTTGTTCTTCAACCAGTTATAAACATACATCTGGGTTTTAGGCATATAACGTTTAATTGTCCAAATTCAAAACATTGCCATATTTTTCAAAGTACTGCTCGAATAAAAAAACTAATGCTTTTATTCTCTTGTCTGACTCGAAAAGATCATTTTAAATCCATTTCCGAATTTTTGTAAACATTGGACAATTGCAACTAAGTTAAGCCACAAGTGTTTCACTGTTCGTTTCACTGATCGTCTTATTTCGACGAGATAAACGGTTTTGACGAGTTTGAGAAATTTTCACAGCAACTCGTCGAATCGACGAAAATCGATTTGTTTTATGATGTTTGGGTGGAGGAGAACAATTTAGAAGTATTTGAAAATTTTAGTAAACCTATTTGTTTTTCAACCAGTTATAACAATACATCTGGGTTTTAGACGTATAACGCTTAATTGTCCAATTTCTAAACATTGCCATATTTTTCAAAGTACTTCTCGAATCAAACAACTAATACTTTTATTCTCATCTCTGACCCGAAAAGATCATTTTACAGCCATTCCCGAATTTTAGTAAACGTTGGATAATTGCAATTAACTGAAGCCATTTATGTTTCATTGTTCGTTTCACTAATCGTCTTATTTCGACAAGTTAAAGCGGTTTTGACGAGTTTGAGAAATTTTCACAGCAACTCGTCGAATCGACGAAAATCGATTTGTTTTATGATGTTTGGGTGGAGGAGAACAATTTAGAAGTATTTGAAAAGTTTAGTAAACCTATTTGTTCTTCAACTAGTTATAACCATAGATCTGTGTTTTAGGCGAATAACGTTTAATTGTCCAAATTCTAAACATTGCCATATTTTTCAAAGTACTGCTCGAATCAACAACTAATGGTTTTATTCTCTTCTCTGACCCGAAAAGGTAATTTTACAGCCATTCCCGAGTTTTCGCAAGCATTGGAAAATTGCAACTAAATTAAGCCAAATATGTTTCACTGTTCGTTTCACCAATCGTCTTATTTCGACGAGATAAAGCGGTTTTGACGAGTTTGAGAAATTTTCACAGCAACTCGTCGAATCGACGAAAATCGATTTGTTTTATGATGTTTGGGTGGAGGAGAACAATTTAGAAGTATTTGAAAAGTTGAGTAAACCTATTTGTTCTTCAACCAGTTATAACTATACATCTGGGTTTTAGGCGTATAACGCTTAATTGTCCAATTTCTATACATTGCCATATTTTTCAAAGTACTGTTCAAATCATCCAACTAATGCTTTAATTTTCTTCTCTGACTCGAAAAGATCATTTTACAGCCATTCCCGAGTTTTCGCAAACATTGGACAATTGCAACTAAGTTTAGCCATTAGTGTTTCACTGTTCGTTTCACTGATCGTCTTATTTCGACGAGATAAAGCGGTTTTGACGAGTTTGAGAAATTTTCACAGCAACTCGTCGAATCGACGAAAATCGATTTGTTTTATGATGTTTGGGTGGAGGAGAACAATTTAGAAGTATTTGAAAAGTTTAGTAAACCTATTTGTTTTTCAACCAGTTATAACCATACATCTGGGTTTTAGGCGTATAACGCTTAATTGTCCAATTTCTAAACATTGCCATATTTTTGAAAGTACAGCTCGAATCAACCAACTAATGCTTTTATTCTCTTCTCTGACCAGAAAAATTCATTTTACAGCCATTCCCGAAGTTTTCGCAAACATTGGACAATTGCAACTTGCTTAAGCCACAAGTGTTTCATTGTTCGTTTCACTGATCGTCTTATTTCGACGAGATAAAGCGGTTTTGACGAGTTTGAGAAATTTTCACAGCAACTCGTCGAATCGACGAAAATCGATTTGTTTTATGATGTTTGGGTGGAGGAGAACAATTTAGAAGTATTTGAAAAGTTTAGTAAACCTATTTGTTCTTCAACTAGTTATAACCATACATCTGGGTTTTAGGCGAATAACTCTTAATTGTCCAAATTCTAAACATTGCCATATTTTTCAAAGTACTGCTCGAATCAATAACTAATGGTTTTATTCTCTTCTCTGACCCGAAAAGGTAATTTTACAGCCATTCCCGAGTTTTCGAAAGCATTGGAAAATTGCAACTAACTTAAGCCAAATATGTTTCACTGTTCGTTTCACCAATCGTCTTATTTCGACGAGATAAAGCGGTTTTGACGAGTTTGAGAAATTTTCACAGCAACTCGTCGAATCGACGAAAATCGATTTGTTTTATGATGTTTGGGTGGAGGAGAACAATTTAGAAGTATTTGAAAAGTTGAGTAAACCTATTTGTTCTTCAACAAGTTATAACTATACATCTGGGTTTTAGGCGTATAACGCTTAATTGTCCAATTTCTATACATTGCCATATTTTTCAAAGTACTGTTCAAATCATCCAACTAATGCTTTAATTTTCTTCTCTGACCCGAAAAGATCATTTTACAGCCATTCCCGAGTTTTCGCAAACATTGGACAATTGCAACTAAGTTTAGCCATTAGTGTTTCACTGTTCGTTTCACTGATCGTCTTATTTCGAGGAGATAAAGCGGTTTTGACGAGTTTGAGAAATTTTCACAGTAACTCGTCGAATCGACGAAAATCGATTTGTTTTATGATGTTTGGGTGGAGGGGAACAATTTAGAAGTATTTGAAAAGTTTAGTAAACCTATTTGTTTTTAAGCCAGTTATAACCATGCATCTGGGTTTTAGTCGTATAACGCTTAATTGTTCAAATTCTAAACATTGCCGTATTTTTGAAAGTACAGCTCGAATCAACCAACTAATGCTTTTATTCTCTTCTCTGACCAGAAAAATTCATTTTAAAGCTATTCCAGAGTTTTCGCAAACATTGGACAATTGCAACTTGCTTAAGCCACAAGTGTTTCACTGTTCGTTTCACTGATCGTCTTATTTCGACGAGATAAAGCGGTTTTGACGAGTTTGAGAAATTTTCACAGCAACTCGTCGAAACGACGAAAATCGATTTGTTTTATGATGTTTGGGTGGAGGAGAACAATTTAGAAGTATTTGAAAAGTTTAGTAAACCTATTTGTTTTTCAACCAGTTATAACCATACATCTGGGTTTTAGGCGTATAACGCTTAATTGTCCAATTTCTAAACATTGCCATATTTTTCAAAGTACTGCTCGAATCAATCAACTAATGGATTTATTCTATACTCTGACCCGAAAAGATCATTTTAAAGCCATTCCCGATTTTTCGCAAAGATTGGATAATTGCAACTAAGTTAAGCCACAAATGTTTCACTGTTCGTTTCACTGATCGTCTTATTTCGACGAGATAAAGCGGTTTTGACGAGTTTGAGAAATTTTCACAGCAACTCGTCGAATCGACGAAAATCGATTTGTTTTATGATGTTTGGGTGGAGGAGAACAATTTAGAAGTATTTGAAAAGTTTAGTAAACCTATTTGTTTTTCAACCAGTTATAACCATACATCTGGGTTTTAGGCGTATAACGCTTAATTGTCCAATTTCTAAACATTGCCATATTTTTCAAAGTACTGCTCGAATCAATCAACTAATGGATTTATTCTCTTACTCTGACCCGAAAAGATCATTTTAAAGCCATTCCCGATTTTTCGCAAACATTGGATAATTGCAACTAAGTTAAGCCACAAGTGTTTCACTGTTTGTTTCACTGATCGTCTTATTTCGACGAGATAAAGCGGTTTTGACGAGTTTGAGAAATTTTCACAGCAACTCGTCGAATCGACGAAAATCGATTTGTTTTATGATGTTTGGGTGGAGGAGAACAATTTAGAAGTATTTGAAAAGTTTAGTAAACCTATTTGTTTTTCAACCAGTTATAACCATACATCTGGGTTTTAGGCGTATAACGCTTAATTGTCCAATTTCTAAACATTGCCATATTTTTCAAAGTACTGCTCGAATCAATCAACTAATGGATTTATTCTATACTCTGACCCGAAAAGATCATTTTAAAGCCATTCCCGATTTTTCGCAAAGATTGGATAATTGCAACTAAGTTAAGCCACAAATGTTTCATTGTTCGTTTCACTGATCGTCTTATTTGGACGAGATAAAGCGGTTTTGACAAGTTTGAGAAATTTTCACAGCAACTCGTCGAATCGACGAAAATCGATTTGTTTTATGATGTTTGGGTGGAGGAGAACAATTTAGAAGTATTTGAAAAGTTTAGTAAACCTATTTGATCTTCAACCAGTTATAAACATACATCTGGGTTTTAGGCATATAACGCTTAATTGTCCAAATTCAAAACATTGCCATATTTTTCAAAGTACTGCTCGAATAAAAAAACTAATGCTTTTATTCTCTTGTCTGACTCGAAAAGATCATTTTAAATCCATTTCCGAATTTTTGTAAACATTGGACAATTGCAACTAAGTTAAGCCACAAGTGTTTCACTGTTCGTTTCACTGATCGTCTTATTTCGACGAGATAAACGGTTTTGACGAGTTTGAGAAATTTTCACAGCAACTCGTCGAATCGACGAAAATCGATTTGTTTTATGATGTTTGGGTGGAGGAGAACAATTTAGAAGTATTTGAAAATTTTAGTAAACCTATTTGTTTTTCAACCAGTTATAACAATACATCTGGGTTTTAGACGTATAACGCTTAATTGTCCAATTTCTAAACATTGCCATATTTTTCAAAGTACTTCTCGAATCAAACAACTAATACTTTTATTCTCATCTCTGACCCGAAAAGATCATTTTACAGCCATTCCCGAATTTTAGTAAACGTTGGATAATAGCAATTAACTGAAGCCATTTATGTTTCATTGTTCGTTTCACTAATCATCTTATTTGGACGAGATAAATCGGTTTTGACGAGTTTGAGAAATTTTCACAGCAACTCGTCGAATCGACGAAAATCGATTTGTTTTATGATGTTTGGGTGGAGGAGAACAATTTAGAAGTATTTGAAAAGTTTAGTAAACCTATTTGTTCTTCAACTAGTTATAACAATAGATCTGTGTTTTAGGCGAATAACTCTTAATTGTCCAAATTCTAAACATTGCCATATTTTCCAAAGTACTGCTCGAATCAATAACTAATGGTTTTATTCTCTTCTCTGTCCCGAAAAGGTAATTTTACAGCCATTCCCGAGTTTTCGAAAGCATTAGAAAATTGCAACTAACTTAAGCCAAATATGTTTCACTGTTCGTTTCACCAATCGTCTTATTTCGACGAGATAAAGCGGTTTTGACGAGTTTGAGAAATTTTCACAGCAACACGTCGAATCGACGAAAATCGATTTGTTTTATGATGTTTGGGTGGAGGAGAACAATTTAGAAGTATTTGAAAAGTTGAGTAAACCTATTTGTTCTTCAACAAGTTATAACTATACATCTGGGTTTTAGGCGTATAACGCTTAATTGTCCAATTTCTATACATTGCCATATTTTTCAAAGTACTGTTCAAATCATCCAACTAATGCTTTAATTTTCTTCTCTGACCCGAAAAGATCATTTTACAGCCATTCCCGAGTTTTCGCAAACATTGGACAATTGCAACTAAGTTTAGCCATTAGTGTTTCACTGTTCGTTTCACTGATCGTCTTATTTCGAGGAGATAAAGCGGTTTTGACGAGTTTGAGAAATTTTCACAGTAACTCGTCGAATCGACGAAAATCGATTTGTTTTATGATGTTTGGGTGGAGGGGAACAATTTAGAAGTATTTGAAAAGTTTAGTAAACCTATTTGTTTTTAAGCCAGTTATAACCATGCATCTGGGTTTTAGTCGTATAACGCTTAATTGTTCAAATTCTAAACATTGCCGTATTTTTGAAAGTACAGCTCGAATCAACCAACTAATGCTTTTATTCTCTTCTCTGACCAGAAAAATTCATTTTAAAGCTATTCCAGAGTTTTCGCAAACATTGGACAATTGCAACTTGCTTAAGCCACAAGTGTTTCACTGTTTGTTTCACTGATCGTCTTATTTCGACGAGATAAAGCGGTTTTGACGAGTTTGAGAAATTTTCACAGCAACTCGTCGAAACGACGAAAATCGATTTGTTTTATGATGTTTGGGTGGAGGAGAACAATTTAGAAGTATTTGAAAAGTTTAGTAAACCTATTTGTTTTTCAACCAGTTATAACCATACATCTGGGTTTTAGGCGTATAACGCTTAATTGTCCAATTTCTAAACATTGCCATATTTTTCAAAGTACTGCTCGAATCAATCAACTAATGGATTTATTCTATACTCTGACCCGAAAAGATCATTTTAAAGCCATTCCCGATTTTTCGCAAAGATTGGATAATTGCAACTAAGTTAAGCCACAAATGTTTCAAAGTTCGTTTCACTGATCGTCTTATTTGGACGAGATAAAGCGGTTTTGACAAGTTTGAGAAATTTTCACAGCAACTCGTCGAATCGACGAAAATCGATTTATTTTATGATGTTTGGGTGGAGGAGAACAATTTAGAAGTATTTGAAAAGTTTAGTAAACCTATTTGATCTTCAACCAGTTATAAACATACATCTGGGTTTTAGGCATATAACGTTTAATTGTCCAAATTCAAAACATTGCCATATTTTTCAAAGTACTGCTCGAATAAAAAAACTAATGCTTTTATTCTCTTGTCTGACTCGAAAAGATCATTTTAAATCCATTTCCGAATTTTTGTAAACATTGGACAATTGCAACTAAGTTAAGCCACAAGTGTTTCACTGTTCGTTTCACTGATCGTCTTATTTCGACGAGATAAACGGTTTTGACGAGTTTGAGAAATTTTCACAGCAACTCGTCGAATCGACGAAAATCGATTTGTTTTATGATGTTTGGGTGGAGGAGAACAATTTAGAAGTATTTGAAAATTTTAGTAAACCTATTTGTTTTTCAACCAGTTATAACAATACATCTGGGTTTTAGACGTATAACGCTTAATTGTCCAATTTCTAAACATTGCCATATTTTTCAAAGTACTTCTCGAATCAAACAACTAATACTTTTATTCTCATCTCTGACCCGAAAAGATCATTTTACAGCCATTCCCGAATTTTAGTAAACGTTGGATAATTGCAATTAACTGAAGCCATTTATGTTTCATTGTTCGTTTCACTAATCGTCTTATTTCGACAAGTTAAAGCGGTTTTGAAGAGTTTGAGAAATTTTCACAGCAACTCGTCGAATCGACGAAAATCGATTTGTTTTATGATGTTTGGGTGGAGGAGAACAATTTAGAAGTATTTGAAAAGTTTAGTAAACCTATTTGTTCTTCAACTAGTTATAACCATAGATCTGTGTTTTAGGCGAATAACGTTTAATTGTCCAAATTCTAAACATTGCCATATTTTTCAAAGTACTGCTCGAATCAACAACTAATGGTTTTATTCTCTTCTCTGACCCGAAAAGGTAATTTTACAGCCATTCCCGAGTTTTCGCAAGCATTGGAAAATTGCAACTAAATTAAGCCAAATATGTTTCACTGTTCGTTTCACCAATCGTCTTATTTCGACGAGATAAAGCGGTTTTGACGAGTTTTAGAAATTTTCACAGCAACTCGTCGAATCGACGAAAATCGATTTGTTTTATGATGTTTGGGTGGAGGAGAACAATTTAGAAGTATTTGAAAAGTTGAGTAAACCTATTTGTTCTTCAACCAGTTATAACCATACATCTGGGTTTTAGGCGTATAACGCTTAATTGTCCAATTTCTAAAAATTTCCATATTTTTCAAAGTACAGCTCGAATCAATCAACTAATGCTTTTATTCTTTTCTCTGACCAGAAAAATTCATTTTACAGCCATTCCAGAGTATTCGCAAACATTGGAAAATTGCAACTAACTTAAGCCAAATGTGTTTCACTGTTCGTTTCACTGATCGTCTTTTATTTGGACGAGATAAAGCGGTTTTGACGAGTTTGAGAAATTTTCACAGCAACTCGTCGAATCGACGAAAATCGATTTGTTTTATGATGTTTGGGTGGAGGAGAACAATTTAGAAGTATTTGAAAAGTTTAGTAAACCTATTTGTTCTTCAACTAGTTATAACTATACATCTGGGTTTTAGGCGTATAACGCTTAATTGTCCAATTTCTATACATTGCCATATTTTTCAAAGTACTGCTCGAATCAATAACTAATGGTTTTATTCTCTTCTCTGACCCGAAAAGATCATTTTACAGCCATTCCCGAGTTTTCGCAAACATTGGACAATTGCAACTAACTTAAGCCAAATATGTTTCACTGTTCGTTTCACTGATCGTCTTATTTCGACGAGATAAAGCGGTTTTGACGAGTTTGAGAAATTTTCACAGCAACACGTCGAATCGACGAAAATCGATTTGTTTTATGATGTTTGGGTGGAGGAGAACAATTTAGAAGTATTTGAAAAGTTTAGTAAACCTATTTGTTTTTCAACCAGTTATAACCATACATCTCGGGTTTTAGGCGTATAACGCTTAATTGTCCAATTTCTAAACATTGCCATATTTTTCAAAGTACTGCTCGAATCAACCAACTAATGGATTTATTCTATACTCTGGCCCGAAAAGATCATTTTAAAGCCATTCCCGATTTTTCGCAAAGATTGGATAATTGCAACTAAGTTAAGCCACAAATGTTTCATTGTTCGTTTCACTGATCGTCTTATTTGGACGAGATAAAGCGGTTTTGACAAGTTTGAGAAATTTTCACAGCAACTCGTCGAATCGACGAAAATCGATTTATTTTATGATGTTTGGGTGGAGGAGAACAATTTAGAAGTATTTGAAAAGTTTAGTAAACCTATTTGATCTTCAACCAGTTATAAACATACATCTGGGTTTTAGAAATATAACGTTTAATTGTCCAAATTCAAAACATTGCCATATTTTTCAAAGTACTGCTCGAATAAAAAAACTAATGCTTTTATTCTCTTGTCTGACTCGAAAAGATCATTTTAAATCCATTTCCGAATTTTTGTAAACATTGGACAATTGCAACTAAGTTAAGCCACAAGTGTTTCACTGTTCGTTTCACTGATCGTCTTATTTCGACGAGATAAACGGTTTTGACGAGTTTGAGAAATTTTCACAGCAACTCGTCGAATCGACGAAAATCGATTTGTTTTATGATGTTTGGGTGGAGGAGAACAATTTAGAAGTATTTGAAAATTTTAGTAAACCTATTTGTTCTTCAACTAGTTATAACCATAGATCTGTGTTTTAGGCGAATAACTCTTAATTGTCCAAATTCTAAACATTGCCATATTTTCCAAAGTACTGCTCGAATCAATAACTAATGGTTTTATTCTCTTCTCTGACCCGAAAAGGTCATTTTACAGCCATTACCGAGTTTTCGAAAGCATTGGAAAATTGCAACTAACTTAAGCCAAATATGTTTCACTGTTCGTTTCACCAATCGTCTTATTTCGACGAGATAAAGCGGTTTTGACGAGTTTGAGAAATTTTCACAGCAACACGTCGAATCGACGAAAATCGATTTGTTTTATGATGTTTGGGTGGAGGAGAACAATTTAGAAGTATTTGAAAAGTTGAGTAAACCTATTTGTTCTTCAACAAGTTATAACTATACATCTGGGTTTTAGGCGTATAACGCTTAATTGTCCAATTTCTATACATTGCCATATTTTTCAAAGTACTTTTCAAATCATCCAACTAATGCTTTAATTTTCTTCTCTGACCGGAAAAGATCATTTTACAGCCATTCCCGAGTTTTCGCAAACATTGGACAATTGCAACTAAGTTTAGCCATTAGTGTTTCACTGTTCGTTTCACTGATCGTCTTATTTCGTGGAGATAAAGCGGTTTTGACGAGTTTGAGAAATTTTCACAGTAACTCGTCGAATCGACGAAAATCGATTTGTTTTATGATGTTTGGGTGGAGGGGAACAATTTAGAAGTATTTGAAAAGTTTAGTAAAACTAGTTGTTTTTAAGCCAGTTATAACCATGCATCTGGGTTTTAGTCGTATAACGCTTAATTGTTCAAATTCTAAACATTGCCGTATTTTTGAAAGTACAGCTCGAATCAACCAACTAATGCTTTTATTCTCTTCTCTGACCAGAAAAATTCATTTTCAAGCTATTCCAGAGTTTTCGCAAACATTGGACAATTGCAACTAAGTTAAGCCACAAATGTTTCATTGTTCGTTTCACTGATCGTCTTATTTGGACGAGATAAATCGGTTTTGACGAGTTTGAGAAATTTTCACAGCAACTCGTCGAATCGACGAAAATCGATTTGTTTTATGATGTTTGGGTGGAGGAGAACAATTTAGAAGTATTTGAAAAGTTGAGTAAACCTATTTGTTCTTCAACAAGTTATAACTATACATCTGGGTTTTAGGCGTATAACGCTTAATTGTCCAATTTCTAAATATTGCCATATTTTTCAAAGTACAGCTCGAATCAATCAACTAATGCTTTTATTCTCTTCTCTGACTAGAAAAATTCATTTTAAAGCCTTTCCAGAGTTTTCGCATACATTTGACAATAGCAACTAAGTTAAGCCACAAGTGTTTCACTGTTCGTTTCACTAATCGTCTTATTTCGGCAAGATAAAGTGGTTTTGACGAGTTTGAGGAATTTTCACAGCAACTCGTCGAATCGACGAAAATCGATTTTATTTTATGATGTTTGGGTGGAGGAGAACAATTTAGAAGTATTTGAAAAGTTTAGTAAACGTATTTGTTCTTCAACAAGTTATAACAATACATCTGGTTTTTAGGCGAATAACGCTTAATTGTCCAATTTCTAAACATTGCCATATTTTCCAAAGTACTGCTCGAATCAACCAACTAATGCTTTTATTCCCTTCTCTTACAAGAAAAATTCATTTTACAGCCATTCCAGAATTTTTCGCAAACATTGGAAAATTGCAACTAACTTAAGCCAAATGTGTTTCACTGTTCGTTTCACTAATCGTCTTATTTCGACGAGATAAAGCGGTTTTGACGAGTTTGAGAAATTTTCACAGCAACTCGTTGAATCGAGGAAAATCGATTTGTTTTATGATGTTTGGGTGGAGGAGAACAATTTAGAAGTATTTGAAAAGTTGAGTAAACGTATTTGATCTTCAACCAGTTATAAACATACATCTGGGTTTTAGGCATATAACGTTTAATTGTCCAAATTCTAAACATTGCCATATTTTTCAAAGTACTGCTCGAATAAAAAACTAATGCTTTTATTCTCTTGTCTGACTCGAAAAGATCATTTTAAATCCATTTCCGAATTTTTGTAAACATTGGACAATTGCAACTAAATTAAGCCACAAGTGTTTCACTGTTCGTTTCACTGATCGTCTTATTTCGACGAGATAAACGGTTTTGACGAGTTTGAGAAATTTTCACAGCAACTCGTCGAATCGACGAAAATCGATTTGTTTTATGATGTTTGGGTTGAAGAGAACAATTTAGAAGTATTTGAAAATTTTAGTAAACCGATTTGTTTTTCAACCAGTTATAACAATACATCTAGGTTTTAGACGTATAACGCTTAATTGTCCAATTTCTAAACATTGCCATATTTTTCAAAGTACTTCTCGAATCAAACAACTAATACTTTTATTCTCATCTCTGACCCGAAAAGATCATTTTAAAGCCATTCCCGAATTTTAGTAAACGTTGGATAATTGCAATTAACTGAAGCCATTTATGTTTCATTGTTCGTTTCACTAATCGTCTTATTTCGACGAGTTAAAGCTGTTTTGAAGATTTTGAGAAATTTTCACAGCAACTCGTCGAATCGACGAAAATCGATTTGTTTTATGATGTTTGGGTGGAGGAGAACAATTTAGAAGTATTTGAAAAGTTTAGTAAACCTATTTGTGCTTCAGCCTTTTAAAACCATACATCTGGGTTTTAGGCGTATAATGCTTAATTGTACAATTTCTAAACATTGCCATATTTTTAAAAGTACTGTTCGAATCAACAAACTAATGGATTTATTCTCTACTATGACCAGAAAAGATCATTTTACAGCCATTCCCGAGTTTTCGTAAACATTTAACTATTGCAACTAAATTAAGACACAAGTGTTTCACTGTTCGTTTCACTAATCGTCTTATTTCGACGAAATAAAGCGGGTTTGACGAGTTTGAGAAATTTTCACAGCAACTCGTCGAATCGACGAAAATCGATTTGTTTTATGATGTTTGGGTGGAGGAGAACAATTTAGAAGTATTTGAAAAGTTTAGTAAACCTATTTGTTCTTCAACTAGTTATAACCATACATCTGTGTTTTAGGCGTATAACGTTTAATTGTCCAATTTCTAAACATTGCCATATTTTTCAAAGTACTGCTCGAATCAACAACTAATGGTTTTATTCTCTTCTGTGACCCGAAAAGGTAATTTTACAGCCATTCCCGAGTTTTGGCAAACATTGGACAATAGCAACTAACTTAAGCAAAATATGTTTCACTGTTCGTCTCACTAATCGTCTTATTTCGACGAGATAAAGCGGGTTTGACGAGTTTGAGAAATTTTCACAGCAACTCGTCGAATCGACGAAAATCGATTTGTTTTATGATGTTTGGGTGGAGGAGAACAATTTAGAAGTATTTGAAAAGTTTAGTAAACCTATTTGTTCTTCAACTAGTTATAACCATACATCTGTGTTTTAGGCGTATAACGTTTAATTGTCCAATTTCTAAACATTGCCATATTTTTCAAAGTACTGCCCGAATCAACAACTAATGGTTTTATTCTCTTCTGTGACCCGAAAAGGTAATTTTACAGCCATTCCCGAGTTTTCGCAAACATTGGACAATAGCAACTAAATTAAGCCAAATATGTTTCACTGTTCGTCTCACTAATCGTCTTATTTCGACAAGATAAAGCGGTTATGACGAGTTTGAGAAATTTTCACAGCAACTCGTTGAATCGACGAAAATCGATTTGCTTTATGATGTTTGGGTGGAGGAGAACAATTTAGAAGTATTTGAAAAGTTTAGTAAACGTATTTGTTCTTCAACAAGTTATAACAATACATCTGGGTTTTAGGCGAATAACGCTTAATTGTCCAATTTCTAAACATTGCCATATTTTTAAAAGTACTATTCGATCAACAAACTAATGGATTTATTCTCTACTCTGACCAGAAAAGATCATTTTACAGCCATTCCCTAGTTTTCGCAAACATTTAACTATTGCAACTAAATTAAGGCACAAGTGTTTCACTGTTCGTTTCACTAATCGTTTTATTTCGACGAGATAAAGCGGGTTTGACGAGTTTGAGATATTTTCACAGCAACTCGTTGAATCGACGAAAATCGATTTGTTTTATGATGTTTGGGTGGAGGAGAACAATTTAGAAGTATTTGAAAAGTTTAGTAAACCTATTTGTTCTTCAACTAGTTATAACCATACATCTGTGTTTTAGTCGTATAACGTTCAATTGTCCAATTTCTAAACATTGACATATTTTTCAAAGTGCAGCTCGAATCAACAACTAATGGTTTTATTCTCTTCTGTGACCCGAAAAGGTAATTTTACAGCCATTCCCGAGTTTTCGCAAACATTGGACAATAGTAACTAAATTAAGCCACAAGTGTTTCACTGTTCGTTTCACTAATCGTCTTATTTCGACAAGATAAAGCGGTTATGACGAGTTTGAGAAATTTTCACAGCAACTCGTTGAATCGACGAAAATCGATTTGCTTTATGATGTTTGGGTGGAGGAGAACAATTTAGAAGTATTTGAAAAGTTTAGTAAACGTATTTGTTCTTCAACAAGTTATAACAATACATCTGGGTTTTAGGCGAATAACGCTTAATTGTCCAATTTCTAAACATTGCCATATTTTTAAAAGTACTATTCGATCAACAAACTAATGGATTTATTCTCTACTCTGACCAGAAAAGATCATTTTACAGCCATTCCCTAGTTTTCGCAAACATTTAACTATTGCAACTAAATTAAGGCACAAGTGTTTCACTGTTCGTTTCACTAATCGTTTTATTTCGACGAGATAAAGCGGGTTTGACGAGTTTGAGATATTTTCACAGCAACTCGTCGAATCGACGAAAATCGATTTGTTTTATGATGTTTGGGTGGAGGAGAACAATTTAGAAGTATTTGAAAAGTTTAGTAAACCTATTTGTTCTTCAACTAGTTATAACCATAGATCTGTGTTTTAGGCGTATAACGTTTAATTGTCCAATTTCTAAACATTGCCATATTTTTCAAAGTACTGCTCGAATCAACAACTAATGGTTTTATTCTCTTCTGTGACCCGAAAAGGTAATTTTACAGCCATTCCCGAGTTTTGGCAAACATTGGACAATAGCAACTAACTTAAGCCAAATATGTTTCACTGTTCGTCTCACTAATCGTCTTATTTCGACAAGATAAAGCGGTTATGACGAGTTTGAGAAATTTTCACAGCAACTCGTTGAACCGACGAAAATCGATTTGCTTTATGATGTTTGGGTGGAGGAGAACAATTTAGAAGTATTTGAAAAGTTTAGTAAATGTATTTGTTCTTCAACAAGTTATAACAATACATCTGGGTTTTAGGCGAATAACGCTTAATTGTCCAATTCCTAAACATTGCCATATTTTTAAAAGTACTGCTCGAATCAACCAACTAATGCTTTTATTCTCTTCTCTGACCAGAAAAATTCATTTTACAGCCATTCCAGAGTTTTCGCAAACATTGGAAAATTGCAACTAACTTAAGCCAAATATGTTTCACTGTTCGTTTCACCAATCGTCTTATTTCGACGAGATAAAGCGTTTTTGACGAGTTTGAGAAATTTTCACAGCAACTCGTCGAATCGACGAAAATCAATTTGTTTTATGATGTTTGGGTGGAGGAGAACAATTTAGAAGTATTTGAAAAGTTTAGTAAACGTATTTGTTCTTCAACCAGTTATAACCATACATCTGGGTTTTAGGCGTATAATGCTTAATTGTACAATTTCTAAACATTGCCATATTTTTAAAAGTACTATTCGATCAACAAACTAATGGATTTATTCTCTACTCTGACCAGAAAAGATCATTTTACAGCCATTCCCGATTTTTCGCAAAGATTGGATAATTGCAACTAAATTAAGGCACAAGTGTTTCACTGTTCGTTTCACTAATCGTTTTATTTCGACGAGATAAAGCGGGTTTGACGAGTTTGAGATATTTTCACAGCAACTCGTCGAATCGACGAAAATCGATTTGTTTTATGATGTTTGGGTGGAGGAGAACAATTTAGAAGTATTTGAAAAGTTTAGTAAACCTATTTGTTCTTCAACTAGTTATAACCATACATCTGTGTTTTAGTCGTATAACGTTAAATTGTCCAATTTCTAAACATTGACATATTTTTCAAAGTACTGCTCGAATCAACAACTAATGGTTTTATTCTCTTCTGTGACCCGAAAAGGTAATTTTACAGCCATTCCCGAGTTTTCGCAAACATTGGACAATAGTAACTAAATTAAGCCACAAGTGTTTCACTGTTCGTTTCACTAATCGTCTTATTTCGACAAGATAAAGCGGTTATGACGAGTTTGAGAAATTTTCACAGCAACTCGTTGAATCGACGAAAATCGATTTGCTTTATGATGTTTGGGTGGAGGAGAACAATTTAGAAGTATTTGAAAAGTTTAGTAAACGTATTTGTTCTTCAACAAGTTATAACAATACATCTGGGTTTTAGGCGAATAACGCTTAATTGTCCAATTTCTAAACATTGCCATATTTTTAAAAGTACTGCTCGAATCAACCAACTAATGCTTTTATTCTCTTCTCTGACCAGAAAAATTCATTTTACAGCCATTCCAGAGTTATCGCAAACATTGGAAAATTGCAACTAAAATAAGCCAAATATGTTTCACTGTTCGTTTCACAAATCGTCTTATTTCGACGAGATAAACGGTTTTGACGAGTTTGAGAAATTTTCACAGCAACTCGTCGAATCGACGAAAATCGATTTGTTTTATGATGTTTGGGTTGAAGAGAACAATTTAGAAGTATTTGAAAATTTTAGTAAACCGATTTGTTTTTCAACCAGTTATAACAATACATCTGGGTTTTAGGCGTATAACGCTTAATTGTCCAATTTCTAAACATTGCCATATTTTTCAAAGTACTTCTCGAATCAAACAACTAATGCTTTTATTCTCATCTCTGACCCGAAAAGATCATTTTAAAGCCATTCCCGAATTTTAGTAAACGTTGTATAATTGCAATTAACTGAAGCCATTTATGTTTCATTGTTCGTTTCACTAATCGTCTTATTTCGACGAGTTAAAGCTGTTTTGAAGAGTTTGAGAAATTTTCACAGCAACTCGTCGAATCGACGAAAATCGATTTGTTTTATGATGTTTGGGTAGAGGAGAACAATTTAGAAGTATTTGAAAAGTTTAGTAAACCTATTTGTGCTTCAGCCTTTTAAAACCATACATCTGGGTTTTAGGCGTATAATGCTTAATTGTCCAATTTCTAAACATTGCCATATTTTTAAAAGTACTGTTCGAATCAACAAACTAATGGATTTATTCTCTACTATGACCAGAAAAGATCATTTTACAGCCATTCCCGAGTTTTCGTAAACATTTAACTATTGCAACTAACTTAAGCCACAAGTGTTTCACTGTTCGTTTCACTAATCGTCTTATTTCGACGAAATAAAGCGGGTTTGACGAGTTTGAGAAATTTTCACAGCAACTCGTCGAATCGACGAAAATCGATTTGTTTTATGATGTTTGGGTGGAGGAGAACAATTTAGAAGTATTTGAAAAGTTTAGTAAACCTATTTGTTCTTCAACTAGTTATAACCATACATCTGTGTTTTAGGCGTATAACGTTTAATTGTCCAATTTCTAAACATTGCCATATTTTTCAAAGTACTGCTCGAATCAACAACTAATGGTTTTATTCTCTTCTGTGACCCGAAAAGGTAATTTTACAGCCATTCCCGAGTTTTGGCAAACATTGGACAATAGCAACTAACTTAAGCCAAATATGTTTCACTGTTCGTCTCACTAATCGTCTTATTTCGACGAGATAAAGCGGGTTTGACGAGTTTGAGAAATTTTCACAGCAACTCGTCGAATCGACGAAAATCGATTTGTTTTATGATGTTTGGGTGGAGGAGAACAATTTAGAAGTATTTGAAAAGTTTAGTAAACCTATTTGTTCTTCAACTAGTTATAACCATACATCTGTGTTTTAGGCGTATAACGTTTAATTGTCCAATTTCTAAACATTGCCATATTTTTAAAAGTACTATTCGATCAACAAACTAATGGATTTATTCTCTACTCTGACCAGAAAAGATCATTTTACAGCCATTCCCTAGTTTTCGCAAACATTTAACTATTGCAACTAAATTAAGGCACAAGTGTTTCACTGTTCGTTTCACTAATCGTTTTATTTCGACGAGATAAAGCGGGTTTGACGAGTTTGAGATATTTTCACAGCAACTCGTCGAATCGACGAAAATCGATTTGTTTTATGATGTTTGGGTGGAGGAGAACAATTTAGAAGTATTTGAAAAGTTTAGTAAACCTATTTGTTCTTCAACTAGTTATAACCATACATCTGTGTTTTAGTCGTATAACGTTCAATTGTCCAATTTCTAAACATTGACATATTTTTCAAAGTGCTGCTCGAATCAACAACTAATGGTTTTATTCTCTTCTGTGACCCGAAAAGGTAATTTTACAGCCATTCCCGAGTTTTCGCAAACATTGGACAATAGCTTCTAAATTAAGCCACAAGTGTTTCACTGTTCGTTTCACTAATCGTCTTATTTCGACAAGATAAAGCGGTTATGACGAGTTTGAGAAATTTTCACAGCAACTCGTTGAATCGACGAAAATCGATTTGCTTTATGATTTTTGGGTGGAGGAGAACAATTTAGAAGTATTTGAAAAGTTTAGTAAACGTATTTGTTCTTCAACAAGTTATAACAATACATCTGGGTTTTAGGCGAATAACGCTTAATTGTCCAATTTCTAAACATTGCCATATTTTTAAAAGTACTATTTGATCAACAAACTAATGGATTTATTCTCTACTCTGACCAGAAAAGATCATTTTACAGCCATTCCCTAGTTTTCGCAAACATTTAACTATTGCAACTAAATTAAGGCACAAGTGTTTCACTGTTCGTTTCACTAATCGTTTTATTTCGACGAGATAAAGCGGGTTTGACGAGTTTGAGATATTTTCACAGCAACTCGTTGAATCGACGAAAATCGATTTGTTTTATGATGTTTGGGTGGAGGAGAACAATTTAGAAGTATTTGAAAAGTTTAGTAAACCTATTTGTTCTTCAACTAGTTATAACCATACATCTGTGTTTTAGTCGTATAACGTTCAATTGTCCAATTTCTAAACATTGACATATTTTTCAAAGTGCTGCTCGAATCAACAACTAATGGTTTTATTCTATTCTGTGACCCGAAAAGGTAATTTTACAGCCATTCCCGAGTTTTCGCAAACATTGGACAATAGTAACTAAATTAAGCCACAAGTGTTTCACTGTTCGTTTCACTAATCGTCTTATTTCGACAAGATAAAGCGGTTATGACGAGTTTGAGAAATTTTCACAGGAACTCGTTGAATCGACGAAAATCGATTTGCTTTATGATGTTTGGGTGGAGGAGAACAATTTAGAAGTATTTGAAAAGTTTAGTAAACGTATTTGTTCTTCAACAAGTTATAACAATACATCTGGGTTTTAGGCGAATAACGCTTAATTGTCCAATTTCTAAACATTGCCATATTTTTCAAAGTACTGCTCGAATCAACCAACTAATGCTTTTATTCTCTTCTCTGACCAGAAAAATTCATTTTACAGCCATTCCAGAGTTTTCGCAAACATTGGAAAATGCAACTAAAATAAGCCAAATATGTTTCACTGTTCGTTTCACAAATCGTCTTATTTCGACGAGATAAAGCGTTTTTGACGAGTTTGAGAAATTTTCACAGCAACTCGTCGAATTGACGAAAATCGATTTGTTTTATAATATTTGGGTGGAGGAGAACAATTTAGAAGTATTTGAAAAGTTTAGTAAACCTATTTGTTCTTCAACCAATTATTAACATACATCTGGGTTTTAGGCGTATAACGCTTAATTGTCCGATTTCTAAACATTGCCATATTTTTCAAAGTACAACTCGAATCAATCAATTAATACTTTTATTCTATTATCTGACCCGAAAAGGTAATTTTATAGCCATTCCTGAGTTTTTGCAAACATTTGACAATAGCAAATAACTTAATCCACAAGTGTTTCACTGTTCGTTTCACTAATCGTCTTATTTCGGCAAGATAAAGTGGTTTTGACGAGTTTGAGAAATTTTCACAGCAACTCGTCGAATCGACGAAAATCGATTTGTTTTATGATGTTTGGGTGGAGGAGAACAATATAGAAGAATTTGAAAAGTTTAGTAAACCTATTTGTTTTTCAACCAGTTATAACCATACATCTGGGTTTTAGACGTATAAAGCTTAATTGTCCAATTTCTAAACATTGCCATATTTTTCAAAGTACATCTCGAATCAAACAACTAATGCTTTTATTCTCTTCTCTGACCAGAAAAATTCATTTTACAGCCATTCCAGAGTTTTGGCAAACATTGGACAATAGCAACTAACTTAAGCCAAATATGTTTCACTGTTCGTTTCACCAATCGTCTTATTTCGACAAGATAAAGCGGTTATGACGAGTTTGAGAAATTTTCACAGCAACTCGTTGAATCGAAGAAAATCGATTTGCTTTATGATGTTTGGGTGAAGGAGAACAATTTAGAAGTATTTGAAAAGTTTAGTAAACGTATTTGTTCTTCAACAAGTTATAACAATACATCTGGGTTTTAGGCGAATAACGCTTAATTGTCCAATTTCTAAACATTGCCATATTTTTAAAAGTACTGCTCGAATCAACCAACTAATGCTTTTATTCTCTTCTCTGACCAGAAAAATTCATTTTACAGCCATTCCAGAGTTTTCGCAAACATTGGAAAATTGCAACTAAAATAAGCCAAATATGTTTCACTGTTCGTTTCACAAATCGTCTTATTTCGACGAGATAAAGCGTTTTTGACGAGTTTGAGAAATTTTCACAGCAACTCGTCGAATTGACGAAAATCGATTTGTTTTATAATATTTGGGTGGAGGAGAACAATTTAGAAGTATTTGAAAAGTTTAGTAAACCTATTTGTTCTTCAACCAATTATTAACATACATCTGGGTTTTAGGCGTATAACGCTTAATTGTCCGATTTCTAAACATTGCCATATTTTTCAAAGTACAACTCGAATCAATCAACTAATACTTTTATTCTATTATCTGACCCGAAAAGGTAATTTTATAGCCATTCCTGAGTTTTTGCAAACATTTGACAATAGCAAATAACTTAATCCACAAGTGTTTCACTGTTCGTTTCACTAATCGTCTTATTTCGGCAAGATAAAGTGGTTTTGACGAGTTTGAGAAATTTTCACAGCAACTCGTCGAATCGACGAAAATCGATTTGTTTTATGATGTTTGGGTGGAGGAGAACAATTTAGAAGTATTTGAAAAGTTTAGTAAACCTATTTGTTTTTCAACCAGTTATAACCATACATCTGGGTTTTAGACGTATAAAGCTTAATTGTCCAATTTCTAAACATTGCCATATTTTTCAAAGTACTGCTCGAATCAAACAACTAATGCTTTTATTCTCTTCTCTGACCAGAAAAATTCATTTTACAGCCATTCCAGAGTTTTGGCAAATATTGGACAATAGCAACTAACTTAAGCCAAATATGTTTCACTGTTCGTTTCACCAATCGTCTTATTTCGACAAGATAAAGCGGTTATGACGAGTTTGAGAAATTTTCACAGCAACTCGTTGAATCGACGAAAATCGATTTGCTTTATGATGTTTGGGTGAAGGAGAACAATTTAGAAGTATTTGAAAAGTTTAGTAAACGTATTTGTTCTTCAACAAGTTATAACAATACATCTGGGTTTTAGGCGAATAACGCTTAATTGTCCAATTTCTAAACATTGCCATATTTTCCAAAGTACTGCTCGAATCAACCAACTAATGCTTTTATTCTCTTGTCTGACTCGAAAAGATCATTTTAAATCCATTTCCGAATTTTTGTAAACATTGGACAATTGCAACTAAATTAAGCCACAAGTGTTTCACTGTTCGTTTCACTGATCGTCTTATTTCGAGGAGATAAACGGTTTTGACGAGTTTGAGAAATTTTCACAGCAACTCGTCGAATCGACGAAAATCGATTTGTTTTATGATGTTTGGGTTGAAGAGAACAATTTAGAAGTATTTGAAAATTTTAGTAAACCGATTTGTTTTTCAACCAGTTATAACAATACATCTGGGTTTTAGGCGTATAACGCTTAATTGTCCAATTTCTAAACATTGCCATATTTTTCAAAGTACTTCTCGAATCAAACAACTAATGCTTTTATTCTCATCTCTGACCCGAAAAGATCATTTTAAAGCCATTCCCGAATTTTAGTAAACGTTGGATAATTGCAATTAACTGAAGCCATTTATGTTTCATTGTTCGTTTCACTAACCGTCTTATTTCGACGAGTTAAAGCTGTTTTGAAGAGTTTGAGAAATTTTCACAGCAACTCGTCGAATCGACGAAAATCGATTTGTTTTATGATGTTTTGGTAGAGGAGAACAATTTAGAAGTATTTGAAAAGTTTAGTAAACCTATTTGTGCTTCAGCCTTTTATAACCATACATCTGGGTTTTAGGCGTATAATGCTTAATTGTCCAATTTCTAAACATTGCCATATTTTTAAAAGTACTGTTCGAATCAACAAACTAATGGATTTATTCTCTACTATGACCAGAAAAGATCATTTTACAGCCATTCCCGAGTTTTCGTAAACATTTAACTATTGCAACTAAATTAAGGCACAAGTGTTTCACTGTTCGTTTCACTAATCGTCTTATTTCGACGAGATAAAGCGGGTTTGACGAGTTTGAGAAATTTTCACAGCAACTCGTCGAATCGACGAAAATCGATTTGTTTTATGATGTTTGGGTGGAGGAGAACAATTTAGAAGTATTTGAAAAGTTTAGTAAACCTATTTGTTCTTCAACTAGTTATAACCATACATCTGGGTTTTAGGCGTATAACGTTTAATTGTCCAATTTCTAAACATTGCCATATTTTTCAAAGTACAGCTCGAATCAACAACTAATGGTTTTATTCTCTTCTGTGACCCGAAAAGGTAATTTTACAGCCATTCCCGAGTTTTGGCAAACATTGGACAATAGCAACTAACTAAAGCCAAATATGTTTCACTGTTCGTCTCACTAATCGTCTTATTTCGACGAGATAAAACGGGTTTGACGAGTTTGAGAAATTTTCACAGCAACTCGTCGAATCGACGAAAATCGATTTGTTTTATGATGTTTGGGTGGAGGAGAACAATTTAGAAGTATTTGAAAAGTTTAGTAAACCTATTTGTTCTTCAACTAGTTATAACCATACATCTGTGTTTTAGGCGTATAACGTTTAATTGTCCAATTTCTAAACATTGCCATATTTTTCAAAGTACTGCTCGAATCAACAACTAATGGTTTTATTCTCTTCTGTGACCCGAAAAGGTAATTTTACAGCCATTCCCGAGTTTTGGCAAACATTGGACAATAGCAACTAACTTAAGCCAAATATGTTTCACTGTTCGTCTCACTAATCGTCTTATTTCGACAAGATAAAGCGGTTATGACGAGTTTGAGAAATTTTCACAGCAACTCGTTGAACCGACGAAAATCGATTTGCTTTATGATGTTTGGGTGGAGGAGAACACTTTAGAAGTATTTGAAAAGTTTAGTAAATGTATTTGTTCTTCAACAAGTTATAACAATACATCTGGGTTTTAGGCGAATAACGCTTAATTGTCCAATTCCTAAACATTGCCATATTTTTCAAAGTACTGTTCGAATCAACCAACTAATGCTTTTATTCTCTTCTCTGACCAGAAAAATTCATTTTACAGCCATTCCAGAGTTTTCGCAAACATTGGAAAATTGCAACTAACTTAAGCCAAATATGTTTCACTGTTCGTTTCACCAATCGTCTTATTTCGACGAGATAAAGCGTTTTTGACGAGTTTGAGAAATTTTCACAGCAACTCGTCGAATCGACGAAAATCAATTTGTTTTATGATGTTTGGGTGGAGGAGAACAATTTAGAAGTATTTGAAAAGTTTAGTAAACGTATTTGTTCTTCAACCAGTTATAACCATACATCTGGGTTTTAGGCGTATAATGCTTAATTGTACAATTTCTAAACATTGCCATATTTTTAAAAGTACTATTCGATCAACAAACTAATGGATTTATTCTCTACTCTGACCAGAAAAGATCATTTTACAGCCATTCCCGAGTTTTCGCAAACATTTAACTATTGCAACTAAATTAAGGCACAAGTGTTTCACTGTTCGTTTCACTAATCGTTTTATTTCGACGAGATAAAGCGGGTTTGACGAGATTGAGATATTTTCACAGCAACTCGTCGAATCGACGAAAATCGATTTGTTTTATGATGTTTGGGTGGAGGAGAACAATTTAGAAGTATTTGAAAAGTTTAATAAACCTATTTGTTCTTCAAATAGTTATAACCATACATCTGTGTTTTAGGCGTATAACGTTTAATTGTCCAATTTCTAAACATTGACATATTTTTCAAAGTGCTGCTCGAATCAACAACTAATGGTTTTATTCTCTTCTGTGACCCGAAAAGGTAATTTTACAGCCATTCCCGAGTTTTCGCAAACATTGGACAATAGTAACTAACTTAAGCCAAATATGTTTCACTGTTCGTCTCACTAATCGTCTTATTTCGACAAGATAAAGCGGTTATGACGAGTTTGAGAAATTTTCACAGCAACTCGCTGAACCGACGAAAATCGATTTGCTTTATGATGTTTGGGTGGAGGAGAACAATTTAGAAGTATTTGAAAAGTTTAGTAAATGTATTTGTTCTTCAACAAGTTATAACAATACATCTGGGTTTTAGGCGAATAACGCTTAATTGTCCAATTCCTAAACATTGCCATATTTTTCAAAGTACTGCTCGAATCAACCAACTAATGCTTTTATTCTCTTCTCTGACCAGAAAAATTCATTTTACAGCCATTCCAGAGTTTTCGCAAACATTGGAAAATTGCAACTAACTTAAGCCAAATATGTTTCACTGTTCGTCTCACTAATCGTCTTATTTCGACAAGATAAAGCGGTTATGACGAGTTTGAGAAATTTTCACAGCAACTCGTTGAACCGACGAAAATCAATTTGCTTTATGATGTTTGGGTGGAGGAGAACAATTTAGAAGTATTTGAAAAGTTTAGTAAATGTATTTGTTCTTCAACAAGTTATAACAATACATCTGGGTTTTAGGCGAATAACGCTTAATTGTCCAATTTCTAAACATTGCCATATTTTTAAAAGTACTATTTGATCAACAAACTAATGGATTTATTCTCTACTCTGACCAGAAAAGATCATTTTACAGCCATTCCCTAGTTTTCGCAAACATTTAACTATTGCAACTAAATTAAGGCACAAGTGTTTCACTGTTCGTTTCACTAATCGTTTTATTTCGACGAGATAAAGCGGGTTTGACGAGTTTGAGATATTTTCACAGCAACTCGTCGAATCGACGAAAATCGATTTGTTTTATGATGTTTGGGTGGAGGAGAACAATTTAGAAGTATTTGAAAAGTTTAGTAAACCTATTTGTTCTTCAACTAGTTATAACCATACATCTGTGTTTTAGGCGTATAACGTTTAATTGTCCAATTTCTAAACAT
Source organism: Heliopora coerulea (assembly GCA_030142905.1). Taxonomy (NCBI): domain Eukaryota; kingdom Metazoa; phylum Cnidaria; class Anthozoa; order Scleralcyonacea; family Helioporidae; genus Heliopora; species Heliopora coerulea. The sequence continues at coordinate 313,331 of JASJOG010000114.1, read as the reverse complement.
TGCCATATTTTTCAAAGTACTGCTCGAATCAACAACTAATGGTTTTATTCTCTTCTGTGACCCGAAAAGGTAATTTTACAGCCATTCCCGAGTTTTGGCAAACATTGGACAATAGCAACTAACTTAAGCAAAATATGTTTCACTGTTCGTCTCACTAATCGTCTTATTTCGACGAGATAAAGCGGGTTTGACGAGTTTGAGAAATTTTCACAGCAACTCGTCGAATCGACGAAAATCGATTTGTTTTATGATGTTTGGGTGGAGGAGAACAATTTAGAAGTATTTGAAAAGTTTAGTAAACCTATTTGTTCTTCAACTAGTTATAACCATACATCTGTGTTTTAGGCGTATAACGTTTAATTGTCCAATTTCTAAACATTGCCATATTTTTCAAAGTACTGCTCGAATCAACAACTAATGGTTTTATTCTCTTCTGTGACCCGAAAAGGTAATTTTACAGCCATTCCCGAGTTTTGGCAAACATTGGACAATAGCAACTAAATTAAGCCAAATATGTTTCACTGTTCGTCTCACTAATCGTCTTATTTCGACAAGATAAAGCGGTTATGACGAGTTTGAGAAATTTTCACAGCAACTCGTTGAATCGACGAAAATCGATTTGCTTTATGATGTTTGGGTGGAGGAGAACAATTTAGAAGTATTTGAAAAGTTTAGTAAACGTATTTGTTCTTCAACAAGTTATAACAATACATCTGGGTTTTAGGCGAATAACGCTTAATTGTCCAATTTCTAAACATTGCCATATTTTTAAAAGTACTATTCGATCAACAAACTAATGGATTTATTCTCTACTCTGACCAGAAAAGATCATTTTACAGCCATTCCCTAGTTTTCGCAAACATTTAACTATTGCAACTAAATTAAGGCACAAGTGTTTCACTGTTCGTTTCACTAATCGTTTTATTTCGACGAGATAAAGCGGGTTTGACGAGTTTGAGATATTTTCACAGCAACTCGTTGAATCGACGAAAATCGATTTGTTTTATGATGTTTGGGTGGAGGAGAACAATTTAGAAGTATTTGAAAAGTTTAGTAAACCTATTTGTTCTTCAACTAGTTATAACCATACATCTGTGTTTTAGTCGTATAACGTTCAATTGTCCAATTTCTAAACATTGACATATTTTTCAAAGTGCAGCTCGAATCAACAACTAATGGTTTTATTCTCTTCTGTGACCCGAAAAGGTAATTTTACAGCCATTCCCGAGTTTTCGCAAACATTGGACAATAGTAACTAAATTAAGCCACAAGTGTTTCACTGTTCGTTTCACTAATCGTCTTATTTCGACAAGATAAAGCGGTTATGACGAGTTTGAGAAATTTTCACAGCAACTCGTTGAATCGACGAAAATCGATTTGCTTTATGATGTTTGGGTGGAGGAGAACAATTTAGAAGTATTTGAAAAGTTTAGTAAACGTATTTGTTCTTCAACAAGTTATAACAATACATCTGGGTTTTAGGCGAATAACGCTTAATTGTCCAATTTCTAAACATTGCCATATTTTTAAAAGTACTATTCGATCAACAAACTAATGGATTTATTCTCTACTCTGACCAGAAAAGATCATTTTACAGCCATTCCCTAGTTTTCGCAAACATTTAACTATTGCAACTAAATTAAGGCACAAGTGTTTCACTGTTCGTTTCACTAATCGTTTTATTTCGACGAGATAAAGCGGTTTTGACGAGTTTGAGATATTTTCACAGCAACTCGTCGAATCGACGAAAATCGATTTGTTTTATGATGTTTGGGTGGAGGAGAACAATTTAGAAGTATTTGAAAAGTTTAGTAAACCTATTTGTTCTTCAACTAGTTATAACCATACATCTGTGTTTTAGGCGTATAACGTTTAATTGTCCAATTTCTAAACATTGCCATATTTTTCAAAGTACTGCTCGAATCAACAACTAATGGTTTTATTCTCTTCTGTGACCCGAAAAGGTAATTTTACAGCCATTCCCGAGTTTTGGCAAACATTGGACAATAGCAACTAACTTAAGCCAAATATGTTTCACTGTTCGTCTCACTAATCGTCTTATTTCGACGAGATAAAGCGGGTTTGACGAGTTTGAGAAATTTTCACAGCAACTCGTCGAATCGACGAAAATCGATTTGTTTTATGATGTTTGGGTGGAGGAGAACAATTTAGAAGTATTTGAAAAGTTTAGTAAACCTATTTGTTCTTCAACTAGTTATAACCATACATCTGTGTTTTAGGCGTATAACGTTTAATTGTCCAATTTCTAAACATTGCCATATTTTTCAAAGTACTGTTCGAATCAACAACTAATGGTTTTATTCTCTTCGGTGACCCGAAAAGGTAATTTTACAGCCATTCCCGAGTTTTGGCAAACATTGGACAATAGCAACTAACTTAAGCCAAATATGTTTCACTGTTCGTCTCACTAATCGTCTTATTTCGACAAGATAAAGCGGTTATGACGAGTTTGAGAAATTTTCACAGCAACTTGTTGAATCGACGAAAATCGATTTGCTTTATGATGTTTGGGTGGAGGAGAACAATTTAGAAGTATTTGAAAAGTTTAGTAAACGTATTTGTTCTTCAACAAGTTATAACAATACATCTGGGTTTTAGGCGAATAACGCTTAATTGTCCAATTTCTAAACATTGCCATATTTTTAAAAGTACTATTTGATCAACAAACTAATGGATTTATTCTCTACTCTGACCAGAAAAGATCATTTTACAGCCATTCCCTAGTTTTCGCAAACATTTAACTATTGCAACTAAATTAAGGCACAAGTGTTTCACTGTTCGTTTCACTAATCGTTTTATTTCGACGAGATAAAGCGGGTTTGACGAGTTTGAGATATTTTCACAGCAACTCGTCGAATCGACGAAAATCGATTTGTTTTATGATGTTTGGGTGGAGGAGAACAATTTAGAAGTATTTGAAAAGTTTAGTAAACCTATTTGTTCTTCAACTAGTTATAACCATACATCTGTGTTTTAGGCGTATAACGTTTAATTGTCCAATTTCTAAACATTGCCATATTTTTCAAAGTACTGCTCGAATCAACAACTAATGGTTTTATTCTCTTCTGTGACCCGAAAAGGTAATTTTACAGCCATTCCCGAGTTTTCGCAAACATTGGACAATAGCAACTAACTTAAGCCAAATATGTTTCACTGTTCGTCTCACTAATCGTCTTATTTCGACAAGATAAAGCGGTTATGACGAGTTTGAGAAATTTTCACAGCAACTCGTTGAACCGACGAAAATCGATTTGCTTTATGATGTTTGGGTGGAGGAGAACAATTTAGAAGTATTTGAAAAGTTTAGTAAATGTATTTGTTCTTCAACAAGTTATAACAATACATCTGGGTTTTAGGCGAATAACGCTTAATTGTCCAATTCCTAAACATTGCCATATTTTTCAAAGTACTGCTCGAATCAACCAACTAATGCTTTTATTCTCTTCTCTGACCAGAAAAATTCATTTTACAGCCATTCCAGAGTTTTCGCAAACATTGGAAAATTGCAACTAACTTAAGCCAAATATGTTTCACTGTTCGTTTCACCAATCGTCTTATTTCGACGAGATAAAGCGTTTTTGACGAGTTTGAGAAATTTTCACAGCAACTCGTCGAATCGACGAAAATCAATTTGTTTTATGATGTTTGGGTGGAGGACAACAATTTAGAAGTATTTGAAAAGTTTAGTAAACCTATTTGTTCTTCAACCAGTTATAACCATACATATGGATTTTAGGCGTATAAAGCTTAATTGTACAATTTCTAAACATTGCCATATTTTTAAAAGTACTATTCGATCAACAAACTAATGGATTTATTCTCTACTCTGAGCAGAAAAGATCATTTTACAGCCTTTCCCGAGTTTTCGCAAACATTTAACTATTGCAACTAAATTAAGGCACAAGTGTTTCACTGTTCGTTTCACTAATCGTTTTATTTCGACGAGATAAAGCGGGTTTGACGAGTTTGAGATATTTTCACAGCAACTCGTCGAATCGACGAAAATCGATTTGTTTTATGATGTTTGGGTGGAGGAGAACAATTTAGAAGTATTTGAAAAGTTTAGTAAACCTATTTGTTCTTCAACTAGTTATAACCATACATCTGTGTTTTAGTCGTATAACGTTTAATTGTCCAATTTCTAAACATTGACATATTTTTCAAAGTGCTGCTCGAATCAACAACTAATGGTTTTATTCTCTTCTGTGACCCGAAAAGGTAATTTTACAGCCATTCCCGAGTTTTCGCAAACATTGGACAATAGTAACTAAATTAAGCCACAAGTGTTTCACTGTTCGTTTCACTAATCGTCTTATTTCGACAAGATAAAGCGGTTATGACGAGTTTGAGAAATTTTCACAGCAACTCGTTGAATCGACGAAAATCAATTTGCTTTATGATGTTTGGGTGGAGGAGAACAATTTAGAAGTATTTGAAAAGTTTAGTAAACGTATTTGTTCTTCAACACATTATAACAATACATCTGGGTTTTAGGCGAATAACGCTTAATTGTCCAATTTCTAAACATTGCCATATTTTTAAAAGTACTGCTCGAATCAACCAACTAATGCTTTTATTCTCTTCTCTGACCAGAAAAATTCATTTTACAGCCATTCCAGAGTTTTCGCAAACATTGGAAAATTGCAACTAAAATAAGCCAAATATGTTTCACTGTTCGTTTCACAAATCGTCTTATTTCGACGAGATAAACGGTTTTGACGAGTTTGAGAAATTTTCACAGCAACTCGTCGAATCGACGAAAATCGATTTGTTTTATGATGTTTGGGTTGAAGAGAACAATTTAGAAGTATTTGAAAATTTTAATAAACCGATTTGTTTTTCAACCAGTTATAACAATACATCTGGGTTTTAGGCGTATAACGCTTAATTGTCCAATTTCTAAACATTGCCATATTTTTCAAAGTACTTCTCGAATCAAACAACTAATGCTTTTATTCTCATCTCTGACCCGAAAAGATCATTTTAAAGCCATTCCCGAATTTTAGTAAACGTTGGATAATTGCAATTAACTGAAGCCATTTATGTTTCATTGTTCGTTTCACTAATCGTCTTATTTCGACGAGTTAAAGCTGTTTTGAAGAGTTTGAGAAATTTTCACAGCAACTCGTCGAATCGACGAAAATCGATTTGTTTTATGATGTTTGGGTAGAGGAGAACAATTTAGAAGTATTTGAAAAGTTTAGTAAACCTATTTGTGCTTCAGCCTTTTAAAACCATACATCTGGGTTTTAGGCGTATAATGCTTAATTGTCCAATTTCTAAACATTGCCATATTTTTAAAAGTACTGTTCGAATCAACAAACTAATGGATTTATTCTCTACTATTACCAGAAAAGATCATTTTACAGCCATTCCCGAGTTTTCGTAAACATTTAACTATTGCAACTAAATTAAGACACAAGTGTTTCACTGTTCGTTTCACTAATCGTCTTATTTCGACGAAATAAAGCGGGTTTGACGAGTTTGAGAAATTTTCACAGCAACTCGTCGAATCGACGAAAATCGATTTGTTTTATGATGTTTGGGTGGAGGAGAACAATTTAGAAGTATTTGAAAAGTTTAGTAAACCTATTTGTTCTTCAACTAGTTATAACCATACATCTGTGTTTTAGGCGTATAACGTTTAATTGTCCAATTTCTAAACATTGCCATATTTTTAAAAGTACTGCTCGAATCAACAACTAATGGTTTTATTCTCTTCTGTGACCCGAAAAGGTAATTTTACAGCCATTCCCGAGTTTTGGCAAACATTGGACAATAGCAACTAACTTAAGCCAAATATGTTTCACTGTTCGTCTCACTAATCGTCTTATTTCGACGAGATAAAGCGGGTTTGACGAGTTTGAGAAATTTTCACAGCAACTCGTCGAATCGACGAAAATCGATTTGTTTTATGATGTTTGGGTGGAGGAGAACAATTTAGAAGTATTTGAAAAGTTTAGTAAACCTATTTGTTCTTCAACTAGTTATAACCATACATCTGTGTTTTAGGCGTATAACGTTTAATTGTCCAATTTCTAAACATTGCCATATTTTTCAAAGTACTGCTCGAATCAACAACTAATGGTTTTATTCTCTTCGGTGACCCGAAAAGGTAATTTTACAGCCATTCCCGAGTTTTGGCAAACATTGGACAATAGCAACTAACTTAAGCCAAATATGTTTCACTGTTCGTCTCACTAATCGTCTTATTTCGACAAGATAAAGCGGTTATGACGAGTTTGAGAAATTTTCACAGCAACTCGTCGAATCGACGAAAATCGATTTGCTTTATGATGTTTGGGTGGAGGAGAACAATTTAGAAGTATTTGAAAAGTTTAGTAAACGTATTTGTTCTTCAACAAGTTATAACAATACATCTGGGTTTTAGGCGAATAACGCTTAATTGTCCAATTTCTAAACATTGCCATATTTTTAAAAGTACTATTCGATCAACAAACTAATGGATTTATTCTCTACTCTGACCAGAAAAGATCATTTTACAGCCATTCCCTAGTTTTCGCAAACATTTAACTATTGCAACTAAATTAAGGCACAAGTGTTTCACTGTTCGTTTCACTAATCGTTTTATTTCGACGAGATAAAGCGGGTTTGACGAGTTTGAGATATTTTCACAGCAACTCGTCGAATCGACGAAAATCGATTTGTTTTATGATGTTTGGGTGGAGGAGAACAATTTAGAAGTATTTGAAAAGTTTAGTAAACCTATTTGTTCTTCAACTAATTATAACCATACATCTGTGTTTTAGTCGTATAACGTTCAATTGTCCAATTTCTAAACATTGACATATTTTTCAAAGTGCTGCTCGAATCAACAACTAATGGTTTTATTCTCTTCTGTGACCCGAAAAGGTAATTTTACAGCCATTCCCGAGTTTTCGCAAACATTGGACAATAGCTTCTAAATTAAGCCACAAGTGTTTCACTGTTCGTTTCACTAATCGTCTTATTTCGACAAGATAAAGCGGTTATGACGAGTTTGAGAAATTTTCACAGCAACTCGTTGAATCGACGAAAATCGATTTGCTTTATGATTTTTGGGTGGAGGAGAACAATTTAGAAGTATTTGAAAAGTTTAGTAAACGTATTTGTTCTTCAACAAGTTATAACAATACATCTGGGTTTTAGGCGAATAACGCTTAATTGTCCAATTTCTAAACATTGCCATATTTTTAAAAGTACTATTTGATCAACAAACTAATGGATTTATTCTCTACTCTGACCAGAAAAGATCATTTTACAGCCATTCCCTAGTTTTCGCAAACATTTAACTATTGCAACTAAATTAAGGCACAAGTGTTTCACTGTTCGTTTCACTAATCGTTTTATTTCGACGAGATAAAGCGGGTTTGACGAGTTTGAGATATTTTCACAGCAACTCGTCGAATCGACGAAAATCGATTTGTTTTATGATGTTTGGGTGGAGGAGAACAATTTAGAAGTATTTGAAAAGTTTAGTAAACCTATTTGTTCTTCAACTAGTTATAACCATACATCTGTGTTTTAGTCGTATAACGTTCAATTGTCCAATTTCTAAACATTGACATATTTTTCAAAGTGCTGCTCGAATCAACAACTAATGGTTTTATTCTCTTCTGTGACCCGAAAAGGTAATTTTACAGCCATTCCCGAGTTTTCGCAAACATTGGACAATAGTAACTAAATTAAGCCACAAGTGTTTCACTGTTCGTTTCACTAATCGTCTTATTTCGACAAGATAAAGCGGTTATGACGAGTTTGAGAAATTTTCACAGGAACTCGTTGAATCGACGAAAATCGATTTGCTTTATGATGTTTGGGTGGAGGAGAACAATTTAGAAGTATTTGAAAAGTTTAGTAAACGTATTTGTTCTTCAACAAGTTATAACAATACATCTGGGTTTTAGGCGAATAACGCTTAATTGTCCAATTTCTAAACATTGCCATATTTTTCAAAGTACTGCTCGAATCAACCAACTAATGCTTTTATTCTCTTCTCTGACCAGAAAAATTCATTTTACAGCCATTCCAGAGTTTTCGCAAACATTGGAAAATTGCAACTAAAATAAGCCAAATATGTTTCACTGTTCGTTTCACAAATCGTCTTATTTCGACGAGATAAAGCGTTTTTGACGAGTTTGAGAAATTTTCACAGCAACTCGTCGAATTGACGAAAATCGATTTGTTTTATAATATTTGGGTGGAGGAGAACAATTTAGAAGTATTTGAAAAGTTTAGTAAACCTATTTGTTCTTCAACCAATTATTAACATACATCTGGGTTTTAGGCGTATAACGCTTAATTGTCCGATTTCTAAACATTGCCATATTTTTCAAAGTACAACTCGAATCAATCAACTAATACTTTTATTCTATTATCTGACCCGAAAAGGTAATTTTATAGCCATTCCTGAGTTTTTGCAAACATTTGACAATAGCAAATAACTTAATCCACAAGTGTTTCACTGTTCGTTTCACTAATCGTCTTATTTCGGCAAGATAAAGTGGTTTTGACGAGTTTGAGAAATTTTCACAGCAACTCGTCGAATCGACGAAAATCGATTTGTTTTATGATGTTTGGGTGGAGGAGAACAATTTAGAAGTATTTGAAAAGTTTAGTAAACCTATTTGTTTTTCAACCAGTTATAACCATACATCTGGGTTTTAGACGTATAAAGCTTAATTGTCCAATTTCTAAACATTGCCATATTTTTCAAAGTACATCTCGAATCAAACAACTAATGCTTTTATTCTTTTCTCTGACCAGAAAAATTCATTTTACAGCCATTCCAGAGTTTTGGCAAACATTGGACAATAGCAACTAACTTAAGCCAAATATGTTTCACTGTTCGTTTCACCAATCGTCTTATTTCGACAAGATAAAGCGGTTATGACGAGTTTGAGAAATTTTCACAGCAACTCGTTGAATCGAAGAAAATCGATTTGCTTTATGATGTTTGGGTGAAGGAGAACAATTTAGAAGTATTTGAAAAGTTTAGTAAACGTATTTGTTCTTCAACAAGTTATAACAATACATCTGGGTTTTAGGCGAATAACGCTTAATTGTCCAATTTCTAAACATTGCCATATTTTTAAAAGTACTGCTCGAATCAACCAACTAATGCTTTTATTCTCTTCTCTGACCAGAAAAATTCATTTTACAGCCATTCCAGAGTTTTCGCAAACATTGGAAAATTGCAACTAAAATAAGCCAAATATGTTTCACTGTTCGTTTCACAAATCGTCTTATTTCGACGAGATAAAGCGTTTTTGACGAGTTTGAGAAATTTTCACAGCAACTCGTCGAATTGACGAAAATCGATTTGTTTTATAATATTTGGGTGGAGGAGAACAATTTAGAAGTATTTGAAAAGTTTAGTAAACCTATTTGTTCTTCAACCAATTATTAACATACATCTGGGTTTTAGGCGTATAACGCTTAATTGTCCGATTTCTAAACATTGCCATATTTTTCAAAGTACAACTCGAATCAATCAACTAATACTTTTATTCTATTATCTGACCCGAAAAGGTAATTTTATAGCCATTCCTGAGTTTTTGCAAACATTTGACAATAGCAAATAACTTAATCCACAAGTGTTTCACTGTTCGTTTCACTAATCGTCTTATTTCGGCAAGATAAAGTGGTTTTGACGAGTTTGAGAAATTTTCACAGCAACTCGTCGAATCGACGAAAATCGATTTGTTTTATGATGTTTGGGTGGAGGAGAACAATTTAGAAGTATTTGAAAAGTTTAGTAAACCTATTTGTTTTTCAACCAGTTATAACCATACATCTGGGTTTTAGACGTATAAAGCTTAATTGTCCAATTTCTAAACATTGCCATATTTTTCAAAGTACTGCTCGAATCAAACAACTAATGCTTTTATTCTCTTCTCTGACCAGAAAAATTCATTTTACAGCCATTCCAGAGTTTTGGCAAATATTGGACAATAGCAACTAACTTAAGCCAAATATGTTTCACTGTTCGTTTCACCAATCGTCTTATTTCGACAAGATAAAGCGGTTATGACGAGTTTGAGAAATTTTCACAGCAACTCGTTGAATCGACGAAAATCGATTTGCTTTATGATGTTTGGGTGAAGGAGAACAATTTAGAAGTATTTGAAAAGTTTAGTAAACGTATTTGTTCTTCAACAAGTTATAACAATACATCTGGGTTTTAGGCGAATAACGCTTAATTGTCCAATTTCTAAACATTGCCATATTTTCCAAAGTACTGCTCGAATCAACCAACTAATGCTTTTATTCTCTTGTCTGACTCGAAAAGATCATTTTAAATCCATTTCCGAATTTTTGTAAACATTGGACAATTGCAACTAAATTAAGCCACAAGTGTTTCACTGTTCGTTTCACTGATCGTCTTATTTCGAGGAGATAAACGGTTTTGACGAGTTTGAGAAATTTTCACAGCAACTCGTCGAATCGACGAAAATCGATTTGTTTTATGATGTTTGGGTTGAAGAGAACAATTTAGAAGTATTTGAAAATTTTAGTAAACCGATTTGTTTTTCAACCAGTTATAACAATACATCTGGGTTTTAGGCGTATAACGCTTAATTGTCCAATTTCTAAACATTGCCATATTTTTCAAAGTACTTCTCGAATCAAACAACTAATGCTTTTATTCTCATCTCTGACCCGAAAAGATCATTTTAAAGCCATTCCCGAATTTTAGTAAACGTTGGATAATTGCAATTAACTGAAGCCATTTATGTTTCATTGTTCGTTTCACTAATCGTCTTATTTCGACGAGTTAAAGCTGTTTTGAAGAGTTTGAGAAATTTTCACAGCAACTCGTCGAATCGACGAAAATCGATTTGTTTTATGATGTTTTGGTAGAGGAGAACAATTTAGAAGTATTTGAAAAGTTTAGTAAACCTATTTGTGCTTCAGCCTTTTATAACCATACATCTGGGTTTTAGGCGTATAATGCTTAATTGTCCAATTTCTAAACATTGCCATATTTTTAAAAGTACTGTTCGAATCAACAAACTAATGGATTTATTCTCTACTATGACCAGAAAAGATCATTTTACAGCCATTCCCGAGTTTTCGTAAACATTTAACTATTGCAACTAAATTAAGGCACAAGTGTTTCACTGTTCGTTTCACTAATCGTCTTATTTCGACGAGATAAAGCGGGTTTGACGAGTTTGAGAAATTTTCACAGCAACTCGTCGAATCGACGAAAATCGATTTGTTTTATGATGTTTGGGTGGAGGAGAACAATTTAGAAGTATTTGAAAAGTTTAGTAAACCTATTTGTTCTTCAACTAGTTATAACCATACATCTGGGTTTTAGGCGTATAACGTTTAATTGTCCAATTTCTAAACATTGCCATATTTTTCAAAGTACAGCTCGAATCAACAACTAATGGTTTTATTCTCTTCTGTGACCCGAAAAGGTAATTTTACAGCCATTCCCGAGTTTTGGCAAACATTGGACAATAGCAACTAACTAAAGCCAAATATGTTTCACTGTTCGTCTCACTAATCGTCTTATTTCGACGAGATAAAGCGGGTTTGACGAGTTTGAGAAATTTTCACAGCAACTCGTCGAATCGACGAAAATCGATTTGTTTTATGATGTTTGGGTGGAGGAGAACAATTTAGAAGTATTTGAAAAGTTTAGTAAACCTATTTGTTCTTCAACTAGTTATAACCATACATCTGTGTTTTAGGCGTATAACGTTTAATTGTCCAATTTCTAAACATTGCCATATTTTTCAAAGTACTGCTCGAATCAACAACTAATGGTTTTATTCTCTTCTGTGACCCGAAAAGGTAATTTTACAGCCATTCCCGAGTTTTGGCAAACATTGGACAATAGCAACTAACTTAAGCCAAATATGTTTCACTGTTCGTCTCACTAATCGTCTTATTTCGACAAGATAAAGCGGTTATGACGAGTTTGAGAAATTTTCACAGCAACTCGTTGAACCGACGAAAATCGATTTGCTTTATGATGTTTGGGTGGAGGAGAACAATTTAGAAGTATTTGAAAAGTTTAGTAAATGTATTTGTTCTTCAACAAGTTATAACAATACATCTGGGTTTTAGGCGAATAACGCTTAATTGTCCAATTTCTAAACATTGCCATATTTTTCAAAGTACTGCTCGAATCAACCAACTAATGCTTTTATTCTCTTCTCTGACCAGAAAAATTCATTTTACAGCCATTCCAGAGTTTTCGCAAACATTGGAAAATTGCAACTAACTTAAGCCAAATATGTTTCACTGTTCGTTTCACCAATCGTCTTATTTCGACGAGATAAAGCGTTTTTGACGAGTTTGAGAAATTTTCACAGCAACTCGTCGAATCGACGAAAATCAATTTGTTTTATGATGTTTGGGTGGAGGACAACAATTTAGAAGTATTTGAAAAGTTTAGTAAACCTATTTGTTCTTCAACCAGTTATAACCATACATATGGGTTTTAGGCGTATAATGCTTAATTGTACAATTTCTAAACATTGCCATATTTTTAAAAGTACTATTCGATCAACAAACTAATGGATTTATTCTCTACTCTGACCAGAAAAGATCATTTTACAGCCATTCCCGAGTTTTCGCAAACATTTAACTATTGCAACTAAATTAAGGCACAAGTGTTTCACTGTTCGTTTCACTAATCGTTTTATTTCGACGAGATAAAGCGGGTTTGACGCGATTGAGATATTTTCACAGCAACTCGTCGAATCGACGAAAATCGATTTGTTTTATGATGTTTGGGTGGAGGAGAACAATTTAGAAGTATTTGAAAAGTTTAATAAACCTATTTGTTCTTCAAATAGTTATAACCATACATCTGTGTTTTAGGCGTATAACGTTTAATTGTCCAATTTCTAAACATTGCCATATTTTTCAAAGTACTGCTCGAATCAACAACTAATGGTTTTATTCTCTTCTGTGACCCGAAAAGGTAATTTTACAGCCATTCCCGAGTTTTGGCAAACATTGGACAATAGCAACTAACTTAAGCCAAATATGTTTCACTGTTCGTCTCACTAATCGTCTTATTTCGACAAGATAAAGCGGTTATGACGAGTTTGAGAAATTTTCACAGCAACTCGTTGAACCGACGAAAATCGATTTGCTTTATGATGTTTGGGTGGAGGAGAACAATTTAGAAGTATTTGAAAAGTTTAGTAAATGTATTTGTTCTTCAACAAGTTATAACAATACATCTGGGTTTTAGGCGAATAACGCTTAATTGTCCAATTCCTAAACATTGCCATATTTTTCAAAGTACTGCTCGAATCAACCAACTAATGCTTTTATTCTCTTCTCTGACCAGAAAAATTCATTTTACAGCCATTCCAGAGTTTTCGCAAACATTGGAAAATTGCAACTAACTTAAGCCAAATATGTTTCACTGTTCGTTTCACCAATCGTCTTATTTCGACGAGATAAAGCGTTTTTGACGAGTTTGAGAAATTTTCACAGCAACTCGTCGAATCGACGAAAATCAATTTGTTTTATGATGTTTGGGTGGAGGAGAACAATTTAGAAGTATTTGAAAAGTTTAGTAAACCTATTTGTTCTTCAACCAGTTATAACCATACATCTGGGTTTTAGGCGTATAATGCTTAATTGTACAATTTCTAAACATTGCCATATTTTTAAAAGTACTATTCGATCAACAAACTAATGGATTTATTCTCTACTCTGACCAGAAAAGATCATTTTACAGCCATTCCCGAGTTTTCGCAAACATTTAACTATTGCAACTAAATTAAGGCACAAGTGTTTCACTGTTCGTTTCACTAATCGTTTTATTTCGACGAGATAAAGCGGGTTTGACGAGATTGAGATATTTTCACAGCAACTCGTCGAATCGACGAAAATCGATTTGTTTTATGATGTTTGGGTGGAGGAGAACAATTTAGAAGTATTTGAAAAGTTTAATAAACCTATTTGTTCTTCAAATAGTTATAACCATACATCTGTGTTTTAGGCGTATAACGTTTAATTGTCCAATTTCTAAACATTGACATATTTTTCAAAGTGCTGCTCGAATCAACAACTAATGGTTTTATTCTCTTCTGTGACCCGAAAAGGTAATTTTACAGCCATTCCCGAGTTTTCGCAAACATTGGACAATAGTAACTAACTTAAGCCAAATATGTTTCACTGTTCGTCTCACTAATCGTCTTATTTCGACAAGATAAAGCGGTTATGACGAGTTTGAGAAATTTTCACAGCAACTCGTTGAACCGACGAAAATCGATTTGCTTTATGATGTTTGGGTGGAGGAGAACAATTTAGAAGTATTTGAAAAGTTTAGTAAATGTATTTGTTCTTCAACAAGTTATAACAATACATCTGGGTTTTAGGCGAATAACGCTTAATTGTCCAATTCCTAAACATTGCCATATTTTTCAAAGTACTGCTCGAATCAACCAACTAATGCTTTTATTCTCTTCTCTGACCAGAAAAATTCATTTTACAGCCATTCCAGAGTTTTCGCAAACATTGGAAAATTGCAACTAACTTAAGCCAAATATGTTTCACTGTTCGTCTCACTAATCGTCTTATTTCGACAAGATAAAGCGGTTATGACGAGTTTGAGAAATTTTCACAGCAACTCGTTGAACCGACGAAAATCGATTTGCTTTATGATGTTTGGGTGGAGGAGAACAATTTAGAAGTATTTGAAAAGTTTAGTAAATGTATTTGTTCTTCAACAAGTTATAACAATACATCTGGGTTTTAGGCGAATAACGCTTAATTGTCCAATTCCTAAACATTGCCATATTTTTAAAAGTACTGCTCGAATCAACCAACTAATGCTTTTATTCTCTTCTCTGACCAGAAAAATTCATTTTACAGCCATTCCAGAGTTTTCGCAAACATTGGAAAATTGCAACTAACTTAAGCCAAATATGTTTCACTGTTCGTTTCACCAATCGTCTTATTTCGACGAGATAAAGCGTTTTTGACGAGTTTGAGAAATTTTCACAGCAACTCGTCGAATCGACGAAAATCAATTTGTTTTATGATGTTTGGGTGGAGGAGAACAATTTAGAAGTATTTGAAAAGTTTAGTAAACGTATTTGTTCTTCAACCAGTTATAACCATACATCTGGGTTTTAGGCGTATAATGCTTAATTGTACAATTTCTAAACATTGCCATATTTTTAAAAGTACTATTCGATCAACAAACTAATGGATTTATTCTCTACTCTGACCAGAAAAGATCATTTTACAGCCATTCCCGAGTTTTCGCAAACATTTAAGTATTGCAACTAAATTAAGGCACAAGTGTTTCACTGTTCGTTTCACTAATCGTCTTATTTCGACAAGATAAAGCGGTTATGACGAGTTTGAGAAATTTTCACAGCAACTCGTTGAATCGACGAAAATCGATTTGCTTTATGATTTTTGGGTGGAGGAGAACAATTTAGAAGTATTTGAAAAGTTTAGTAAACGTATTTGTTCTTCAACAAGTTATAACAATACATCTGGGTTTTAGGCGAATAACGCTTAATTGTCCAATTTCTAAACATTGCCATATTTTTCAAAGTACTGCTCGAATCAACCAACTAATGCTTTTATTCTCTTCTCTGACCAGAAAAATTCATTTTACAGCCATTCCAGAGTTTTCGCAAACATTGGAAAATTGCAACTAAAATAAGCCAAATATGTTTCACTGTTCGTTTCACAAATCGTCTTATTTCGACGAGATAAAGCGTTTTTGACGAGTTTGAGAAATTTTCACAGCAACTCGTCGAATTGACGAAAATCGATTTGTTTTATAATATTTGGGTGGTGGAGAACAATTTAGAAGTATTTGAAAAGTTTAGTAAACCTATTTGTTCTTCAACCAATTATTAACATATATCTGGGTTTTAGGCGTATAACGCTTAATTGTCCGATTTCTAAACATTGCCATATTTTTCAAAGTACAACTCGAATCAATCAACTAATACTTTTATTCTATTATCTGACCCGAAAAGGTAATTTTATAGCCATTCCTGAGTTTTTGCAAACATTTGACAATAGCAAATAACTTAATCCACAAGTGTTTCACTGTTCGTTTCACTAATCGTCTTATTTCGGCAAGATAAAGTGGTTTTGACGAGTTTGAGAAATTTTCACAGCAACTCGTCGAATCGACGAAAATCGATTTGTTTTATGATGTTTGGGTGGAGGAGAACAATTTAGAAGTATTTGAAAAGTTTAGTAAACCTATTTGTTTTTCAACCAGTTATAACCATACATCTGGGTTTTAGACGTATAAAGCTTAATTGTCCAATTTCTAAACATTGCCATATTTTTCAAAGTACTGCTCGAATCAAACAACTAATGCTTTTATTCTCTTCTCTGACCAGAAAAATTCATTTTACAGCCATTCCAGAGTTTTGGCAAACATTGGACAATAGCAACTAACTTAAGCCAAATATGTTTCACTGTTCGTTTCACCAATCGTCTTATTTCGACAAGATAAAGCGGTTATGACGAGTTTGAGAAATTTTCACAGCAACTCGTTGAATCGACGAAAATCGATTTGCTTTATGATGTTTGGGTGAAGGAGAACAATTTAGAAGTATTTGAAAAGTTTAGTAAACGTATTTGTTCTTCAACAAGTTATAACAATACATCTGGGTTTTAGGCGAATAACGCTTAATTGTCCAATTTCTAAACATTGCCATATTTTCCAAAGTACTGCTCGAATCAACCAACTAATGCTTTTATTCTCTTCTCTGACAAGAAAAATTCATTTTACAGCCATTCCAGAATTTTTCGCAAACATTGGAAAATTGCAACTAACTTAAGCCAAATGTGTTTCACTGTTCGTTTCACTAATCGTCTTATTTCGACGAGATAAAGCGGTTTTGACGAGTTTGAGAAATTTTCACAGCAACTCGTTGAATCGAGGAAAATCGATTTGTTTTATGATGTTTGGGTGGAGGAGAACAATTTAGAAGTATTTGAAAAGTTGAGTAAACGTATTTGATCTTCAACCAGTTATAAACATACATCTGGGTTTTAGGCATATAACGTTTAATTGTCCAAATTCTAAACATTGCCATATTTTTCAAAGTACTGCTCGAATAAAAAAACTAATGCTTTTATTCTCTTGTCTGACTCGAAAAGATCATTTTAAATCCATTTCCGAATTTTTGTAAACATTGGACAATTGCAACTAAATTAAGCCACAAGTGTTTCACTGTTCGTTTCACTGATCGTCTTATTTCGACGAGATAAACGGTTTTGACGAGTTTGAGAAATTTTCACAGCAACTCGTCGAATCGACGAAAATCGATTTGTTTTATGATGTTTGGGTTGAAGAGAACAATTTAGAAGTATTTGAAAATTTTAGTAAACCGATTTGTTTTTCAACCAGTTATAACAATACATCTGGGTTTTAGCGTATAACGCTTAATTGTCCAATTTCTAAACATTGCCATATTTTTCAAAGTACTTCTCGAATCAAACAACTAATGCTTTTATTCTCATCTCTGACCCGAAAAGATCATTTTAAAGCCATTCCCGAATTTTAGTAAACGTTGGATAATTGCAATTAACTGAAGCCATTTATGTTTCATTGTTCGTTTCACTAATCGTCTTATTTCGACGAGTTAAAGCTGTTTTGAAGAGTTTGAGAAATTTTCACAGCAACTCGTCGAATCGACGAAAATCGATTTGTTTTATGATGTTTTGGAAGAGGAGAACAATTTAGAAGTATTTGAAAAGTTTAGTAAACCTATTTGTGCTTCAGCCTTTTATAACCATACATCTGGGTTTTAGGCGTATAATGCTTAATTGTCCAATTTCTAAACATTGCCATATTTTTAAAAGTACTGTTCGAATCAACAAACTAATGGATTTATTCTCTACTATGACCAGAAAAGATCATTTTACAGCCATTCCCGAGTTTTCGTAAACATTTAACTATTGCAACTAAATTAAGGCACAAGTGTTTCACTGTTCGTTTCACTAATCGTCTTATTTAGACGAGATAAAGCGGGTTTGACGAGTTTGAGAAATTTTCACAGCAACTCGTCGAATCGACGAAAATCGATTTGTTTTATGATGTTTGGGTGGAGGAGAACAATTTAGAAGTATTTGAAAAGTTTAGTAAACCTATTTGTTCTTCAACTAGTTATAACCATACATCTGTGTTTTAGGCGTATAACGTTTAATTGTCCAATTTCTAAACATTGCCATATTTTTCAAAGTACTGCTCGAATCAACAACTAATGGTTTTATTCTCTTCTGTGACCCGAAAAGGTAATTTTACAGCCATTCCCGAGTTTTGGCAAACATTGGACAATAGCAACTAACTTAAGCCAAATATGTTTCACTGTTCGTCTCACTAATCGTCTTATTTCGACAAGATAAAGCGGTTATGACGAGTTTGAGAAATTTTCACAGCAACTCGTTGAACCGACGAAAATCGATTTGCTTTATGATGTTTGGGTGGAGGAGAACAATTTAGAAGTATTTGAAAAGTTTAGTAAATGTATTTGTTCTTCAACAAGTTATAACAATACATCTGGGTTTTAGGCGAATAACGCTTAATTGTCCAATTCCTAAACATTGCCATATTTTTCAAAGTACTGCTCGAATCAACCAACTAATGCTTTTATTCTCTTCTCTGACCAGAAAAATTCATTTTACAGCCATTCCAGAGTTTTCGCAAACATTGGAAAATTGCAACTAACTTAAGCCAAATATGTTTCACTGTTCGTTTCACCAATCGTCTTATTTCGACGAGATAAAGCGTTTTTGACGAGTTTGAGAAATTTTCACAGCAACTCGTCGAATCGACGAAAATCAATTTGTTTTATGATGTTTGGGTGGAGGAGAACAATTTAGAAGTATTTGAAAAGTTTAGTAAACCTATTTGTTCTTCAACCAGTTATAACCATACATCTGGGTTTTAGGCGTATAATGCTTAATTGTACAATTTCTAAACATTGCCATATTTTTAAAAGTACTATTCGATCAACAAACTAATGGATTTATTCTCTACTCCAACCAGAAAAGATCATTTTACAGCCATTCCCGAGTTTTCGCAAACATTTAACTATTGCAACTAAATTAAGGCACAAGTGTTTCACTGTTCGTTTCACTAATCGTTTTATTTCGACGAGATAAAGCGGGTTTGACGAGATTGAGATATTTTCACAGCAACTCGTCGAATCGACGAAAATCGATTTGTTTTATGATGTTTGGGTGGAGGAGAACAATTTAGAAGTATTTGAAAAGTTTAATAAACCTATTTGTTCTTCAAATAGTTATAACCATACATCTGTGTTTTAGGCGTATAACGTTTAATTGTCCAATTTCTAAACATTGCCATATTTTTCAAAGTACTGCTCGAATCAACAACTAATGGTTTTATTCTCTTCTGTGACCCGAAAAGGTAATTTTACAGCCATTCCCGAGTTTTGGCAAACATTGGACAATAGCAACTAACTTAAGCCAAATATGTTTCACTGTTCGTCTCACTAATCGTCTTATTTCGACAAGATAAAGCGGTTATGACGAGTTTGAGAAATTTTCACAGCAACTCGTTGAACCGACGAAAATCGATTTGCTTTATGATGTTTGGGTGGAGGAGAACAATTTAGAAGTATTTGAAAAGTTTAGTAAATGTATTTGTTCTTCAACAAGTTATAACAATACATCTGGGTTTTAGGCGAATAACGCTTAATTGTCCAATTCCTAAACATTGCCATATTTTTAAAAGTACTGCTCGAATCAACCAACTAATGCTTTTATTCTCTTCTCTGACCAGAAAAATTCATTTTACAGCCATTCCAGAGTTTTCGCAAACATTGGAAAATTGCAACTAACTTAAGCCAAATATGTTTCACTGTTCGTTTCACCAATCGTCTTATTTCGACGAGATAAAGCGTTTTTGACGAGTTTGAGAAATTTTCACAGCAACTCGTCGAATCGACGAAAATCAATTTGTTTTATGATGTTTGGGTGGAGGAGAACAATTTAGAAGTATTTGAAAAGTTTAGTAAACCTATTTGTTCTTCAACCAGTTATAACCATACATCTGGGTTTTAGGCGTATAATGCTTAATTGTACAATTTCTAAACATTGCCATATTTTTAAAAGTACTATTCGATCAACAAACTAATGGATTTATTCTCTACTCTGACCAGAAAAGATCATTTTACAGCCATTCCCGAGTTTTCGCAAACATTTAACT
Source organism: Heliopora coerulea (assembly GCA_030142905.1). NCBI lineage: Eukaryota > Metazoa > Cnidaria > Anthozoa > Scleralcyonacea > Helioporidae > Heliopora > Heliopora coerulea. The sequence goes on along the minus strand of JASJOG010000114.1, from coordinate 293,110 downwards.
ATTGCAACTAAATTAAGGCACAAGTGTTTCACTGTTCGTTTCACTAATCGTTTTATTTCGACGAGATAAAGCGGGTTTGACGAGATTGAGATATTTTCACAGCAACTCGTCGAATCGACGAAAATCGATTTGTTTTATGATGTTTGGGTGGAGGAGAACAATTTAGAAGTATTTGAAAAGTTTAATAAACCTATTTGTTCTTCAAATAGTTATAACCATACATCTGTGTTTTAGGCGTATAACGTTTAATTGTCCAATTTCTAAACATTGACATATTTTTCAAAGTGCTGCTCGAATCAACAACTAATGGTTTTATTCTCTTCTGTGACCCGAAAAGGTAATTTTACAGCCATTCCCGAGTTTTGGCAAACATTGGACAATAGTAACTAACTTAAGCCAAATATGTTTCACTGTTCGTCTCACTAATCGTCTTATTTCGACAAGATAAAGCGGTTATGACGAGTTTGAGAAATTTTCACAGCAACTCGTTGAACCGACGAAAATCGATTTGCTTTATGATGTTTGGGTGGAGGAGAACAATTTAGAAGTATTTGAAAAGTTTAGTAAATGTATTTGTTCTTCAACAAGTTATAACAATACATCTGGGTTTTAGGCGAATAACGCTTAATTGTCCAATTCCTAAACATTGCCATATTTTTCAAAGTACTGCTCGAATCAACCAACTAATGCTTTTATTCTCTTCTCTGACCAGAAAAATTCATTTTACAGCCATTCCAGAGTTTTCGCAAACATTGGAAAATTGCAACTAACTTAAGCCAAATATGTTTCACTGTTCGTCTCACTAATCGTCTTATTTCGACAAGATAAAGCGGTTATGACGAGTTTGAGAAATTTTCACAGCAACTCGTTGAACCGACGAAAATCGATTTGCTTTATGATGTTTGGGTGGAGGAGAACAATTTAGAAGTATTTGAAAAGTTTAGTAAATGTATTTGTTCTTCAACAAGTTATAACAATACATCTGGGTTTTAGGCGAATAACGCTTAATTGTCCAATTCCTAAACATTGCCATATTTTTAAAAGTACTGCTCGAATCAACCAACTAATGCTTTTATTCTCTTCTCTGACCAGAAAAATTCATTTTACAGCCATTCCAGAGTTTTCGCAAACATTGGAAAATTGCAACTAACTTAAGCCAAATATGTTTCACTGTTCGTTTCACCAATCGTCTTATTTCGACGAGATAAAGCGTTTTTGACGAGTTTGAGAAATTTTCACAGCAACTCGTCGAATCGACGAAAATCAATTTGTTTTATGATGTTTGGGTGGAGGAGAACAATTTAGAAGTATTTGAAAAGTTTAGTAAACGTATTTGTTCTTCAACCAGTTATAACCATACATCTGGGTTTTAGGCGTATAATGCTTAATTGTACAATTTCTAAACATTGCCATATTTTTAAAAGTACTATTCGATCAACAAACTAATGGATTTATTCTCTACTCTGACCAGAAAAGATCATTTTACAGCCATTCCCGAGTTTTCGCAAACATTTAACTATTGCAACTAAATTAAGGCACAAGTGTTTCACTGTTCGTTTCACTAATCGTCTTATTTCGACAAGATAAAGCGGTTATGACGAGTTTGAGAAATTTTCACAGCAACTCGTTGAATCGACGAAAATCGATTTGCTTTATGATTTTTGGGTGGAGGAGAACAATTTAGAAGTATTTGAAAAGTTTAGTAAACGTATTTGTTCTTCAACAAGTTATAACAATACATCTGGGTTTTAGGCGAATAACGCTTAATTGTCCAATTTCTAAACATTGCCATATTTTTCAAAGTACTGCTCGAATCAACCAACTAATGCTTTTATTCTCTTCTCTGACCAGAAAAATTCATTTTACAGCCATTCCAGAGTTTTCGCAAACATTGGAAAATTGCAACTAAAATAAGCCAAATATGTTTCACTGTTCGTTTCACAAATCGTCTTATTTCGACGAGATAAAGCGTTTTTGACGAGTTTGAGAAATTTTCACAGCAACTCGTCGAATTGACGAAAATCGATTTGTTTTATAATATTTGGGTGGAGGAGAACAATTTAGAAGTATTTGAAAAGTTTAGTAAACCTATTTGTTCTTCAACCAATTATTAACATATATCTGGGTTTTAGGCGTATAACGCTTAATTGTCCGATTTCTAAACATTGCCATATTTTTCAAAGTACAACTCGAATCAATCAACTAATACTTTTATTCTATTATCTGACCCGAAAAGGTAATTTTATAGCCATTCCTGAGTTTTTGCAAACATTTGACAATAGCAAATAACTTAATCCACAAGTGTTTCACTGTTCGTTTCACTAATCGTCTTATTTCGGCAAGATAAAGTGGTTTTGACGAGTTTGAGAAATTTTCACAGCAACTCGTCGAATCGACGAAAATCGATTTGTTTTATGATGTTTGGGTGGAGGAGAACAATTTAGAAGTATTTGAAAAGTTTAGTAAACCTATTTGTTTTTCAACCAGTTATAACCATACATCTGGGTTTTAGACGTATAAAGCTTAATTGTCCAATTTCTAAACATTGCCATATTTTTCAAAGTACTGCTCGAATCAAACAACTAATGCTTTTATTCTCTTCTCTGACCAGAAAAATTCATTTTACAGCCATTCCAGAGTTTTGGCAAACATTGGACAATAGCAACTAACTTAAGCCAAATATGTTTCACTGTTCGTTTCACCAATCGTCTTATTTCGACAAGATAAAGCGGTTATGACGAGTTTGAGAAATTTTCACAGCAACTCGTTGAATCGACGAAAATCGATTTGCTTTATGATGTTTGGGTGAAGGAGAACAATTTAGAAGTATTTGAAAAGTTTAGTAAACGTATTTGTTCTTCAACAAGTTATAACAATACATCTGGGTTTTAGGCGAATAACGCTTAATTGTCCAATTTCTAAACATTGCCATATTTTCCAAAGTACTGCTCGAATCAACCAACTAATGCTTTTATTCTCTTCTCTGACAAGAAAAATTCATTTTACAGCCATTCCAGAATTTTTCGCAAACATTGGAAAATTGCAACTAACTTAAGCCAAATGTGTTTCACTGTTCGTTTCACTAATCGTCTTATTTCGACGAGATAAAGCGGTTTTGACGAGTTTGAGAAATTTTCACAGCAACTCGTTGAATCGAGGAAAATCGATTTGTTTTATGATGTTTGGGTGGAGGAGAACAATTTAGAAGTATTTGAAAAGTTGAGTAAACGTATTTGATCTTCAACCAGTTATAAACATACATCTGGGTTTTAGGCATATAACGTTTAATTGTCCAAATTCTAAACATTGCCATATTTTTCAAAGTACTTCTCGAATCAAACAACTAATGCTTTTATTCTCATCTCTGACCCGAAAAGATCATTTTAAAGCCATTCCCGAATTTTAGTAAACGTTGGATAATTGCAATTAACTGAAGCCATTTATGTTTCATTGTTCGTTTCACTAATCGTCTTATTTCGACGAGTTAAAGCTGTTTTGAAGAGTTTGAGAAATTTTCACAGCAACTCGTCGAATCGACGAAAATCGATTTGTTTTATGATGTTTTGGTAGAGGAGAACAATTTAGAAGTATTTGAAAAGTTTAGTAAACCTATTTGTGCTTCAGCCTTTTATAACCATACATCTGGGTTTTAGGCGTATAATGCTTAATTGTCCAATTTCTAAACATTGCCATATTTTTAAAAGTACTGTTCGAATCAACAAACTAATGGATTTATTCTCTACTATGACCAGAAAAGATCATTTTACAGCCATTCCCGAGTTTTCGTAAACATTTAACTATTGCAACTAAATTAAGGCACAAGTGTTTCACTGTTCGTTTCACTAATCGTCTTATTTAGACGAGATAAAGCGGGTTTGACGAGTTTGAGAAATTTTCACAGCAACTCGTCGAATCGACGAAAATCGATTTGTTTTATGATGTTTGGGTGGAGGAGAACAATTTAGAAGTATTTGAAAAGTTTAGTAAACCTATTTGTTCTTCAACTAGTTATAACCATACATCTGTGTTTTAGGCGTATAACGTTTAATTGTCCAATTTCTAAACATTGCCATATTTTTCAAAGTACTGCTCGAATCAACAACTAATGGTTTTATTCTCTTCTGTGACCCGAAAAGGTAATTTTACAGCCATTCCCGAGTTTTGGCAAACATTGGACAATAGCAACTAACTTAAGCCAAATATGTTTCACTGTTCGTCTCACTAATCGTCTTATTTCGACAAGATAAAGCGGTTATGACGAGTTTGAGAAATTTTCACAGCAACTCGTTGAACCGACGAAAATCGATTTGCTTTATGATGTTTGGGTGGAGGAGAACAATTTAGAAGTATTTGAAAAGTTTAGTAAATGTATTTGTTCTTCAACAAGTTATAACAATACATCTGGGTTTTAGGCGAATAACGCTTAATTGTCCAATTCCTAAACATTGCCATATTTTTCAAAGTACTGCTCGAATCAACCAACTAATGCTTTTATTCTCTTCTCTGACCAGAAAAATTCATTTTACAGCCATTCCAGAGTTTTCGCAAACATTGGAAAATTGCAACTAACTTAAGCCAAATATGTTTCACTGTTCGTTTCACCAATCGTCTTATTTCGACGAGATAAAGCGTTTTTGACGAGTTTGAGAAATTTTCACAGCAACTCGTCGAATCGACGAAAATCAATTTGTTTTATGATGTTTGGGTGGAGGAGAACAATTTAGAAGTATTTGAAAAGTTTAGTAAACCTATTTGTTCTTCAAACAGTTATAACCATACATCTGGGTTTTAGGCGTATAATGCTTAATTGTACAATTTCTAAACATTGCCATATTTTTAAAGTACTATTCGATCAACAAACTAATGGATTTATTCTCTACTCTGACCAGAAAAGATCATTTTACAGCAATTCCCGAGTTTTCGCAAACATTTAACTATTGCAACTAAATTAAGGCACAAGTGTTTTACTGTTCGTTTCACTAATCGTTTTATTTCGACGAGATAAAGCGGGTTTGACGAGTTTGAGATATTTTCACAGCAACTCGTCGAATCGACGAAAATCGATTTGTTTTATGATGTTTGGGTGGAGGAGAACAATTTAGAAGTATTTGAAAAGTTTAGTAAACCTATTTGTTTTTCAACCAGTTATAACCATACATCTGTGTTTTAGGCGAATAACGCTTAATTGTCCAATTCCTAAACATTGCCATATTTTTCAAAGTACTGCTCGAATCAACCAACTAATGCTTTTATTCTCTTCTCTGACCAGAAAAATTCATTTTACAGCCATTCCAGAGTTTTCGCAAACATTGGAAAATTGCAACTAACTTAAGCCAAATATGTTTCACTGTTCGTTTCACCAATCGTCTTATTTCGACGAGATAAAGCGTTTTTGACGAGTTTGAGAAATTTTCACAGCAACTCGTCGAATCGACGAAAATCAATTTGTTTTATGATGTTTGGGTGGAGGAGAACAATTTAGAAGTATTTGAAAAGTTTAGTAAACCTATTTGTTCTTCAACCAGTTATAACCATACATCTGGGTTTTAGGCGTATAATGCTTAATTGTACAATTTCTAAACATTGCCATATTTTTAAAAGTACTATTCGATCAACAAACTAATGGATTTATTCTCTACTCTGACCAGAAAAGATCATTTTACAGCCATTCCCGATATTTCGCAAAGATTGGATAATTGCAACTAAATTAAGGCACAAGTGTTTCACTGTTCGTTTCACTAATCGTTTTATTTCGACGAGATAAAGCGGGTTTGACGAGTTTGAGATATTTTCACAGCAACTCGTCGAATCGACGAAAATCGATTTGTTTTATGATGTTTGGGTGGAGGAGAACAATTTAGAAGTATTTGAAAAGTTTAGTAAACCTATTTGTTCTTCAACTAGTTATAACCATACATCTGTGTTTTAGTCGTATAACGTTTAATTGTCCAATTTCTAAACATTGACATATTTTTCAAAGTACTGCTCGAATCAACAACTAATGCTTTTATTCTCTTCTCTGACCAGAAAAATTCATTTTACAGCCATTCCAGAGTTTTCGCAAACATTGGAAAATTGCAACTAAAATAAGCCAAATATGTTTCACTGTTCGTTTCACAAATCGTCTTATTTCGACGAGATAAAGCGTTTTTGACGAGTTTGAGAAATTTTCACAGCAACTCGTCGAATTGACGAAAATCGATTTGTTTTATAATATTTGGGTGGAGGAGAACAATTTAGAAGTATTTGAAAAGTTTAGTAAACCTATTTGTTCTTCAACCAATTATTAACATACATCTGGGTTTTAGGCGTATAACGCTTAATTGTCCGATTTCTAAACATTGCCATATTTTTCAAAGTACAACTCGAATCAATCAACTAATACTTTTATTCTATTATCTGACCCGAAAAGGTAATTTTATAGCCATTCCTGAGTTTTTGCAAACATTTGACAATAGCAAATAAATTAATCCACAAGTGTTTCACTGTTCGTTTCACTAATCGTCTTATTTCGGCAAGATAAAGTGGTTTTGACGAGTTTGAGAAATTTTCACAGCAACTCGTCGAATCGACGAAAATCGATTTGTTTTATGATGTTTGGGTGGAGGAGAACAATTTAGAAGTATTTGAAAAGTTTAGTAAACCTATTTGTTTTTCAACCAGTTATAACCATACATCTGGGTTTTAGACGTATAAAGCTTAATTGTCCAATTTCTAAACATTGCCATATTTTTCAAAGTACTGCTCGAATCAAACAACTAATGCTTTTATTCTCTTCTCTGACCAGAAAAATTCATTTTACAGCCATTCCAGAGTTTTGGCAAACATTGGACAATAGCAACTAACTTAAGCCAAATATGTTTCACTGTTCGTTTCACCAATCGTCTTATTTCGACAAGATAAAGCGGTTATGACGAGTTTGAGAAATTTTCACAGAAACTCGTTGAATCGACGAAAATCGATTTGCTTTATGATGTTTGGGTGAAGGAGAACAATTTAGAAGTATTTGAAAAGTTTAGTAAACGTATTTGTTCTTCAACAAGTTATAACAATACATCTGGGTTTTAGGCGAATAACGCTTAATTGTCCAATTTCTAAACATTGCCATATTTTCCAAAGTACTGCTCGAATCAACCAACTAATGCTTTTATTCTCTTCTCTGACAAGAAAAATTCATTTTACAGCCATTCCAGAATTTTTCGCAAACATTGGAAAATTGCAACTAACTTAAGCCAAATGTGTTTCACTGTTCGTTTCACTAATCGTCTTATTTCGACGAGATAAAGCGGTTTTGACGAGTTTGAGAAATTTTCAAAGCAACTCGTTGAATCGAGGAAAATCGATTTGTTTTATGATGTTTGGGTGGAGGAGAACAATTTAGAAGTATTTGAAAAGTTGAGTAAACGTATTTGTTCTTCAACCAGTTATAACCATACATCTGGGTTTTAGGCGTATAACGCTTAATTGTCCAAATTCTAAACATTGCTATATTTTCCAAAGTACTGCTCGAATCAATAACTAATGGTCTTATTCTCTTCTCTGGCCCGAAAAGGTAATTTTACAGCCATTCCCGAGTTTTCACAAGTATTGGAAAATTGCAACTAACTTAAGCCTAATATGTTTCACTGTTCGTTTCAACAATCGTCTTATTTCGACGAGATAAAGCGGTTTTGACGAGTTTGAGGAATTTTCACAGCAACTCGTCGAATCGACGAAAATCGATTTGTTTTATGATGTTTGGGTGGAGGAGAACAATTTAGAAGTATTTGAAAAGTTTAGTAAACGTATTTGTTCTTCAACAAGTTATAACTATACATGTGGGATTTAGGCGTATAACGCTTAATTGTCCAATTTCTATACATTGCCATATTTTTTAAAATTCCTTATCGAATAAATCAACTAATGCTTTTATTCTCTACCCTGATCCGAAAAGAACATTTTACAGCTATTCCCGAGTTTTCGCAAACATTGGAGAAATGCAACTAAGTTTAGCCATTAGTGTTTAACTGTTCGTTTCACTGATCGTCTTACTTCGAGGAGATAAAGCGGTTTTGATGAGTTTGAGAAATTTTCACAGCAACTCGTCGAATCGACGAAAATCGATTTGTTTTATGATGTTTGGGTGGAGGGGAACAATTTAGAAGTATTTGAAAAGTTTAGTAAAACTATTTGTTTTTAAGCCAGTTATAACCATACATCTGTGTTTTAGGCGTATAACGTTTAATTGTCCAATTTCTAAACATTGCCATATTTTTCAAAGTACTGCTCGAATAAAAAAACTAATGCTTTTATTCTCTTGTCTGATTCGAAAAGATCATTTTAAATCCATTTCCGAATATTTGTAAACATTGGACAATTGCAACTAAATTAAGCCACAAGTGTTTCACTGTTCGTTTCACTAATCGTCTTATTTCGACGAGATAAAGCGGTTATGACGAGTATGAGAAATTTTCACAGCAACTCGTTGAATCGACGAAAATCGATTTGCTTTATGATGTTTGGGTGGAGGAGAACAATTTAGAAGTATTTGAAAAGTTTAGTAAACCTATTTGTTCTTCAACAAGTTATAACAATACATCTGGGTTTTAGGCGTATAACGCTTAATTGTCTAATTTTAAAACATTACCATATTTTTCAAAGTACAGCTCGAATCAATCAACTAATGCTTTTATTCTTTTCTCTGACTAGAAAAATTCATTGTACAGCCATTCCAGAGTATTCGCAAACATTGGAAAATTGCAACTAACTTAAGCCAAATGTGTTTCACTGTTCGTTTCAACAATCGTCTTATTTCGACGAGATAAAGCGGTTTTGACGAGTTTGAGAAATTTTCACAGCAACTCGTCGAATCGACGAAAATCGATTTGTTTTATGATGTTTGGGTGGAAGAGAACAATTTAGAAGTATTTGAAAATTTGAGTAAACGTAATTGTTCTTCAACCAGTTATAACCATACATCTGGGTTTTAGGCGTATAACGCTTAATTGTCCAATTTCTAAACATTGCCATATTTTTCAAAGTACTGCTCGAATCAACCAACTAATGGATTTATTCTATACTCTGACCCGAAAAGATCATTTTAAAGCCATTCCCGAAATTTCGCAAAGATTGGATAATTGCAACTAAGTTAAGCCACAAATGTTTCATTGTTCGTTTCACTGATCGTCTTATTTGGACGAGATAAAGCGGTTTTGACGAGTTTGAGAAATTTTCACAGCAACTCGTCGAATCGACGAAAATCGATTTGTTTTATGATGTTTGTGTTGAGGGGAACAATTTAGAAGTATTTGAAAAGTTTAGTAAACCTATTTGTTTTTCAACCAGTTATAACAATACATCTGGGTTTTAGGCGTATAACTCTTAATTGTTCAATTTCTAAACATTGCCATATTTTTAAAAGTACTGTTCGAATCAACAAACTAATGCTTTAATTCTCTTCTCTGACCGGAAAAGATCATTTTACAGCCATTCCCGAGTTTTCGCAAACATTGGACAATTGCAACAAACTTAAGCCACAAGTGTTTCACTGTTCGTTTCACAAATCGTCTTTTTTCGACGTGATAAAGCGGTTTTGACGAGTTTGAGAAATTTTCACAGCAACTCGTCGAATCGACGAAAATCGATTTGTTTTATGATGTTTGGGTGGAGGAGAACAATTTAGAAGTATTTGAAAAGTTTAGTAAACCTATTTGTTTTTCAACCAGTTATAACCATACATCTGGGTTTTAGGCGTATAATGCTTAATTGTCCAATTTCTAAACATTGCCATATTTTTGAAAGTACTGCTCGAATCAAACAACTAATGCTTTTATTCTCTTCTCTGACCAGAAAAATTCATTTTACTGCCATTCCAGAGTTTTGGCAAACATTGGACAATAGCAACTAACTTAAGCCAAATATGTTTCACTGTTCGTTTCACCAATCGTCTTATTTCGTCAAGATAAAGCGGTTATGACGAGTTTGAGAAATTTTCACAGCAACTCTTTGAATCGACGAAAATCGATTTGCTTTATGATGTTTGGGTGGAGGAGAACAATTTAGAAGTATTTGAAAAGTTTAGTAAACCTATTTGTTCTTCAAAAAGTTATAACAATACATCTGGGTTTTAGGCGTATAACGCTTAATTGTCCAATTTCTAAACATTGCCATATTTTCCAAAGTACTGCTCGAATCAACCAACTAATGCTTTTATTCTCTTCTCTGACAAGAAAAATTCATTTTACAGCCATTCCAGAGTTTTTCGCAAACATTGGAAAATTGCAACTAACTTAAGCCAAATGTGTTTCACTGTTCGTTTCACTAATCGTCTTATTTCGACGAAATAAAGCGGGTTTGACGAGTTTGAGAAATTTTCACAGCAACTCGTCGAATCGACGAAAATCGATTTGTTTTATGATGTTTGGGTGGAGGAGAACAATTTAGAAGTATTTGAAAAGTTGAGTAAACGTATTTGTTCTTCAACCAGTTATAACCATACATCTGGGTTTTAGGCGTATAACGCTTAATTGTCCAATTTCTAAACATTGCCATATTTTTCAAAGTACTGCTCGAATCAACAACTAATGGTTTTATTCTCTTCTGTGACCCGAAAAGGTAATTTTACAGCCATTCCCGAGTTTTGGCAAACATTGGACAATAGCAACTAACTTAAGCCAAATATGTTTCACTGTTCGTCTCACTAATCGTCTTATTTCGACAAGATAAAGCGGTTATGACGAGTTTGAGAAATTTTCACAGCAACTCGTTGAACCGACGAAAATCGATTTGCTTTATGATGTTTGGGTGGAGGAGAACAATTTAGAAGTATTTGAAAAGTTTAGTAAATGTATTTGTTCTTCAACAAGTTATAACAATACATCTGGGTTTTAGGCGAATAACGCTTAATTGTCCAATTCCTAAACATTGCCATATTTTTCAAAGTACTGCTCGAATCAACCAACTAATGCTTTTATTCTCTTCTCTGACCAGAAAAATTCATTTTACAGCCATTCCAGAGTTTTCGCAAACATTGGAAAATTGCAACTAACTTAAGCCAAATATGTTTCACTGTTCGTTTCACCAATCGTTTTATTTCGACGAGATAAAGCGTTTTTGACGAGTTTGAGAAATTTTCACAGCAACTCGTCGAATCGACGAAAACCGATTTGTTTTATGATGTTTGGGTGGAGGAGAACAATTTAGAAGTATTTGAAAAGTTTAGTAAACCTATTTGTTCTTCAACCAGTTATAACCATACATCTGGGTTTTAGGCGTATAATGCTTAATTGTACAATTTCTAAACATTGCCATATTTTTAAAAGTACTATTCGATCAACAAACTAATGGATTTATTCTCTACTCTGACCAGAAAAGATCATTTTACAGCCATTCCCGAGTTTTCGCAAACATTTAACTATTGCAACTAAATTAAGGCACAAGTGTTTCACTGTTCGTTTCACTAATCGTTTTATTTCGACGAGATAAAGCGGGTTTGACGAGATTGAGATATTTTCACAGCAACTCGTCGAATCGACGAAAATCGATTTGTTTTATGATGTTTGGGTGGAGGAGAACAATTTAGAAGTATTTGAAAAGTTTAATAAACCTATTTGTTCTTCAACTAGTTATAACCATACATCTGTGTTTTAGGCGTATAACGTTTAATTGTCCAATTTCTAAACATTGACATATTTTTCAAAGTGCTGCTCGAATCAACAACTAATGGTTTTATTCTCTTCTGTGACCCGAAAAGGTAATTTTACAGCCATTCCCGAGTTTTCGCAAACATTGGACAATAGTAACTAAATTAAGCCACAAGTGTTTCACTGTTCGTTTCACTAATCGTCTTATTTCGACAAGATAAAGCGGTTATGACGAGTTTGAGAAATTTTCACAGCAACTCGTTGAATCGACGAAAATCGATTTGCTTTATAATTTTTGGGTGGAGGAGAACAATTTAGAAGTATTTGAAAAGTTTAGTAAACGTATTTGTTCTTCAACAAGTTATAACAATATATCTGGGTTTTAGGCGAATAACGCTTAATTGTCCAATTTCTAAACATTGCCATATTTTTCAAAGTACTGCTCGAATCAACCAACTAATGCTTTTATTCTCTTCTCTGACAAGAAAAATTCATTTTACAGCCATTCCAGAGTTTTCGCAAACATTTGAAAATTGCAACTAAAATAAGCCAAATATGTTTCACTGTTCGTTTCACAAATCGTCTTATTTCGACGAGATAAAGCGTTTTTGACGAGTTTGAGAAATTTTCACAGCAACTCGTCGAATTGACGAAAATCGATTTGTTTTATAATATTTGGGTGGAGGAGAACAATTTAGAAGTATTTGAAAAGTTTAGTAAACCTATTTGTTCTTCAACCAATTATTAACATACATCTGGGTTTTAGGCGTATAACGTTTAATTGTCCGATTTCTAAACATTGCCATATTTTTCAAAGTACAACTCGAATCAATCAACTAATACTTTTATTCTATTATCTGACCCGAAAAGGTAATTTTATAGCCATTCCTGAGTTTTTGCAAACATTTGACAATAGCAAATAACTTAATCCACAAGTGTTTCACTGTTCGTTTCACTAATCGTCTTATTTCGGCAAGATAAAGTGGTTTTGACGAGTTTGAGAAATTTTCACAGCAACTCGTCGAATCGACGAAAATCGATTTGTTTTATGATGTTTGGGTGGAGGAGAACAATTTAGAAGTATTTGAAAAGTTTAGTAAACCTATTTGTTTTTCAACCAGTTATAACCATACATCTGGGTTTTAGACGTATAAAGCTTAATTGTCCAATTTCTAAACATTGCCATATTTTTCAAAGTACTGCTCGAATCAAACAACTAATGCTTTTATTCTCTTCTCTGACCAGAAAAATTCATTTTACAGCCATTCCAGAGTTTTGGCAAATATTGGACAATAGCAACTAACTTAAGCCAAATATGTTTCACTGTTCGTTTCACCAATCGTCTTATTTCGACAAGATAAAGCGGTTATGACGAGTTTGAGAAATTTTCACAGAAACTCGTTGAATCGACGAAAATCGATTTGCTTTATGATGTTTGGGTGAAGGAGAACAATTTAGAAGTATTTGAAAAGTTTAGTAAACGTATTTGTTCTTCAACAAGTTATAACAATACATCTGGGTTTTAGGCGAATAACGCTTAATTGTCCAATTTCTAAACATTGCCATATTTTCCAAAGTACTGCTCGAATCAACCAACTAATGCTTTTATTCTCTTCTCTGACAAGAAAAATTCATTTTACAGCCATTCCAGAATTTTTCGCAAACATTGGAAAATTGCAACTAACTTAAGCCAAATGTGTTTCACTGTTCGTTTCACTAATCGTCTTATTTCGACGAGATAAAGCGGTTTTGACGAGTTTGAGAAATTTTCACAGCAACTCGTTGAATCGAGGAAAATCGATTTGTTTTATGATGTTTGGGTGGAGGAGAACAATTTAGAAGTATTTGAAAAGTTGAGTAAACGTATTTGATCTTCAACCAGTTATAAACATACATCTGGGTTTTAGGCATATAACGTTTAATTGTCCAAATTCTAAACATTGCCATATTTTTCAAAGTACTGCTCGAATAAAAAAACTAATGCTTTTATTCTCTTGTCTGACTCGAAAAGATCATTTTAAATCCATTTCCGAATTTTTGTAAACATTGGACAATTGCAACTAAATTAAGCCACAAGTGTTTCACTGTTCGTTTCACTGATCGTCTTATTTCGACGAGATAAACGGTTTTGACGAGTTTGAGAAATTTTCACAGCAACTCGTCGAATCGACGAAAATCGATTTTTTTTATGATGTTTGGGTTGAAGAGAACAATTTAGAAGTATTTGAAAATTTTAGTAAACCGATTTGTTTTTCAACCAGTTATAACAATACATCTGGGTTTTAGGCGTATAACGCTTAATTGTCCAATTTCTAAACATTGCCATATTTTTCAAAGTACTTCTCGAATCAAACAACTAATGCTTTTATTCTCATCTCTGACCCGAAAAGATCATTTTAAAGCCATTCCCGAATTTTAGTAAACGTTGGATAATTGCAATTAACTGAAGCCATTTATGTTTCATTGTTCGTTTCACTAATCGTCTTATTTCGACGAGTTAAAGCTGTTTTGAAGAGTTTGAGAAATTTTCACAGCAACTCGTCGAATCGACGAAAATCGATTTGTTTTATGATGTTTGGGTAGAGGAGAACAATTTAGAAGTATTTGAAAAGTTTAGTAAACCTATTTGTGCTTCAGCCTTTTACAACCATACATCTGGGTTTTAGTCGTATAATGCTTAATTGTCCAATTTCTAAACATTGCCATATTTTTAAAAGTACTGTTCGAATCAACAAACTAATGGATTTATTCTCTACTATGACCAGAAAAGATCATTTTACAGCCATTCCCGAGTTTTCGTAAACATTTAACTATTGCAACTAAATTAAGGCACAAGTGTTTCACTGTTCGTTTCACTAATCGTCTTATTTAGACGAGATAAAGCGGGTTTGACGAGTTTGAGAAATTTTCACAGCAACTCGTCGAATCGACGAAAATCGATTTGTTTTATGATGTTTGGGTGGAGGAGAACAATTTAGAAGTATTTGAAAAGTTTAGTAAACCTATTTGTTCTTCAACTAGTTATAACCATACATCTGTGTTTTAGGCGTATAACGTTTAATTGTCCAAATTCTAAACATTGCCATATTTTTCAAAGTACTGCTCGAATCAACAACTAATGGTTTTATTCTCTTCTGTGACCCGAAAAGGTAATTTTACAGCCATTCTCGAGTTTTGGCAAACATTGGACAATAGCAACTAAATTAAGGCACAAGTGTTTCACTGTTCGTCTTACTAATCGTCTTATTTCGACAAGATAAAGCGGTTATGACGAGTTTGAGAAATTTTCACAGCAACTCGTTGAACCGACGAAAATCGATTTGCTTTATGATGTTTGGGAGGAGGAGAACAATTTAGAAGTATTTGAAAAGTTTAGTAAATGTATTTGTTCTTCAACAAGTTATAACAATACATCTGGGTTTTAGGCGAATAACGCTTAATTGTCCAATTCCTAAACATTGCCATATTTTTCAAAGTACTGCTCGAATCAACCAACTAATGCTTTTATTCTCTTCTCTAACCAGAAAAATTCATTTTACAGCCATTCCAGAGTTTTCGCAAACATTGGAAAATTGCAACTAACTTAAGCCAAATATGTTTCACTGTTCGTTTCACCAATCGTCTTATTTCGACGAGATAAAGCGTTTTTGACGAGTTTGAGAAATTTTCACAGCAACTCGTCGAATCGACGAAAATCAATTTGTTTTATGATGTTTGGGTGGAGGAGAACAATTTAGAAGTATTTGAAAAGTTTAGTAAACCTATTTGTTCTTCAACCAGTTATAACCATACATCTGGGTTTTAGGCGTATAATGCTTAATTGTACAATTTCTAAACATTGCCATATTTTTAAAAGTACTATTCGATCAACAAACAAATGGATTTATTCTCTACTCTGACCAGAAAAGATCATTTTACAGCCATTCCCGAGTTTTCGTAAACATTTAACTATTGCAACTAAATTAAGGCACAAGTGTTTCACTGTTCGTTTCACTAATCGTTTTATTTCGACGAGATAAAGCGGGTTTGACGAGTTTGAGATATTTTCACAGCAACTCGTCGAATCGACGAAAATCGATTTGTTTTATGATGTTTGGGTGGAGGAGAACAATTTAGAAGTATTTGAAAAGTTTAGTAAACCTATTTGTTCTTCAACTAGTTATAACAATACATCTGTGTTTTAGGCGTATAACGTTTAATTGTCCAATTTCTAAACATTGCCATATTTTTCAAAGTACTGCTCGAATCAACAACTAATGGTTTTATTCTCTTCTGTGACCCGAAAAGGTAATTTTACAGCCATTCCCGAGTTTTGGCAAACATTGGACAATAGCAACTAACTTAAGCCAAATATGTTTCACTGTTCGTCTCACTAATCGTCTTATTTCGACAAGATAAAGCGGTTATGACGAGTTTGAGAAATTTTCACAGCAACTCGTTGAACCGACGAAAATCGATTTGCTTTATGATGTTTGGGTGGAGGAGAACAATTTAGAAGTATTTGAAAAGTTTAGTAAATGTATTTGTTCTTCAACAAGTTATAACAATACATCTGGGTTTTAGGCGAATAACGCTTAATTGTCCAATTCCTAAACATTGCCATATTTTTCAAAGTACTGCTCGAATCAACCAACTAATGCTTTTATTCTCTTCTCTGACCAGAAAAATTCATTTTACAGCCATTCCAGAGTTTTCGCAAACATTGGAAAATTGCAACTAACTTAAGCCAAATATGTTTCACTGTTCGTTTCACCAATCGTCTTATTTCGACGAGATAAAGCGTTATTGACGAGTATGAGAAATTTTCACAGCAACTCGTCGAATCGACGAAAATCAATTTGTTTTATGATGTTTGGGTGGAGGAGAACAATTTAGAAGTATTTGAAAAGTTTAGTAAACCTATTTGTTCTTCAACCAGTTATAACCATACATCTGGGTTTTAGGCGTATAATGCTTAATTGTACAATTTCTAAACATTGCCATATTTTTAAAAGTACTATTCGATCAACAAACTAATGGATTTATTCTCTACTCTGACCAGAAAAGATCATTTTACAGCCATTCCCGAGTTTTCGCAAACATTTAACTATTGCAACTAAATTAAGGCACAAGTGTTTCACTGTTCGTTTCACTAATCGTTTTATTTCGACGAGATAAAGCGGGTTTGGCGAGTTTGAGATATTTTCACAGCAACTCGTCGAATCGACGAAAATCGATTTGTTTTATGATGTTTGGGTGGAGGAGAACAATTTAGAAGTATTTGAAAAGTTTAGTAAACCTATTTGTTCTTCAACTAGTTATAACCATACATCTGTGTTTTAGTCGTATAACGTTTAATTGTCCAATTTCTAAACATTGACATATTTTTCAAAGTACTGCTCGAATCAACCAACTAATGCTTTTATTCTCTTCTCTGACAAGAAAAATTCATTTTACAGCCATTCCAGAATTTTTCGCAAACATTGGAAAATTGCAACTAACTAAAGCCAAATTTGTTTCACTGTTCGTTTCACTAATCGTCTTATTTCGACGAGATAAAGCGGGTTTGACGAGTTTGAGAAATTTTCACAGCAACTCGTCGAATCGACGAAAATCGATTTGTTTTATGATGTTTGGGTAGAGGAGAACAATTTAGAAGTATTTGAAAAGTTTAGTAAACCTATTTGTGCTTCAGCCTTTTATAACCATACATCTGGGTTTTAGGCGTATAATGCTTAATTGTCCAATTTCTAAACATTGCCATATTTTTAAAAGTACTGTTCGAATCAACAAACTAATGGATTTATTCTCTACTATGACCAGAAAAGATCATTTTACAGCCATTCCCGAGTTTTCGTAAACATTTAACTATTGCAACTAAATTAAGGCACAAGTGTTTCACTGTTCGTTTCACTAATCGTCTTATTTAGACGAGATAAAGCGGGTTTGACGAGTTTGAGAAATTTTCACAGCAACTCGTCGAATCGACGAAAATCGATTTGTTTTATGATGTTTGGGTGGAGGAGAACAATTTAGAAGTATTTGAAAAGTTTAGTAAACCTATTTGTTCTTCAACTAGTTATAACCATACATCTGTGTTTTAGGCGTATAACGTTTAATTGTCCAATTTCTAAACATTGCCATATTTTTCAAAGTACTGCTCGAATCAACAACTAATGGTTTTATTCTCTTCTGTGACCCGAAAAGGTAATTTTACAGCCATTCCCGTGTTTTGGCAAACATTGGACAATAGCAACTAACTAAAGCCAAATATGTTTCACTGTTCGTCTCACTAATCGTCTTATTTCGACAAGATAAAGCGGTTATGACGAGTTTGAGAAATTTTCACAGCAACTCGTTGAACCGACGAAAATCGATTTGCTTTATGATGTTTGGGTGGAGGAGAACAATTTAGAAGTATTTGAAAAGTTTAGTAAACGTATTTGTTCTTCAACAAGTTATAACAATACATCTGGGTTTTAGGCGAATAACGCTTAATTGTCCAATTTCTAAACATTGCCATATTTTTCAAAGTACTGCTCGAATCAACCAACTAATGCTTTTATTCTCTTCACTGACCAGAAAAATTCATTTTACAGCCATTCCAGAGTTTTCGCAAACATTGGAAAATTGCAACTAAAATAAGCCAAATATGTTTCACTGTTCGTTTCACAAATCGTCTTATTTCGACGAGATAAAGCGGTTTTGACGAGTTTGAGAAATTTTCACAGCAACTCGTCGAATTGACGAAAATCGATTTGTTTTATAATATTTGGGTGGAGGAGAACAATTTAGAAGTATTTGAAAAGTTTAGTAAACCTATTTTTTCTTCAACCAATTATTAACATACATCTGGGTTTTAGGCGTATAACGCTTAATTGTCCGATTTCTAAACATTGCCATATTTTTCAAAGTACAACTCGAATCAATCAACTAATACTTTTATTCTATTATCTGACCCGAAAAGGTAATTTTATAGCCATTCCTGAGTTTTTGCAAACATTTGACAATAGCAAATAACTTAATCCACAAGTGTTTCACTGTTCGTTTCACTAATCGTCTTATTTCGGCAAGATAAAGTGGTTTTGACGAGTTTGAGAAATTTTCACAGCAACTCGTCGAATCGACGAAAATCGATTTGTTTTATGATGTTTGGGTGGAGGAGAACAATTTAGAAGTATTTGAAAAGTTTAGTAAACCTATTTGTTTTTCAACCAGTTATAACCATACATCTGGGTTTTAGACGTATAAAGCTTAATTGTCCAATTTCTAAACATTGCCATATTTTTCAAAGTACTGCTCGAATCAAACAACTAATGCTTTTATTCTCTTCTCTGACCAGAAAATTCATTTTACAGCCATTCCAGAGTTTTGCAAATATTGGACAATAGCAACTAACTTAAGCCAAATATGTTTCACTGTTCGTTTCACCAATCGTCTTATTTCGACAAGATAAAGCGGTTATGACGAGTTTGAGAAATTTTCACAGCAACTCTTTGAATCGAGGAAAATCGAATTTTTTTCTGATGTTTGGGTGGAGGAGGACAATTTAGAAGTATTTGAAAAGTTTAGTAAACCTATTTGTTCTTCAACCAGTTATAAACATACATCTGGGTTTTAGGCCTATAACGTTTAATTGTCCAAATTCTAAACATTGCCATAGTTTTTCAAAGTACTGCTCGAATAAAAAAACTAATGCTTTTATTCTCTTGTCTGACTCGAAAAGATCATTTTAAATCCATTTCCGAATTTTTGTAAACATTGGACAATTGCAACTAAATTAAGGCACAAGTGTTTCACTGTTCGTTTCACTAATCGTCTTATTTCGACGAGATAAACGGTTTTGACGAGTTTGAGAAATTTTCACAGCAACTCGTCGAATCGACGAAAATCGATTTGTTTTATGATGTTTGGGTGGAGGAGAACAATTTAGAAGTATTTGAAAAGTTTAGTAAACCTATTTGTTCTTCAACAAGTTATAACAATACATCTGGGTTTTAGGCGAATAACGCTTAATTTTCCAAATTCTAAACATTGCCATATTTTTCAAAGTACTGCTCGAATCAACCAACTAATGCTTTTATTCTCTTCTCTGACCAGAAAAATTCATTTTACAGCCATTCGAGAGTTTTCGCAAACATTGGAAAATTGCAACTAACTTAAGCCAAATATGTTTCACTGTTCGTTTCACCAATCGTCTTATTTCGACGAGTAAAGCGTTTTTGAAGAGTTTGAGAAATTTTCACAGCAACTTGTCGAGTCGACGAAAATCGTTTGGTTTTATGATGTTTGGGTGGAGGAGAACAATTTAGAAGTATTTTAAAAGTTTAGTAAACCTATTTGTTCTTCAACCAGTTATAACCATACATCTGGGTTTTAGGCGTATAATGCTTAATTGTCCAATTTCTAAACATTGCCATATTTTTCAAAGTACTGCTCGAATCAAACAACTAATGCTTTTATTCTCTTCTCTGACCAGAAAAATTCATTTTACAGCCATTCCAGAGTTTTGGCAAACATTGGACAATAGCAACTAACTTAAGCCAAATGTGTTTCACTGTTCGTTTCACTAATCGTCTTATTTCGAAGAGATAAAGCGGTTTTGACGAGTTTGAGAAATTTTCAAAGCAACTCGTTGAATCGAGGAAAATCGATTTGTTTTATGATGTTTGGGTGGAGGAGAACAATTTAGAAGTATTTGAAAAGTTGAGTAAACGTATTTGTTCTTCAACCAGTTATAACCATACATCTGGGTTTTAGGCGTATAACGCTTAATTGTCCAAATTCTAAACATTGCTATATTTTCCAAAGTACTGCTCGAATCAATAACTAATGGTCTTATTCTCTTCTCTGGCCCGAAAAGGTAATTTTACAGCCATTCCCGAGTTTTCACAAGTATTGGAAAATTGCAACTAACTTAAGCCTAATATGTTTCACTGTTCGTTTCAACAATCGTCTTATTTCGACGAGATAAAGCGGTTTTGACGAGTTTGAGGAATTTTCACAGCAACTCGTCGAATCGACGAAAATCGATTTGTTTTATGATGTTTGGGTGGAGGAGAACAATTTAGAAGTATTTGAAAAGTTTAGTAAACGTATTTGTTCTTCAACAAGTTATAACTATACATGTGGGATTTAGGCGTATAACGCTTAATTGTCCAATTTCTATACATTGCCATATTTTTTAAAATTCCTTATCGAATAAATCAACTAATGCTTTTATTCTCTACCCTGATCCGAAAAGAACATTTTACAGCTAGTCCCGAGTTTTCGCAAACATTGGAGAATTGCAACTAAGTTTAGCCATTAGTGTTTAACTGTTCGTTTCACTGATCGTCTTACTTCGAGGAGATAAAGCGGTTTTGATGAGTTTGAGAAATTTTCACAGCAACTCGTCGAATCGACGAAAATCGATTTGTTTTATGATGTTTGGGTGGAGGGGAACAATTTAGAAGTATTTGAAAAGTTTAGTAAAACTATTTGTTTTTAAGCCAGTTATAACCATACATCTGTGTTTTAGGCGTATAACGTTTAATTGTCCAATTTCTAAACATTGCCATATTTTTCAAAGTACTGCTCGAATAAAAAAACTAATGCTTTTATTCTCTTGTCTGATTCGAAAAGATCATTTTAAATCCATTTCCGAATATTTGTAAACATTGGACAATTGCAACTAAATTAAGCCACAAGTGTTTCACTGTTCGTTTCACTAATCGTCTTATTTCGACGAGATAAAGCGGTTATGACGAGTTTGAGAAATTTTCTCAGCAACTCGTTGAATCGACGAAAATCGATTTGCTTTATGATGTTTGGGTGGAGGAGAACAATTTAGAAGTATTTGAAAAGTTTAGTAAACCTATTTGTTCTTCAACAAGTTATAACAATACATCTGGGTTTTAGGCGTATAACGCTTAATTGTCTAATTTCTAAACATTACCATATTTTTCAAAGTACAGCTCGAATCAATCAACTAATGCTTTTATTCTTTTCTCTGACTAGAAAAATTCATTTTACAGCCATTCCAGAGTATTCGCAAACATTGGAAAATTGCAACTAACTTAAGCCAAATGTGTTTCACTGTTCGTTTCAACAATCGTCTTATTTCGACGAGATAAAGCGGTTTTGACGAGTTTGAGAAATTTTCACAGCAACTCGTCGAATCGACGAAAATCGATTTGTTTTATGATGTTTGGGTGGAAGAGAACAATTTAGAAGTATTTGAAAATTTGAGTAAACGTAATTGTTCTTCAACCAGTTATAACCATACATCTGGGTTTTAGGCGTATAACGCTTAATTGTCCAATTTCTAAACATTGCCATATTTTTCAAAGTACTGCTCGAATCAACCAACTAATGGATTTATTCTATACTCTGACCCGAAAAGATCATTTTAAAGCCATTCCCGAAATTTCGCAAAGATTGCATAATTGCAACTAAGTTAAGCCACAAATGTTTCATTGTTCGTTTCACTGATCGTCTTATTTGGACGAGATAAAGCGGTTTTGACGAGTTTGAGAAATTTTCACAGCAACTCGTCGAATCGACGAAAATCGATTTGTTTTATGATGTTTGTGTTGAGGGGAACAATTTAGAAGTATTTGAAAAGTTTAGTAAACCTATTTGTTTTTCAACCAGTTATAACAATACATCTGGGTTTTAGGCGTATAACTCTTAATTGTTCAATTTCTAAACATTGCCATATTTTTAAAAGTACTGTTCGAATCAACAAACTAATGCTTTAATTCTCTTCTCTGACCGGAAAAGATCATTTTACAGCCATTCCCGAGTTTTCGCAAACATTGGACAATTGCAACTTACTTAAGCCACAAGTGTTTCACTGTTTCACTGATCGTCTTATTTGGACGAGATAATCGGTTTTGACGAGTGTGAGAAATTTTCACAGCAACTCGTCGAAACGACGAAAATCGATTTGTTTTATGATGTTTGGGTGAAGGAGAACAATTTAGAAGTATTTGAAAAGTTTAGTAAACCTATTTGTTTTTCAACCAGTTATAACCATACATCTGGGTTTTAGACGTATAAAGCTTAATTGTCCAATTTCTAAACATTGCCATATTTTTCAAAGTACTGCTCGAATCAACCAACTAATGCTTTTATTCTCTTCTCTGACCAGAAAATTCATTTTACAGCCATTCCAGAGTTTTCGCAAACATTGAACTATAGCAACTAATTTAAGCCAAATATGTTTTACTGTTCGTTTCACCAATCGTCTTATTTCGACAAGATAAAGCGGTTATGACGAGTTTGAGAAATTTTCACAGCAACTCGTTGAATCGATGATAATCGATTTGCTTTATGATGTTTGGGTGGAGGAGAACAATTTAGAAGTATTTGAAAAGTTTAGTAAACGTATTTGTTCTTCAACAAGTTATAACAATACATCTGGGTTTTAGGCGAATAACGCTTAGTTGTCCAATTTCTAAACATTGCCATATTTTTAAAAGTACTGCTCGAATCAACCAACTAATACTTTTATTCTCTTATCTGACCCGAAAAGGTAATTTTACAGCCATTCCTGAGTTTTTGCAAACATTTCACAATAGCAACTAACTTAAGCCACAAGTGTTTCACTGTTCGTTTCACTAATCGTCTTATTTCGGCAAGATAAAGTGGTTTTGACGAGTTTGAGAAATTTTCACAGCAACTCGTCGAATCGACGAAAATCGATTTTGTTTTATGATGTTTGGGTGGAGGAGAATAATTTAGAAGTATTTGAAAAGTTTAGTAAACCTATTTGTTCTTCAACCAGTTATAACCATGCATCTGGGTCTTAGGCGTAAAAAGCTTAATTTGCCAATTTCTAAACATTGCCATATTTTTCAAAGTACTTCTCGAATAAACCAACTAATGCTTTTATTCTCTTCTCTGACCCGAAAAGATCATTTTAAAGCCATTCCCGAGTTTTCGTAAACATTGGAAAATTGCAACTAAATTAAGCCACAAGTGTTTCACTGTTCGTTTCACTAATCGTCTTATTTGGACGAGATAAAGCGGTTTTGACGAGTTTGAGAAATTTTTACAGCAACTCGTCCAATCGACGAAAACCGATTTGTTTTATGATGTTTGGGTGGAGGAGAACAATTTAGAAGTATTTGAAAAGTTTAGTAAACCTATTTGTTCTTCAGCCTGTTATAACCATACATCTGGGTTTTAGGCGTATAACGCTTAATTGTCCAATTTCTAAACATTGCCCAATTTTTCAAAGTACTGTTCGAATCAACAAACTAATCGATTTATTCTATACTCTGACCCGAAAAGATAATTTTACAGCCATTCCCGAGTTTTCGCAAACATTTAACTATTGCAACTAAATTAAGGCACAAGTGTTTCATTGTTCGTTTCACTAATCGTCTTATTTCGACGAGATAAAGCGGTTTTGACGAGTTTGAGAAATTTTCACAGCAACTCTTTGAATCGAGGAAAATCGAATTTTTTTCTGATGTTTGGGTGGAGGAGGACAATTTAGAAGTATTTGAAAAGTTTAGTAAACCTATTTGTATTTCAACCAGTTATAACCATACATCTGGGTTTTAGACGTATAAAGCTTAATTGTCCAATTTCTAAACATTGCCATATTTTTCAAAGTACTGCTCGAATCAACCAACTAATGCTTTTATTCTCTTCTCTGACCAGAAAATTCATTTTACAGCCATTCTAGAGTTTTGCAAATATTGGACAATAGCAACTAACTTAAGCCAAATATGTTTCACTGTTCGTTTCACCAATCGTCTTATTTCGACAAGATAAAGCGGTTATGACGAGTTTGAGAAATTTTCACAGCAACTCTTTGAATCGAGGAAAATCGAATTTTTTTCTGATGTTTGGGTGGAGGAGGACAATTTAGAAGTATTTGAAAAGTTTAGTAAACCTATTTGATCTTCAACCAGTTATAAACATACATCTGGGTTTTAGGCCTATAACGTTTAATTGTCCAAATTCTAAACATTGCCATAGTTTTTCAAAGTACTGCTCGAATAAAAAAACTAATGCTTTTATTCTCTTGTCTGACTCGAAAAGATCATTTTAAATCCATTTCCGAATTTTTGTAAACATTGGACAATTGCAACTAAATTAAGGCACAAGTGTTTCACTGTTCGTTTCACTAATCGTCTTATTTCGACGAGATAAACGGTTTTGACGAGTTTGAGAAATTTTCACAGCAACTCGTCGAATCGACGAAAATCGATTTGTTTTATGATGTTTGGGTGGAGGAGAACAATTTAGAAGTATTTGAAAAGTTTAGTAAACCTATTTGTTCTTCAACAAGTTATAACAATACATCTGGGTTTTAGGCGAATAACGCTTAATTTTCCAAATTCTAAACATTGCCATATTTTTCAAAGTACTGCTCGAATCAACCAACTAATGCTTTTATTCTCTTCTCTGACCAGAAAAATTCATTTTACAGCCATTCGAGAGTTTTCGCAAACATTGGAAAATTGCAACTAACTTAAGCCAAATATGTTTCACTGTTCGTTTCACCAATCGTCTTATTTCGACGAGTAAAGCGTTTTTGAAGAGTTTGAGAAATTTTCACTGCAACTCGTCGAGTCGACGTTAATCGTTTGGTTTTATGATGTTTGGGTGGAGGAGAACAATTTAGAAGTATTTTAAAAGTTTAGTAAACCTATTTGTTCTTCAACCAGTTATAACCATACATCTGGGTTTTAGGCGTATAATGCTTAATTGTCCAATTTCTAAATATTGCCATATTTTTCAAAGTACTGCTCGAATCAATCAACCAATGGATTTATTGTATACTCTGACCCGAAAAGATCATTTTAAAGCTATTCCCGATTTTTCACAAAGATTGGATAATTGCAACTAAGTTAAGCCACAAATGTTTCATTGTTCGTTTCACTGATCGTCTTATTTGGACGAGATGAAGCGGTTTTGACGAGTTTGAGAAATTTTCACAGCAACTCGTCGAATCGACGAAAATCGATTTGTTTTATGATGTTTGGGTGGAGGAGAACAATTTAGAAGTATTTGAAAAGTTTAGTAAACCTATTTGTTCTTCAACAAGTTATAACCATACATCTGGGTTTTAGGCGTATAACGCTTAATTATCCAATTTCTAAACATTGCCATATTTTTAAAAGTACTGTTCGAATTAACAAACTAATGCTTTAATTCTCTTCTCTGACCGGAAAAGATCATTTTACAGCCATTCCCGAGTTTTCGGGAACATTGGACAATTGCAACTAATTTAAGCTACAAGTGTTTCACTGTTCGTTTCACTGATCGTCTTTTTTCGACGAGATATAGCGGTTTTGACGAGTTTTAAAAATTTTCACAGCAACTCGTCGATTCGACGAAAATCGATTGATTTTATGATGTTTGGGGGGAGGAGAACAATTTAGAAGTATTTGAAAAGTTGTGTAAACCTATTTGTTTTTCAACCTGTTATAACCATATATCTGGGTTTTAGTCGTATAAGGCTTAATTGTCCAATATCTAAACATTGCCATATTTTTCAAAGTACTGCTCAAAAAAACAAACTATTGCTTTTATTCTCTTCTCTGACCCGAAAAGATCATTTTAAAGCCATTCCCGAGTTTTCGTAAACATTGGAAAATTGCAACTAAATTAAGCCACAAGTGTTTCACTGTTCGTTTCACTAATCGTCTTATTTCGACGAGATAAAGCGGTTTTGACGAGTTTGAGAAATTTTCACAGCAACTCGTCGAATCGACGAAAACCGATTTGTTTTATGATGTTTGGGAGGAGGAGAACAATTTAGAAATATTTGAAAAGTTTAGTAAACCTATTTGTTCTTCAGCCTGTTATAACCATACATCTAGGTTTTAGTCGTATAACGCTTAATTGTCCAATTTCTAAACATTGCCATATTTTTCAAAGTACTGTTCGAATAAACAAACTAATGGATTTATTCTATACTCTGACCCGGAAAGATAATTTTACAGCCATTCCCGAGTTTTCGTAAACATTTAACTATTGCAACTAAATTAAGGCACAAGTGTTTCACTGTTCGTTTCACTAATCGTCTTATTTCGACGAGATAAAGCGGGTTTGACGAGTTTGAGAAATTTTCACAGCAACTCTTTGAATCGAGGAAAATCGAATTTTTTTCTGATGTTTGGGTGGAGGAGAACAATTTAGAAGTATTTGAAAAGTTTAGTAAACCTATTTGATCTTCAACCAGTTATAAACATACATCTGGGTTTTAGGCATATAACGTTTAATTGTCCAAATTCTAAACATTGCCATATTTTTCAAAGTACTGCTCGAATAAAAAAACTAATGCTTTAATTCTCTTGTCTGACTCGAAAAGATCATTTTAAATCCATTTCCGAATTTTTGTAAACATTGGACAATTGCAACTAAATTAAGCCACAAGTGTTTCACTGTTCGTTTCACTGATCGTCTTATTTCGACGAGATAAACGGTTTTGACGAGTTTGAGAAATTTTCACAGCAACTCGTCGAATCGACGAAAATCGATTTGTTTTATGATGTTTGTGTTGAGGAGAACAATTTAGAAGTATTTGAAAAGTTTAGTAAACCTATTTGTTCTTCAACCAGTTATAACCATACGTCTGGGTTTTAGGCGTATAACGCTTAATTGTCCAAATTCTAAACATTGCCATATTTTTCAAAGTACAGCTCGAATCAATCAACTAATGCTTTTATTCTCTTCTCTGACTAGAAAAATTCATTTTAAAGCCATTCCAGAGAATTCGCAAACATTGGAAAATTGCAACTAACTTAAGCCAAATATGTTTCACTGTTCGTTTCACTAATCGTCTTATTTGGACGAGATAAAGCGGTTTTGACGAGTTTGAGAAATTTTCAGAGCAACTCGTCGAATCGACGAAAATCGATTTGTTTTATGATGTTTGGGTTGAGGAGAACAATTTAGAAGTATTTGAAAAGTTTAGTAAACGTATTTGTTCTTCAACCATTTATAACCATACATCTGGGTTTTAGGCGTATAACGCTTAATTGTCCAATTTCTAAACATTGCCATATTTTTCAAAGTACTTCTCGAATCAAGCAACTAATGCTTTTATTCTTTTCTCTGACCAGAAAAATTCATTTTACCGCCATTCCGGAGTATTCGCAAACATTGAAAAATTGCAACTAACTTAAGCCAAATTTGTTTCACTGTTCGTTTCACTAATCGTCTTATTTCGACGAGATAAAGCGGTTTTGACGAGTTTGAGAAATTTTCACAGCAACTCGTCGAATCGACGAAAATCGATTTGTTTTATGATGTTTGGGTGGAGGAGAACAATTTAGAAGTATTTGAAAAGTTTAGTAAACCTATTTGTTCTTCAGCCTGTTATAACCATACATCTGTGTTTTAGGCGTATAACGCTTAATTGTCCAATTTCTAAACATTGCCATATTTTTAAAAGTACTGTTCTAATCAACAAACTAATGGATTTATTCTCTACTCTGACCCTAAAAGATAATTTTACAGCCATTCCCGAGTTTTCGCAAACATTTAACTATTGCAACTAAATTAAGGCACAAAAGTACTGCTCGAATAACCAACTAATGCTTTTATTCTCTTCTCTGACCGGAAAAATTTATTTTACAGCCATTCCAGAGTTTTCGCAAACATTGGAAAATTGCAACTAACTTAAGCCAAATATGTTTCACTATTCGTTTCACCAATCGTCTTATTTCGACGAGATAAAGCGTTTTTGACGAGTTTGAGAAATTTTCACAGCAACTCGTTGAATCGACGAAAATCGATTTGTTTTATGATGTTTGGGTGGAGGAGAACAATTTAGAAGTATTTGAAAAGTTTAGTAAACCTATTTGTTCTTGAACCAGTTATAACCATACATCTGGGTTTTACGCGTATAACGCTTAATTGTCCAATTTCTAAACATTGCCGTATTTTTCAAAGTACTGCTCGAAAAAACCAACTAGTGCTTTTATTCTCTTTTCTGACCCGAAAAGATCATTTTACAGCCATTCCCGAATTTTAGTAAACGTTGGATAATTGCAATTAACTGAAGCCATTTATGTTTCACTGTTCGTTTCACTAATCGTCTTTTTTCGACGATTTAAGCGGTTTTGAAGATTTTGAGAAATTTTCACAGCAACTCGTCCAATCGACGAAAATCGATTTGTTTTATGATGTTTGGGTGGAGGAGAACAATTTAGGAGTATTTGAAAAGTTTAGTAAACCTATTTGTTCTTCAACTAGTTATAACAATACATCTGTGTTTTAGGCGAATAACGTTTAATTGTCCAAATTCTAAACATTGCCATATTTTTCAAAGTACTGCTCGAATCAACAACTAATGGTTTTATTCTCTTCTATGACCCGAAAAGGTAATTTTACAGCCATTCCTGAGTTTTGGTAAACATTGGACAATAGCAACTAACTTAAGCCACAAGTGTTTCACTGTTCGTTTCACTAATCGTCTTATTTCGACAAGATAAAGCGGTTATGCGAGTTTGAGAAATTTTCACAGCAACTCGTCGAATCGAGGAAAATCGAATTTTTTTATGATGTTTGGGTGGAGGAGAACAATTTAGAAGTATTTGAAAAGTTTATTAAACCTATTTGATCTTCAACCAGTTATAAACATACATCTGGGTTTTAGGCATATAACGTTTAATTGTCCAAATTCTAAACATTGCCATATTTTTCAAAGTACTGCTCGAATATAAAAACTAATGCTTTTATTCTCTTCTCTGACTAGAAAAGATCATTTTAAATCCATTTCCGAATTTTTGTAAACATTGGAGAATTGCAACTAAATTAAGCCACAAGTGTTTCACTGTTCGTTTCACTGATCGTCTTATTTCGACGAGATAAACGGTTTTGACGAGTTTGAGAAATTTTCACAGCAACTCGTCGAATCGACGAAAATCGATTTGTTTTATGATGTTTGGGTGGAGGAGAACAATTTAGAAGTATTTGAAAAGTTTAGGAAACGTATTTATTCTTCAACCAGTTATAACCATACATCTGGGTTTTAGGTGTATAACGCTTAATTGTCCAATTTCTAAACATTGCCATATTTTTCAAAGTACAGCTCGAATCAATCAACTAATGCTTTTATTCTTTTCTCTGACCAGAAAAATTCATTTTACAGCCATTCCAGAGTATTCGCAAACATTGAAAAATTGCAACTAACTTAAGCCAAATGTGTTTCACTGTTCGTTTCACTAATCGTCTTATTTCGGCAAGATAAAGCGGTTTTGACGAGTTTGAGAAATTTATACAGCAACTCGTCCAATCGACGAAAATCGATTTGTTTTATGATGTTTGGGTAAAGGAGAACAATTTAGAATTATTCGAAAAGTTTAGTAAACCTATTTGTTCTTCAGCCTGTTATAACCATACATCTGGGTTTTAGGCGTATAACGCTTAATTGTCCAATTTCTAAACATTGCCATATTTTTAAAAGTACTGTTCGAATCAACAAACTAATACTTTTATTCTCTACTCTGAACCGAAAAGATAATTTTACAGCCATTCCCGAGTTTTCGCAAATATTTAACTATTGCAACTAAATTAAAGCACAAGTGTTTCACTGTTCGTTTCACTAATCGTCTTTTTTCGACGAGATAAAGCGGTTTTGACGAGTTTGAGAAATTTTCACAGCAACTCGTCGAATCGACGAAAATCGATTTGTTTTATGATGTTTGGGATGAGGAGAACAATTTAGAAGTATTTTCTTCAACAAGTTATAACAACTATTGTTCTTCAACAAGTTATAACAATACATCTGGGTTTTAGGCATATAACGTTTAATTGTCCAAATTCTAAACATTGCCATATTTTTCAAAGTACTGCTCGAATCAACCAACTAATGCTTTTATTCTCTTCTCTGACTAGAAAAGATCATTTTAAATCCATTTCCGAATTTTTGTAAACATTGGACTATTGCAACTAAACTAAGCCACAAGTGTTTCACTGTTCGTTTCACTGATCGTCTTATTTCGACGAGATAAATCGGGTTTGACGAGTTTGAGAAATTTTCACAGCAACTCGTCGAATCGACGAAAATCGATTTGTTTTATGATGTTTGGGTGGAGGAGAACAATTTAGAAGTATTTGAAAAGTTTAGTAAACCTATTTGTTTTTCAACCAGTTATAACAATACATCTGGGTTTTAGGCGTATAACGCTAATTGTCAAATTTCTAAACATTGCCATATTTTTCAATGTACTTCTCGAATCAAACAACTAATGCTTTTATTCTCATCTCTGACCCGAAAAGATCATTTTACAGCCATTCCCGAATTTTAGTAAACGTTGGATAATTGCAATTAACTGAAGCCATTTATGTTTCATTGTTCGTTTCACTAATCGTCTTATTTCGACGAGTTAAAGCTGTTTTGAAGAGTTTGAGAAATTTTCACAGCAACTCGTCCAATCGACGAAAATCGATTTGTTTTATGATGTTTAGGTAGAGGAGAACAATTTAGAAGTATTTGAAAAGTTTAGTAAACCTATTTGTTCTTCAACTAGTTATAACCATACATCTGTGTTTTAGGCGTATAACGTTTAATTGTCCAAATTCTAAACATTGCCATATTTTTCAAAGTACTGCTCGAATCAACAACTAATTGTTTTATTCTCTTCTCTGACCCGAAAAGGTAATTTTACAGCCATTCCCGAGTTTTGGCAAACATTGGACAATAGCAACTAACTTAAGCCACAAGTGTTTCACTGTTCGTTTCACTAATCGTCTTATTCCGACAAGATAAAGCGGTTATGACGAGTTTGAGAAATTTTCACAGCAACTCGTTGAATTGACGAAAATCGATTTGCTTTATGATGTTTGGGTGGAGGAGAAAAATTTAGAAGTATTTGAAAAGTTTAGTAAATGTATTTGTTCTTCAACAAGTTATAACAATACATTTGGGTTTTAGGCGAATAACGCTTATTTGTCCAATTTCTAAACATTGCCATATTTTTCAAAGTACTTCTCGAATCAACCAACTAATGCTTTTATTCTCTTCTCTGACCAGAAAAATTCATTTTACAGCCATTCAAGAGTTTTGGCAAACATTGGAAAATTGCAACTAACTTAAGCCAAATTTGTTTCACTGTTCGTTTCACCAATCGTCTCATTTCGACGAGATAAAGCGGTTTTGACGAGTTTGAGAAATTTTCACAGCAACTCGTCGAATCGACGAAAATCGATTTGTTTTATGATGTTTGGGTGGAGGAGAACAATTTAGAAGTATTTGAAAAGTTTAGTAAACCTATTTGTTCTTCAGCCTGTTATAACCATACATCTGTGTTTTAGGCGTATAACGCTTAATTGTCCAATTTCTAAACATTGCCATATTTTTAAAAGTACTGTTCTAATCAACAAACTAATGGATTTATTCTCTACTCTGACCCTAAAAGATAATTTTACAGCCATTCCCGAGTTTTCGCAAACATTTAACTATTGCAACTAAATTAAGGCACAAAAGTACTGCTCGAATAACCAACTAATGCTTTTATTCTCTTCTCTGACCGGAAAAATTTATTTTACAGCCATTCCAGAGTTTTCGCAAAC
Organism: Heliopora coerulea; assembly: GCA_030142905.1. NCBI lineage: Eukaryota > Metazoa > Cnidaria > Anthozoa > Scleralcyonacea > Helioporidae > Heliopora > Heliopora coerulea. The sequence continues at coordinate 260,984 of JASJOG010000114.1, read as the reverse complement.
ATTGGAAAATTGCAACTAACTTAAGCCAAATATGTTTCACTATTCGTTTCACCAATCGTCTTATTTCGACGAGATAAAGCGTTTTTGACGAGTTTGAGAAATTTTCACAGCAACTCGTCGAATCGACGAAAATCGATTTGTTTTATGATGTTTGGGTGGAGGAGAACAATTTAGAAGTATTTGAAAAGTTTAGTAAACCTATTTGTTCTTGAACCAGTTATAACCATACATCTGGGTTTTAGGCGTATAACGCTTAATTGTCCAATTTCTAAACATTGCCGTATTTTTCAAAGTACTGCTCGAAAAAACCAACTAGTGCTTTTATTCTCTTTTCTGACCCGAAAAGATCATTTTACAGCCATTCCCGTATTTTAGTAAACGTTGGATAATTGCAATTAACTGAAGCCATTTATGTTTCACTGTTCGTTTCACTAATCGTCTTTTTTCGACGATTTAAGCGGTTTTGAAGATTTTGAGAAATTTTCACAGCAACTCGTCCAACCGACGAAAATCGATTTGTTTTATGATGTTTGGGTGGAGGAGAACAATTTAGGAGTATTTGAAAAGTTTAGTAAACCTATTTGTTCTTCAACTAGTTATAACCATACATCTGTGTTTTAGTGGAATAACGTTTAAGTGTCCAAATTCTAAACATTGCCATATTTTTCAAAGTACTGCTCGAATCAACAACTAATGGTTTCATTCTCTTCTATGACCCGAAAAGGTAATTTTACAGCCATTCCTGAGTTTTGGCAAACATTGGACAATAGCAACTAACTTAAGCCACAAGTGTTTCACTGTTCGTTTCACTAATCGTCTTATTTCGACAAGATTAGGCGGTTATGACGAGTTTGAGAAATTTTCACAGCAACTCGTCGAATCGAGGAAAATCGAATTTTTTTATGATGTTTGGGTGGAGGAGGACAATTTAGAAGTATTTGAAAAGTTTAGTAAACCTATTTGATCTTCAACCAGTTATAAACATACATCTGGGTTTTAGGCATATAACGTTTAATTGTCCAAATTCTAAACATTGCCATATTTTTCAAAGTACTGCTCGAATATAAAAACTAATGCTTTTATTCTCTTCTCCGACTAGAAAAGATCATTTTAAATCCATTTCCGAATTTTTGTAAACATTGGAGAATTGCAACTAAATTAAGCCACAAGTGTTTCACTGTTCGTTTCACTAATCGTCTTATTTCGACGAGATAAACGGTTTTGAAGAGTTTGAGAAATTTTCACAGCAACTTGTCGAATCGACGAAAATCTATTTGTTTTATGATGTTTGGGTGGAGGAGAACAATTTAGAAGTATTTGAAAAGTTTAGTAAACGTATTTATTCTTCAACCAGTTATAACCATACATCTGGGTTTTAGGTGTATAACGCTTAATTGTCCAATTTCTAAATATTGCCATATTTTTCAAAGTACAGCTCGAATCAATCAACTAATGCTTTTATTCTTTTCTCTGACCAGAAAAATTCATTTTACAGCCATTCCAGAGTATTTGCAAACATTGAAAAATTGCAACTAACTTAAGCCAAATGTGTTTCACTGTTCGTTTCACTAATCGTCTTATTTCGACGAGATAAAGCGGTTTTGACGAGTTTGAGAAATTTTTACAGCAACTCGTCCAATCGACGAAAATCGATTTGTTTTATGATGTTTGGGTAAAGGAGAACAATTTAGAATTATTCGAAAAGTTTAGTAAACCTATTTGTTCTTCAGCCTGTTATAACCATACATCTGGGTTTTAGGCGTATAACGCTTAATTGTCCAATTTCTAAACATTGCCATATTTTTAAAAGTACTGTTCGAATCAACAAACTAATACTTTTATTCTCTACTCTGAACCGAAAAGATAATTTTACAGCCATTCCCGAGTTTTCGCAAATATTTAACTATTGCAACTAAATTAAGGCACAAGTGTTTCACTGTTCGTTTCACTAATCGTCTTTTTTCGACGAGATAAAGCGGTTTTGACGAGTTTGAGAAATTTTCACAGCAACTCGTCGAATCGACGAAAATCGATTTGTTTTATGATGTTTGGGATGAGGAGAACAATTTAGAAGTATTTTCTTCAACAAGTTATAACAACTATTGTTCTTCAACAAGTTATAACAATACATCTGGGTTTTAGGCATATAACGTTTAATTGTCCAAATTCTAAACATTGCCATATTTTTCAAAGTACTGCTCGAATCAACCAACTAATGCTTTTATTCTCTTCTCTGACTAGAAAAGATCATTTTAAATCCATTTCCGAATTTTTGTAAACATTGGACTATTGCAACTAAACTAAGCCACAAGTGTTTCACTGTTCGTTTCACTGATCGTCTTATTTCGACGAGATAAATCGGGTTTGACGAGTTTGAGAAATTTTCACAGCAACTCGTCGAATCGACGAAAATCGATTTGTTTTATGATGTTTGTGTTGAGGAGAACAATTTAGAAGTATTTGAAAAGTTAATAAACCTATTTGTTCTTCAACCAGTTATAACCATACGTCTGGGTTTTAGACGTATAACGCTTAATTGTCCAAATTCTAAACATTGCCATATTTTTCAAAGTACAGCTCGAATCAATCAACTAATGCTTTTATTCTCTTCTCTGACTAGAAAAATTCATTTTAAAGCCATTCCAGAGAATTCGCAAACATTGGAAAATTGCAACTAACTTAAGCCAAATATGTTTCACTGTTCGTTTCACCAATCGTCTTATTTCGACAAGATAAAGCGGTTATGACGAGTTTGAGAAATTTTCACAGCAACTCGTTGAATCGACGAAAATCGATTTGCTTTATGATGTTTGGGTGGAGGAGAACAATTTAGAAGAATTTGAAAAGTTTAGTAAACCTATTTGTTCTTCAACAAGTTATAACAATACATCTGGGTTTTAGGCGAATAAAGCTTTATTGTCCAATTTCTAAACATTGCCATATTTTTCAAAGTACAGCTCAAATCAATCAACTAATGCTTTTATTCTCTTCTCTGATTTGAAAAATTCATTTTAAAGCCATTCCAGAGAATTCGCAAACATTTGACAATAGCAACTAACTTAAGCCACAAGTGTTTCACTGTTCGTTTCACTAATCGTCTTATTTCGGCAAGATAAAGTGGTTTTGACGAGTTTGAGGAATTTTCACAGCAACTCGTCGAATCGACGAAAATCGATTTTATTTTATGATGTTTGGGTGGAGGAGAATAATTTAGAAGTATTTGAAAAGTTTAGTAAACCTATTTGTTCTTCAACCAGTTATAACTATACATCTGGGTTTTAGGCGAATAAAGCTTTATTGTCCAATTTCTAAACATTGCCAAATTTTTCAAAGTACTGCTCGAATCAACCAACTAACGCTTTTATTCTCTTCTCTGACCAGAAAAATTCATTTTACAGCCATTCCAGAGTTTTCGCAAACATTGGAAAATTGCAACTAACTTGAGCCAAATATGTTTCACTGTTCGTTTCACCAATCGTCTTATTTCGACGAGATAAAGTATTTTTGACGAGTTTTAGAAATATTCACAGCAACTCGTCGAATCGACGAAAATCGATTTTGTTTTATGATGTTTGGGTGGAGGAGAACAATTTAGAAGTATTTGAAAAGTTGAGTAAACGTATTTGTTCTTCAACCAGTTATAACCATACATCTGGGTTTTAGGCGTATAACGTTTAATTGTCCAATTTCTAAACATTGCCATATTTTTCAAAGTACTGCTCGAAACAATCAACCAATGGATTTATTGTATACTCTGACCCGAAAAGATCATTTTTAAGCCATTCCCGATTTTTCACAAAGATTAGATAATTGGAACTAAGTTAAGCCACAAATGTTTCATTGTTCGTTTCACTGATCGTCTTATTTGGACGAGATGAAGCGGTTTTGACGAGTTTGAGAAATTTTCACAGCAACTCGTCGAATCGACGAAAATCGATTTGTTTTATGATGTTTGGGTGGAGGAGAACAATTTAGAAGTATTTGAAAAGTTTAGTAAACCTATTTGTTTTTCAACCAGTTATAAGCATACATCTGGGTTTTAGGCGTAAAACTCTTAATTGTCCAATTTCTAAACATTGCCATATTTTTAAAAGTACTGTTCGAATCAACAAACTAATGCTTTAATTCTCTTCTCTGACCGGAAAAGATCATTTTACAGCCATTCCCGAGTTTTCGGAAACATTGGACAATTGCAAATAACTTAAGCTACAAGTGTTTCACTGTTCGTTTCACTGATCGTCTTTTTTAGACGAGATAAAGCGGTTTTGACGAGTTTTAGAAATTTTCACAGCAACTCGTCGAATCGACGAAAATCGATTTGTTTTATGATGTTTGGGTGGAGGAGAACAATTTAGAAGTATTTGAAAAGTTTAGTAAACCTATTTGTTTTTCAACCAGTTATAACCATATATCTGGGTTTTAGTCGTATAAGGCTTAATTGTCCAATATCTAAACATTGCCATATTTTTCAAAGTACTGCTCAAAAAAACCAACTAGAGCTTTTATTCTCTTCTCTGACCCGAATAGATCATTTTAATGCCATTCACGAGTTTTCGTAAACATTGGAAAATTGCAACTAAATTAAGCCACAAGTGTTTCACTGTTGGTTTCACTAATCGTCTTATTTCGACGAGATAAAGCGGGTTTGACGAGTTTGAGAAATTTTCACAGCAACTCGTCGAATCGACGAAAATCGATTTGTTTTATGATGTTTGTGTTGAGGGGAACAATTTAGAAGTATTTGAAAAGTTTAGTAAACCTATTTGTTTTTCAACCAGTTATAACCATACATCTGGGTTTTAGGCGTATAACTCTTAATTGTCCAATTTCTAAACATTGCCATATTTTTAAAAGTACTGTTCGAATCAACAAACTAATGCTTTAATTCTCTTCTCTGACCGGAAAAGATCATTTTACAGCCATTCCCGAGTTTTCGGATACATTGGATAATTGCAACTAACTTAAGCTACAAGTGTTTCACTGTTCGTTTCATTGATCGTCTTTTTTCGACGAGATAAAGCGGTTTTGAAGAGTTTGAGAAATTTTCACAGCAACACGTCGAATCGACGAAAATCGATTTGTTTTATGATGTTTGGGTGGAGGAGAACAATTTAGAAGTATTTGAAAATTTTAGTAAACCTATTTGTTTTTCAACCAGTTATAACAATACATCTTGGTTTTAGGCGTATAACGCTTAATTGTTCAATTTCTAAACATTGCCATATTTTTCATAGTAGTGCTCGAAAAAACCAACAAGTTCTTTTATTCTCTTCTCTGACCATAAAAGATCATTATTTTAAAGCTATTCCCGAGTTTTCGTAAACATTGGAAAATTGCAACTAAATTAAGCCACAAGTGTTTCACTGTTCGTTTCACCAATCGTCTTATTTCGACGAGATAAAGCGGTTTTGACGAGTTTGAGAAATTTTCACAGCAACTCGTCGAATCGACGAAAATCGATTTGTTTTATGATGTTTGGGTGGAGGAGAACAATTTAGAAGTATTTGAAAAGTTTAGTAAACCTATTTGTTCTTCAGCCTGTTATAACCATACATCTGTGTTTTAGGCGTAAAACGTTTAATTGTCCAAATTCTAAACATTGCCATATTTTTCAAAGTAGTGCTCGAATCAACCAATTAATGGTTTTATTCTCTTCTCTGACCCGAAAAGGTAATTTTACAGCCATTCCCGAGTTTTCGCAAACATTTAACTATTGCAACTAAATTAAGGCACAAAAGTACTGCTCGAATAACCAATTAATGCTTTTAGTCTCTTCTCTGACCAGAAAAATTCATTTTACAGCCATTCCAGAGTATTCGCAAACATTGAAAAATTGCAACTAACTTAAGCCAAATGTGTTTCACTGTTCGTTTCACTAATCGTCTTATTTCGACAAGATAAAGCGGTTTTGACGAGTTTGAGAAATTTATACAGCAACTCGTCCAATCGACGAAAATCGATTTGTTTTATGATGTTCGGGTAAAGGAGAACAATTTAGAATTATTCGAAAAGTTTAGTAAACCTATTTGTTCTTCAGCCTGTTATAACCATACATCTGGGTTTTAGGCGTATAACGCTTAATTGTCCAATTTCTAAACATTGCCATATTTTTAAAAGTACTGTTCGAATCAACAAACTAATACTTTTATTCTCTACTCTGAACCGAAAAGATAATTTTACAGCCATTCCCGAGTTTTCGCAAATATTTAACTATTGCAACTAAATTAAGGCACAAGTGTTTCACTGTTCGTTTCACTAATCGTCTTTTTTCGACGAGATAAAGCGGTTTTGACGAGTTTGAGAAATTTTCACAGCAACTCGTCGAATCGACGAAAATCGATTTGTTTTATGATGTTTGGGATGAGGAGAACAATTTAGAAGTATTTTCTTCAACAAGTTATAACAACTATTGTTCTTCAACAAGTTATAACAATACATCTGGGTTTTAGGCATATAACGTTTAATTGTCCAAATTCTAAACATTGCCATATTTTTCAAAGTACTGCTCGAATCAACCAACTAATGCTTTTATTCTCTTCTCTGACTAGAAAAGATCATTTTAAATCCATTTCCGAATTTTTGTAAACATTGGACTATTGCAACTAAACTAAGCCACAAGTGTTTCACTGTTCGTTTCACTCATCGTCTTATTTCGACGAGATAAATCGGGTTTGACGAGTTTGAGAAATTTTCACAGCAACTCGTGGAATTGACGAAAATCGATTTGCTTTATGATGTTTGGGTGGAGGAGAACAATTTAGAAGTATTTGAAAAGTTTAGTAAATGTATTTGTTCTTCAACAAGATATAACAATACATTTGGGTTTTAGGCGAATAACGCTTATTTGTCCAATTTCTAAACATTGCCATATTTTTCAAAGTACTGCTCGAATCAACCAACTAATGCTTTTATTCTCTTCTCTGACCAGAAAAATTCATTTTACAGCCATTCAAGAGTTTTGGCAAACATTGGAAAATTGCAACTAACTTAAGCCAAATTTGTTTCACTGTTCGTTTCACCAATCGTCTCATTTCGACGAGATAAAGCGGTTTTGACGAGTTTGAGAAATTTTCACAGCAACTCGTCGAATCGACGAAAATCGATTTGTTTTATGATGTTTGGGTGGAGGAGAACAATTTAGAAGTATTTGAAAAGTTTAGTAAACCTATTTGTTCTTCAGCCTGTTATAACCATACATCTGTGTTTTAGGCGTATAACGCTTAATTGTCCAATTTCTAAACATTGCCATATTTTTAAAAGTACTGTTCTAATCAACAAACTAATGGATTTATTCTCTACTCTGACCCTAAAAGATAATTTTACAGCCATTCCCGAGTTTTCGCAAACATTTAACTATTGCAACTAAATTAAGGTACAAAAGTACTGCTCGAATAACCAACTAATGCTTTTATTCTCTTCTCTGACCGGAAAAATTTATTTTACAGCCATTCCAGAGTTTTCGCAAACATTGGAAAATTGCAACTAACTTAAGCCAAATATGTTTCACTATTCGTTTCACCAATCGTCTTATTTCGACGAGATAAAGCGTTTTTGACGAGTTTGAGAAATTTTCACAGCAACTCGTCGAATCGACGAAAATCGATTTGTTTTATGATGTTTGGGTGGAGGAGAACAATTTAGAAGTATTTGAAAAGTTTAGTAAACCTATTTGTTCTTGAACCAGTTATAACCATACATCTGGGTTTTAGGCGTATAACGCTTAATTGTCCAATTTCTAAACATTGCCGTATTTTTCAAAGTACTGCTCGAAAAAACCAACTAGTGCTTTTATTCTCTTTTCTGACCCGAAAAGATCATTTTACAGCCATTCCCGAATTTTAGTAAACGTTGGATAATTGCAATTAACTGAAGCCATTTATGTTTCACTGTTCGTTTCACTAATCGTCTTTTTTCGACGATTTAAGCGGTTTTGAAGATTTTGAGAAATTTTCACAGCAACTCGTCCAACCGACGAAAATCGATTTGTTTTATGATGTTTGGGTGGAGGAGAACAATTTAGGAGTATTTGAAAAGTTTAGTAAACCTATTTGTTCTTCAACTAGTTATAACCATACATCTGTGTTTTAGTGGAATAACGTTTAAGTGTCCAAATTCTAAACATTGCCATATTTTTCAAAGTACTGCTCGAATCAACAACTAATGGTTTCATTCTCTTCTATGACCCGAAAAGGTAATTTTACAGCCATTCCTGAGTTTTGGCAAACATTGGACAATAGCAACTAACTTAAGCCACAAGTGTTTCACTGTTCGTTTCACTAATCGTCTTATTTCGACAAGATTAGGCGGTTATGACGAGTTTGAGAAATTTTCACAGCAACTCGTCGAATCGAGGAAAATCGAATTTTTTTATGATGTTTGGGTGGAGGAGGACAATTTAGAAGTATTTGAAAAGTTTAGTAAACCTATTTGATCTTCAACCAGTTATAAACATACATCTGGGTTTTAGGCATATAACGTTTAATTGTCCAAATTCTAAACATTGCCATATTTTTCAAAGTACTGCTCGAATATAAAAACTGATGCTTTTATTCTCTTCTCCGACTAGAAAAGATCATTTTAAATCCATTTCCGAATTTTTGTAAACATTGGAGAATTGCAACTAAATTAAGCCACAAGTGTTTCACTGTTCGTTTCACTAATCGTCTTATTTCGACGAGATAAACGGTTTTGAAGAGTTTGAGAAATTTTCACAGCAACTCGTCGAATCGACGAAAATCGATTTGTTTTATGATGTTTGGGTGGAGGAGAACAATTTAGAAGTATTTGAAAAGTTTAGTAAACGTATTTATTCTTCAACCAGTTATAACCATACATCTGGGTTTTAGGTGTATAACGCTTAATTGTCCAATTTCTAAACATTGCCATATTTTTCAAAGTACAGCTCGAATCAATCAACTAATGCTTTTATTCTTTTCTCTGACCAGAAAAATTCATTTTACAGCCATTCCAGAGTATTCGCAAACATTGAAAAATTGCAACTAACTTAAGCCAAATGTGTTTCACTGTTCGTTTCACTAATCGTCTTATTTCGACGAGATAAAGCGGTTTTGACGAGTTTGAGAAATTTTTACAGCAACTCGTCCAATCGACGAAAATCGATTTGTTTTATGATGTTTGGGTAAAGGAGAACAATTTAGAATTATTCGAAAAGTTTAGTAAACCTATTTGTTCTTCAGCCTGTTATAACCATACATCTGGGTTTTAGGCGTATAACGCTTAATTGTCCAATTTCTAAACATTGCCATATTTTTAAAAGTACTGTTCGAATCAACAAACTAATACTTTTATTCTCTACTCTGAACCGAAAAGATAATTTTACAGCCATTCCCGAGTTTTCGCAAATATTTAACTATTGCAACTAAATTAAGGCACAAGTGTTTCACTGTTCTTTTCACTAATCGTCTTTTTTCGACGAGATATAGCGGTTTTGACGAGTTTGAGAAATTTTCACAGCAACTCGTCGAATCGACGAAAATCGATTTGTTTTATGATGTTTGGGATGAGGAGAACAATTTAGAAGTATTTTCTTCAACAAGTTATAACAACTATTGTTCTTCAACAAGTTATAACAATACATCTGGGTTTTAGGCATATAACGTTTAATTGTCCAAATTCTAAACATTGCCATATTTTTCAAAGTACTGCTCGAATCAACCAACTAATGCTTTTATTCTCTTCTCTGACTAGAAAAGATCATTTTAAATCCATTTCCGAATTTTTGTAAACATTGGACTATTGCAACTAAACTAAGCCACAAGTGTTTCACTGTTCGTTTCACTCATCGTCTTATTTCGACGAGATAAATCGGGTTTGACGAGTTTGAGAAATTTTCACAGCAACTCGTCGAATCGACGAAAATCGATTTGTTTTATGATGTTTGGGTTGAAGAGAACAATTTAGAAGTATTTGAAAAGTTTAGTAAACCTATTTGTTTTTCAACCAGTTATAACAATACACCTGGGTTTTAGGCGTATAACGCTTAATTGTCTAATTTCTAAACATTGCCATATTTTTCAAAGTACTTCTCGAATCAAACAACTAATGCTTTTATTCTCATCTCTGACCCGAAAAGATCATTTTACAGCCATTTAGAATTTTAGTAAACGTTGGATAATTGCAATTAACTGAAACCATTTATGTTTCATTGTTCGTTTCACTAATCGTCTTATTTCGACGAGTTAAAGCTGTTTTGAAGAGTTTGAGAAATTTTCACAGCAACTCGTCCAATCGACGAAAATCGATTTGTTTTATGATGTTTAGGTAGAGGAGAACAATTTAGAAGTATTTGAAAAGTTTAGTAAACCTATTTGTTCTTCAACTAGTTATAACCATACATCTGTGTTTTAGGCGTATAACGTTTAATTGTCCAAATTCTAAACATTGCCATATTTTTCAAAGTACTGCTCGAATCAACAACTAATTGTTTTATTCTCTTCTCTGACCCGAAAAGGTAATTTTACAGCCATTCCCGAGTTTTGGCAAACATTGGACAATAGCAACAAACTTAAGCCACAAGTGTTTCACTGTTCGTTTCACTAATCGTCTTATTCCGACAAGATAAAGCGGTTATGACGAGTTTGAGAAATTTTCACAGCAACTCGTGGAATTGACGAAAATCGATTTGCTTTATGATGTTTGGGTGGAGGAGAACAATTTAGAAGTATTTGAAAAGTTTAGTAAATGTATTTGTTCTTCAACAAGTTATAACAATACATTTGGGTTTTAGGCGAATAACGCTTAATTGTCCAATTTCTAAACATTGCCATATTTTTGAAATTACTTCTCGAATCAAACAACTAAAGCTTTTATTCTCATCTCTGACCCGAAAAGATCATTTTACAGCCATTCCCGAATTTTAGTAAAAGTTGGATAATTGCAATTAACAGAAGCCATTTATGTTTCATTGTTCGTTTCACTAATCGTCTTATTTCGACGAGTTAAAGCGGTTTTGAAGAGTTTGAGAAATTTTCACAGCAACTCGTCGAATCGACGAAAATCGATTTGTTTTATGATGTTTGGGTAGAGGAGAACAATTTAGAAGTATTTGAAAAGTTTAGTAAACCTATTTGTTCTTCAACTAGTTATAACCATACATCTGGGTTTTAGGCGTATAACGCTTAATTGTTCAATTTCTAAACATTGCCATATTTTTCAAAGTACAGCTCGAATCAATCAACTAATGCTTTTATTCTTTTCTCTGACCAGAAAAATTCATTTTACAGCCATTCCAGAGTATTCGCAAACATTGAAAAATTGCAACTATCTTAAGCCAAATGTGTTTCACTGTTCGTTTCACTAATCGTCTTATTTCGACGAGATAAAGCGGTTTTGACGAGTTTGAGAAATTTTTACAGCAAATCGTCCAATCGACGAAAATCGATTTGTTTTATGATGTTTGGGTAAAGGAGAACAATTTAGAATTTTTCGAAAAGTTTAGTAAACCTATTTGTTCTTCAGTCTGTTATAACCATACATCTGGGTTTTAGGCGTATAACGCTTAATTGTCCAATTTCTAAACATTGCCATATTTTTCAAAGTACTGCTTGAATCAACCAACTAATGCTTTTATTCTCTTCTCTGACTAGAAAAGATCATTTTAAATCCTTTTCCGAATTTTTGTAAACATTGGACTATTGCAACTAAACTAAGCCACAAGTGTTTCACTGTTCGTTTCACTGATCGTCTTATTTCGACGAGATAAACGGTTTTGACGAGTTTGAGAAATTTTCACAGCAACTCGTCGAATCGACGAAAATCGATTTGTTTTATGATGTTTGGGTGGAGGAGAACAATTTAGAAGTATTTGAAAAGTTTAGTAAACCTATTTGTTTTTCAACCAGTTATAACAATAAATCTGGGTTTTAGGCGTATAACGCTTAATTGTCTAATTTCTAAACATTGCCATATTTTTGAAAGTACTTCTCGAATCAAACAACTAATGCTTTTATTCTTATCTCTGACCCGAAAAGATCATTTTACAGCCATTCCCGAATTTTAGTAAACGTTGGATAATTGGAATTAACTGAAGCCATTTATGTTTCATTGTTCGTTTCACTAATCGTCTTATTTCGACGAGTTAAAGCGGTTTTGAAGAGTTTGAGAAATTTTCACAGCAACTCGTCCAATCGACGAAAATCGATTTGTTTTATGATGTTTAGGTAGAGGAGAACAATTTAGAAGTATTTGAAAAGTTTAGTAAACCTATTTGTTCTTCAACTAGTTATAACCATACATCTGTGTTTTAGGCGTATAACGTTTAATTGTCCAAATTCTAAACATTGCCATATTTTTCAAAGTACTGCTCGAATCAACAACTAATTGTTTTATTCTCTTCTCTGACCCGAAAAGGTAATTTTACAGCCATTCCCGAGTTTTGGCAAACATTGGACAATAGCAACTAACTTAAGCCACAAGTGTTTCACTGTTCGTTTCACTAATCGTCTTATTCCGACAAGATAAAGCGGTTATGACTAGTTTGAGAAATTTTCACAGCAACTTGTTGAATTGAAGAAAATCGATTTGCTTTATGATGTTTGGGTGGAGGAGAACAATTTAGAAGTATTTGAAAAGTTTAGTAAATGTATTTGTTCTTCAACAAGTTATAACAATACATTTGGGTTTTAGGCGAATAACGCTTATTTGTCCAATTTCTAAACATTGCCATATTTTTCAAAGTACTTCTCGAATCAAACAACTAATGCTTTTATTCTCATCTCTGACCCGAAAAGATCATTTTACAGCTATTCCCGAATTTTAGTAAAAGTTGGATAATTGCAATTAACAGAAGCCATTTATGTTGCATTGTTCGTTTCACTAATCGTCTTATTTCGACGAGTTAAAGGGGTTTTGAAGAGTTTGAGAAATTTTCACAGCAACTCGTCGAATCGACGAAAATCGATTTGTTTTATGATGTTTAGGTAGAGGAGAACAATTTAGAAGTATTTGAAAAGTTTAGTAAACCTATTTGTTCTTCAACTAGTTATAAGCATACATCTGGGTTTTAGGCGAATAACGCTTAATTGTCCAATTTCTAAACATTGCCATATTTTTCAAAGTACTGCTCGAATCAACCAACTAATGCTTTTATTCTCTTCTCTGACCAGACAAATTCATTTTACAGCCATTCCAGAGTTTTGGCAAATATTGGAAAATTGCAACTAACTTAAGCCAAATATGTTTCACTGTTCGTTTCACCTATCGTCTTATTTCGACGAGATAAAGCGTTTTTGACGAGTTTGAGAAATTTTCACAGCAACTCGTCGAATCGACGAAAATCTATTTGTTTTATGATGTTTGGGTGGAGGAGAACAATTTAGAAGTATTTGAAAAGTTTAGTAAACGTATTTGTTCTTCAACCAGTTATAACCATACATCTGGGTTTTAGGTGTATAACGCTTAATTGTCTAATTTCTAAACATTGCCATATTTTTCAAAGTACAGCTCGAATCAATCAACTAATGCTTTTATTCTTTTCTCTGACCAGAAAAATTCATTTTACAGCCATTCCAGAGTATTCGCAAACATTGGAAAATTGCAACTAACTTAAGCCACAAGTGTTCCACTGTTCGTTTCACTAATCGTCTTATTTTGGCAAGATAAAGTGGTTTTGACGAGTTTGAGAAATTTTCACAGCAACTCGTCGAATCGACGAAAATCGATTTGTTTTATGATGTTTGGGTAAAGGAGAAAAATTTAGAAGTATTTGAAAAGTTTAGTAAACCTATTTGTTCTTCAGCCTGTTATAACCATACATCTGTGTTTTAGGCGTATAACGCTTAATTGTCCAATTTCTAAAATTTGCCATATTTTTAAAAGTACTGTTCGAATCAACAAACTAATACTTTTATTCTCTACTCTGATCCGAAAGGATAATTTTACAGCCATCCCCGGTTTTCGCAAACATTTAACTATTGCAACTAAATTAAGGCATAAGTGTTTCACTGTTCGTTTCACTAATCGTCTTATTTCGACGAGATAAACGGTTTTGACGAGTTTGAGAAATTTTCACAGCAACTTGTCGAATCGACGAAAATCGAATTTTTTTGGATGTTTGGGTGGAGGAGAACAATTTAGAAGTATTTGAAAAGTTTAGTAAACCTATTTTTTCTTCAACTAGTTATAACCATACATCTGTGTTTTAGGCGTATAACGTTTAATTGTCCAAATTCTAAACATTGCCATATTTTTCAAAGTACTGCTCGAATCAACAACTAATGGTTTTATTCTCCCTCTAACCCGAAAAGGTAATTTTACAGCCATTCCCGAGTTTTGGCAAACATTGGACAATAGCAACTAACTTAAGCCACAAGTGTTTCACTGTTCGTTTCACTAATCGTCTTATTTCGACAAGATAAAGCGGTTATGACGAGTTTGAGAAATTTTCACAGCAACTTGTTGAATCGACGAAAATCGATTTGCTTTATGATGTTTGGGTGGAGGAGAACAATTTAGAAGTATTTGAAAAGTTTAGTAAATGTATTTGTTCTTCAACAAGTTATAACCATACATCTGGGTTTTAGGCGTATAACGCTTAATTGTCCAATTTCTAAACATTGTCATAGTTTTTAAAGTACTGCTCGAAAAAACCAACTAGTGCTTTTATTCTTATCCCTGACCCAAAAAGATCATTTTAAAGCCATTCCCGAGTTTTCGTAAACATTGGAAAATTGCAACTAAATTAAGGCAGAAGTGTTTCACTGTTCGTTTCACTAATCGTCTTATTTCGACGAGTTAAAGCGGTTTTGAAGAGTTTGAGAAATTTTCACAGCAACTCGTCCAATCGACGAAAATCGATTTGTTTTATGATGTTTGGGTGGAGGAGAACAATTTAGGAGTATTTGAAAAGTTTAGTAAACCTATTTGTTCTTCAACTAGTTATAACCATACATCTGTGTTTTAGGCGTATAACGTTTAATTGTCCAAATTCTAAACATTGACATATTTTTCAAAGTACTGCTTGAAACAACAACTAATGGTTTTATTCTCTTCTCTGACCCGAAAAGGTAATTTTACAGCCATTCCCGAGTTTTCACAAACATTGGACAATAGCAACTAACTTAAGCCACAAGTGTTTCACTGTTCGTTTCACTAATCGTCTTATTTCGACAAGATAAAGCGGTTTTGACGAGTTTGAGAAATTTTCCCAGCAATTCTTTGAATCCACGAAAATCGAATTTTTTTATGATGTTTGGGTGGAGGAGGACAATTTAGAAGTATTTGAAAAGTTTAGTAAACCTATTTGATCTTCAACCAGTTATAACCATATATCTGGGTTTTTGTTGTATAACGCTTAATTGTCCAATTTCTAAACATTGCCATATTTTTCAAAGTACTGTTCGAATCAACAAACTAATACTTTTATACTCTTATCTAACCCGAAAAGGTAATTTTACAGCTATTCCTGAGTTTTTGCAAACATTTGACAATAGCAACTATCTTAAGCCACAAGTGTTTCACTGTTCGTTTCACTAATCGTCTTATTTCGGCAAGATAAAGTGGTTTTGACGAGTTTGAGAAATTTTCACAGCAACTCGTCGAATCGACGAAAATCGATTTTGTTTTATGATGTTTGGGTGGAGTAGAATATTTTAGAAGTATTTGAAAAGTTTAGTAAACCTATTTGTTCTTCAACCAGATATAACCATACATCTGGGTTTTAGGCGTATAACGCTTAATTGTCCAATTTCTAAACATTGTCATATTTTTTAAAGTACTGATCGAAAAAACCAACTAGTGCTTTTATTCTTATCCCTGACCCAAAAAGATCATTTTAAAGCCATTCCCGAGTTTTTGTAAACATTGGACAATTGCAACTAAATTAAGGCACAAGTGTTTCACTGTTCGTTTCACTGATCGTCTTATTTCGACGAGATAAACGGTTTTGACGAGTTTGAGAAATTTTCACAGCAACTCGTCGAATCGACGAAAATCGATTTTGTTTTATGATGTTTCGGTGGAGGAGAACAATTTAGAAGTATTTGAAAAGTTTAGTAAACCTATTTGTTCTTCAACTAGTTATAACCATAGATCTGTGTTTTAGGCGAATAACGTTTAATTGTCCAAATTCTAAACATTGCCATATTTTTCAAAGTACTGCTCGAATCAACAACTAATGGTTTTATTCTCTTCTCTGACCCGAAAAGGTAATTTTACAGCCATTCCCGAGTTTTCGCAAACATTGGACAATAGCAACTAACTTAAGCCACAAGTGTTTCACTGTTCGTTTCACTAATCGTCTTATTTCGACAAGATAAAGCGGTTTTGACGAGTTTGAGAAATTTTCACAGCAACTCTTTCAATCGAGGAAAATCGAATTTTTTTATGATTTATGGGTGGAGGAGGACAATTTAGAAGTATTTGAAAAGTTTAGTAAACCTATTTGATCTTCAACCAGTTATAAACATACATCTGGGTTTTAGGCATATAACGTATAATTGCCAAATTCTAAACATTGCCATATTTTTCAAAGTACTGCTCGAATAAAAAAACTAATGCTTTTATTCTCTTTTCTGACTCGAAAAGATCATTTTATATCCATTTCCGAATTTTTGTAAACATTGGACAATTGCAACTAAATTAAGCCACAAGTGTTTCACTGTTCGTTTCACTGATCGTCTTATTTCGACGAGATAAAGCGAGTTTGACGAGTTTGAGAAATTTTCACAGCAACTCGTTGAATCGACGAAAATCGATTTGCTTTATGATGTTTAGGTGGAGGAGAACAATTTAGAAGTATTTGAAAAGTTTAGTAAACGTATTTGTTCTTCAACCAGTTATAACCATACATCTGGGTTTTAGGCGTATAACGCTTAATTGTTCAATTTCTAAACATTGCCATATTTTTCATAGTAGTGCTCGAAAAAACCAACAAGTTCTTTTATTCTCTTCTCTGACCATAAAAGATCATTTGAAAGCTATTCCCGAGTTTTCGTAAACATTGGAAAATTGCAACTAAATTAAGCCACAAGTGTTTCACTGTTCGTTTCACCAATCGTCTTATTTCGACGAGATAAATCGGTTTTGACGAGTTTGAGAAATTTTCACAGCAACTCGTCGAATCGACGAAAATCGATTTGTTTTATGATGTTTGGGTGGAGGAGAACAATTTAGAAGTATTTGAAAAGTTTAGTAAACCTATTTGTTCTTCAGCCTGTTATAACCATACATCTGTGTTTTAGGCTTAAAACGTTTAATTGTCCAAATTCTAAACATTGCCATATTTTTCAAAGTACTGCTCGAATCAACCAATTAATGGTTTTATTCTCTTCTCTGACCCGAAAAGTTAATTTTAAGCCATTCCCGAGTTTTCGCAAACATTTAACTATTGCAACTAAATTAAGGCACAAAAGTACTGCTCGAATAACCAACTAATGCTTTTATTCTCTTCTCTGACCACAAAAATTCATTTTACAGCCATTCCAGAGTTTTCGCAAACATTGGAAAATTGCAACTAACTTAAGCCAAATATGTTTCACTATTCGTTTCACCAATCGTCTTATTTCGACAAGATAAAGCGTTTTTGACGAGTTTGAGAAATTTTCACAGCAACTCGTTGAATCGACGAAAATCGATTTGTTTTATGATGTTTGGGTGGAGGAGAACAATTTAGAAGTATTTGAAAAGTTTAGTAAACCTATTTGTTCTTGAACCAGTTATAACCATACATCTGGGTTTTAGGCGTATAACGCTTAATTGTCCAATTTCTAAACATTGCCGTATTTTTCAAAGTACTGCTCGAAAAAACCAACTAGTGCTTTTATTCTCTTTTCTGACCCGAAAAGATCATTTTACAGCCATTCCCGAATTTTAGTAAACGTTGGATAATTGCAATTAACTGAAGCCATTTAAGTTTCACTGTTCGTTTCACTAATCGTCTTTTTTCGACGATTTAAGCGGTTTTGAAGATTTTGAGAAATTTTCACAGCAACTCGTCCAATCGACGAAAATCGATTTGTTTTATGATGTTTGGGTGGAGGAGAACAATTTAGGAGTATTTGAAAAGTTTAGTAAACCTATTTGTTATTCAACTAAGCGATTTGTTTTATGATGTTCATCCCAAACATCATAAAACAAATCGATTTTCGTCGATTCGACGAGTTGCTGTGAAAATTTCTCAAACTCGTCAAAACCGCTTTATCTCGTCGAAAAAAGACGATTAGTGAAACGAACAGTGAAACACTTGTGCCTTAATTTAGTTGCAATAGTTAAATATTTGCGAAAACTCGGGAATGGCTGTAAAATTATCTTTTCGGGTCAGAGTAGAGAATAAAAGTATTAGTTTGTTGATTCGAACAGTACTTTTTAAAATATGGCAATGTTTAGAAATTGGACAATTAAGCGTTATACACCTAAAACCCAGATGTATGGTTATAACAGGCTGAAGAACAAATAGGTTTACTAAACTTTTCAAATACTTCTAAATTGTTCTCCTTTACCCAAACATCATAAAACAAATCGATTTTCGTTGATTCGACGACTTGCTGTGAAAATTTCTCAAACTCGTCAAAACCGCTTTATCTCGTCGAAATAAGACGATCAGTGAAACGAACAGTGAAACACATTTGGCTTAAGTTAGTTGCAATTTTCCAATGTTTGCGAATACTCTGGAATGGCTGTAAAATGAATTTTTCTGGTCAGAGAAAAGAATAAAAGCATTAGTTGATTGATTCGAGCTGTACTTTGAAAAATATGGCAATGTTTAGAAATTGGACAATTAAGCGTTATACGCCTAAAAACTAAATGTATGGTTATAACTGGTTGAAGAACAAATAGGTTTACTAAACTTTTCAAATACTTCTAAATTGTTCTCCTCCACCCAAACATCATAAAACAAATCGATTTTCGTCGATTCGACGAGTTGCTGTGAAAATTTCTCAAACTCGTCAAACCCGCTTTATCTCGTCGAAATAAGACGATTAGTGAAACGAACAATGAAACATAAATGGCTTCTGTTAATTGCAATTATCCAACTTTTACTAAAATTCGGGAATGGCTGTAAAATGATCTTTTCGGGTCAGAGAAAAGAATAAAAGCATTAGTTGGTTGATTCGAGAAGTACTTTGAAAAATATGGCAATGTTTAGAAATTGGACAATTAAGCGTTATACGCCTAAAACCCAGATGTATGGTTATAAATGGTTGAAGAACAAATACGTTTACTAAACTTTTCAAATACTTCTAAATTGTTCTCCTCAACCCAAACATCATAAAACAAATCGATTTTCGTCGATTGGACGAGTTGGTGTGAAAATTTCTCAAACTCGTCAAAACCGCTTTATCTCGTCCAAATAAGAAAATTAGTGAAACGAACAGTGAAACACATTCGGCTTAAGTTAGTTGCAATTTTCCAATGTTTGCGAATACTCTGGAATGGCTGTAAAATGAATTTTTGTGGTCAGAGAAGAGAATAAAAGCATTAGTTGGTTATTCGAGCAGTACTTTTGTGCCTTAATTTAGTTGCAATAGTTAAATGTTTGCGAAAACTCGGGAATGGCTTAAAATTACCTTTTCGGGTCAGAGAAGAGAATAAAACCATTAATTGGTTGATTCGAGCAGTACTTTGAAAAATATGGCAATGTTTAGAATTTGGACAATTAAACGTTTTAAGCCTAAAACACAGATGTATGGTTATAACAGGCTGAAGAACAAATAGGTTTACTAAACTTTTCAAATACTTCTAAATTGTTCTCCTCCACCCAAACATCATAAAACAAATCGATTTTCGTCGATTCGACGAGTTGCTGTGAAAATTTCTCAAACTCGTCAAAACCGATTTATCTCGTCGAAATAAGACGATTGGTGAAACGAACAGTGAAACACTTGTGGCTTAATTTAGTTGCAATTTTCCAATGTTTACGAAAACTCGGGAATAGCTTTAAAATGATCTTTTATGGTCAGAGAAGAGAATAAAAGAACTTGTTGGTTTTTTCGAGCACTACTATGAAAAATATGGCAATGTTTAGAAATTGAACAATTAAGCGTTATACGCCTAAAACCCAGATGTATGGTTATAACTGGTTGAAGAACAAATACGTTTACTAAACTTTTCAAAAACTTGTAAATTGTTCTCCTCCACCTAAACATCATAAAGCAAATCGATTTTCGTCGATTCAACGAGTTGCTGTGAAAATTTCTCAAACTCGTCAAACTCGCTTTATCTCGTCGAAATGAGACGATCAGTGAAACGAACAGTGAAACACTTGTGGCTTAATTTAGTTGCAATTGTCCAATGTTTACAAAAATTCGGAAATGGATATAAAATGATCTTTTCGAGTCAGAAAAGAGAATAAAAGCATTAGTTTTTTTATTC
Source organism: Heliopora coerulea (assembly GCA_030142905.1). Classification (NCBI taxonomy): domain Eukaryota; kingdom Metazoa; phylum Cnidaria; class Anthozoa; order Scleralcyonacea; family Helioporidae; genus Heliopora; species Heliopora coerulea. The sequence continues at coordinate 240,656 of JASJOG010000114.1, read as the reverse complement.
GAGCTGTACTTTGAAAAATATGGCAATGTTTAGAATTTGGCAATTATACGTTATATGCCTAAAACCCAGATGTATGTTTATAACTGGTTGAAGATCAAATAGGTTTACTAAACTTTTCAAATACTTCTAAATTGTCCTCCTGCACCCATAAATCATAAAAAAATTCGATTTTCCTCGATTGAAAGAGTTGCTGTGAAAATTTCTCAAACTCGTCAAAACCGCTTTATCTTGTCGAAATAAGACGATTAGTGAAACGAACAGTGAAACACTTGTGGCTTAAGTTAGTTGCTATTGTCCAATGTTTGTGAAAACTCGGGAATGGCTGTAAAATTACCTTTTCGGGTCAGAGAAGAGAATAAAACCATTAGTTGTTGTTTCAAGCAGTACTTTGATAAATATGTCAATGTTTAGAATTTGGACAATTAAACGTTATTCGCCTAAAACACAGATGTATGGTTATAACTAGTTGAAGAACAAATAGGTTTACTAAACTTTTCAAATACTCCTAAATTGTTCTCCTCCACCCAAACATCATAAAACAAATCGATTTTCGTCGATTGGACGAGTTGCTGTGAAAATTTCTCAAACTCTTCAAAACCGCTTTAACTCGTCGAAATAAGACGATTAGTGAAACGAACAGTGAAACACTTCTGCCTTAATTTAGTTGCAATTTTCCAATGTTTACGAAAACTCGGGAATGGCTTTGAAATGATATTTTTGGGTCAGGGATAAGAATAAAAGCACTAGTTGGTTTTTTCGAGCAGTACTTTAAAAAATATGACAATGTTTAGAAATTGGACAATTAAGCGTTATACGCCTAAAACCCAGATGTATGGTTATAACTGGTTGAAGAACAAATAGGTTTACTAAACTTTTCAAATACTTCTAAATTATTCTCCTCCACCCAAACATCATAAAACAAAATCGATTTTCGTCGATTCGACGAGTTGCTGTGAAAATTTCTCAAACTCGTCAAAACCACTTTATCTTGCCGAAATAAGACGATTAGTGAAACGAACAGTGAAACATATTTGGCTTAAGTTAGTTGCAATTTTCCAATATTTGCCAAAACTCTGGAATGGCTGTAAAATGAATTTTTCTGGTCAGAGAAGAGAATAAAAGCATTAGTTGGTTGATTCGAGCAGTACTTTGAAAAATATGGCAATGTTTAGAAATTGGACAATTAAGCGTTATTCGCCTAAAACCCAGATGTATTGTTATAACTTGTTGAAGAACAAATACATTTACTAAACTTTTCAAATACTTCTAAATTGTTCTCCTCCACCCAAACATCATAAAGCAAATCGATTTTCGTCGATTGGACGAGTTGGTGTGAAAATTTCTCAAACTCGTCATAACCGCTTTATCTCGTCGAAATAAGACGATTAGTGAAACGAACAGAGAAATACATTTGGCTTAAGTTAGTTGCAATTTTCCAATGTTTGCGAATACTCTGGAATGGCTTTAAAATGAATTTTTCTAGTCAGAGAAAAGAATAAAAGCATTAGTTGATTGATTCGAGCTTTACTTTGAAAAATATGACAATGTTTAGAAATTGGACAATTAAGCGTTATACGCCTAAAACCCAGATGTATGGTTATAACTGGTTGAAAAACAGATAGGTTTACTAAACTTTTCAAATACTTCTAAATTGTTCTCCTCCACCCAAACATCATAAAACAAATCGATTTTCGTCGATTCGACGAGTTGCTGTGAAAATTTCTCAAACTCGTCAAAACCGCTTTATCTCGTCGAAATAAGACGATTGGTGAAACGAACAGTGAAACATATTAGGCTTAAGTTAGTTGCAATTTTCCAATGTTTGCGAAAACTCTGGAATGGCTGTAAAATGAATTTTTCTTGTTAGAGAATAGAATAAAAGCATTAGTTGGTTGATTGGAGCAGTACTTTGAAAAATATGGCAATGTTTAGAAATTGGACAATTAAGCGTTATTCGCCTAAAACCCAGATGTATTGTTATAACTTGTTGAAGAACAAATACATTTACTAAACTTTTCAAATACTTCTAAATTGTTCTCCTCATCCCAAACATCATAAAGCAAGTCGATTTTCGTCCATTCAACAAGTTGCTGTGAAAATTTCTCAAACTCGTCATAACCGCTTTATTTCGTTGAAATAAGACGATTAGTGAAACGAACAGTGAAACACATTTGGCTTAAGTTAGTTGCAATTTTCCAATGTTTGCGAATACTCTGAAATGGCTGTAAAATGAATTTTTCTTGTCAGAGAAAAGAATAAAAGCATTAGTTGATTGATTCGAGCTGTATTTTGAAAAATATGACAATGTTTAGAAATTGGACAATTAAGCGTTATACGCCTAAAACCCAGATGTATTGTTATAACTGTTTGAAAAACAAATAGGTTTACTAAAATTTTCAAATACTTCTAAATTGTTCTCCTCTACACAAACATCATAAAACAAATCGATTTTCGTCGATTCGACGAGTTGCTGTGAAAATTTCTCAAACTCGTCAAAACCGTTTTATCTCGTCGAAATAAGACGATTAGTGAAACGAACAGTGAAACACTTGTGGTTTAATTTATTTGCAATTGACCAATGTTTACAAAAATTCGGAAATGGATTTAAAATGATCTTTTCGAGTCAGACAAGAGAATAAAAGCATTAGTTTTTTTATAAGAGCAGTACTTTGAAAAAATGGCAATGTTTAGAATTTGGACAATTAAACGTTAAATGCCTAAAACCCAGATGTATTGTTATAACTGGTTGAAAAACAAATAGGTTTACTAAACTTTTCAAATACTTCTAAATTGTCCTCCTCCACCTTAACATCATTAAAAAATTCGATTTTCCTCGATTCAAAGAGTTGCTGTGAAAATTTCTCAAACTCGTCAAAACCGCTTTATCTTGTCGAAATAAGACGATTAGTGAAACGAACAGTGAAACACTTGTGGCTTAAGTTAGTTGCTATTGTCCAATGTTTGCCAAAACTCGGGAATGGCTGTAAAATTACCTTTTCGGGTCAGAAAAGAGAATAAAACCATTAGTTGTTGATTCGAGCAGTACTTTGAAAAATATGGCAATGTTTAGAATTTGGACAATTAAACGTTATTCGATTAAAACACAGATGTATGGTTATAACTAGTTGAAGAACAAATAGGTTTACTAAACTTTTCAAATACTTCTAAATTTTTCTCCTCCACCCAAACATCATAAAACAAATCGATTTTCTTCGATTGGACGAGTTGCTGTGAAAATTTCTTAAACTCTTGAAAACCGATTAAACTCGTCGAAATAAGACGATTAGTGAAACGAACAGTGAAACATAAATGGCTTCAGTTAATTGCAATTATCCAACATTAACTAAAATTCGGGAATGGCTGTAAAATGATCTTTTCGGGTCAGAGAAGAGAATAAAAGCACTAGTTGGTTTTTTCGAGCAGTACTTTGAAAAATACTGCAATGTTTTGAAATTGAACAATTAAGCGTTATACGCCTAAAACACAGATGAATTTTTATAACTAGTAGAAGAACAAATAGGTTTACTAAACTTTTCAAATACTTCTAAATTGTCCTCCTCCACCCAAACATCATAAAAAAATTCGATTTTCGTCGATTCAAAGAATTGCTGTGAAAATTTCTCAAACTCTTCAAAACCGCTTTAACTCGTCGAAATAAGACGGTTAGTGAAACGAACAATGAAACATAAATGGCTTCAGTTAATTGCAATTATCCAACGTTTACTAAAATTCGGGAATGGCTGTAAACTAATCTTTTCGGGTCAGAAAAGAGAAAAAAAGCATTAGTTGTTTGATTCGAGAAGTACTTTCAAAAATATGGCAATGTTTAGAAATTGTACAATTAAGCGTTATACGCCTAAAACCAAGATGTATTGTTATAAGTGGTTGAAAAACAAATAGGTTTACTAAAATTTTCAAATACTTCTAAATTGTTCTCCTCCACCCAAACATCATAAAACAAAATCGATTTTCGTCGATTGGACGAGTTGGTGTGAAAATTTCTCAAACTCGTCATAACCGCTTTATCTCGTCGAAATAAGACGATTAGTGAAACGAACAGAGAAATACATTTGGCTTAAGTTAGTTGCAATTTTCCAATGTTTTCGAATACTCTGGAATGGCTGTAAAATGAATTTTTCTAGTCAGAGAAAAGAATAAAAGCATTAGTTGATTGATTCTAGCTGTACTTTGAAAAATATGGCAATGTTTAGAAATTGACAATTAAGCGTTATACGCCTAAAACCCAGATATATGGTTATAACTGGTTGAAAAACAGATAGGTTTACTAAACTTTTCAAATACTTCTAAATTGTTCTCCTCTACCCAAACATCATAAAACAAATCGATTTTCGTCGATTGGACGAGTTGCTGTGAAAATTTCTCAAACTCGTCAAAAACGCTTTATCTCGTCGAAATAAGACGATTGGTGAAACGAACACTGAAACATATTTGGCTTAAGTTACTTGCAATTTTCCAATGTATGCGAAAACTCTGGAATTGCTGTAAAATGAATTTTTCTAGTCAGAGAAGAGAATAAAAGCATTAGTTGGTTGATTCGAGCAGTACTTTGAAAAATATGGCAATGTTTAGAAATTGGATAATTAAGCGTTATTTTCCTAAAACCCAGATGTATTGTTATAACTTGTTGAAGAACAAATACGTTTACTAAACTTTTCAAATACTTCTAAATTGTTCTCCTCCAACCAAACATCATAAAGCAAATCGATTTTCGTCGATTCAACGAGTTGCTATGAAAATTTCTCAAACTCTTCAAAACCGCTTTAACTCGTCAAAATAAGACCAATAGTGAAACGAACATTGAAACACTTGTGCCTTAATTTAGTTGCAATTTTCCAATGTTTACGAAAACTCGGGAATGGCTTTGAAATGATCTTTTCGGGTCAGAGAAGAGAATAAAAGCACTAGTTGGTTGATTCGAGCAGTACTTTGAAAAATACTGCAATGTTTAGAAATTGGACAATTAAGCGTTATTTTCCTAAAACCCAGATGTATTGTTATAACTTGTTGAAGAACAAATACGTTTACTAAACTTTTCAAATATTTCTAAATTGTTCTCCTCCACCCAAACATCATAAAGCAAATCGATTTTCGTCGATTCAACGAGTTGCTGTGAAAATTTCTCAAACTCGTCATAACCGCTTTATCTCGTCGAAATAAGACGATTAGTGAAACGAACAGTGAAACACTTGTAGCTTAAGTTAGTTGCTATTGTCCAATGTTTGCCAAAACTCGGGAATGGTTGCAAAATTACCTTTTCGGGGCAGAGAAAAGAATAAAACCATTAGTTGTTGATTCGAGCAGTACTTTGAAAAATATGGCAATGTTTAGAATTTGGACAATTAAACGTTATACGCTTAAAACACATATGTATGGTTATAACTAGTTGAAGAACAAATAGGTTTACTTAACTTTTCAAATACTTCTAAATTGTTCTCCTCCACCCAAACATCATAAAACAAATCGATTTTCGTCGATTGGACGAGTTGCTGTGAAAATTTCTCAAACTCTTCAAAACCTCTTTATCTCATCGAAATAAGACGATTAGTGAAACGAACAATGAAACATAAATGGCTTCAGTTAATTTCAATTATCCAACGTTTACTAAAATTCGGGAATGGCTGAAAAATGATCTTTTCGGGTTTGAGATGAGAATAAAAGCATTAGTTGTTTGATTCGAGAAGTACTTTCAAAAATATGGCAATGTTTAGAAATTGGACAATTAAGCGTTATAAGCCTAAAACCCAGATGTATTGTTATAACTGGTTGAAAAAGAAATAGGTTAACTAAACTTTTCAAATACTTCTAAATTGTTCTCCTCCACCCAAACATCATAAAACAAATCGATTTTCGTCGATTCGACGAGTTGCTGTGAAAATTTCTCAAACTCGTCAAAACCGCTTTATCTCGTCGAAAAAAGACGATTAGTGAAACGAACAGTGAAACACTTGTGCTTTAATTTAGTTGCAATAGTTAAATATTTGCGAAAACTCGGGAATGGCTGTAAAATTATCTTTTCGGTTCAGAGTAGAGAATAAAAGTATTAGTTTGTTGATTCGAACAGTACTTTTAAAAATATGGCAATGTTTAGAAATTGGACAATTAAGCGTTATACGCCTAAAACACAGATGTATGGTTATAACAGGCTGAAGAACAAATAGGTTTACTAAACTTTTCGAATAATTCTAAATTGTTCTCCTTTACCCAAACATCATAAAACAAATCGATTTTCGTCGATTGGACGAGTTGCTGTAAAAATTTCTCAAACTCGTCAAAACCGCTTTATCCCGTCGAAATAAGATGATTAGTGAAACGAACAGTGAAACACATTTGGCTTAAGTTAGTTGCAATTTTTCAATATTTGCGAATACTCTGGAATGGCTGTAAAATGAATTTTTCTGGTCAGAGAAAAGAATAAAAGCATTAGTTGATTGATTCGAGCTGTACTTTGAAAAATATGGCAATGTTTAGAAATTGGACAATAAAGCGTTATACACCTAAAACCCAGATGTATGGTTATAACTGGTAGAAGAATAAATACGTTTACTAAACTTTTCAAATACTTCTAAATTGTTCTCCTCCACGCAAACATAAAACAAATCGATTTTCGTCGATTCGACGAGTTGCTGTGAAAATTTCTCAAACTCGTCAAAACCGTTTATCTCGTCGAAATAAGACGATCAGTGAAACGAACAGTGAAACACTTGTGGCTTAACTTAGTTGCAATAGTCCAATGTTTACAAAAATTCGGAAAAGGATTTAAAATGATCTTTTCTAGTCAGAGAAGAGAATAAAAGCATTAGTTGGTTGATTCGAGCAGTACTTTGAAAAATATGGCAATGTTAAGAATTTGGACAATTAAACGTTATATGCTTAAAACCCAGATGTATTGTTATAACTTGTTGATGAACAAATACATTTACTAAACTTTTCAAATACTTCTAAATTGTTCTCCTCAACCCAAACATCATAAAACAAATCGATTTTCGTCGATTCGACGAGTTGCTGTGAAAATTTCTCAAACTCGTCAAAACCGCTTTATCTCGTCGAAAAAAGACGATTAGTGAAACGAACAGTGAAACACTTGTGCCTTAATTTAGTTGCAAAAGTTAAATATTTGCGAAAACTCGGGAATGGCTGTAAAATTATCTTCTCGGTTCAGAGTAGAGAATAAAAGTATTAGTTGGTTGATTCGAACAGTACTTTTAAAAATATGGCAATGTTTAGAAATTGGACAATTAAGCGTTATACGCCTAAAACCCAGATGTATTGTTATAACTGGTTGAAAAACAAATAGGTTTACTAAACTTTTCAAATACTTCTAAATTGTTCTCCTCCACCGAAACATCATAAAACAAAATCGATTTTCGTCGATTCGACGAGTTGCTGTGAAAATTTCTCAAACTCGTCAAAACCATTTATCTCGTCGAAATAAGACGATCAGTGAAACGAACAGTGAAACACTTGTGCCTTAATTTAGTTGCAATTGTCCAATGTTTACAAAAACTCGGGAATGGCTTTAAAATGATCTTTTTGGGTCAGGGATAAGAATAAAAGCACTAGTTGGTTTTTTCGATCAGTACTTTAAAAAATATGACAATGTTTAGAAATTGGACAATTAAGCGTTATACGCCTAAAACCCAGATGTATGGTTATATCTGGTTGAAGAACAAATAGGTTTACTAAACTTTTCAAATACTTCTAAATTATTCTACTCCACCCAAACATCATAAAACAAAATCGATTTTCGTCGATTCGACGAGTTGCTGTGAAAATTTCTCAAACTCGTCAAAACCACTTTATCTTGCCGAAATAAGACGATTAGTGAAACGAACAGTGAAACACTTGTGGCTTAAGATAGTTGCTATTGTCAAATGTTTGCAAAAACTCAGGAATAGCTGTAAAATTACCTTTTCGGGTTAGATAAGAGTATAAAAGTATTAGTTTGTTGATTCGAACAGTACTTTGAAAAATATGGCAATGTTTAGAAATTGGACAATTAAGCGTTATACAACAAAAACCCAGATATATGGTTATAACTGGTTGAAGATCAAATAGGTTTACTAAACTTTTCAAATACTTCTAAATTGTCCTCCTGCACCCAAACATCATAAAAAAATTCGAATTTCGTGGATTCAAAGAATTGCTGTGAAAATTTCTCAAACTCGTCAAAACCGCTTTATCTTGTCGAAATAAGACGATTAGTGAAACGAACAGTGAAACACTTGTGGCTTAAGTTAGTTGCTATTGTCCAATGTTTGTGAAAACTCGGGAATGGCTGTAAAATTACCTTTTCGGGTCAGAGAAGAGAATAAAACCATTAGTTGTTGTTTCAAGCAGTACTTTGAAAAATATGTCAATGTTTAGAATTTGGACAATTAAACGTTATTCGCCTAAAACACAGATGTATGGTTATAACTAGTTGAAGAACAAATAGGTTTACTAAACTTTTCAAATACTCCTAAATTGTTCTCCTCCACCCAAACATCATAAAACAAATCGATTTTCGTCGATTGGACGAGTTGCTGTGAAAATTTCTCAAACTCTTCAAAACCGCTTTAACTCGTCGAAATAAGACGATTAGTGAAACGAACAGTGAAACACTTCTGCCTTAATTTAGTTGAAATTTTCCAATGTTTACGAAAACTCGGGAATGGCTTTAAAATGATATTTTTGGGTCAGGGATAAGAATAAAAGCACTAGTTGGTTTTTTCGAGCAGTACTTTAAAAAATATGACAATGTTTAGAAATTGGACAATTAAGCGTTATACGCCTAAAACCCAGATGTATGGTTATAACTGGTTGAAGAACAAATAGGTTTACTAAACTTTTCAAATACTTCTAAATTATACTCCTCCACCCAAACATCATAAAACAAAATCGATTTTCGTCGATTCGACGAGTTGCTGTGAAAATTTCTCAAACTCGTCAAAACCACTTTATCTTGCCGAAATAAGACGATTAGTGAAACGAACAGTGAAACATATTTGGCTTAAGTTAGTTGCAATTTTCCAATATTTGCCAAAACTCTGGAATGGCTGTAAAATGAATTTTTCTGGTCAGAGAAAAGAATAAAAGCATTATTTTGTTGATTCGAGCAGTACTTTGAAAAATATGGCAATGTTTAGAAATTGGACAATTAAGCGTTATTCGCCTAAAACCCAGATGTATTGTTATAACTTGTTGAAGAACAAATACATTTACTAAACTTTTCAAATACTTCTAAATTGTTCTCCTCAACCCAAACATCATAAAACAAAATCGATTTTCGTCGATTCGACGAGTTGCTGTGAAAATTTCTCAAACTCGTCAAAACCGCTTATCTCGTCGAAAAAAGACGATTAGTGAAACGAACAGTGAAACACTTGTGCCTTAATTTAGATGCAATAGTTAAATATTTGCGAAAACTCGGGAATGGCTGTAAAATTATCTTTTCGGTTCAGAGTAGAGAATAAAAGTATTAGTTTGTTGATTCGAACAGTACTTTTAAAAATATGGCAATGTTTAGAAATTGGACAATTAAGCGTTATACGCCTAAAACCCAGATGTATGGTTATAACAGGCTGAAGAACAAATAGGTTTACTAAACTTTTCGAATAATTCTAAATTGTTCTCCTTTACCCAAACATCATAAAACAAATCGATTTTCGTCGATTGGACGAGTTGCTGTAAAAATTTCTCAAAATCGTCAAAACCGCTTTATCTCGTCGAAATAAGACGATTAGTGAAACGAACAGTGAAACACATTTGGCTTAAGTTAGTTGAAATTTTTCAATGTTTGCGAATACTCTGGAATGGCTGTAAAATGAATTTTTCTGGTCAGAGAAAAGAATAAAAGCATTAGTTGATTGATTCGAGCTGTACTTTGAAAAATATGGCAATGTTTAGAAATTGGACAATTAAGCGTTATACGCCTAAAACCCAGATGTATGGTTATAACAGGCTGAAGAACAAATAGGTTTACTAAACTTTTCGAATAATTCTAAATTGTTCTCCTTTACCCAAACATCATAAAACAAATCGATTTTCGTCGATTGGACGAGTTGCTGTAAAAATTTCTCAAACTCGTCAAAACCGCTTTATCTCGTCGAAATAAGACGATTAGTGAAACGAACAGTGAAACAAATTTGGCTTAAGTTAGTTGCAATTTTTCAATGTTTGCTAATACTCTGGAATGGCTGTAAAATGAATTTTTCTGGTCAGAGTAAAGAATAAAAGCATTAGTTGATTGATTCGAGCTGTACTTTGAAAAATATGGCAATGTTTAGAAATTGGACAATTAAGCGTTATACACCTAAAACCCAGATGTATGGTTATAACTGGTTGAAGAATAAATACGTTTACTAAACTTTTCAAATACTTCTAAATTGTTCTCCTCCACCCAAACATTATAAAGCAAGACGATTTTCGTTAATTCAACGAGTTGCTGTGAAAATTTCTCAAACTCGTCATAACCGCTTTAACTCGTCGAAATAAGACGATTAGTGAAACGAACAGTGAAACATAAATGGCTTAAGTTAGTTGCAATTATCCAACGTTTACTAAAATTCTTGAATGGCTGTAAAATGAATTTTTCGGGTCGGAGATGAGAATAAAAGTATTAGTTGATTGATTCGAGCTGTACTTTCAAAAATATGGCAATGTTTAGAATTTGGACAATTAAACGTTATACGCCTAAAACACAGATGTATGGTTATAACTAGTTGAAAAACAAATAGGTTTACTAAACTTTTCAAATACTTCTAAATTGTTCTCCTCTACCCAAATATCATAAAACAAATCGATTTTCGTCGTATGGATGAGTTGCTGTGAAAATTTCTCAAACTCTTCAAAACCGCTTTAACTCGTCGAAAAAAGACGATTAGTGAAACGAACAATGAACCATTAATGGCTTCAGTTAATTGCAATTATCCAACGTTTACTAAAATTCGGGAATGGCTGTAAAATGATCTTTTAGGGTCAGAGAAGAGAATAAAAGCATTAGTTGTTTGATTCGAGAAGTACTTTCAAAAATATGGCAATGTTTAGAAATTGGACAATTAAGCGTTATACGCCTAAAACCCAGATGTATTGTTATAACTGGTTGAAAAACAAATAGGTTTACTAAAATTTTCAAATACTTCTAAATTGTTCTCCTCCACCCAAACATCATAAAACAAAATCGATTTTCGTCTATTGGACGAGTTGGTGTGAAAATTTCTCAAAATCGTCATAACCGCTTTATCTCGTCGAAATAAGACGATTAGTGAAACGAACAGAGAAATACATTTGGCTTAAGTTAGTTGCAATTTTCCAATGTTTGCGAATACTCTGGAATGGCTTTAAAATGAATTTTTCTAGTCAGAGAAAAGAATAAAAGCATTAGTTGATTGATTCGAGCTTTACTTTGAAAAATATGACAATGTTTAGAAATTGGACAATTAAGCGTTATACGCTTAAAACCCAGATGTATGGTTATAACTGGTTGAAAAACAGATAGGTTTACTAAACTTTTCAAATACTTCTAAATTGTTCTCCTCCACCCAAACATCATAAAACAAATCGATTTTCGTCGATTCGACGAGTTGCTGTGAAAATTTCTCAAACTCGTCAAAACCGCTTTATCTCGTCGAAATAAGACGATTGGTGAAACGAACAGTGAAACATATTAGGCTTAAGTTAGTTGCAATTTTCCAATGTTTGCGAAAACTCTGGAATGGCTGTAAAATGAATTTTTCTTGTTAGAGAATAGAATAAAAGCATTAGTTGGTTGATTGGAGCAGTACTTTGAAAAATATGGCAATGTTTAGAAATTGGACAATTAAGCGTTATTCGCCTAAAACCCAGATGTATTGTTATAACTTGTTGAAGAACAAATACATTTACTAAACTTTTCAAATACTTCTAAATTGTTCTCCTCATCCCAAACATCATAAAGCAAGTCGATTTTCGTCCATTCAACGAGTTGCTGTGAAAATTTCTCAAACTCGTCATAACCGCTTTATTTCGTTGAAATAAGACGATTAGTGAAACGAACAGTGAAACACATTTGGCTTAAGTTAGTTGCAATTTTCCAATGTTTGCGAATACTCTGAAATGGCTGTAAAATGAATTGTTCTTGTCAGAGAAAAGAATAAAAGCATTAGTTGATTGATTCGAGCTGTATTTTGAAAAATATGACAATGTTTAGAAATTGGACAATTAAGCGTTATACGCCTAAAACCCAGATGTATTGTTATAACTGTTTGAAAAACAAATAGGTTTACTAAAATTTTCAAATACTTCTAAATTGTTCTCCTCTACACAAACATCATAAAACAAATCGATTTTCGTCGATTCGACGAGTTGCTGTGAAAATTTCTCAAACTCGTCAAAACCGTTTTATCTCGTCGAAATAAGACGATTAGTGAAACGAACAGTGAAACACTTGTGGTTTAATTTATTTGCAATTGACCAATGTTTACAAAAATTCGGAAATGGATTTAAAATGATCTTTTCGAGTCAGACAAGAGAATAAAAGCATTAGTTTTTTTATAAGAGCAGTACTTTGAAAAAATGGCAATGTTTAGAATTTGGACAATTAAACGTTAAATGCCTAAAACCCAGATGTATTGTTATAACTGGTTGAAAAACAAATAGGTTTACTAAACTTTTCAAATACTTCTAAATTGTCCTCCTCCACCTTAACATCATTAAAAAATTCGATTTTCCTCGATTCAAAGAGTTGCTGTGAAAATTTCTCAAACTCGTCAAAACCGCTTTATCTTGTCGAAATAAGACGATTAGTGAAACGAACAGTGAAACACTTGTGGCTTAAGTTAGTTGCTATTGTCCAATGTTTGCCAAAACTCGGGAATGGCTGTAAAATTACCTTTTCGGGTCAGAAAAGAGAATAAAACCATTAGTTGTTGATTCGAGCAGTACTTTGAAAAATATGGCAATGTTTAGAATTTGGACAATTAAACGTTATTCGATTAAAACACAGATGTATGGTTATAACTAGTTGAAGAACAAATAGGTTTACTAAACTTTTCAAATACTTCTAAATTTTTCTTCTCCACCCAAACATCATAAAACAAATCGATTTTCTTCGATTGGACGAGTTGCTGTGAAAATTTCTTAAACTCTTGAAAACCGATTAAACTCGTCGAAATAAGACGATTAGTGAAACGAACAGTGAAACATAAATGGCTTCAGTTAATTGCAATTATCCAACATTTACTAAAATTCGGGAATGGCTGTAAAATGATCTTTTCGGGTCAGAGAAGAGAATAAAAGCACTAGTTGGTTTTTTCGAGCAGTACTTTGAAAAATACTGCAATGTTTTGAAATTGAACAATTAAGCGTTATACGCCTAAAACACAGATGTATTGTTATAACTAGTAGAAGAACAAATAGGTTTACTAAACTTTTCAAATACTTCTAAATTGTCCTCCTCCACCCAAACATCATAAAAAAATTCGATTTTCGTCGATTCAAAGAATTGCTGTGAAAATTTCTCAAACTCTTCAAAACCGCTTTAACTCGTCGAAATAAGACGATTAGTGAAACGAACAATGAAACATAAATGGCTTCAGTTAATTGCAATTATCCAACGTTTACTAAAATTCGGGAATGACTGTAAACTAATCTTTTCGGGTCAGAGAAGAGAAAAAAAGCATTAGTTGTTTGATTCGAGAAGTACTTTCAAAAATATGGCAATGTTTAGAAATTGTACAATTAAGCGTTATACGCCTAAAACCGAGATGTATTGTTATAAGTGGTTGAAAAACAAATAGGTTTACTAAAATTTTCAAATACTTCTAAATTGTTCTCCTCCACCCAAACATCATAAAACAAAATCGATTTTCGTCGATTGGACGAGTTGGTGTGAAAATTTCTCAAACTCGTCATAACCGCTTTATCTCGTCGAAATAAGACGATTAGTGAAACGAACAGAGAAATACATTTGGCTTAAGTTAGTTGCAATTTTCCAATGTTTTCGAATACTCTGGAATGGCTGTAAAATGAATTTTTCTAGTCAGAGAAAAGAATAAAAGCATTAGTTGATTGATTCTAGCTGTACTTTGAAAAATATGGCAATGTTTAGAAATTGACAATTAAGCGTTATACGCCTAAAACCCAGATATATGGTTATAACTGGTTGAAAAACAGATAGGTTTACTAAACTTTTCAAATACTTCTAAATTGTTCTCCTCTACCCAAACATCATAAAACAAATCGATTTTCGTCGATTGGACGAGTTGCTGTGAAAATTTCTCAAACTCGTCAAAAACGCTTTATCTCGTCGAAATAAGACGATTGGTGAAACGAACACTGAAACATATTTGGCTTAAGTTACTTGCAATTTTCCAATGTATGCGAAAACTCTGGAATTGCTGTAAAATGAATTTTTCTAGTCAGAGAAGAGAATAAAAGCATTAGTTGGTTGATTCGAGCAGTACTTTGAAAAATATGGCAATGTTTAGAAATTGGATAATTAAGCGTTATTTTCCTAAAACCCAGATGTATTGTTATAACTTGTTGAAGAACAAATACGTTTACTAAACTTTTCAAATACTTCTAAATTGTTCTCCTCCAACCAAACATCATAAAGCAAATCGATTTTCGTCGATTCAACGAGTTGCTATGAAAATTTCTCAAACTCTTCAAAACCGCTTTAACTCGTCAAAATAAGACCAATAGTGAAACGAACATTGAAACACTTGTGCCTTAATTTAGTTGCAATTTTCCAATGTTTACGAAAACTCGGGAATGGCTTTGAAATGATCTTTTCGGGTCAGAGAAGAGAATAAAAGCACTAGTTGGTTGATTCGAGCAGTACTTTGAAAAATACTGCAATGTTTAGAAATTGGACAATTAAGCGTTATTTTCCTAAAACCCAGATGTATTGTTATAACTTGTTGAAGAACAAATACATTTACTAAACTTTTCAAATATTTCTAAATTGTTCTCCTCCACCCAAACATCATAAAGCAAATCGATTTTCGTCGATTCAACGAGTTGCTGTGAAAATTTCTCAAATTCGTCATAACCGCTTTATCTCGTCGAAATAAGACGATTAGTGAAACGAACAGTGAAACACTTGTAGCTTAAGTTAGTTGCTATTGTCCAATGTTTGCCAAAACTCGGGAATGGTTGTAAAATTACCTTTTCGGGGCAGAGAAAAGAATAAAACCATTAGTTGTTGATTCGAGCAGTACTTTGAAAAATATGGCAATGTTTAGAATTTGGACAATTAAACGTTATACGCTTAAAACACATATGTATGGTTATAACTAGTTGAAGAACAAATAGGTTTACTTAACTTTTCAAATACTTCTAAATTGTTCTCCTCCACCCAAACATCATAAAACAAATCGATTTTCGTCGATTGGACGAGTTGCTGTGAAAATTTCTCAAACTCTTCAAAACCTCTTTATCTCATCGAAATAAGACGATTAGTGAAACGAACAATGAAACATAAATGGCTTCAGTTAATTTCAATTATCCAACGTTTACTAAAATTCGGGAATGGCTGAAAAATGATCTTTTCGGGTTTGAGATGAGAATAAAAGCATTAGTTGTTTGATTCGAGAAGTACTTTCAAAAATATGGCAATGTTTAGAAATTGGACAATTAAGCGTTATAAGCCTAAAACCCAGATGTATTGTTATAACTGGTTGAAAAAGAAATAGGTTAACTAAACTTTTCAAATACTTCTAAATTGTTCTCCTCCACCCAAACATCATAAAACAAATCGATTTTCGTCGATTCGACGAGTTGCTGTGAAAATTTCTCAAACTCTTCAAAAACGCTTTATCTCGTCGAAATAAGACGATTGGTGAAACGAACAGTGAAACATATTTGGCTTAAGTTACTTGCAATTTTCCAATATTTGCGAAAACTCTGGAATGGCTGTAAAATAAATTTTTCTAGTCAGAGAAGAGAATAAAAGCATTAGTTGGTTGATTGGAGCAGTACTTTGAAAAATATGGCAATGTTTAGAAATTGGACAATTAAGCGTTATTTTCCTAAAACCCAGATGTATTGTTATAACTTGTTGAAGAACAAATACGTTTACGAAACTTTTCAAATACTTCTAAATTGTTCTCCTCCACCCAAACATCATAAAGCAAATCGATTTTCGTCGATTCAACGAGTTGCATGTGAAAATTTCTCAAACTCGTCATAACCGCTTTATCTTGTCGAAATAAGACGATTAGTGAAACGAACAGTGAAACACATTTGGCTTAAGTTAGTTGCTATTGTCCAATGTTTGCTAAAACTCGGGAATGGCTGTAAAATTACCTTTTCGGGTCAGAGAAGAGAATAAAAGCATTAGTTGATTGATTCGAGCAGTACTTTGAAAAATATGGCAATGTTTAGAAATTGGACAATTAAACGTTATACGCCTAAAACACAGATGTATGGTTATAACTAGTTGAAGAACAAATAGGTTTACGAAACTTTTCAAATACTTCTAAATTGTTCTCCTCCACCCAAACATCATAAAACAAATCGATTTTCTTCGAATGGACGAGTTGCTGTGAAAATTTCTCAAACTCTTCAAAACCGCTTTAACTCGTCGAAATAAGACGATTAGTGAAACGAACAATGAAACATAAATGGCTTCAGTTAATTTCAATTATCCAACGTTTACTAAAATTCGGGAATGGCTTTAAAATGATCTTTTCCGGTCAGAGTAAAGAATAAATCCATTAGTTGGTTGATTGGAAAAGTACTTTTAAAAATATTGCAATGTTTAGAAATTGGACAATTAAGCGTTATACGCCTAAAACACAGATGTATGGTTATAAATGGTTGAAGAACAAATACGTTTACTAAACTTTTCAAATACTTCTAAATTTTTCTCCTCCACCCAAATATCATAAAACAAATCGATTTTCGTCGATTCGACGAGTTGCTGTGAAAATTTCTCAAACTCGTCAAAACCGCTTTATCTCGTCGAAATAAGACGATTAGTGAAACGAACAGTGAAACACTTGTGGCTTAAGTTAGTTGCTATTGTCCAATGTTTGCCAAAACTCGGGAATGGCTGTAAAATTACCTTTTCAGGTCAGAGGAGAGAATAAAAGCATTAGTTGATTGATTCGAGAAGTACTTTGAAAAATATGGCAATGTTTGGAATTTCGACAATTAAACGTTATACGCCTAAAACACAGATGTATGGTTATAACTAGTAGAAGAACAAATAGGTTTACTAAACTTTTCAAATACTTCTAAATTGTCCTCCTCCACCCAAACATCATAAAAAAATTCGATTTTCGTCGATTCAAAGAATTGCTGTGAAAATTTCTCAAACTCATCAAAACTGTTTATCTCGTCGAAATAAGACGATTAGTGAAACGAACAGTGAAACACTTGTGGTTTAATTTAGTTGCAATTGTCCAATGTTTACAAAAATTCGGAAATGGATTTAAAATGATTTTTTCGAGTCAGACAAGAGAATAAAAGCATTAGTTTTTTTATTAGATCAGTACTTTGAAAAATATGGCAATGTTTAGAAATTGGACAATTAAATGTTATTTGCCTAAAACCCAGATGTATGTTTATAACTGGTTGAAGATCAAATAGGTTTACTAAACTTTTCAAATACTTCTAAATTGTCCTCCTTCACCCGAGCATCATAAAACAAATCGATTTTCGTCGATTGAACGAGTTGCTGAGTAAATTTCTCAAACTCTTCAAAACCGCTTTATCTTGCCGAAATAAGACGATTAGTGAAACGAACAGTGAAACACTTGTGGCTTAATTTAGTTGTAATTGTCCAATGTTTACGAAAACTCGGGAAAAGCTTTAAAATGATCTTTTCGGGTCAGAGAAGAGAATAAAAGCACTAGTTGGTTGATTCGAGCAGTACTTTGAAAAATATGGCAATATTTAGAAATTGGACAATTATGCGTTATACGCCTAAAACCCAGATGTATGGTTATAACTGGTTGAAGAACAAATACGTTTACTAAACTTTTCAAATACTTCTAAATTGTTCTCCTCCACCCAAACATCATAAAAAAAAATCGATTTTCGTCGATTCGACGAGTTGCTGTGAAAATTTCTCAAACTCGTCAAAACCGCTTTATCTCGTCCAAATAAAGACGATCAGTGAAACGAACAATGAAACATTTGTGGCTTAACTTAGTTGCAATTATCCAATCTATGCGAAAAATCGGGAATGGCTTTAAAATGATCTTTTCGGGTCAGAGTATAGAACAAATCCATTAGTTGGTTGATTCGAGCAGTACTTTGAAAATTAAGGCAATGTTCAGAAATTGGACAATTAAGCGTTATACGCCTAAAACCCAGATGTATGGTTATAAAAGGCTGAAGAACAAATAGGTTTACTAAACTTTTCAAATACTTCTAAATTGTTCTCCTCCACCCAAACATCATAAAACAAATCGATTTTCGTCGATTTGACGAGTTGCTGTGAAAATTTCTCAAACTCTTCAAAACCGCTTTATCTCGTCGAAATAAGACGATTAGTGAAAGCAACAGTGAACACATTTGGTTTAAGTTAGTTGCAATTTTCCAATGTTTGCGAATACTCTGGAATGGCTGTAAAATGAATTTTTCTGGTCAGAGAAAAGAATAAAAGCATTAGTTGATTGATTCGAGCTGTACTTTGATAAATATGGTAATGTTTAGAAATTGGACAATTAAGCGTTATTCGCCTAAAACCCAGATGTATTGTTATAACTTGTTGAAGAACAAATAGGTTTACTAAACTTTTAAAATACTTCTAAATTGTACTCCTCCACCCAAAGATCATAAAGCAAATCGATTTTCGTCGATTCAACAAGTTGCTGTGAAAATTTCTCAAACTCGTCAAAACCGCTTTATCTTGTCGAAATAAGACGATTAGTGAAACGAACAGTGAAACACTTGTGGCTTAAGTTAGTTGCTATTGTCCAATGTTTGCGAAAACTCGGGAATGGCTGTAAAATTACCTTTTCGGAACAGAGAAGAGAATAAAACCATTAGTTGTTGATTCGAGCATTACTTTAAAAAATATGGCAATTTTTAGAATTTGGACAATTAAACGTTATTCGCCTAAAACACAGATGTATGCTTATAACTAGTTGAAGAACAAATAGGTTTACTAAACTTTTCAAATACTTCTAAATTGTTCTCCTCTATCCAAACATCATAAAACAAATCGATTTTCGTCGATTCGACGAGTTGCTGTGAAAATTTCTCAAACTCTTCAAAACCGCTTTAACTCGTCGAAATAAGACGATTAGTGAAACGAACAATGCAACATAAATGGCTTCTGTTAATTGCTGAAGAACAAATACGTTTATTAAACTTTTCAAATACTTCTAAATTGTTCTACTCCACCCAAACATCATAAAACAAATCGATTTTCGTCGATTCGACGAGTTGCTGTGAAAATTTCTCAAACTCGTCCAAACCGCTTTATCTCGTCGAAATAAGACGATTAGTGAAACGAACAATGAAACATAAAAGGCTTCAGTTAATTGCAATTATCCAACTTTTACTAAAATTCGGGAATGGCTGTAAAATGATTTTTTTTCGGGTCAGAGATGAGAATAAAAGCATTAGTTGTTTGATTCGAGAAGTACTTTCAAAAATATGGCAATGTTTAGAATTTGGACAATTAAGCGTTATACACCTAAAACCCAGATGTATTGTTATAACTGATTGAAAAACAAATAGGTTTACTAAAATTTTCAAATACTTCTAAAATTGTTCTCCTCAACCCAAACATCATAAAATAAATCGATTTTCGTCTATTCTACGAGTTGCTGTGAAAATTTCTCAAACTCGTCAAAACCGCTTTATCTCGTCGAAATAAGACGATCAGTGAAACGAACAGTGAAACACTTGTGGCTTAATTAAGTTGCAATTGTCCAATATTTACAAAAATTCGGAAATGGGTTTAAAATGATCTTTTCGAGTCAGACAAGAGAATAAAAGCATTAGTTTTTTTTTTCGAGCAGTACTTTGAAAAATATGGCAATGTTTAGAATTTGGACAATTAAACGTTATATGCCTAAAACCCAGATGTATGTTTAAAACTGGTTGAAGATCAAATAGGTTTACTAAACTTTTCAAATACTTCTAAATTGTTCTCCTCCACCCAAACATCATAAAAAAATTCGATTTTCCTCGATTCAAAGAGTTGCTGTGAAAATTTCTCAAATTCGTCATAACCGCTTTATCTTGTCGAAATAAGACGATTAGTGAAACGAACAGTGAAACACTTGTGGCTTAAGTTAGTTGCAATTTTCCAATGTTTGCGAATACTCTGGAATGCCTGTAAAATGAATTTTTCTGGTCAGAGAAAAGAATAAAAGCATTAGTTGATTGATTCGAGCTGTACATTGGAAAATATGGCAATGTTTAGAAATTGGACAATTAAGCGTTATACGCCTAAAACCCAGATGTATGGTTATAACAGGCTGAAGAACAAATAGGTTTACTAAATTTTTCAAATACTTCTAAATTGTTCTCCTCCACCCAAACATCATAAAACAAATCGATTTTCGTCGATTCGACGAGTTGCTGTGAAAATTTCTCAAACTCGTCAAAACCGCTTTATCTCGTCGAAATAAGACGATTAGTGAAACGAATAGTGAAACACTTGTGGTTTAATTTAGTTGCAATTTTCCAATTTTTACGAAAACTCGGGAATAGCTTTAAAATGATCTTTTCGGGTCAGAGAAGATAATAAAAGCACAAGTTGGTTTTTTCGAGCACTACTTTAAAAAATATGGCAATGTTTAGAAATTGGACAATTAAGCGCTATACGACTAAAACCCAGATGTATGGTTATAACTGGTTGAAGAACAAATACGTTTACAAAACTTTTCAAATACTTCTAAATTGTTCTACTCCACCCAAACATCATAAAGCAAATCGATTTTCGTCGATTCAACAAGTTGCTGTGAAAATTTCTCAAACTCGTCATAACCGCTTTATCTCGTCGAAATAAGACGATTAGTGAAACGACCAGTGAAACACTTGTGGCTTAAGTTAGTTGCTATTGTCCAATGTTTGCGAAAACTCGGGAAAGGCTGTAAAATTAACTTTTCGGGTCAGAGAAGAGAATAAAACCATTACTTGTTGATTCGAGCAGTACTTTGAAAAATATGGCAATGTTTAGAATTTGGACAATTAAACGTTATACGCCTAAAACAAAGATGTATGGTTATAACTAGTTGAAGAACAAATAGGTTTACTAAACTTTTCAAAAACTTCTAAATTGTACTCCTCCACCCAAACATCATCAAACAAATCGATTTTCGTCGATTCGACGAGTTGCTGTGAAAATTTCTCAAAATCTTTAAAACCGCTTTAACACGTCGAAAAAAGACGATTAGTGAAACGAACAGAGAAACATAAATGGCTTCAGTTTATTGCAATTATCCAACGTTTACTAAAATTCGGGAATGGCTGTAAAATGATTTTTTCGGGTCAGAAAAGAGAATAAAAGCACTAGTTCGTTTTTTCGAGCAGTACTTTGAAAAATACGGCAATGTTTAGAAATTGGACAATTAAGCGTTATACGCCTAAAACCCAGATGTATGGTTATAACTGGTTCAAGAACAAATAGGTTTACTAAACTTTTCAAATACTTCTAAATTGTTCTCCTCCACCCAAACATCATAAAACAAATCGATTTTCGTCGATTCAACGAGTTGCTGTGAAAATTTCTCAAACTCGTCAAAAACGCTTTATCTCGTCGAAATAAGACGATTGGTGAAACAAATAGTGAAACATATTTGGCTTAAGTTAGTTGCAATTTTCCAATGTTTGCGAAAACTCTGGAATGGCTGTAAAATAAATTTTTCCGGTCAGAGAAGAGAATAAAAGCATTAGTTGGTTATTCGAGCAGTACTTTTGTGCCTTAATTTAGGTGCAATAGTTAAATGTTTGCGAAAACTCGGGAATGGCTGTAAAATTATCTTTTAGGGTCAGAGTAGAGAATAAATCCATTAGTTTGTTGATTAGAACAGTACTTTTAAAAATATGGCAATGTTTAGAAATTGGACAATGAAGCGTTATACGCCTAAAACACAGATGTATGGTTATAACAGGCTGAAGAACAAATAGGTTTACTAAACTTTTCATATACTTCTAAATTGTTCTCCTCTACCCAAACATCATAAAACAAATCGATTTTCGTCGATTCGACGAGTTGCTGTAAAAATTTCTCAAACTCGTCAAAACCGCTTTATCTCGTCGAAATAAGACGATTAGTGAAAGGAACAGTGAAACGCATTTGGCTTAAGTTAGTTGCAATTTTTAAATGTTTGCGAATACTCTGGAATGGCTGTAAAATGAATTTTTCTGGTCAGAGAAAAGAATAAAAGCATTAGTTGATTGATTCGAGCTGTACTTTGAAAAATATGGCAATGTTTAGAAATTGAACAATTAAGCGTATACGCCTAAAACCCAGATGTATGGTTATAACTGGTTGAAGAACAAATAGGTTTACTAAACTTTTCTAATACTTCTAAATTGTTCTCCTCTACCCAAACATCATAAAACAAATCGATTTTCGTCGATTCGACGAGTTGCTGTGAAAATTTCTCAAACTCTTCAAAACCGCTTTAACTCGTCGAAATAAGACGATTAGTGAAACGAACAATGAAACATAAATGGCTTCTGTTAATTGCAATTATCCAACTTTTACTAAAATTCGGGAATGGCTGTAAAATGATCTTTTCGGGTCAGAGAAAAGAATAAAAGCATTAGTTGGTTGATTCGAGAAGTACTTTGAAAAATATGGCAATGTTTAGAAATTGGACAATTAAGCGTTATACGCCTAAAACCCAGATGTATGGTTATAAATGGTTGAAGAACAAATACGTTTACTAACTTTTCAAATACTTCTAAATTGTTCTCCTCAACCCAAACATCATAAAACAAATCGATTTTCGTCGATTCGACGAGTTGCTGTGAAAATTTCTCAAACTCGTCAAAACCGCTTTATCTCGTCCAAATAAGACGATTAGTGAAACGAACAGTGAAACACATTCGGCTTAAGTTAGTTGCAATTTTCCAATGTTTGCGAATACTCTGGAATGGCTGTAAAATGAATTTTTGTGGTCAGAGAAGAGAATAAAAGCATTAGTTCGTTATTCGAGCAGTACTTTAGTGCCTTAATTTAGTTGCAATAGTTAAATGTTTGCGAAAACTCGGGAATGGCTGTAAAATTACCTTTTCGGGTCAGAGAAGAGAATAAAACCATTAATTGGTTGATTCGAGCAGTACTTTGAAAAATATGGCAATGTTTAGTATTTGGACAATTAAACGTTTTACGCCTAAAACACAGATGTATGGTTATAACAGGCTGAAGAACAAATAGGTTTACTAAACTTTTCAAATACTTCTAAATTGTTCTCCTCCACCCAAACATCATAAAACAAATCGATTTTCGTCGATTCGACGAGTTGCTGTGAAAATTTCTCAAACTCGTCAAAACCGCTTTATCTCGTCGAAATAAGACGATTGGTGAAACTAACAGTGAAATACTTGAGGCTTAATTTAGTTGCAATTTTCCAATGTTTACGAAAACTCGGGAATAGCTTTAAAATGACCTTCTCGGGTCAGAGAAGAGAATAAAAGAACTTGTTGGTTTTTCCGAGCACTACTTTGAAAAATATGGCAATGTTTAGAAATTGAACAATTAAGCGTTATACGCCTAAAACCCAGATGTATGGTTATAACTGGTTGTAGAACAAGTACGTTTACTAAACTTTTCAAATACTTCTAAATTGTTCTCCTCCACCTAAACATCATAAAGCAAATCGATTTTCGTCGATTCAACGAGTTGCTGTGAAAATTTCTCAAACTCGTCAAACTCGCTTTATCTCGTCGAAATAAGACGATCAGTGAAACGAACAGTGAAACACTTGTGGCTTAATTTAGTTGCAATTCTCCAATGTTTACAAAAATTCGGAAATGGATTTAAAATGATCTTTTCGAGTCAGAAAAGAGAATAAAAGCATTAGTTTTTTTATTCGAGCAGTACTTTGAAAAATATGGCAATGTTTAGAATTTGGACAATTATACGTTATATGCCTAAAACCCAGATGTATGTTTATAACTGGTTGAAGATCAAATAGGTTTACTAAACTTTTCAAATACTTCTAAATTGTCCTCCTCCACCCATAAATCATAAAAAAATTCGATTTTCCTCGATTCAAAGAGTTGCTGTGAAAATTTCTCAAACTCGTCAAAACCGCTTTATCTTGTCGAAATAAGACGATCAGTGAAACGAATAGTGAAACACTTGTGGCTTAAGTTAATTGCTATTGTCCAATGTTTGGGAAAACTCGGGAATGGCTGTAAAATTACCTTTTCGGTTCAGAGAAGAGAATAAAACCATTAGGTGCTGATTCGAGCAGTACTTTGAAAAATATGGCAATGTTTAGAATTTGGACAATTAAACGTTATTCGCTTAAAACACAGATGTATGGTTATAACTAGTTGAAGAACAAATAGGTTTACTAAACTTTTCAAATACTTGTAAATTGTTCTCCTCTACCCAAACATCATAAAACAAATCGATTTTCGTCGATTCGACGAGTTACTGTGAAAATTTCTCAAACTCTTCAAAACCGCTTTAACTCGTCGAAATAAGACGATTAGTGAAACGAACAGTGAAACATAAATGGCTTCAGTTAATTCCAATTATTCAACGTTTACTAAAATTCGGGAATGGCTGTAAAATGATCTTTTCTGGTCAGAGAAGAGAATAAAACCATTAGAGTTTTGATTCAAGAAGTACTTTGAAAAATATGGCAATGTTTAGAAATTGGACAATTAAACGTTATACGCCTAAAACACAGATGTATGGTTATAACTAGTTGAAGAACAAATAGGTTTACTAAACTTTTCAAATACTTCTAAATTGTTCTCCTACCTAAACATCATAAAACAAATCGATTTTCGTCGATTGGACGAGTTGCTGTGAAAATTTCTCAAACTCGTCAAAACCGCTTTATCTCGTCGAAATAAGACGATTAGTGAAACTAACAGTGAAACACATTTGGCTTACGTTAGTTGCAATTTTTCAATGTTTGCGAATACTCTGGAATGGCTGTAAAATGAATTTTTCTGGTCAGAAAAAAGAATAAAAGCATTAGTTGATTGATTCGAGCTGTACTTTGAAAAATATGGCAATGTTTAGAAATTGGACAATTAAGCGTTATACACCTAAAACCCAGATGTATGGTTATAACTGGTTGAAGAATAAATACGTTTACTAAACTTTTCAAATACTTCTAAATTGTTCTCCTCCACCCAAACATCATAAAACAAATCGATTTTCCTCGATTCGACGAGTTGCTGTGAAAATTTCTCAAACTCGTCAAAACCGTTTATCTCGTCGAAATAAGACGATCAGTGAAACGAACAGTGAAACACTTGTGGCTTAATTTAGTTGCAATTCTCCAATGTTTACAAAAATTCGGAAATGGATTTAAAATGATCTTTTCGAGTCAGACAAGAGAATAAAAGCATTAGTTTTTATATTCGAGCAGTACTTTGAAAAATATGGCAATGTTTAGAATTTGGACAATTAAACGTTATATGCCTAAAACCCAGATGTATGTTTATAACTGGTTGAAGATCAAATAGGTTTACTAAACTTTTCAAATACTCCTAAATTGTCCTCCTCCACCCAAACATCATAAAAAAATTCGACTTTCCTCGATTCGACGAGTTGCTGTGAAAATTTCTCAAACTCGTCATAACCGCTTTATCTTGTCGAAATAAGACGATTAGTGAAACGAACAGTGAAACACTTGTGGCTTAAGTTAGTTGCTATTGTCCAATGTTTGCCAAAACTCAGGAATGGCTGTAAAATTACCTTTTCGGGTCAGAGAAGAGAATAAAACCATTAGTTGTTGATTCGAGCAGTACTTTGAAAAATATGGCAATGTTTAGAATTTGGACAATTAAACGTTATTCGCCTAAAACACAGATGTATGGTTATAACTAGTTGAAGAACAAATAGGTTTACTAAACTTTTCAAATACTCCTAAATTGTTCTCCTCCACCCAAACATCATAAAACAAATCGATTTTCGTCGATTGGACGAGTTGCTGTGAAAATTTCTCAAAATCTTTAAAACCGCTTTAACACGTCGAAAAAAGACGATTAGTGAAACGAACAGAGAAACATAAATGGCTTCAGTTTATTGCAATTATCCAACGTTTACTAAAATTCGGGAATGGCTGTAAAATGATTTTTTCGGGTCAGAAAAGAGAATAAAAGCACTAGTTCGTTTTTTCAAGCAGTACTTTGAAAAATACGGCAATGTTTAGAAATTGGACAATTAAGCGTTATACGCCTAAAACCCAGATGTATGGTTATAACTGGTTCAAGAACAAATAGGTTTACTAAACTTTTCAAATACTTCTAAATTGTTCTCCTCCACCCAAACATCATAAAACAAATCGATTTTCGTCGATTCAACGAGTTGCTGTGAAAATTTCTCAAACTCGTCAAAAACGCTTTATCTCGTCGAAATAAGACGATTGGTGAAACGAATAGTGAAACATATTTGGCTTAAGTTAGTTGCAATTTTCCAATGTTTGCGAAAACTCTGGAATGGCTGTAAAATAAATTTTTCCGGTCAGAGAAGAGAATAAAAGCATTAGTTGGTTATTCGAGCAGTACTTTTGTGCCTTAATTTAGTTGCAATAGTTAAATGTTTGCGAAAACTCGGGAATGGCTGTAAAATTATCTTTTAGGGTCAGAGTAGAGAATAAATCCATTAGTTTGTTGATTAGAACAGTACTTTTAAAAATATGGCAATGTTTAGAAATTGGACAATTAAGCGTTATACGCCTAAAACACAGATGTATGGTTATAACAGGCTGAAGAACAAATAGGTTTACTAAACTTTTCATATACTTCTAAATTGTTCTCCTCTACCCAAACATCATAAAACAAATCGATTTTCGTCGATTCGACGAGTTGCTGTAAAAATTTCTCAAACTCGTCAAAACCGCTTTATCTCGTCGAAATAAGACGATTAGTGAAAGGAACAGTGAAACGCATTTGGCTTAAGTTAGTTGCAATTTTTAAATGTTTGCGAATACTCTGGAATGGCTGTAAAATGAATTTTTCTGGTCAGAGAAAAGAATAAAAGCATTAGTTGATTGATTCGAGCTGTACTTTGAAAAATATGGCAATGTTTAGAAATTGAACAATTAAGCGTATACGCCTAAAACCCAGATGTATGGTTATAACTGGTTGAAGAACAAATAGGTTTACTAAACTTTTCAAATACTTCTAAATTGTTCTCCTCTACCCAAACATCATAAAACAAATCGATTTTCGTCGATTCGACGAGTTGCTGTGAAAATTTCTCAAACTCTTCAAAACCGCTTTAACTCGTCGAAATAAGACGATTAGTGAAACGAACAATGAAACATAAATGGCTTCTGTTAATTGCAATTATCCAACTTTTACTAAAATTCGGGAATGGCTGTAAAATGATCTTTTCGGGTCAGAGAAAAGAATAAAAGCATTAGTTGATTGATTCGAGAAGTACTTTGAAAAATATGGCAATGTTTAGAAATTGGACAATTAAGCGTTATACGCCTAAAACCCAGATGTATGGTTATAAATGGTTGAAGAACAAATACGTTTACTAACTTTTCAAATACTTCTAAATTGTTCTCCTCAACCCAAACATCATAAAACAAATCGATTTTCGTCGATTCGACGAGTTGCTGTGAAAATTTCTCAAACTCGTCAAAACCGCTTTATCTCGTCCAAATAAGACGATTAGTGAAACGAACAGTGAAACACATTCGGCTTAAGTTAGTTGCAATTTTCCAATGTTTGCGAATACTCTGGAATGGCTGTAAAATGAATTTTTGTGGTCAGAGAAGAGAATAAAAGCATTAGTTCGTTATTCGAGCAGTACTTTAGTGCCTTAATTTAGTTGCAATAGTTAAATGTTTGCGAAAACTCGGGAATGGCTGTAAAATTACCTTTTCGGGTCAGAGAAGAGAATAAAACCATTAATTGGTTGATTCGAGCAGTACTTTGAAAAATATGGCAATGTTTAGTATTTGGACAATTAAACGTTTTACGCCTAAAACACAGATGTATGGTTATAACAGGCTGAAGAACAAATAGGTTTACTAAACTTTTCAAATACTTCTAAATTGTTCTCCTCCACCCAAACATCATAAAACAAATCGATTTTCGTCGATTCGACGAGTTGCTGTGAAAATTTCTCAAACTCGTCAAAACCGCTTTATCTCGTCGAAATAAGACGATTGGTGAAACTAACAGTGAAATACTTGAGGCTTAATTTAGTTGCAATTTTCCAATGTTTACGAAAACTCGGGAATAGCTTTAAAATGACCTTCTCGGGTCAGAGAAGAGAATAAAAGAACTTGTTGGTTTTTCCGAGCACTACTTTGAAAAATATGGCAATGTTTAGAAATTGAACAATTAAGCGTTATACGCCTAAAACCCAGATGTATGGTTATAACTGGTTGTAGAACAAGTACGTTTACTAAACTTTTCAAATACTTCTAAATTGTTCTCCTCCACCTAAACATCATAAAGCAAATCGATTTTCGTCGATTCAACGAGTTGCTGTGAAAATTTCTCAAACTCGTCAAACTCGCTTTATCTCGTCGAAATAAGACGATCAGTGAAACGAACAGTGAAACACTTGTGGCTTAATTTAGTTGCAATTCTCCAATGTTTACAAAAATTCGGAAATGGATTTAAAATGATCTTTTCGAGTCAGAAAAGAGAATAAAAGCATTAGTTTTTTTATTCGAGCAGTACTTTGAAAAATATGGCAATGTTTAGAATTTGGACAATTATACGTTATATGCCTAAAACCCAGATGTATGTTTATAACTGGTTGAAGATCAAATAGGTTTACTAAACTTTTCAAATACTTCTAAATTGTCCTCCTCCACCCATAAATCATAAAAAAATTCGATTTTCCTCGATTCAAAGAGTTGCTGTGAAAATTTCTCAAACTCGTCAAAACCGCTTTATCTTGTCGAAATAAGACGATCAGTGAAACGAACAGTGAAACACTTGTGGCTTAAGTTAATTGCTATTGTCCAATGTTTGGGAAAACTCGGGAATGGCTGTAAAATTACCTTTTCGGTTCAGAGAAGAGAATAAAACCATTAGGTGCTGATTCGAGCAGTACTTTGAAAAATATGGCAATGTTTAGAATTTGGACAATTAAACGTTATTCGCTTAAAACACAGATGTATGGTTATAACTAGTTGAAGAACAAATAGGTTTACTAAACTTTTCAAATACTTGTAAATTGTTCTCCTCTACCCAAACATCATAAAACAAATCGATTTTCGTCGATTCGACGAGTTACTGTGAAAATTTCTCAAACTCTTCAAAACCGCTTTAACTCGTCGAAATAAGACGATTAGTGAAACGAACAGTGAAACATAAATGGCTTCAGTTAATTCCAATTATTCAACGTTTACTAAAATTCGGGAATGGCTGTAAAATGATCTTTTCTGGTCAGAGAAGAGAATAAAACCATTAGAGTTTTGATTCAAGAAGTACTTTGAAAAATATGGCAATGTTTAGAAATTGGACAATTAAACGTTATACGCCTAAAACACAGATGTATGGTTATAACTAGTTGAAGAACAAATAGGTTTACTAAACTTTTCAAATACTTCTAAATTGTTCTCCTACCTAAACATCATAAAACAAATCGATTTTCGTCGATTGGACGAGTTGCTGTGAAAATTTCTCAAACTCGTCAAAACCGCTTTATCTCGTCGAAATAAGACGATTAGTGAAACTAACAGTGAAACACATTTGGCTTACGTTAGTTGCAATTTTTCAATGTTTGCGAATACTCTGGAATGGCTGTAAAATGAATTTTTCTGGTCAGAAAAAAGAATAAAAGCATTAGTTGATTGATTCGAGCTGTACTTTGAAAAATATGGCAATGTTTAGAAATTGGACAATTAAGCGTTATACACCTAAAACCCAGATGTATGGTTATAACTGGTTGAAGAATAAATACGTTTACTAAACTTTTCAAATACTTCTAAATTGTTCTCCTCCACCCAAACATCATAAAACAAATCGATTTTCCTCGATTCGACGAGTTGCTGTGAAAATTTCTCAAACTCGTCAAAACCGTTTATCTCGTCGAAATAAGACGATCAGTGAAACGAACAGTGAAACACTTGTGGCTTAATTTAGTTGCAATTCTCCAATGTTTACAAAAATTCGGAAATGGATTTAAAATGATCTTTTCGAGTCAGACAAGAGAATAAAAGCATTAGTTTTTATATTCGAGCAGTACTTTGAAAAATATGGCAATGTTTAGAATTTGGACAATTAAACGTTATATGCCTAAAACCCAGATGTAAGTTTATAACTGGTTGAAGATCAAATAGGTTTACTAAACTTTTCAAATACTCCTAAATTGTCCTCCTCCACCCAAACATCATAAAAAAATTCGACTTTCCTCGATTCGACGAGTTGCTGTGAAAATTTCTCAAACTCGTCATAACCGCTTTATCTTGTCGAAATAAGACGATTAGTGAAACGAACAGTGAAACACTTGTGGCTTAAGTTAGTTGCTATTGTCCAATGTTTGCCAAAACTCAGGAATGGCTGTAAAATTACCTTTTCGGGTCAGAGAAGAGAATAAAACCATTAGTTGTTGATTCGAGCAGTACTTTGTAAAATATGGCAATGTTTAGAATTTGGACAATTAAACGTTATTCGCCCAAAACACAGATGTATGGTTATAACTAGTTGAAGAACAAATAGGTTTACTAAACTTTTCAAATACTCCTAAATTGTTCTCCTCCACCCAAACATCATAAAACAAATCGATTTTCGTCGATTGGACGAGTTGCTGTGAAAATTTCTCAAAATCTTTAAAACCGCTTTAACACGTCGAAAAAAGACGATTAGTGAAACGAACAGAGAAACATAAATGGCTTCAGTTTATTGCAATTATCCAACGTTTACTAAAATTCGGGAATGGCTGTAAAATGATTTTTTCGGGTCAGAAAAGAGAATAAAAGCACTAGTTCGTTTTTTCGAGCAGTACTTTGAAAAATACGGCAATGTTTAGAAATTGGACAATTAAACGTTATTCGCTTAAAACACAGATGTATGGTTATAACTAGTTGAAGAACAAATAGGTTTACTAAACTTTTCAAATACTTGTAAATTGTTCTCCTCTACCCAAACATCATAAAACAAATCGATTTTCGTCGATTCGACGAGTTACTGTGAAAATTTCTCAAACTCTTCAAAACCGCTTTAACTCGTCGAAATAAGACGATTAGTGAAACGAACAGTGAAACATAAATGGCTTCAGTTAATTCCAATTATTCAACGTTTACTAAAATTCGGGAATGGCTGTAAAATGATCTTTTCTGGTCAGAGAAGAGAATAAAACCATTAGAGTTTTGATTCAAGAAGTACTTTGAAAAATATGGCAATGTTTAGAAATTGGACAATTAAACGTTATACGCCTAAAACACAGATGTATGGTTATAACTAGTTGAAGAACAAATAGGTTTACTAAACTTTTCAAATACTTCTAAATTGTTCTCCTACCTAAACATCATAAAACAAATCGATTTTCGTCGATTGGACGAGTTGCTGTGAAAATTTCTCAAACTCTTCATAACCCCTTTAACTCGTCGAAATAAGACGATTAGTGAAACGAACAATGAAACATAAATGGTTTCAGT
This sequence comes from Heliopora coerulea, assembly GCA_030142905.1. Classification (NCBI taxonomy): domain Eukaryota; kingdom Metazoa; phylum Cnidaria; class Anthozoa; order Scleralcyonacea; family Helioporidae; genus Heliopora; species Heliopora coerulea. The sequence goes on along the minus strand of JASJOG010000114.1, from coordinate 208,935 downwards.
TAATTGCAATTATCCAACTTTTACTAAAATTCGGGAATGGATGTAAAATCATCTTTTCTGGTCAGAGATGAGAATAAAAGCATTAGTTGTTTGATTCGAGAAATACTTTAAAAAATATGGCAATGTTTAGAAATTGGACAATTAAGCGTTTTACGCCTAAAACCCAATGGATGGTTATAACAGGCTGAAGAACAAATAGGTTTACTAAACTTTTCAAATACTTCTAAATTGTCCTCCTCCACCCAAACATCATAAAACAAAATCGATTTTCGTCGATTCAAAGAGTTGCTGTGAAAATTTCTCAAACTCGTCAAAACCACTTAATCTTCCCGAAATAAGACGATTAGTGAAACGAACAGTGAAACACTTGTAGCTTAAGTCAGTTGCTATTGTCCAATGTTTGCGAAAACTCGGGAATGGCTGTAAAATTACCTTTTCGGTAAAGAAGAGAATAAAACCATTAGTTGTTGATTCGAGTAGTACTTTGAAAAATATGGCAATGTTTAGAATTTGGACAATTAAACGTTATACGCCTAAAACACAGATGTATGGTTATAACAGGCTGAAGAACAAATAGGTTTACTAAACTTTTCAAATATTTCTAAATTGTCCTCCTCCACCCAAACATCATAAAAAAATTCGATTTTCCTCGATTCAAAGAGTTGCTGTGAAAATTTCTCAAACTCGTCAAAACCGCTTTATCTTGTCGAAATAAGACGATTAGTGAAACGAACAGTGAAACACTTGTGCCTTAATTTAGTTGCAATAGTTAAATATTTGCGAAAACTCGGGAATGGCTGTAAAATTATCTTTTCGGTTCAGAGTAGAGAATTAAAGTATTACTTTGTTGATTCGAACAGTACTTTGAAAAATATGGCAATGTTTAGAAATTGGACAATTAAGCATTATACGCCTAAAACCCAGATGTATGGTTATAACAGGCTGAAGAACAAATAGGTTTACTAAACTTTTCGAATAATTCTAAATTGTTCTCCTTTACCCAAACATCATAAAACAAATCGATTTTCGTCGATTCGACGAGTTGCTGTAAAAATTTCTCAAACTCGTCAAAACCGCTTTATCTCGTCGAAATAAGACGGTTAGTGAAACGAACAGTGAAACATATTTGGCTTAAGTTATTTGCAATTTTCCAATGTTTGCGAAATCTTTGGAATGCCTGTAAAATGAATTTTTCTGGTCAGAGAAGAGAATAAAAGCATTAGTTGGTTGATTCGAGCAGTACTTTGAAAAATATGGCAATGTTTAGAAATTGGACAATTAAGCGTTATACGCCTAAAACCCAGATGTATGGTTATAACTGGTTGAAGAACAAATAGGTTTACTAAACTCTTCAAATACTTCTAAATTGTTCTCCTCCACCCAAACATCATAAAACAAATCGATTTTCGTCGATTCGACGAGTTGCTGTGAAAATTTCTCAAACTCGTCAAAAACGCTTTATCTCGTCGAAATAAGACGATTAGGGAAACGAACAGTGAAACATATTTGGCTTAAGTTAGTTGCTATTGACCAATGTTTGCCAAAACTCGAGAATGGTTGTAAAATAAACTTTTCGGGTCAGAGAAGAGAATAAAACCATTAGTTGTTGATTCGAGCAGTACTTTGAAAAATATGGCAATGTTTAGATTTTTGGACAATTAAACGTTATACGCCTAAAACACAAATGTATGGTTATAACTGGTTGAAAAACAAATAGGTTTACTAAACTTTTCAAATCCTTCTAAATTGTTCTCCTCCACCCAAACATCATAAAACAAAATCGATTTTCGTCGATTCGACGAGTTGCTGTGAAAATTTCTCAAACTCGTCAAAACCGCTTTATCTCGTCCAAATAAGACGATCAGTGAAAAGAACAATGAAACAATGATGGCTAAACTTGTTGCAATTATCCATTCTCTGCGAAAAATCGGGAATGGCTTTAAAATGATCTTTTCGGGTCAGAGAAGATAATAAAAGCACAAGTTGGTTTTTTCGAGCACTACTTTGAAAAATATGGCAATGTTTAGAAATTGGACAATTAAACGCTATACGACTAAAACCCAGATGAATGGTTATAACTGGTTGAAGAACAAATACGTTTACAAAACTTTTCAAATACTTCTAAATTGTTCTACTCCACACAAACATCATAAAGCAAATCGATTTTCGTCGATTCAACGAGTTGCTGTGAAAATTTCTCAAACTCGTCAAAAACGCTTTATCTCGTCGAAATAAGACGATTGGTGAAACGAACAGTGAAACATATTTGGCTTAAGTTAGTTGCTATTGTCCAATGTTTGCCAAACTCGGGAAAGGCTGTAAAATTACCTTTTCGGGTCAGAGAAGAGAATAAAAGCATTAATTGGTTGATTCGAGCAGTACTTTGAAAAATATGGCAATGTTTAGAAATTGGACAATTAAACGTTATACGCCTAAAACCCAGATGTATGGTTATAACTAGTTGAAGATCAAATAGGTTTACTAAACTTTTCAAATACTTCTAAGTTGCCCTCCTCCACCCAAACATCATAAAAAAAACTCGATTTTCGTCGATTCGACGAGTTGCTGTGAAAATTTCTCAAACTCGTTAAAACCGCTTTATCTTGTCGAAATTAGACGATTAGTGAAACGAACAGTGAAACATTTGTGGCTTAAGTTAGTTGCTATTGTCCAATGTTTGCGAAAACTCGGGAATGGCTGTAAAATTACCTTTTCGGGTCAGAGAAGAGAATAAAACAATTAGTTGTTTGATTCGAGAAGTACTTTGAAAAATATGGCAATGTTTAGAAATTGGACAATTAAACGTTATACGCCTAAAACCCAGATGTATGGTTATAACTAGTTGAAGATCAAATAGGTTTACTAAACTTTTCAAATACTTCTAAGTTGCCCTCCTCCACCCAAACATCATAAAAAAACCTCGATTTTCGTCGATTCGACGAGTTGCTGTGAAAATTTCTCAAACTCGTTAAAACCGCTTTATCTTGTCGAAATTAGACGATTAGTGAAACGAACAGTGAAACATTTGTGGCTTAAGTTAGTTGCTATTGTCCAATGTTTGCAAAAACTCGGGAATGGCTGTAAAATTACCTTTTCGGGTCAGAGAAGAGAATAAAACAATTAGTTGTTTGATTCGAGAAGTACTTTGAAAAATATGTCAATGTTTAGAATTTGGACAATTAAACGTTATTCGCCTAAAACACAGATGTATGGTTATAACTAGTTGAAGAACAAATAGGTTTACTAAACTTTTCAAATACTTCTAAATTGTTCTCCTCCACCCAAACATCATAAAACAAATCGATTTTCGTCAATTCGACGAGTTACTGTGAAACTTTCTCAAACTCTTCAAAACCGCTTTATCTCGTCGAAATAAGACGATTAGTGAAACGAAAAATGAAACATAAATGGCTTCAGTTAATTGGAAATATCCAACTTTTACTAACATTCGGGAATGGCTGTAAAATGATCTTTTCGGGTCAGAGAAGAGAATAAAAGCATTAGTTGTTTCATTCGAGAAGTACTTTATAAAATATGGCAATGTTTAGAAATTGGACAATTAAGCGTTATACGCCTAAAACCCAGATGTATTGTTATAACTGGTTGAAAAACAAATCGGTTTACTAAAATTTTCAAATACTTCTAAATTGTTCTCCTCCACCCAAACATCATAAAACAAATCGATTTTCGTCGATTGGACGAGTTGGTGTTAAAATTTCTCAAACTCGTCAAAACCGTTTATCACGTCGAAATAAGACGATCAGTGAAACGAACAGTGAAACACTTGTGGCTTAATTTAGTTGCAATTGTCCAATGTTTACAAAAATTCGGAAATGGATTTAAAATGATCTTTTCGAGTCAGACAAGAGAATAAAAGCATTAGTTTTTTTATTTGAGCAGTACTTTGAAAAATATGGCAATGTTTAGAATTTGGACAATTAAACGTTATATGCCTAAAACCCAGATGTATGTTTATAATTGGTTGAAGATCAAATAGGTTTACTAAACTTTTCAAATACTTCTAAATTGTCCTCCTCCACCCAAACATTATAAAAAAACTCGATTTTCCTCGATTCAAAGAGTTGCTGTGAAAATTTCTCAAACCCGTCAAAACCACTTTATCTTGTCGAAATTAGACGATTAGTGAAACGAACAGTGAAACATATTTGGCTTAAGTTAGTTGCTATTGTCCAATGTTTGCGAAAACTCGGGAATGGCTGTAAAATTACCTTTTCGGGTTAGAGAAGAGAATAAAACCATTAGTTGTTGATTGGAGCAGTATTTTGAAAAATATGGCAATGTTTAGAATTTGGACAATTAAACGTTATTCGCCTAAAACACAGATGTATGGTTATAACTAGTTGAAGAACAAATAGGTTTACTAAACTTTTCAAATACTTGTAAATTGTTCTCCTCCACCCAAACATCATAAAACAAATCAATTTTCGTCGATTCGACGAGTTACTGTGAAAATTTCTCAAAATCTTCAAACCCGCTTTATCTCGTTGAAATAAGACGATTAGTGAAACGAACAGTGAAACATAAATGGCTTCAGTTAATTGCAATTATCCAAAGTTTACTAAAATTTGGGAATGGCTGTAAAATGATCTTTTCGGGTCAGAGAAGAGAATAAGAGCATTAGTTGTTTCATTCGAGAAGTACTTTCAAAAATATGGCAATGTTTAGAAATTGGACAATTAAGCGTTATACGCCTAAAACCCAGATGTATTGTTATAACTGGTTGAAAAACAAATAGGTTCACTAAACTTTTCAAATACGTCTAAATTATTCTCCTCAGCCCAAACATCATAAAACAAATCGATTTTCGTCGATTCGACGAGTTGCTGTGAAAATTTCTCAAACTCGTCAAACGCGCTTTATCTCGTCGAAATAAGACGATTAGTGAAACGAACAGTGAAAAACTTGTGCCTTAATTTAGTTGCAATAGTTAAATATTTGCGAAAAATCGATTTGTTTTATGATGTTTGGGTGGAGGAGAACAATTTAGAAGTATTTGAAAAGTTTAGTAAACCTATTTGTTCTTCAGCCTGTTATAACCATACATCTGGGTTTTAGGCGTATAACGCTTAATTGTCCAATTTCTAAACATTGCCATATTTTTAAAAGTACTGTTCGAATCAACAAACTAATGGATTTATTCTCTACTGTGACCCGAAAAGATCATTTTACAGCCATTTCCGAGTTTTCGCAAACATTTAAATATTGCAACTAAATTAAGGCACAAGTGTTTCACTGTTCGTTTTACTAATCGTCTTATTTCGACGAGATAAAGCGGGTTTGACGAGTTTGAGAAATTTTCACAGCAATTCGTCGAATCGACGAAAATCGATTTGTTTTATGATGTTTGGGTTGAGGAGAACAATTTAGAAGTATTTGAAAAGTTTAGTAAACCTATTTGTTTTTCAACCAGTTATAACAATACATCTGGGTTTTAGGCGTATAACGCTTAATTGTCCAATTTCTAAACATTGCCATATTTTTAAAAGTACTGTTCGAATCAACCAACTAATGGATTTATTCTCTACTCTGACCCGAAAAAATCATTTTACAGCCATTCCCGAGTTTTCGCAAACATTTAACTATTGCAACTAAATTAATGCACAAGTGTTTCACTGTTCGTTTCACTAATCTTCTTATTTCGACGAGATAAAGCGGTTTTGACGAGTTTGAGAAATTTTCACAGTAACTCGTCGAATCGACGAAAATCGATTTGTTTTACGATGTTTGGGTGGAGGAGAACAATTTAGAAGTATTTGAAAAGTTTAGTAAACCTATTTGATCTTCAACCATTTATAACCATACATCTGTGTTTTAGGAGTATAACGCTTAATTGTCCAATTTCTGAACATTGCCTTAATTTTCAAAGTACTGCTCGAATCAACCAACTAATGGATTTATTCTATACTCTGACCCGAAAAGATCAAATTTAAAGCCATTCCCGATTTTTCGCATAGATTGGATAATTGCAACTAAGTTATGCCACAAATGTTTCATTGTTCGTTTCACTGATCGTCTTTATTTGGACGAGATAAAGCGGTTTTGACGAGTTTGAGAAATTTTCACAGCAACTCGTCGAATCGACGAAAATCGATTTTGTTTTATGATGTTTGGGTGGAGGAGAACAATTTAGAAGTATTTGAAAAGTTTAGTAAACGTATTTGTTCTTCAACCAGTTATAACCATACATCTGGGTTTTAGGCGTATAACGCATAATTGTCCAATTTCTAAATATTGCCATATTTTTCAAAGTACTGCTCGAATCAACCAACTAGTGCTTTTATTCTCTTCTCTGACCCGAAAAGATCATTTTAAAGCTTTTCCCGAGTTTTCGTAAACATTGGACAATTACAACTAAATTAAGCCACAAGTGTTTCACTGTTCGTTTCACTAATCGTCTTATTTCGGCAAGATAAAGCGGTTTTGAAGAGTTTAAGAAATTTTCTCAGCAACTCGTTCAATCGACGAAAATCGATTTGTTTTATGATGTTTGGTGGAGGAGGACAATTTAGAAGTATTTGAAAAGTTTAGTAAACCTATTTGATCTTCAACCATTTATAACCATACATCTGTGTTTTAGGAGTATAACGCTTAATTGTCCAATTTCTGAACATTGCCTTAATTTTCAAAGTACTGCTCGAATCAACCAACTAATGGATTTATTCTATACTCTGACCCGAAAAGATCATTTTAAAGCCATTCCCGATTTTTCGCATAGATTGGATAATTGCAACTAAGTTAAGCCACAATTGTTTCATTGTTCGTTTCACTGATCGTCTTTATTTGGACGAGATAAAGCGGTTTTGACGAGTTTGAGAAATTTTCACAGCAACTCGTCGAATCGACGAAAATCGATTTTGTTTTATGATGTTTGGGTGGAGGAGAACAATTTAGAAGTATTTGAAAAGTTTAGTAAACGTATTTGTTCTTCAACCAGTTATAACCATACATCTGGGTTTTAGGCGTATAACGCATAATTGTCCAATTTCTAAATATTGCCATATTTTTCAAAGTACTGCTCGAATCAACCAACTAGTGCTTTTATTCTCTTCTCTGACCCGAAAAGATCATTTTAAAGCTTTTCCCGAGTTTTCGTAAACATTGGACAATTACAACTAAATTAAGCCACAAGTGTTTCACTGTTCGTTTCACTAATCGTCTTATTTCGGCAAGATAAAGCGGTTTTGAAGAGTTTAAGAAATTTTCTCAGCAACTCGTTCAATCGACGAAAATCGATTTGTTTTATGATGTTTGGGTGGAGGAGGACAATTTAGAAGTATTTGAAAAGTTTAGTAAACCTATTTGATCTTCAACCATTTATAACCATACATCTGTGTTTTAGGAGTATAACGCTTAATTGTCCATTTTCTGAACATTGCCTTAATTTTCAAAGTACTGCTCGAATCAACCAACTAATGGATTTATTCTATACTCTGACCCGAAAAGATCATTTTAAAGCCATTCCCGATTTTTCGCATAGATTGGATAATTGCAACTAAGTTAAGCCACAAATGTTTCATTGTTCGTTTCACTGATCGTCTTTATTTGGACGAGATAAAGCGGTTTTGACGAGTTTGAGAAATTTTCACAGCAACTCGTCGAATCGACGAAAATCGATTTTGTTTTATGATGTTTGGGTGGAGGAGAACAATTTAGAAGTATTTGAAAAGTTTAGTAAACGTATTTGTTCTTCAACCAGTTATAACCATACATCTGGGTTTTAGGCGTATAACGCATAATTGTCCAATTTCTAAATATTGCCATATTTTTCAAAGTACTGCTCGAATCAACCAACTAATGCTTTTATTCTCTTCTCTGACAAGAAAAATTCATTTTACAGCCATTCCAGAATTTTTCGCAAACATTGGAAAATTGCAACTAACTTAAGCCAAATGTGTTTCACTGTTCGTTTCACTAATCGTCTTATTTCGGCAAGATAAAGCGGTTTTGAAGAGTTTGAGAAATTTACTCAGCAACTCGTTCAATCGACGAAAATCGATTTGTTTTATGATGTTTGGGTGGAGGAGGACAATTTAGAAGTATTTGAAAAGTTTAGTAAACCTATTTGATTTTCAACCAGTTATAAACATACATCTGGGTTTTATGCATATAACGTTTAATTGTCCAATTTCTAAACATTGCCATAATTTTCAAAGTACTGCTCTAATAAAAAAACTAATGCTTTTATTTTCTTGTCTGACTCGAAAAGATCATTTTAAATCCATTTCCGAATTTTTGTAAACATTGGATAATTGCAACTAAATTAAACCACAAGTGTTTCACTGTTCGTTTCACTAATCGTCTTATTTCGACGAGATAAACGGTTTTGATGAGTTTGAGAAATTTTCACAGCAATTCTTTGAATCGACGAAAATCGAATTTTTTTATGATGTTTGGGTGGAGGAGGAGAATTTAGAAGTATTTGAAAAGTTTAGTAAACCTATTTGTTCTTCTACTAGTTATAACCATACATCTGTGTTTTAGGCGTATAACGTTTAATTGTCGAAATTCCAAACATTGCCATATTTTTCAAAGTACTTCTCGAATCAATCAACTAATGCTTTTATTCTCTCCTCTGAACTGAAAAGGTAATTTTACAGCCATTCCCAAGTTTTCGCAAACATTGGACAATAGCAACTAACTTAAGCCACAAGTGTTTCACTGTTCGTTTCACTAATCGTCTTATTTCGACGAGATAAAGCGGTTTTGACGAGTTTTAGAAATTTTCACAGCAACTCGTCGAATTGACGAAAATCGATTTGTTTTATGATATTTGGGTGGAGGAGAAAAATTTAGAAGTATTTGAAAAGTTTAGTAAACGTATTTGTTCTTCAACCATTTATAACCATACATCTGTGTTTTAGGCGTATAACGCTTAATTGTCCAATTTCTAAACATTGCAATATTTTTAAAAGTACTTTTCCAATCAACCAACTAATGGATTTATTCTATACTCTGAACCGAAAAGATCATTTTAAAGCCATTCCCGAATTTTAGTAAACGTTGGATAATTGAAATTAACTGAAGCCATTTATGTTTCATTGTTCGTTTCACTAATCGTCTTATTTCGACGAGTTAAAGCGGTTTTGAAGAGTTTGAGAAATTTTCACAGCAACTCGTCCATTCGAAGAATATCGATTTGTTTTATGATGTTTGGGTGGAGGAGAAAAATTTAGAAGTATTTGAAAAGTTTCGTAAACCTATTTGTTCTTCAACTAGTTATAACCATACATCTGTGTTTTTGGTGTATAACGTGTAATTGTCCAAATTCTAAACATTGCCATATTTTTCAAAGTACTGCTCGAATCAATCAACTAATGCTTTTATTCTCTTCTCTGACCCGAAAAGGTAATTTTACAGCCATTCCCGAGTTTTAGCAAACATTGGACAATAGCAACTAACTTTAGCCACAAGTGTTTCACTGTTCGTTTCACTAATCGTCTTATTTCGACAAGATAAAGCGGTTATGACGAGTTTGAGAAATTTTCACAGCAACTCGTTGAATCGACGAAAATCGATTTGCTTTATGATGTTTGGGTGGAGGAGAACAATTTAGAAGTATTTGAATTGTTTAGTAAACGTATTTGTTCTTCAACAAGTTATAACAATACATCTGGGTTTTAGGAAAATAACGCTTAATTGTCCAATTTCTAAACATTGCCATATTTTTCAAAGTACTTCTCCAATCAACCAACTAGTGCTTTTTTTCTCTTCTCTGACTAGAAAAATTCATGTTACAGCCATTCCAGAGTTTTCGCAAATTTTGGAAAATTGCAAGTAACTTAAGCCAAATATGTTTCACTGTTCGTTTCACCAATCGTCTTATTTCGACGAGATAAAGCGTTTTTGAAGAGTTTGAGAAATTTTCACAGCAACTCGTCCAATCGACAAAAATCGATTTGTTTTATGATGTTTGGGTGGAGGAGAACAATTTAGAAGTATTTGAAAAGTTTAGTAAACCTATTTGTTTTTCAACCAGTTATAACAATACATCTGGGTTTTAGAATTATAACGGTTAATTGTCCAATTTCTAAACATTGCCATATTTTTGAAAGTACTTCTCGAATCAAACAACTAATGCTTTTATTCTCATCTCAAACCTGAAAAGATCATTTTTCAGCCATTCCCGAATTTTAGTAAACGTTGGATAATTAAAATTAACTGAAGCCATTTATGTTTCATTGTTCGTTTCACTAATCGTCTTATTTCGATGAGATAAAGAGGTTTTGAAGAGTTTGAGAAATTTTCACAGCAACTCGTCCAATCGACGAAAATCGATTTGTTTTATGATGTTTGGGTGGAGGAGAACAATTTAGAAGTATTTGAAAAGTTTAGTAAACCTATTTGTTCTTCAACTAGTTATAACCATACATATGTGTTTTAAGCGCATAACGTTTAATTGTCCAAATTCTAAACATTGCCATATTTTTCAAAGTACTGCTCGAATCAACAACTAATGGTTTTATTCTCTTCTCTGCCCCGAAAAGGTAATTTTACAACCATTCCCGAGTTTTGGCAAACATTGGACAATTGCAACTAACTTAAGCTACAAGTGTTTCACTGTTCGTTTCACTAATCGTCTTATTTCGACGAGATAAAGCGTTTTTGACGAGTTTGAGAAATTTTCACAGCAACTCGTCGAATCGACGAAAATCGATTTGTTTTATGATGTTTGGGTAGAGGAGAACAATTTAGAAGTATTTGAAAAGTTTAGTTAACCTATCTGTTTTTCAACCAGTTATAACCATACATCTGGGTTTTAGGCGTATAACGCTTAATTGTCCAATTTCTAAACATTGCCATATTTTTCAAAGTACAGCTAGAATCAATCAACTAATGCTTTTATTCTTTTCTCTGACTAGAAAAATTCATTTTACAGCCATTCCAGAGTATTCGCAAACATTGGAAAATGGCAACTAACTTAAGCCAAATGTATTTCTCTGTTCGTTTCACTAATCGTCTTATTTCGACGAGATAAAGCGGTTATGACGAGTTTGAGAAATTTTCACACCAACTCGTCCAATCGACGAAAATCGATTTTGTTTTATGATGTTTGGGTGGTGGAGAACAATTTAGAAGTATTTGAAAATTTTAGTAAACCTATTTGTTTTTCAACCAGTTATAACAATACATCTCGGTTTTAGGCGTATAACGCTTAATTGTACAATTTCTAAACATTGCCATATTTTTGAAAGTACTTCTCGAATCAAACAACTAATGCTTTTTTTCTCTTCTCTGACCCGAAAAGATCAGTTTACAGCCATTCCCGAATTTTAGTAAACGTTGGATAATTGCAATTAACTGAAGCCATTTATGATTCATTGTTCGTTTCACTAATCGTCTTATTTCGACGAGTTAAAGCGGTTTTGAAGAGTTTGAGAAATTTCACAGTAACTCATCCAATCGACGAAAATCGATTTGTTTTATGATATTTGGGTATAGAAGAACAATTTAGAAGTATTTGAAAAGTTTAGTAAACCTATTTGTTCTTCAACTAGTTATAACCATACATCTGTGTTTTAGGCGTATAACGTTTAATTGTCCAAATTCTAAATATTGCCGTATTTTTGAAAGTACAGCTCGAATCAATCAACTAATACTTTTATTCTCATCTCCGACCCGAAAAATTCATTTTACAGCCATTCCAGAATTTTAGTAAACGTTGGATAATTGCAACTAACTTAAGCCATTTATGTTTCACTGTTCGTTTCACTAATCGTCTTATTTCGACGAGTTAAAGCGGTTATGACGAGTTTGAGAAATTTTCACAGCAACTCGTCGAATCGACGAAAATCGATTTGTTTTATGATGTTTGGGTGGAGGAGAACAATTTAGAAGTATTTGAAAAGTTTAGTAAATGTATTTGTTCTTCAACAAGTTATAACAATACATCTGGGTTTTAGGCGAATAACGCTTAATTGTCCAATTTCTAAACATTGCCATATTTTTCAAAGTAGTGCTCGAAAAAACCAACTAGTGCTTTTATTCTCTTCTCTGACCCAAAAAGATCATTTTAAAGCTATTCCCGAGTTTTCGTAAACATTGGAAAATTGCAACTAAATTAAGCCAAAAGTGTTTCACTGTTCGTTTCACTAATCGTCTTATTTCGACAAGATAAAGCGGTTTTGACGAGTTGCGAAATTTTCACAGCAACTATTTGAATCGAGGAAAATCGAATTTTTTTATGATGTTTGGTTGGAGGAGAATAATTTAGAAGTATTTGAAAAGTTTAGTAAACCTATTTGTTTTTCAACTAGTTATAACCATACATCTGTTTTTTAGGCGTATAACGTTTAATTGTCCAATTTCTAAACATTGCCATATTTTTCAAAGTACTGCTCGAATCAACAACTAATGGTTTTATTCTCTTCTCTGACCCGAAAAGGTAATTTTACAGCCATTCCCGAGTTTTGGCAAACATTGGACAATAGCAACTAACTTAAGCCACAAGTGTTTCACTGTTCGTTTCACTAATCGTCTTATTTCGACGAGATAAAACGGTTTTGACGAGTTTGAGAAATTTTCACAGCAACTATTTGAATCGAGGAAAATCGAATTTTTTTATGATGTTTGGGTGTGGAGGAGAACAATTTAGAAGTATTTGAAAAGTTTAGTAAACCTATTTGTTTTTCAACTAGTTATAACCATACAACTGTGTTTTAGGCATATAACGTTTAATTGTCGAAATTCTAAACATGCCATATTTTTTTAAAAGTAGTGCTCGAATAAAAAAACTAATGCTTTTATTCTCTTCTCTGACTAGAAAAATTCATTTTACAGCCATTCCAGAGTTTTCACAAACATTGGAAAATTGCAAGTAACTTAAGCCAAATATGTTTCACTGTTCGTTTCACCAATCGTCTTATTTCGACGAGATAAAGCGTTTTTGAAGAGTTTGAGAAATTTTCACAGCAACTCGTCCAATCGACGAAAATCGATTTGTTTTATGATATTTGGGTGGAGGAGAACAATTTAGAAGTATTTGAAAAGTTTAGTAAACCTATTTGTTTTTCAACAAGTTATAACAATACATCTGGGTTTTTTGCTTATAACGCTTAATTGTCCAATTTCTAAACATTGCCATATTTTTCAAAGTACTTCTCGAATCAAACAACTAATACTTTTATTCTCATCTCTAACCCGAAAAGATCATTTTTCAGCCATTCCCGAATTTTAGTAAACGTTGGATAATTGAAATTAACTGAAGCCATTTATGTTTCATTGTTCGTTTCACTAATCGTCTTATTTCGACGAGATAAAGAGGTTTTGAAGAGTTTGAGAAATTTTCACAGCAACTCGTCCAATCGACGAAAATCGATTTGTTTTATGATGTTTGGGTGGAGGAGAACAATTTAGAAGTATTTGAAAAGTTTAGTAAACCTATTTATTCTTCAACTTGTTATAACCATACATCTGTGTTTTAAGCGTATAACGTTTAATTGTCCAAATTCTAAACATTGCCATATTTTTCAAAGTACTGCTCGAATCAACAACTAATGGTTTTATTCTCTACTCTGCCCCGAAAAGGTAATTTTACAACCATTCCCGAGTTTTCGCAAACATTGGACAATAGCAACTAACTTAAGCTAAAAGTGTTTCACTGTTCGTTTCACTAATCGTCTTATTTCGACAAGATAAAGCGGTTATGACGAGTTTGAGAAATTTTCACAGCAACTCGTTGAATCGACGAAAATCGATTTGCTTTATGATTTTTGGGTGGAGGAGAACAATTTAGAAGTATTTGAAAAGTTTAGTAAACGTATTTGTTCTTCAACAAGTTATAACAATACATCTGGGTTTTAGGAAAATAACGCTTAATTATCCAATTTCTAAACATTGCCATATTTTTCAAAGTACTGCTCGAATCAACCAACTAATGCTTTTATTCTCTTCTCTGACTAGAAAAATTCATTTTACAGCCATTCCAGAGTTTTCGCATACATTGGAAAATTGCAAGTAACTTAAGCCTAATATGTTTCACTGTTCGTTTCACCAATCGTCTTATTTCGACGAGATAAACGGTTTTGACGAGTTTGAGAAATTTTCACAGCAACTCGTTGAATGGACGAAAATGGACTTGCTTTATGATGTTTGGGATGAGGAGAACAATTTAGAAGTATTTGAAAAGTTTAGTAAATGTATTTGTTCTTCAACAAGTTATAACAATACATCTGGGTTTTAGGCGAATAACGCTTAATTGTCCAATTTCTAAACATTGCCATATTTTTCAAAGTACTGCTCCAATCAACCAACTAATGCTTTTATTCTATTCTCTAACAAGAAAAATTCATTTTACAGCCATTCCAGAGTTTTCGCAAACATTGGAAAATTGCAACTAACTTAAGCCTAATATGTTTCACTGTTCGTTTCACCAATCGTCTTATTTCGACGAGATAAACGGTTTTGACGAGTTTGAGAAATTTTCACAGCAACTCGTCGAATGGACGAAAATCGATTTGTTTTATGATGTTTGGGTGGAGGAGAACAATTTAGAAGTATTTGAAAAGTTTAGTAAACCTATTTGTTCTTCAACAAGTTATAACAATACATCTGGGTTTTAGGAAAATAACGCTTAATTGTCCAATTTCTAAACATTGCAGTATTTTTCAAAGTACTGCTCGAATCAACCAACTAGTGCTTTTATTCTCTTCTCTGACCCGAAAAGATCATTTCAAAGCCATTCCCGAGTTTTCGTAAACATTGGAAAATTGCAACTAAATTAAGGCACAAGTGTTTCAATGTTCGTTTCACTATTGGTCTTATTTTGACGAGAGAAAAGCGGTTTTGAAGAGTTTGAGAAATTTTCACAGCAACTCGTTGAATCGACGAAAATCGATTTGCTTTATGATGTTTGGGTGGAGGAGAACAATTTAGAAGTATTTGAAAAGTTTAGTAAACGTATTTGTTCTTCAACCAGTTATAACCATACATCTGGGTTTTAGTCGTATAACGCTTAATAGTTCAATTTCTAAACATTGCCATATTTTTCAAAGTAGTGCTCGAAAAAGCCAACTAGTGCTTTTATTCTCTTCTCTGACCCGAAAAGATCATTTTAAAGCTATTCCCGAGTTTTCGTAAACATTGGAAAATTGCAACAAAATTAAGCCGCAAGTGTTTCACTGTTCGTTTCACTAATCGTCTTATTTCGACGAGATAAAGCGGTTTTGACGAGTTTGAGAAATTTTCACAGCAACTCGTCGAATCGAAGAAAATCGATTTTGTTTTATGATGTTTGGGTGGAGGAGAACAATTTAGAAGTATTTGAAAAGTTTAGTAAACCTATTTGTTCTTCAACCAGTTATAACCATACATCTGGGTTTTAAGCGTATAACGCTTAATTGTCCAATTTCTAAACATTGCAGTATTTTTCAAAGTACTGCTCGAATCAACCAACTAGTGCTTTTATTCTCTTCTCTGACACGAAAAGATCATTTCAAAGCCATTCCCGAGTTTTCGTAAACATTGGAAAATTGCAACTAAATTAAGGCACAAGTGTTTCAATGTTCGTTTCACTATTGGTCTTATTTTGACGAATTAAAGCGGTTTTGAAGAGTTTGAGAAATTTTCATAGCAACTCGTTGAAGCGACGAAAATCGATTTGCTTTATGATGTTTGGGTGGAGGAGAACAATTTAGAAGTATTTGAAAAGTTTAGTAAACGTATTTGTTCTTCAACAATTTGTAACAATACATCTAGGTTTTAGGAAAATAACGCTTAATTGTCCAATTTTTAAACATTGCCATATTTTTCAAAGTACTGCTCAAAAAACCAATTGTGCTTTTATTCTCTTATCTGACTAGAAAAATTCATTTTACAGCCATTTCAGAGTTTTCGCAAACTATGGAAAATTGCAAGTAACTTAAGCCAAATATGTTTCACTGTTCGTTTAACCAATCGTCTTATTTCGACGAGATAAAGCGTTTTTGACGAGTTTGAGAAATTTTCACAGCAACTCGTCCAATCGACGAAAATCGATTTGTTTTATGATGTTTGGGTAGAGGAGAACAATTTAGAAGTATTTGAAAAGTTTAGTAAACCTATCTTTTTTTCAACCAGTAATAACCATACATCTGGGTTTTAGGCGTATAACGCTTAATTGTCCAAATTCTAAACATTGCCATATTTTTCAAAGTACTGCTCGAATCAACAACTAATGGTTTTATTCTATTCTCTAACCCGAAAAGGTAATTTTACAGCCATTCCCGAGTTTTGGCAAACATTGGACAATAGCAACTAACTTAAGCCACAAGTGTTTCACTGTTCGTTTCACTAATCGTCTTATTTCGACAAGATAAAGCGGTTTTGACGAGTTTGAGAAATTTTCACAGCAACTCTTTGAATCGAAGAAAATCGAATTTTTTTATGATGTTTGGGTGGAGGAGGACAATTTAGAAGTATTTGAAAAGTTTAGTAAACCTATTTGTTTTTCAACCAATTATAACAATACATCTGGGTTTTAGGCATTTAACGTTTAATTGTCCAAATTCTAAACATTGCCATATTTTTCAAAATACTGCTCTTATAAAAAAACTAATGCTTTTATTCTCTTGTCTGACTCGAAAAGATCATTTTAAATCCATTTCCGAATTTTTGTAAACATTGGTCAATTGCAAAAAAATTAAACCACAAGTGTTTCACTGTTCGTTTCACTAATCGTCTTATTTCGACGAGATAAAACGGTTTTGACGAGTTTGAGAAATTTTCACAGCAACTCGTCGAATCGACGAAAATCGATTTGTTTTATGATGTTTGGGTGGAGGAGAACAATTTAGAAGTATTTGAAAAGTTTAGTAAACCTATCTGTTTTTCAACCAGTTATAACCATACATCTGGGTTTTAGGCGTATAACGCTTAATTGTCCAATTTCTAAACATTGTCATATTTTTCAAAGTAAAGCTCGAATCAATCAACTAATGCTTTTATTCTTTTCTCTGACTAGAAAAATTCATTTTAAAGCCATTCCAGAGTATTCGCAAACATTGGAAAATTGCAACTAACTTAAGCCAAATGTATTTCTCTGTTCGTTTCACTAATCGTCTTATTTCGACGAGATAAAGCGGTTATGACGATTTTGAGAAATTTTCACACCAACTCGTCCAATCGACGAAAATCGATTTTGTTTTATGATGTTTGGGTGGAGGAGAACAATTTAGAAGTATTTGAAAAGTTTAGTAAATGTATTTGTTCTTCAACAAGTTATAACAATACATCTGGGTTTTAGGCGAATAACGCTTAATTGTCCAATTTTTAAACATTGCCATATTTTTCAAAGTACTGCTCCAATCAACCAACTAATGCTTTTATTCTCTTCTCTGACTAGAAAAATTCATTTTACAGCCATTTCAGAGTTTTCGCAAACATTGGAAAATTGCAAGTAACTTAAGCCAAATATGTTTCACTGTTCGTTTAACCAATCGTCTTATTTCGACGAGATAAAGCGTTTTTGACGAGTTTGAGAAATTTTCACAGCAACTCGTCCAATCGACGAAAATCGATTTGTTTTATGATGTTTGGGTAGAGGAGAACAATTTAGAAGTATTTGAAAAGTTTAGTAAACGTATTTGTTCTTCAACCAGTTATAACCATACATCTGGGTTTTAGGCGTATAACGCTTAATTGTCCAAATTCTAAACATTGCCATATTTTTCAAAGTACTGCTCGAATCAATAACTAATGGTTTTATTCTCTTCTCTAACCCGAAAAGGTAATTTTACAGCCTTTCCCGAGTTTTCGCAAACATTGTACAATAGCAACTAACTTAAGCAATAAGTGATTCACTGTTCGTTTCACTAATCGTCTTATTTCGACAAGATAAAGCGGTTATGACGAGTTTGAGAAATTTTCACAGCAATTCTTTGAATCGACGAAAATCGAATTTTTTTATGATGTTTGGGTGGAGGAGGACAATTTAGAAGTATTTGAAAATTTAGTAAACCTATTTGTTCTTCTACTAGTTATAACAATACATCTGTGTTTTAGGCGTATAACGTTTAATTGTCCAAATTCTAAACATTGCCATATTTTTCAAAGTACTGCTCGAAATCAACAACTAATGGTTTTATTCTCTTCTCTGACCTGAAAAGGTAATTTTACAGCCATTCCCGAGTTTTCGCAAACATTGGACAAAAGCAACTAACTTAAGCCAAAAGTGTTTCACTGTTCGTTTCACTAATCGTCTTATTTCGACAAGATAAAGCGGTTTTGACGAGTTTGAGAAATTTTCACAGCAACTCGTCGAATCGACGAAAATCGATTTGTTTTATGATGTTTGGGTGGAGGTGAACAATTTAGAAGAATATGAAAAGTTTAGTAAACCTATTTGTTCTTCAACCATTTATAACCATACATCTGGGTTTTAGGCGTATAACGCTTAATTGTCCAATTTCTAAACATTGCCGTATTTTTCAAAGTACTGTTCGAATCAACCAATTAGTGCTTTTATTCTCTTCTCTGACCCGAAAAGATCATTTTAAAGTCATTCCCGAGTTTTCTTAAACATTGGAAAATTGCAACTAAATTAAGGCACAAGTGTTTCACTGTTCGTTTCACTATTGGTCTTATTTTGTAGAGTTAAAGCGGTTTTGACAAGTTTGAGAAATTTTCACAGTAACTCGTCGAATCGACGAAAATCGATTTATTTTATGATGTTTGGGTAGAGGAGAACAATTTAGAAGTATTTGAAAATTTTAGTAAACGTATTTGTTCTTCAACCAGTTATAACCATACATCTGGGTTTTAGTCGTATAACGCTTAATAGTTCAATTTCTAAACATTGCCATATTTTTCAAAGTAGTGCTCGAAAAAGCCAACTAGTGCTTTTATTCTCTTCTCTGACCCGAAAAGATCATTTTAAAGCTATTCCCGAGTTTTCGTAAACATTGGAAAATTGCAACAAAATTAAGCCGCAAGTGTTTCACTGTTCGTTTCACTAATCGTCTTATTTCGACGAGATAAAGCGGTTTTGACGAGTTTGAGAAATTTTCACAGCAACTCGTCGAATCGAAGAAAATCGATTTTGTTTTATGATGTTTGGGTGGAGGAGAACAATTTAGAAGTATTTGAAAAGTTTAGTAAACCTATTTGTTCTTCAACCAGTTATAACCATACATCTGGGTTTTAAGCGTATAACGCTTAATTGTCCAATTTCTAAACATTGCAGTATTTTTCAAAGTACTGCTCGAATCAACCAACTAGTGCTTTTATTCTCTTCTCTGACCCGAAAAGATCATTTCAAAGCCATTCCCGAGTTTTCGTAAACATTGGAAAATTGCAACTAAATTAAGGCACAAGTGTTTCAATGTTCGTTTCACTATTGGTCTTATTTTGACGAATTAAAGCGGTTTTGAAGAGTTTGAGAAATTTTCATAGCAACTCGTTGAATCGACGAAAATCGATTTGCTTTATGATGTTTGGGTGGAGGAGAACAAATTAGAAGTATTTGAAAAGTTTAGTAGACGTATTTGTTCTTCAACAATTTGTAACAATACATCTAGGTTTTAGGAAAATAACGCTTAATTGTCCAATTTTTAAACATTGCCATATTTTTCAAAGTACTGCTCAAAAAACCAATTGTGCTTTTATTCTCTTATCTGACTAGAAAAATTCATTTTACAGCCATTTCAGAGTTTTCGCAAACATTGGAAAATTGCAAGTAACTTAAGCCAAATATGTTTCACAGTTCGTTTAACCAATCGTCTTATTTCGACGAGATAAAGCGTTTTTGACGAGTTTGAGAAATTTTCACAGCAACTCGTCCAATCGACGAAAATCGATTTGTTTTATGATGTTTGGGTAGAGGAGAACAATTTAGAAGTATTTGAAAAGTTTAGTAAACCTATCTTTTTTTCAACCAGTTATAACCATACATCTGGGTTTTAGGCGTATAACGCTTAATTGTCCAAATTCTAAACATTGCCATATTTTTCAAAGTACTGCTCGAATCAATAACTAATGGTTTTATTCTCTTCTCTGACCCGAAAAGGTAATTTTACAGCCTTTCCCGAGTTTTCGCAAACATTGTACAATAGCAACTAACTTAAGCAATAAGTGTTTCACTGTTCGTTTCACTAATCGTCTTATTTCGACAAGATAAAGCGGTTATGACGAGTTTGAGAAATTTTCACAGCAATTCTTTGAATCGACGAAAATCGAATTTTTTTATGATGTTTGGGTGGAGGAGGACAATTTAGAAGTATTTGAAAATTTAGTAAACCTATTTGTTCTTCTACTAGTTATAACAATACATCTGTGTTTTAGGCGTATAACGTTTAATTGTCCAAATTCTAAACATTGCCATATTTTTCAAAGTACTGCTCGAATCAACAACTAATGGTTTTATTCTCTTCTCTGACCTGAAAAGGTAATTTTACAGCCATTCCCGAGTTTTCGCAAACATTGGACAAAAGCAACTAACTTAAGCCACAAGTGTTTCACTGTTCGTTTCACTAATCGTCTTATTTCGACAAGATAAAGCGGTTTTGACGAGTTTGAGAAATTTTCACAGCAACTCGTCGAATCGACGAAAATCGATTTGTTTTATGATGTTTGGGTGGAGGTGAACAATTTAGAAGTATTTGAAAAGTTTAGTAAACCTATTTGTTCTTCAACCATTTATAACCATACATCTGGGTTTTAGGCGTATAACGCTTAATTGTCCAATTTCTAAACATTGCCGTATTTTTCAAAGTACTGCTCGAATCAACCAACTAGTGCTTTTATTCTCTTCTCTGACCCGAGAAGATCATTTCAAAGCCATTCCCGAGTTTTCGTAAACATTGGAAAATTGCAACTAAATTAAGGCACAAGTGTTTCACTGTTCGTTTCACTATTGGTCTTATTTTGTAGAGTTAAAGTGGTTTTGAAGAGTTTGAGAAATTTTCACAGCAACTCGTCGAATCGAAGAAAATCGATTTTGTTTTATGATGTTTGGGTGGAGGAGAACAATTTAGAAGTATTTGAAAAGTTTAGTAAACCTATTTGTTCTTCAACCAGTTATAACCATACATCTGGGTTTTAAGCGTATAACGCTTAATTGTCCAATTTCTAAACATTGCAGTATTTTTCAAAGTACTGCTCGAATCAACCAACTAGTGCTTTTATTCTCTTCTCTGACCCGAGAAGATCATTTCAAAGCCATTCCCGAGTTTTCGTAAACATTGGAAAATTGCAACTAAATTAAGGCACAAGTGTTTCAATGTTCGTTTCACTATTGGTCTTATTTTGACGAATTAAAGCGGTTTTGAAGAGTTTGAGAAATTTTCATAGCAACTCGTTGAATCGACGAAAATCGATTTGCTTTATGATGTTTGGGTGGAGGAGAACAATTTAGAAGTATTAGAAAATTTTAGTAAACGTATTTGTTCTTCAACAATTTGTAACAATACATCTGGGTTTTAGGAAAATAACGCTTAATTGTCCAATTTTTAAACATTGCCATATTTTTCAAAGTACTGCTCCAATCAACCAACTAATGCTTTTATTCTCTTCTCTGACTAGAAAAATTCATTTTACAGCCATTTCAGAGTTTTCGCAAACATTGGAAAATTGCAAGTAACTTAAGCCAATTATGTTTCACTGTTCGTTTAACCAATCGTCTTATTTCGACGAGATAAAGCGTTTTTGAAGAGTTTGAGAAATTTTCACAGCAACTAGTCCAATCGACGAAAATCGATTTGTTTTATGATGTTTGGGTTGAGGAGAACAATTTAGAAGTATTTGAAAAGTTTAGTAAACCTATTTGTTTTTCAACCAGTTATAACCATACATCTGGGTTTTAGGCGTATAACGCTTAATTGTCCAATTTCTAAACATTGCCATATTTTTGAAAGTATATCTCGAATCAAACAACTAATGCTTTTATTCTCTTCTCTAACATGAAAAAAATATTTTACAGCCATTCCCGAATTTTAGTAAAAGTTGGATAATTGCAATTAACTGAAGCCATTTATGTTTCATTGTTCGTTTCACTAATCGTCTTATTTCGACGAGTTAAAGCGGTTTTGAAGAGTTTGAGAAATTTTCACAGCAACTCGTCGAATCGACGAAAATCGATTTGTTTTATGATGTTTGGGTGGAGGAGAACAATTTAGAAGTATTTGAAAAGTTTAGTAAACCTATCTGTTTTTCAACCAGTTATAACCATACATCTGGGTTTTAATCGAATAACGTTTAATTGTCCAAATTCTAAACATTGCCATATTTTTCAAAGTACTGCTCGAATCAACAACTAATGGTTTTATTCTCTTCTCTGACCCGAAAAGGTAATTTTACCGCCATTCCCTAGTTTTGGCAAACATTGGACAATAGCAACTAACTTAAGCCACAAGTGTTCCACTGTTCGTTTCACTAATCGTCTTATTTCGACGAGATAAACGGTTTTGACGAGATGGAGAAAATTTCACAGCAACTCGTTGAATGGACGAAAATCGATTTGCTTTATGATGTTTGGGTGGAGGTGAACAATTTAGAAGTATTTGAAAAGTTTAGTAAACGTATTTGTTCTTCAACAAGTTATAACAATACATCTGGGTTTTAGGCGTATAACGCTTAATTGTCCAATTTCTAAACATTGCCATATTTTTGAAAGTATATCTCGAATCAAACAACTAATGCTTTTATTCTCTTCTCTGACCCGAAAAGATCATTTTACGGCCATTCCCGAATTTTAGTAAATGTTGGATAATTGCAATTAACTGAAGCCATTTATGTTTCACTGTTCGTTTCACTAATCGTCTTATTTCGACGAGTTTAATCGGTTTTCAAGAGTTTAAGAAATTTTCACAGCAACTCGTCCAATCGAAGAAAATCGATTTGTTTTATGATGTTTGGGTGGAGGAGAACAATTTAGAAGTATTTGAAAAGTTTAGTAAACCTATTTGTTCTTCAACTAGTTATAACCATACATCTGTGTTTTAATCGAATAACGTTTAATTGTCCAAATTCTAAACATTGCCATATTTTTCAAAGTACTGCTCGAATCAACAACTAATGGTTTTATTCTCTTCTCTGACCCGAAAAGGTAATTTTACAGCCATTCCCGAGTTTTGGCAAACATTGGACAATAGCAACTAACTTAAGCCACAAGTGTTTCACTGTTCGTTTCACTAATCGTCTTATTTCGACAAGATAAAGCGGTTTTGACGAGTTTGAGAAATTTTCACAGCAACTCTTTGAATCGAGGAAAATCGAATTTTTTAATGATGTTTGGGTGGAGGAGGACAATTTAGAAGTATTTGAAAAGTTTAGTAAACCTATTTGATCTTCAATCAGTTATAACAATACATCTGGGTTTTAGGCATTTAACGTTTAATTGTCCAAATTCTAAACATTGCCATATTTTTCAAAGTACTGCTCTTATAAAAAAACAAATGCTTTTATTCTCTTGTCTGACTCGAAAAGATCATTTTAAATCCATTTCCGAATTTTTGTAAACATTGGTCAATTGCAAATAAATTAAACCACAAGTGTTTTACTGTTCGTTTCACTAATCGTCTTATTTCGACGAGATAAAACGGTTTTGACGAGTTTGAGAAATTTTCACAGCAACTCGTCGAATCGACGAAAATCGATTTGTTTTATGATGTTTGTGTAGAGGAGAACAATTTAGAAGTATTTGAAAATTTTAGTAAACCTATTTGTTTTTCAACCAGTTATAACAATACATCTGGGTTTTAGGCGTATAACGCTTAATTGTCCAATTTCTAAACATTGCCATATTTTTCAAAATACAGCTCGAATCAATCAACTAATGCTTTTATTATTTTCTCTGACAAGAAAAATTAATTTTACAGCCATTTCAGAGTATTCGCAAACATTGGAAAATTGCAACTAACTTAAGCCAAATGTGTTTCACTGTTCGTTTCACTAATCGTCTTATTTCAACGAAATAAAGCGGTTATGACGAGTTTGAGAAATTTTCACAGCAACTCGTTGAATGGACGAAAATCGACTTGCTTTATAATGTTTGGGATGAGGAGAACAATTTAGAAGTATTTGAAAAGTTTAGTAAATGTATTTGTTCTTCAACAAGTTATAACAATACATCTGGGTTTTAGGCGAATAACGCTTAATTGTCCAATTTCTAAACATTGCCATATTTTTCAAAGTACTGCTCCAATCAACCAACTAATGCTTTTATTCTATTCTCTAACAAGAAAAATTCATTTTACAGCCATTCCAGAGTTTTCGCAAACATTGGAAAATTGCAACTAACTTAAGCCTAATATGTTTCACTGTTCGTTTCACCAATCGTCTTATTTCGACGAGATAAACGGTTTTGAAGAGTTTGAGAAATTTTCACAGCAACTCGTCGAATCGACGAAAATCGATTTGTTTTATGATGTTTGGGTGGAGGAGAACAATTTAGAAGTATTTGAAAAGTTTAGTAAACCTATCTGTTTTTCAACCAGTTATAACCATACATCTGGGTTTTAGGCGTATAACGGTTAATTGTCCAATTTCTAAACATTGCCATATTTTTGAAAGTACTTCTCTAATCAAACAACTAATGGATTTATTCTCTACTCTGACCCTAAAAGATCATTTTACAGCCATTCCCGAATTTTAGTAAACGTTGGATAATTGCAATTAACTGAAGCCATTAATGGTTCATTGTTCGTTTCACTAATCGTCTTTTTTCGACGAGTTAAAGCGGTTTTGAAGAGTTTGAGAAATTTTCACAGCAACTCATCCAATCGACGAAAATCGATTTGTTTTATGATGTTTGGGTGGAGGAGAACAATTTAGAAGTATTTGAAAAGTTTAGTAAACGTATTTGATCTTCAACCAGTTATAACCATACATCTGGGTTTTAAGCGTATAACGCTTAATTGTCCAATTTCTAAACATTGCAGTATTTTTCAAAGTACTGCTCGAATCAACCAACTAGTGCTTTTATTCTCTTCTCTGACCCGAAAAGCTCATTTCAAAGCCATTCCCGAGTTTTCGTAAACATTGGAAAATTGCAACTAAATTAAGGCACAAGTGTTTCAATGTCGTTTCACTATTGGTCTTATTTTGACGAATTAAAGCGGTTTTGAAGAGTTTGAGAAATTTTCATAGCAACTCGTTGAATCGACGAAAATCGATTTGCTTTATGATGTTTGGGTGGAGGAGAACAATTTAGAAGTATTTGAAAAGTTTAGTAAACGTATTTGTTCTTCAACAAGTTATAACAATACATCTGGGTTTTAGGAAAATAACGCTTAATTGTCCAATTTTTAAACATTGCCATATTTTTCAAAGTACTGCTCCAATCAACCAACTAATGCTTTTATTCTCTTCTCTGACTAGAAAAATTCATTTTACAGCCATTCCAGAGTTTTCGCAAACATTGGAAAATTGCAAGTAACTTAAGCCAAATATGTTTCACTGTTCGTTTAACCAATCGTCTTATTTCGACGAGATAAAGCGTTTTTGAAGAGTTAGAGAAATTTTCACAGCAACTAGTCCAATCGACGAAAATCGATTTGTTTTATGATGTTTGGGTTGAGGAGAACAATTTAGAAGTATTTGAAATGTTTAGTAAACCTATTTGTTTTTCAACCAGTTATAACAATACATCTGGGTTTTAGGCGTATAACGCTTAATTGTCCAATTTCTAAACATTGCCATATTTTTGAAAGTATATCTCGGATCAAACAACTAATGCTTTTATTCTCTTCTCTAACCCGAAAAAAATATTTTACAGCCATTCCCGAATTTTAGTAAAAGTTGGATAATTGCAATTAACTGAAGCCATTTATGTTTCATTGTTCGTTTCACTAATCGTCTTATTTCGACGAGTTAAAGCGGTTTTGAAGAGTTTGAGAAATTTTCACAGCAACTCGTCGAATCGACGAAAATCGATTTGTTTTATGATGTTTGGGTGGAGGAGAACAATTTAGAAGTATTTGAAAAGTTTAGTAAACCTATCTGTTTTTCAACCAGTTATAACCATACATCTGGGTTTTAATCGAATAACGTTTAATTGTCCAAATTCTAAACATTGCCATATTTTTCAAAGTACTGCTCGAATCAACAACTAATGGTTTTATTCTCTTCTCTGACCCGAAAAGGTAATTTTACCGCCATTCCCGAGTTTTGGCAAACATTGGACAATAGCAACTAACTTAAGCCACAAGTGTTCCACTGTTCGTTTCACTAATCGTCTTATTTCGACGAGATAAACGGTTTTGACGAGATGGAGAAAATTTCACAGCAACTCGTTGAATGGACGAAAATCGATTTGTTTTATGATGTTTGGGTGGAGGTGAACAATTTAGAAGTATTTGAAAAGTTTAGTAAACCTATTTGTTCTTCAACAAGTTATAACAATACATCTGGGTTTTAGGCGTATAACGCTTAATTGTCCAATTTCTAAACATTGCCATATTTTTGAAAGTATATCTCGAATCAAACAACTAATGCTTTTATTCTCTTCTCTGACCCGAAAAGATCATTTTACGGCCATTCCCGAATTTTAGTAAATGTTGGATAATTGCAATTAACTGAAGCCATTTATGTTTCACTGTTCGTTTCACTAATCGTCTTATTTCGACGAGTTTAATCGGTTTTCAAGAGTTTAAGAAATTTTCACAGCAACTCGTCCAATGGAAGAAAATCGATTTGTTTTATGATGTTTGGGTGGAGGAGAAAAATTTAGAAGTATTTGAAAAGTTTAGTAAACCTATTTGTTCTTCAACTAGTTATAACCATACATCTGTGTTTTAATCGAATAACGTTTAATTGTCCAAATTCTAAACATTGCCATATTTTTCAAAGTACTGCTCGAATCAACAACTAATGGTTTTATTCTCTTCTCTGACCCGAATAGGTAATTTTACAGCCATTCCCGAGTTTTGGCAAACATTGGACAATAGCAACTAACTTAAGCCACAAGTGTTTCACTGTTCGTTTCACTAATCGTCTTATTTCGACAAGATAAAGCGGTTTTGACGAGTTTGAGAAATTTTCACAGCAACTCTTTGAATCGAGGAAAATCGAATTTTTTTATGATGTTTGGGTGGAGGAGGACAATTTAGAAGTATTTGAAAAGTTTAGTAAACCTATTTGATCTTCAACCAGTTATAACAATACATCTGGGTTTTAGGCATTTAACGTTTAATTGTCCAAATTCTAAACATTGCCATATTTTTCAAAGTACTGCTCTTTTAAAAAAACTAATGCTTTAATTTTCTTTTCTGACTCGAAAAGATCATTTTAAATCCATTTCCGAATTTTTGTAAACATTGGTCAATTGCAAATAAATTAAACCACAAGTGTTTCACTGTTCGTTTCACTAATCGTCTTATTTCGACGAGATAAAACGGTTTTGACGAGTTTGAGAAATTTTCACAGCAACTCGTCGAATCGACGAAAATCGATTTGTTTTAAGATGTTTGTGTAGTGGAGAACAATTTAGAAGTATTTGAAAATTTTAGTAAACCTATTTGTTTTTCAACCAGTTATAACAATACATCTGGGTTTTAGGCGTATAACGCTTAATTGTCCAATTTCTAAACATTGTCATATTTTTCAAAATATAGCTCGAATCAATCAACTAATGCTTTTATTCTTTTCTCTGACAAGAGAAATTCATTTTACAGCCATTTCAGAGTATTCGCAAACATTGGAAAATTGCAACTAACTTAAGCCAAATGTGTTTCACTGTTCGTTTCACTAATCGTCTTATTTCAACGAAATAAAGCGGTTATGACGAGTTTGAGAAATTTTCACAGCAACTCGTTGAATGGACGAAAATCGACTTGCTTTATAATGTTTTGGATGAGGAGAACAATTTAGAAGTATTTGAAAAGTTTAGTAAATGTATTTGTTCTTCAACAAGTTATAACAATACATCTGGGTTTTAGGCGAATAACGCTTAATTGTCCAATTTCTAAACATTGCCATATTTTTCAAAGTACTGCTCCAATCAACCAACTAATGCTTTTATTCTATTCTCTAACAAGAAAAATTCATTTTACAGCCATTCCAGAGTTTTCGCAAACATTGGAAAATTGCAACTAACTTAAGCCTAATATGTTTCACTGTTCGTTTCACCAATCGTCTTATTTCGACGAGATAAACGGTTTTGAAGAGTTTGAGAAATTTTCACAGCAACTCGTCGAATCGACGAAAATCGATTTGTTTTATGATGTTTGGGTGGAGGAGAACAATTTAGAAGTATTTGAAAAGTTTAGTAAACCTATCTGTTTTTCAACCAGTTATAACCATACATCTGGGTTTTAGGCGTATAACGGTTAATTGTCCAATTTCTAAACATTGCCATATTTTTGAAAGTACTTCTCTAATCAAACAACTAATGGATTTATTCTCTACTCTGACCCTAAAAGATCATTTTACAGCCATTCCCGAATTTTAGTAAACGTTGGATAATTGCAATTAACTGAAGCCATTAATGGTTCATTGTTCGTTTCACTAATCGTCTTTTTTCGACGAGTTAAAGCGGTTTTGAAGAGTTTGAGAAATTTTCACAGCAACTCATCCAATCGACGAAAATCGATTTGTTTTATGATGTTTGGGTGGAGGAGAACAATTTAGAAGTATTTGAAAAGTTTAGTAAACGTATTTGATCTTCAACCAGTTATAACCATACATCTGGGTTTTAAGCGTATAACGCTTAATTGTCCAATTTCTAAACATTGCAGTATTTTTCAAAGTACTGCTCGAATCAACCAACTAGTGCTTTTATTCTCTTCTCTGACCCGAAAAGCTCATTTCAAAGCCATTCCCGAGTTTTCGTAAACATTGGAAAATTGCAACTAAATTAAGGCACAAGTGTTTCAATGTCGTTTCACTATTGGTCTTATTTTGACGAATTAAAGCGGTTTTGAAGAGTTTGAGAAATTTTCATAGCAACTCCTTGAATCGACGAAAATCGATTTGCTTTATGATGTTTGGGTGGAGGAGAACAAATTAGAAGTATTTGAAAAGTTTAGTAAACGTATTTGTTCTTCAACAAGTTATAACAATACATCTGGGTTTTAGGAAAATAACGCTTAATTGTCCAATTTTTAAACATTGCCATATTTTTCAAAGTACTGCTCCAATCAACCAACTAATGCTTTTATTCTCTTCTCTGACTAGAAAAATTCATTTTACAGCCATTCCAGAGTTTTCGCAAACATTGGAAAATTGCAAGTAACTTAAGCCAAATATGTTTCACTGTTCGTTTAACCAATCGTCTTATTTCGACGAGATAAAGCGTTTTTGAAGAGTTAGAGAAATTTTCACAGCAACTAGTCCAATCGACGAAAATCGATTTGTTTTATGATGTTTGGGTTGAGGAGAACAATTTAGAAGTATTTGAAATGTTTAGTAAACCTATTTGTTTTTCAACCAGTTATAACAATACATCTGGGTTTTAGGCGTATAACGCTTAATTGTCCAATTTCTAAACATTGCCATATTTTTGAAAGTATATCTCGGATCAAACAACTAATGCTTTTATTCTCTTCTCTAACCCGAAAAAAATATTTTACAGCCATTCCCGAATTTTAGTAAAAGTTGGATAATTGCAATTAACTGAAGCCATTTATGTTTCATTGTTCGTTTCACTAATCGTCTTATTTCGACGAGTTAAAGCGGTTTTGAAGAGTTTGAGAAATTTTCACAGCAACTCGTCGAATCGACGAAAATCGATTTGTTTTATGATGTTTGGGTGGAGGAGAACAATTTAGAAGTATTTGAAAAGTTTAGTAAACCTATCTGTTTTTCAACCAGTTATAACCATACATCTGGGTTTTAATCGAATAACGTTTAATTGTCCAAATTCTAAACATTGCCATATTTTTCAAAGTACTGCTCGAATCAACAACTAATGGTTTTATTCTCTTCTCTGACCCGAAAAGGTAATTTTACCGCCATTCCCGAGTTTTGGCAAACATTGGACAATAGCAACTAACTTAAGCCACAAGTGTTCCACTGTTCGTTTCACTAATCGTCTTATTTCGACGAGATAAACGGTTTTGACGAGATGGAGAAAATTTCACAGCAACTCGTTGAATGGACGAAAATCGATTTGTTTTATGATGTTTGGGTGGAGGTGAACAATTTAGAAGTATTTGAAAAGTTTAGTAAACCTATTTGTTCTTCAACAAGTTATAACAATACATCTGGGTTTTAGGCGTATAACGCTTAATTGTCCAATTTCTAAACATTGCCATATTTTTCAAAGTACTGCTCGAATCAACAACTAATGGTTTTATTCTCTTCTCTGACCCGAATAGGTAATTTTACAGCCATTCCCGAGTTTTGGCAAACATTGGACAATAGCAACTAACTTAAGCCACAAGTGTTTCACTGTTCGTTTCACTAATCGTCTTATTTCGACAAGATAAAGCGGTTTTGACGAGTTTGAGAAATTTTCACAGCAACTCTTTGAATCGAGGAAAATCGAATTTTTTTATGATGTTTGGGTGGAGGAGGACAATTTAGAAGTATTTGAAAAGTTTAGTAAACCTATTTGATCTTCAACCAGTTATAACAATACATCTGGGTTTTAGGCATTTAACGTTTAATTGTCCAAATTCTAAACATTGCCATATTTTTCAAAGTACTGCTCATATAAAAAAACTAATGCTTTAATTTTCTTTTCTGACTCGAAAAGATCATTTTAAATCCATTTCCGAATTTTTGTAAACATTGGTCAATTGCAAATAAATTAAACCACAAGTGTTTCACTGTTCGTTTCACTAATCGTCTTATTTCGACGAGATAAAACGGTTTTGACGAGTTTGAGAAATTTTCACAGCAACTCGTCGAATCGACGAAAATCGATTTGTTTTAAGATGTTTGTGTAGTGGAGAACAATTTAGAAGTATTTGAAAATTTTAGTAAACCTATTTGTTTTTCAACCAGTTATAACAATACATCTGGGTTTTAGGCGTATAACGCTTAATTGTCCAATTTCTAAACATTGTCATATTTTTCAAAATACAGCTCGAATCAATCAACTAATGCTTTTATTCTTTTCTCTGACAAGAGAAATTCATTTTACAGCCATTTCAGAGTATTCGCAAACATTGGAAAATTGCAACTAACTTAAGCCAAATGTGTTTCACTGTTCGTTTCACTAATCGTCTTATTTCAACGAAATAAAGCGGTTATGACGAGTTTGAAAAATTTTCACAGCAACTCGTTGAATGGACGAAAATCGACTTGCTTTATGATGTTTGGGATGAGGAGAACAATTTAGAAGTATTTGAAAAGTTTAGTAATTGTATTTGTTCTTCAACAAGTTATAACAATACATCTGGGTTTTAGGCGTATAACGCTTAATTGTCCAATTTCTAAACATTGCCATATTTTTGAAAGTATATCTCGAATCAAACAACTAATGCTTTTATTCTCTTCTCTGACCCGAAAAGATCATTTTACGGCCATTCCCGAATTTTAGTAAATGTTGGATAATTGCAATTAACTGAAGCCATTTATGTTTCACTGTTCGTTTCACTAATCGTCTTATTTCGACGAGTTTAATCGGTTTTCAAGAGTTTAAGAAATTTTCACAGCAACTCGTCCAATGGAAGAAAATCGATTTGTTTTATGATGTTTGGGTGGAGGAGAAAAATTTAGAAGTATTTGAAAAGTTTAGTAAACCTATTTGTTCTTCAACTAGTTATAACCATACATCTGTGTTTTAATCGAATAACGTTTAATTGTCCAAATTCTAAACATTGCCATATTTTTCAAAG
Organism: Heliopora coerulea; assembly: GCA_030142905.1. Taxonomy (NCBI): domain Eukaryota; kingdom Metazoa; phylum Cnidaria; class Anthozoa; order Scleralcyonacea; family Helioporidae; genus Heliopora; species Heliopora coerulea. Next base: position 177,223 of record JASJOG010000114.1, on the reverse strand, counting down.
TACTGCTCGAATCAACAACTAATGGTTTTATTCTCTTCTCTGACCCGAATAGGTAATTTTACAGCCATTCCCGAGTTTTGGCAAACATTGGACAATAGCAACTAACTTAAGCCACAAGTGTTTCACTGTTCGTTTCACTAATCGTCTTATTTCGACAAGATAAAGCGGTTTTGACGAGTTTGAGAAATTTTCACAGCAACTCTTTGAATCGAGAAAATCGAATTTTTTTATGATGTTTGGGTGGAGGAGGACAATTTAGAAGTATTTGAAAAGTTTAGTAAACCTATTTGATCTTCAACCAGTTATAACAATACATCTGGGTTTTAGGCATTTAACGTTTAATTGTCCAAATTCTAAACATTGCCATATTTTTCAAAGTACTGCTCTTATAAAAAAACTAATGCTTTAATTTTCTTTTCTGACTCGAAAAGATCATTTTAAATCCATTTCCGAATTTTTGTAAACATTGGTCAATTGCAAATAAATTAAACCACAAGTGTTTCACTGTTCGTTTCACTAATCGTCTTATTTCGACGAGATAAAACGGTTTTGACGAGTTTGAGAAATTTTCACAGCAACTCGTCGAATCGACGAAAATCGATTTGTTTTAAGATGTTTGTGTAGTGGAGAACAATTTAGAAGTATTTGAAAATTTTAGTAAACCTATTTGTTTTTCAACCAGTTATAACAATACATCTGGGTTTTAGGCGTATAACGCTTAATTGTCCAATTTCTAAACATTGTCATATTTTTCAAAATACAGCTCGAATCAATCAACTAATGCTTTTATTCTTTTCTCTGACAAGAGAAATTCATTTTACAGCCATTTCAGAGTATTCGCAAACATTGGAAAATTGCAACTAACTTAAGCCAAATGTGTTTCACTGTTCGTTTCACTAATCGTCTTATTTCAACGAAATAAAGCGGTTATGACGAGTTTGAGAAATTTTCACAGCAACTCGTTGAATGGACGAAAATCGACTTGCTTTATAATGTTTTGGATGAGGAGAACAATTTAGAAGTATTTGAAAAGTTTAGTAAATGTATTTGTTCTTCAACAAGTTATAACAATACATCTGGGTTTTAGGCGAATAACGCTTAATTGTCCAATTTCTAAACATTGCCATATTTTTCAAAGTACTGCTCCAATCAACCAACTAATGCTTTTATTCTATTCTCTAACAAGAAAAATTCATTTTACAGCCATTCCAGAGTTTTCGCAAACATTGGAAAATTGCAACTAACTTAAGCCTAATATGTTTCACTGTTCGTTTCACCAATCGTCTTATTTCGACGAGATAAACGGTTTTGAAGAGTTTGAGAAATTTTCACAGCAACTCGTCGAATCGACGAAAATCGATTTGTTTTATGATGTTTGGGTGGAGGAGAACAATTTAGAAGTATTTGAAAAGTTTAGTAAACCTATCTGTTTTTCAACCAGTTATAACCATACATCTGGGTTTTAGGCGTATAACGGTTAATTGTCCAATTTCTAAACATTGCCATATTTTTGAAAGTACTTCTCTAATCAAACAACTAATGGATTTATTCTCTACTCTGACCCTAAAAGATCATTTTACAGCCATTCCCGAATTTTAGTAAACGTTGGATAATTGCAATTAACTGAAGCCATTAATGGTTCATTGTTCGTTTCACTAATCGTCTTTTTTCGACGAGTTAAAGCGGTTTTGAAGAGTTTGAGAAATTTTCACAGCAACTCATCCAATCGACGAAAATCGATTTGTTTTATGATGTTTGGGTGGAGGAGAACAATTTAGAAGTATTTGAAAAGTTTAGTAAACGTATTTGATCTTCAACCAGTTATAACCATACATCTGGGTTTTAAGCGTATAACGCTTAATTGTCCAATTTCTAAACATTGCAGTATTTTTCAAAGTACTGCTCGAATCAACCAACTAGTGCTTTTATTCTCTTCTCTGACCCGAAAAGCTCATTTCAAAGCCATTCCCGAGTTTTCGTAAACATTGGAAAATTGCAACTAAATTAAGGCACAAGTGTTTCAATGTCGTTTCACTATTGGTCTTATTTTGACGAATTAAAGCGGTTTTGAAGAGTTTGAGAAATTTTCATAGCAACTCGTTGAATCGACGAAAATCGATTTGCTTTATGATGTTTGGGTGGAGGAGAACAATTTAGAAGTATTTGAAAAGTTTAGTAAACGTATTTGTTCTTCAACAAGTTATAACAATACATCTGGGTTTTAGGAAAATAACGCTTAATTGTCCAATTTTTAAACATTGCCATATTTTTCAAAGTACTGCTCCAATCAACCAACTAATGCTTTTATTCTCTTCTCTGACTAGAAAAATTCATTTTACAGCCATTCCAGAGTTTTCGCAAACATTGGAAAATTGCAAGTAACTTAAGCCAAATATGTTTCACTGTTCGTTTAACCAATCGTCTTATTTCGACGAGATAAAGCGTTTTTGAAGAGTTAGAGAAATTTTCACAGCAACTAGTCCAATCGACGAAAATCGATTTGTTTTATGATGTTTGGGTTGAGGAGAACAATTTAGAAGTATTTGAAATGTTTAGTAAACCTATTTGTTTTTCAACCAGTTATAACAATACATCTGGGTTTTAGGCGTATAACGCTTAATTGTCCAATTTCTAAACATTGCCATATTTTTGAAAGTATATCTCGGATCAAACAACTAATGCTTTTATTCTCTTCTCTAACCCGAAAAAAATATTTTACAAGCCATTCCCGAATTTTAGTAAAAGTTGGATAATTGCAATTAACTGAAGCCATTTATGTTTCATTGTTCGTTTCACTAATCGTCTTATTTCGACGAGTTAAAGCGGTTTTGAAGAGTTTGAGAAATTTTCACAGCAACTCGTCGAATCGACGAAAATCGATTTGTTTTATGATGTTTGGGTGGAGGAGAACAATTTAGAAGTATTTGAAAAGTTTAGTAAACCTATCTGTTTTTCAACCAGTTATAACCATACATCTGGGTTTTAATCGAATAACGTTTAATTGTCCAAATTCTAAACATTGCCATATTTTTCAAAGTACTGCTCGAATCAACAACTAATGGTTTTATTCTCTTCTCTGACCCGAAAAGGTAATTTTACCGCCATTCCCGAGTTTTGGCAAACATTGGACAATAGCAACTAACTTAAGCCACAAGTGTTCCACTGTTCGTTTCACTAATCGTCTTATTTCGACGAGATAAACGGTTTTGACGAGATGGAGAAAATTTCACAGCAACTCGTTGAATGGACGAAAATCGATTTGTTTTATGATGTTTGGGTGGAGGTGAACAATTTAGAAGTATTTGAAAAGTTTAGTAAACCTATTTGTTCTTCAACAAGTTATAACAATACATCTGGGTTTTAGGCGTATAACGCTTAATTGTCCAATTTCTAAACATTGCCATATTTTTCAAAGTACTGCTCGAATCAACAACTAATGGTTTTATTCTCTTCTCTGACCCGAATAGGTAATTTTACAGCCATTCCCGAGTTTTGGCAAACATTGGACAATAGCAACTAACTTAAGCCACAAGTGTTTCACTGTTCGTTTCACTAATCGTCTTATTTCGACAAGATAAAGCGGTTTTGACGAGTTTGAGAAATTTTCACAGCAACTCTTTGAATCGAGGAAAATCGAATTTTTTTATGATGTTTGGGTGGAGGAGGACAATTTAGAAGTATTTGAAAAGTTTAGTAAACCTATTTGATCTTCAACCAGTTATAACAATACATCTGGGTTTTAGGCATTTAACGTTTAATTGTCCAAATTCTAAACATTGCCATATTTTTCAAAGTACTGCTCATATAAAAAAACTAATGCTTTAATTTTCTTTTCTGACTCGAAAAGATCATTTTAAATCCATTTCCGAATTTTTGTAAACATTGGTCAATTGCAAATAAATTAAACCACAAGTGTTTCACTGTTCGTTTCACTAATCGTCTTATTTCGACGAGATAAAACGGTTTTGACGAGTTTGAGAAATTTTCACAGCAACTCGTCGAATCGACGAAAATCGATTTGTTTTAAGATGTTTGTGTAGTGGAGAACAATTTAGAAGTATTTGAAAATTTTAGTAAACCTATTTGTTTTTCAACCAGTTATAACAATACATCTGGGTTTTAGGCGTATAACGCTTAATTGTCCAATTTCTAAACATTGTCATATTTTTCAAAATACAGCTCGAATCAATCAACTAATGCTTTTATTCTTTTCTCTGACAAGAGAAATTCATTTTACAGCCATTTCAGAGTATTCGCAAACATTGGAAAATTGCAACTAACTTAAGCCAAATGTGTTTCACTGTTCGTTTCACTAATCGTCTTATTTCAACGAAATAAAGCGGTTATGACGAGTTTGAAAAATTTTCACAGCAACTCGTTGAATGGACGAAAATCGACTTGCTTTATGATGTTTGGGATGAGGAGAACAATTTAGAAGTATTTGAAAAGTTTAGTAATTGTATTTGTTCTTCAACAAGTTATAACAATACATCTGGGTTTTAGGCGTATAACGCTTAATTGTCCAATTTCTAAACATTGCCATATTTTTGAAAGTATATCTCGAATCAAACAACTAATGCTTTTATTCTCTTCTCTGACCCGAAAAGATCATTTTACGGCCATTCCCGAATTTTAGTAAATGTTGGATAATTGCAATTAACTGAAGCCATTTATGTTTCACTGTTCGTTTCACTAATCGTCTTATTTCGACGAGTTTAATCGGTTTTCAAGAGTTTAAGAAATTTTCACAGCAACTCGTCCAATGGAAGAAAATCGATTTGTTTTATGATGTTTGGGTGGAGGAGAAAAATTTAGAAGTATTTGAAAAGTTTAGTAAACCTATTTGTTCTTCAACTAGTTATAACCATACATCTGTGTTTTAATCGAATAACGTTTAATTGTCCAAATTCTAAACATTGCCATATTTTTCAAAGTACTGCTCGAATCAACAACTAATGGTTTTATTCTCTTCTCTGACCCGAATAGGTAATTTTACAGCCATTCCCGAGTTTTGGCAAACATTGGACAATAGCAACTAACTTAAGCCACAAGTGTTTCACTGTTCGTTTCACTAATCGTCTTATTTCGACAAGATAAAGCGGTTTTGACGAGTTTGAGAAATTTTCACAGCAACTCTTTGAATCGAGAAAATCGAATTTTTTTATGATGTTTGGGTGGAGGAGGACAATTTAGAAGTATTTGAAAAGTTTAGTAAACCTATTTGATCTTCAACCAGTTATAACAATACATCTGGGTTTTAGGCATTTAACGTTTAATTGTCCAAATTCTAAACATTGCCATATTTTTCAAAGTACTGCTCTTATAAAAAAACTAATGCTTTAATTTTCTTTTCTGACTCGAAAAGATCATTTTAAATCCATTTCCGAATTTTTGTAAACATTGGTCAATTGCAAATAAATTAAACCACAAGTGTTTCACTGTTCGTTTCACTAATCGTCTTATTTCGACGAGATAAAACGGTTTTGACGAGTTTGAGAAATTTTCACAGCAACTCGTCGAATCGACGAAAATCGATTTGTTTTAAGATGTTTGTGTAGTGGAGAACAATTTAGAAGTATTTGAAAATTTTAGTAAACCTATTTGTTTTTCAACCAGTTATAACAATACATCTGGGTTTTAGGCGTATAACGCTTAATTGTCCAATTTCTAAACATTGTCATATTTTTCAAAATACAGCTCGAATCAATCAACTAATGCTTTTATTCTTTTCTCTGACAAGAGAAATTCATTTTACAGCCATTTCAGAGTATTCGCAAACATTGGAAAATTGCAACTAACTTAAGCCAAATGTGTTTCACTGTTCGTTTCACTAATCGTCTTATTTCAACGAAATAAAGCGGTTATGACGAGTTTGAGAAATTTTCACAGCAACTCGTTAAATGGACGAAAATCGACTTGCTTTATAATGTTTTGGATGAGGAGAACAATTTAGAAGTATTTGAAAAGTTTAGTAAATGTATTTGTTCTTCAACAAGTTATAACAATACATCTGGGTTTTAGGCGAATAACGCTTAATTGTCCAATTTCTAAACATTGCCATATTTTTCAAAGTACTGCTCCAATCAACCAACTAATGCTTTTATTCTATTCTCTAACAAGAAAAATTCATTTTACAGCCATTCCAGAGTTTTCGCAAACATTGGAAAATTGCAACTAACTTAAGCCTAATATGTTTCACTGTTCGTTTCACCAATCGTCTTATTTCGACGAGATAAACGGTTTTGAAGAGTTTGAGAAATTTTCACAGCAACTCGTCGAATCGACGAAAATCGATTTGTTTTATGATGTTTGGGTGGAGGAGAACAATTTAGAAGTATTTGAAAAGTTTAGTAAACCTATCTGTTTTTCAACCAGTTATAACCATACATCTGGGTTTTAGGCGTATAACGGTTAATTGTCCAATTTCTAAACATTGCCATATTTTTGAAAGTACTTCTCTAATCAAACAACTAATGGATTTATTCTCTACTCTGACCCTAAAAGATCATTTTACAGCCATTCCCGAATTTTAGTAAACGTTGGATAATTGCAATTAACTGAAGCCATTAATGGTTCATTGTTCGTTTCACTAATCGTCTTTTTTCGACGAGTTAAAGCGGTTTTGAAGAGTTTGAGAAATTTTCACAGCAACTCATCCAATCGACGAAAATCGATTTGTTTTATGATGTTTGGGTGGAGGAGAACAATTTAGAAGTATTTGAAAAGTTTAGTAAACGTATTTGATCTTCAACCAGTTATAACCATACATCTGGGTTTTAAGCGTATAACGCTTAATTGTCCAATTTCTAAACATTGCAGTATTTTTCAAAGTACTGCTCGAATCAACCAACTAGTGCTTTTATTCTCTTCTCTGACCCGAAAAGCTCATTTCAAAGCCATTCCCGAGTTTTCGTAAACATTGGAAAATTGCAACTAAATTAAGGCACAAGTGTTTCAATGTCGTTTCACTATTGGTCTTATTTTGACGAATTAAAGCGGTTTTGAAGAGTTTCAGAAATTTTCATAGCAACTCCTTGAATCGACGAAAATCGATTTGCTTTATGATGTTTGGGTGGAGGAGAACAAATTAGAAGTATTTGAAAAGTTTAGTAAACGTATTTGTTCTTCAACAAGTTATAACAATACATCTGGGTTTTAGGAAAATAACGCTTAATTGTCCAATTTTTAAACATTGCCATATTTTTCAAAGTACTGCTCCAATCAACCAACTAATGCTTTTATTCTCTTCTCTGACTAGAAAAATTCATTTTACAGCCATTCCAGAGTTTTCGCAAACATTGGAAAATTGCAAGTAACTTAAGCCAAATATGTTTCACTGTTCGTTTAACCAATCGTCTTATTTCGACGAGATAAAGCGTTTTTGAAGAGTTAGAGAAATTTTCACAGCAACTAGTCCAATCGACGAAAATCGATTTGTTTTATGATGTTTGGGTTGAGGAGAACAATTTAGAAGTATTTGAAATGTTTAGTAAACCTATTTGTTTTTCAACCAGTTATAACAATACATCTGGGTTTTAGGCGTATAACGCTTAATTGTCCAATTTCTAAACATTGCCATATTTTTGAAAGTATATCTCGGATCAAACAACTAATGCTTTTATTCTCTTCTCTAACCCGAAAAAAATATTTTACAGCCATTCCCGAATTTTAGTAAAAGTTGGATAATTGCAATTAACTGAAGCCATTTATGTTTCATTGTTCGTTTCACTAATCGTCTTATTTCGACGAGTTAAAGCGGTTTTGAAGAGTTTGAGAAATTTTCACAGCAACTCGTCGAATCGACGAAAATCGATTTGTTTTATGATGTTTGGGTGGAGGAGAACAATTTAGAAGTATTTGAAAAGTTTAGTAAACCTATCTGTTTTTCAACCAGTTATAACCATACATCTGGGTTTTAATCGAATAACGTTTAATTGTCCAAATTCTAAACATTGCCATATTTTTCAAAGTACTGCTCGAATCAAATACTAATGGTTTTATTCTCTTCTCTGACCCGAAAAGGTAATTTTACCGCCATTCCCGAGTTTTGGCAAACATTGGACAATAGCAACTAACTTAAGCCACAAGTGTTCCACTGTTCGTTTCACTAATCGTCTTATTTCGACGAGATAAACGGTTTTGACGAGATGGAGAAAATTTCACAGCAACTCGTTGAATGGACGAAAATCGATTTGTTTTATGATGTTTGGGTGGAGGTGAACAATTTAGAAGTATTTGAAAAGTTTAGTAAACCTATTTGTTCTTCAACAAGTTATAACAATACATCTGGGTTTTAGGCGTATAACGCTTAATTGTCCAATTTCTAAACATTGCCATATTTTTCAAAGTACTGCTCGAATCAACAACTAATGGTTTTATTCTCTTCTCTGACTCGAATAGGTAATTTTACAGCCATTCCCGAGTTTTGGCAAACATTGGACAATAGCAACTAACTTAAGCCACAAGTGTTTCACTGTTCGTTTCACTAATCGTCTTATTTCGACAAGATAAAGCGGTTTTGACGAGTTTGAGAAATTTTCACAGCTACTCGTCGAATCGACGAAAATCGATTTTGTTTTATGATGTTTGGGTGGTGGAGGACAATTTAGAAGTATTTGAAAAGTTTAGTAAACCTATTTGATCTTCAACCAGTTATAACAATACATCTGGGTTTTAGGCATTTAACGTTTAATTGTCCAAATTCTAAACATTGCCATATTTTTCAAAGTACTGCTCTTATAAAAAAACTAATGCTTTAATTTTCTTTTCTGACTCGAAAAGATCATTTTAAATCCATTTCCGAATTTTTGTAAACATTGGTCAATTGCAAATAAATTAAACCACAAGTGTTTCACTGTTCGTTTCACTAATCGTCTTATTTCGACGAGATAAAACGGTTTTGACGAGTTTGAGAAATTTTCACAGCAACTCGTCGAATCGACGAAAATCGATTTGTTTTAAGATGTTTGTGTAGTGGAGAACAATTTAGAAGTATTTGAAAATTTTAGTAAACCTATTTGTTTTTCAACCAGTTATAACAATACATCTGGGTTTTAGGCGTATAACGCTTAATTGTCCAATTTCTAAACATTGTCATATTTTTCAAAATACAGCTCGAATCAATCAACTAATGCTTTTATTCTTTTCTCTGACAAGAGAAATTCATTTTACAGCCATTTCAGAGTATTCGCAAACATTGGAAAATTGCAACTAACTTAAGCCAAATGTGTTTCACTGTTCGTTTCACTAATCGTCTTATTTCAACGAAATAAAGCGGTTATGACGAGTTTGAGAAATTTTCACAGCAACTCGTTGAATGGACGAAAATCGACTTGCTTTATAATGTTTTGGATGAGGAGAACAATTTAGAAGTATTTGAAAAGTTTAGTAAATGTATTTGTTCTTCAACAAGTTATAACAATACATCTGGGTTTTAGGCGAATAACGCTTAATTGTCCAATTTCTAAACATTGCCATATTTTTCAAAGTACTGCTCCAATCAACCAACTAATGCTTTTATTCTATTCTCTAACAAGAAAAATTCATTTTACAGCCATTCCAGAGTTTTCGCAAACATTGGAAAATTGCAACTAACTTAAGCCTAATATGTTTCACTGTTCGTTTCACCAATCGTCTTATTTCGACGAGATAAACGGTTTTGAAGAGTTTGAGAAATTTTCACAGCAACTCGTCGAATCGACGAAAATCGATTTGTTTTATGATGTTTGGGTGGAGGAGAACAATTTAGAAGTATTTGAAAAGTTTAGTAAACCTATCTGTTTTTCAACCAGTTATAACCATACATCTGGGTTTTAGGCGTATAACGGTTAATTGTCCAATTTCTAAACATTGCCATATTTTTGAAAGTACTTCTCTAATCAAACAACTAATGGATTTATTCTCTACTCTGACCCTAAAAGATCATTTTACAGCCATTCCCGAATTTTAGTAAACGTTGGATAATTGCAATTAACTGAAGCCATTAATGGTTCATTGTTCGTTTCACTAATCGTCTTTTTTCGACGAGTTAAAGCGGTTTTGAAGAGTTTGAGAAATTTTCACAGCAACTCATCCAATCGACGAAAATCGATTTGTTTTATGATGTTTGGGTGGAGGAGAACAATTTAGAAGTATTTGAAAAGTTTAGTAAACGTATTTGATCTTCAACCAGTTATAACCATACATCTGGGTTTTAAGCGTATAACGCTTAATTGTCCAATTTCTAAACATTGCAGTATTTTTCAAAGTACTGCTCGAATCAACCAACTAGTGCTTTTATTCTCTTCTCTGACCCGAAAAGCTCATTTCAAAGCCATTCCCGAGTTTTCGTAAACATTGGAAAATTGCAACTAAATTAAGGCACAAGTGTTTCAATGTCGTTTCACTATTGGTCTTATTTTGACGAATTAAAGCGGTTTTGAAGAGTTTGAGAAATTTTCATAGCAACTCCTTGAATCGACGAAAATCGATTTGCTTTATGATGTTTGGGTGGAGGAGAACAAATTAGAAGTATTTGAAAAGTTTAGTAAACGTATTTGTTCTTCAACAAGTTATAACAATACATCTGGGTTTTAGGAAAATAACGCTTAATTGTCCAATTTTTAAACATTGCCATATTTTTCAAAGTACTGCTCCAATCAACCAACTAATGCTTTTATTCTCTTCTCTGACTAGAAAAATTCATTTTACAGCCATTCCAGAGTTTTCGCAAACATTGGAAAATTGCAAGTAACTTAAGCCAAATATGTTTCACTGTTCGTTTAACCAATCGTCTTATTTCTACGAGATAAAGCGTTTTTGAAGAGTTAGAGAAATTTTCACAGCAACTAGTCCAATCGACGAAAATCGATTTGTTTTATGATGTTTGGGTTGAGGAGAACAATTTAGAAGTATTTGAAATGTTTAGTAAACCTATTTGTTTTTCAACCAGTTATAACAATACATCTGGGTTTTAGGCGTATAACGCTTAATTGTCCAATTTCTAAACATTGCCATATTTTTGAAAGTATATCTCGGATCAAACAACTAATGCTTTTATTCTCTTCTCTAACCCGAAAAAAATATTTTACAGCCATTCCCGAATTTTAGTAAAAGTTGGATAATTGCAATTAACTGAAGCCATTTATGTTTCATTGTTCGTTTCACTAATCGTCTTATTTCGACGAGTTAAAGCGGTTTTGAAGAGTTTGAGAAATTTTCACAGCAACTCGTCGAATCGACGAAAATCGATTTGTTTTATGATGTTTGGGTGGAGGAGAACAATTTAGAAGTATTTGAAAAGTTTAGTAAACCTATCTGTTTTTCAACCAGTTATAACCATACATCTGGGTTTTAATCGAATAACGTTTAATTGTCCAAATTCTAAACATTGCCATATTTTTCAAAGTACTGCTCGAATCAAATACTAATGGTTTTATTCTCTTCTCTGACCCGAAAAGGTAATTTTACCGCCATTCCCGAGTTTTGGCAAACATTGGACAATAGCAACTAACTTAAGCCACAAGTGTTCCACTGTTCGTTTCACTAATCGTCTTATTTCGACGAGATAAACGGTTTTGACGAGATGGAGAAAATTTCACAGCAACTCGTTGAATGGACGAAAATCGATTTGTTTTATGATGTTTGGGTGGAGGTGAACAATTTAGAAGTATTTGAAAAGTTTAGTAAACCTATTTGTTCTTCAACAAGTTATAACAATACATCTGGGTTTTAGGCGTATAACGCTTAATTGTCCAATTTCTAAACATTGCCATATTTTTCAAAGTACTGCTCGAATCAACAACTAATGGTTTTATTCTCTTCTCTGACTCGAATAGGTAATTTTACAGCCATTCCCGAGTTTTGGCAAACATTGGACAATAGCAACTAACTTAAGCCACAAGTGTTTCACTGTTCGTTTCACTAATCGTCTTATTTCGACAAGATAAAGCGGTTTTGACGAGTTTGAGAAATTTTCACAGCAACTCTTTGAATCGAGGAAAATCGAATTTTTTTATGATGTTTGGGTGGAGGAGGACAATTTAGAAGTATTTGAAAAGTTTAGTAAACCTATTTGATCTTCAACCAGTTATAACAATACATCTGGGTTTTAGGCATTTAACGTTTAATTGTCCAAATTCTAAACATTGCCATATTTTTCAAAGTACTGCTCATATAAAAAAACTAATGCTTTAATTTTCTTTTCTGACTCGAAAAGATCATTTTAAATCCATTTCCGAATTTTTGTAAACATTGGTCAATTGCAAATAAATTAAACCACAAGTGTTTCACTGTTCGTTTCACTAATCGTCTTATTTCGACGAGATAAAACGGTTTTGACGAGTTTGAGAAATTTTCACAGCAACTCGTCGAATCGACGAAAATCGATTTGTTTTAAGATGTTTGTGTAGTGGAGAACAATTTAGAAGTATTTGAAAATTTTAGTAAACCTATTTGTTTTTCAACCAGTTATAACAATACATCTGGGTTTTAGGCGTATAACGCTTAATTGTCCAATTTCTAAACATTGTCATATTTTTCAAAATACAGCTCGAATCAATCAACTAATGCTTTTATTCTTTTCTCTGACAAGAGAAATTCATTTTACAGCCATTTCAGAGTATTCGCAAACATTGGAAAATTGCAACTAACTTAAGCCAAATGTGTTTCACTGTTCGTTTCACTAATCGTCTTATTTCAACGAAATAAAGCGGTTATGACGAGTTTGAAAAATTTTCACAGCAACTCGTTGAATGGACGAAAATCGACTTGCTTTATGATGTTTGGGATGAGGAGAACAATTTAGAAGTATTTGAAAAGTTTAGTAAATGTATTTGTTCTTCAACAAGTTATAACAATACATCTGGGTTTTAGGCGAATAACGCTTAATTGTCCAATTTCTAAACATTGCCATATTTTTCAAAATACTGCTCCAATCAACTCTCTAATGCTTTTATTCTATTCTCTAACAAGAAAAATTCATTTTACAGCCATTCCAGAGTTTTCGCAAACATTGGAAAATTGCAACTAACTTAAGCCTAATATGTTTCACTGTTCGTTTCACCAATCGTCTTATTTCGACGAGATAAAGCGGTTTTGACGAGTTTGAGAAATTTTCACAGCAACTCGTCGAATCGACGAAAATCGATTTGTTTTATGATGTTTGGGTGGAGGAGAACAATTTAGAAGTATTTGAAAAGTTTAGTAAACCTATCTGTTTTTCAACCAGTTATAACCATACATCTGGGTTTTAGGCGTATAACGCTTAATTGTCCAATTTCTAAACATTGTCATATTTTTCAAAGTAAAGCTCGAATCAATCAACTAATGCTTTTATTCTTTTCTCTGACTAGAAAAATTCATTTTAAAGCCATTCCAGAGTATTCGCAAACATTGGAAAATTGCAACTAACTTAAGCCAAATGTATTTCTCTGTTCGTTTCACTAATCGTCTTATTTCGACGAGATAAAGCGGTTATGACGATTTTGAGAAATTTTCACACCAACTCGTCCAATCGACGAAAATCGATTTTGTTTTATGATGTTTGGGTGGAGGAGAACAATTTAGAAGTATTTGAAAATTTTAGTAAACCTATTTGTTTTTCAACCAGTTATAACAATACATCTGGGTTTTAGGCGTATAACGCTTAATTGTCCAATTTCTAAACATTGCCATATTTTTGAAAGTACTTCTCGAATCAAACAACTAATGCTTTTATTCTCTTCTCTAACCCGGATAGAATATTTTACAGCCATTCCCGAATTTTAGTAAACGTTGGATAATTGCAATTAACTGAAGCCATTTATGTTTCATTGTTCGTTTCACTAATCGTCTTATTTCGACGAGTTAAAGCGGTTTTGAAGAGTTTGAGAAATTTTCACAGCAACTCGTCGAATCGACGAAAATCGATTTGTTTTTTGATGTTTGGGTTGAGGAGGACAATTTAGAAGTATTTGAAAAGTTTAGTAAACCTATTTGTTCTTCAACCAGTTATAAACATACATCTGGGTTTTAGGCATATAACGTTTAATTGTCCAAATTCTAAACATTGCCATATTTTTCAAAGTACTGCTCTAATAAAAAAACTAATGCTTTTATTCTCTTGTTTGACTCTAGAAGATCATTTTAAATCCATTTCCGAATTTTTGTAAGCATTGGACAATTGCAACTAAATTAAACCACAAGTGTTTAACTGTTCGTTTCACTGATCGTCTTATTTTCACGAGATAAACGGTTTTGACGAGTTTGAGAAATTTTCACAGCAACTCGTCGAATCGACGAAAATCGATTTATTTTATGATGTTTGGGTGGAGGAGAACAATTTAGAAGTATTTGAAAAGTTTAGTAAACCTATTTGTTCTTCAACCAGTTATAACCATACATCTGGGTTTTAAGCGTATAACGCTTAATTGTCCAATTTCTAAACATTGCAGTATTTTTCAAAGTACTGCTCGAATCAACCAACTAGTGCTTTTATTCTCTTCTCTGACCCGTAAAGATCATTTCAAAGCCATTCCTTGAGTTTTCGTAAACATTGGAAAATTGCAACTAAATTAAGGCACAAGTGTTTCAATGTTCGTTTCACTATTGGTCTTATTTTGACGAGTTAAAGCGGTTTTGAAGAGTTTGAGAAATTTTCATAGCAACTCCTTGAATCGACGAAAATTGATTTGCTTTATGATGTTTGGGTGGAGGAGAACAATTTAGAAGTATTTGAAAATTTAGTAAACGTATTTGTTCTTCAACAAGTTATAACAATACATCTGGGTTTTAGGCGTATAACGCTTAATTGTCCAATTTTTAAACATTGCCATATTTTTCAAAGTACTGCTCCAATCAACCAACTAATGCTTTTATTCTCTTCTCTGACTAGAAAAATTCATTTTACAGCCATTCCAGAGTTTTCGCAAACATTGGAAAATTGCAAGTAACTTAAGCCAAATATGTTTCACTGTTCGTTTAACCAATCGTCTTATTTCGACGAGATAAAGCGTTTTTGAAGAGTTGGAGAAATTTTCACAGCAACTAGTCCAATCGACGAAAATCGATTTGTTTTATGATGTTTGGGTTGAGGAGAACAATTTAGAAGTATTTGAAAAGTTTAGTAAACCTATTTGTTTTTCAACCAGTTATAACAATACATCTGGGTTTTAGGCGTATAACGCTTAATTGTCCAATTTCTAAACATTGCCATATTTTTGAAAGTATATCTCGAATCAAACAACTAATGCTTTTATTCTCTTCTCTAACCCAAAAAGAATATTTTACAGCCATTCCCGAATTTAAGTAAAAGTTGGATAATTGCAATTAACTGAAGCCATTTATGTTTCATTGTTCGTTTCACTAATCGTCTTATTTCGACGAGTTAAAGCGGTTTTGAAGAGTTTGAGAAATTTTCACAGCAACTCGTCGAATCGACGAAAATCGATTTGTTTTATGATGTTTGGGTGTAGGAGAACAATTTAGAAGTATTTGAAAAGTTTAGTAAACCTATTTGTTCTTCAACCATTTATAACAATACATCTGGGTTTTAGGCGTATAACGCTTAATTGTCCAATTTCTAAACATTGCCATATTTTTGAAAGTACTTCTCGATCAAACAACTAATGCTTTTATTCTCTTCTCTAACCCGGAAAGAATATTTTACAGCCATCCCGAATTTTAGTAAACGTTGGATAATTGCAATTAACTGAAGCCATTTATGTTTCATTGTTCGTTTCACTAATCGTCTTATTTCGACGAGTTAAAGCGGTTTTGAAGAGTTTGAGAAATTTTCACAGCAACTCGTCGAATCGACGAAAATCGATTTGTTTTTTGATGTTTGGGTTGAGGAGGACAATTTAGAAGTATTTGAAAAGTTTAGTAAACCTATTTGTTCTTCAACCAGTTATAAACATACATCTGGGTTTTAGGCATATAACGTTTAATTGTCCAAATTCTAAACATTGCCATATTTTTCAAAGTACTGCTCTAATAAAAAAACTAATGCTTTTATTCTCTTGTTTGACTCTAGAAGATCATTTTAAATCAATTTCCGAATTTTTGTAAGCATTGGACAATTGCAACTAAATTAAACCACAAGTGTTTAACTGTTCGTTTCACTGATCGTCTTATTTTCACGAGATAAACGGTTTTGACGAGTTTGAGAAATTTTCACAGCAACTCGTCGAATCGACGAAAATCGATTTTGTTTTATGATGTTTGGGTGGAGGAGAACAATTTAGAAGTTTTTGAAAATTTTAGTAAACCTATTTGTTTTTCAACCAGTTATAACAATACATCTGTATTTTAGGCGTATAACGCTTAATTGTCCAATTTCTAAACATTGCCATATTTTTGAAAGTACTTCTCGAATGAAACAACTAGTTCTTTAATTCTCTTCTCTGACCCGAAAAGATCATTTTACAGCCGTTCCCGAATTTTAGTAAATGTTGGATAATTGCAATTAACTGAAGTCATTTATATTTCACTGTTCGTTTCACTAATCGTCTTATTTCGACGAGTTTAATCGGTTTTCAAGAGTTTAAGAAATTTTCACAGCAACTCGTCCAATCGAAGAAAATCGATTTGTTTTATGATGTTTGGGTGGAGGAGAAAAATTTAGAAGTATTTGAAAAGTTTAGTAAACGTATTTGTTCTTCTACTAGTTATAACCATACATCTGTGTTTTAATCGAATAACGTTTAATTGTCCAAATTCTAAACATTGCCATATTTTTCAAAGTACTGCTCGAATCAACAACTAATGGTTTTATTATCTTCTCTGACCCGAAAAGGTAATTTTACAGCCATTCCCGAGTTTTCGCAAGCATTGGAAAATTGCAACTAAATTAAGCCAAATATGTTTCACTGTTCGTTTCACCAAATGTCTTATTTCGACGAGATAAAGCGGTTTTGACGAGTTTGAGAAATTTTCACAGCAACTCGTCGAATCGACGAAAATCGATTTTGTTTTATGATGTTTGGGTGGAGGAGAACAATTTAGAAGTATTTGAAAAGTTTAGTAAACGTATTTGTTCTTCAACCAGTTATAACCATACATCTGGGTTTTAGGCGTATAACGCTTAATTGTCCAAATTCTAAACATTGCCATATTTTTCAAAGTACAGCTCGAATAAATCAACTAATGTTTTTATTCTTTTCTCTGACTAGACAAATTCATTTTACAGCCATTCCAGAGTATTCGCAAACGTTGAAAAATTGCAACTAACTTAAGCCAAATGTGTTTCACTGTTCGTTTCACTGATCGTCTTATTTCGATGAGATAAACGGTTTTGACGAGTTTGAGAAATTTTCATAGCAACTCGTCGAATCGACGAAAATCGATTTGTTTTATGATGTTTGGGTGGAGGAGAACAATTTAGAAGTATTTGAAAAGTTTAGTAAACCTATTTGTTCATCAACCATTTATAACCATACATCTGTGTTTTAGGCGAATAACGTTTAATTGTCCAAATTCTAAACATTGCCATATTTTTCAAAGTACTGCTCTAATCAACCAACTAATGGTTTTATTCTCTTCTCTGACCGAAAAGATCATTTTACAGCCATTCCCGAATTTTAGTAAACGTTGGATAATTGCAATTAACTGAAGCCTTTTATGTTTCATTGTTCGTTTCACTAATCGTCTTATTTCGACGAGTTAAAGCGGTTTTGAAGAGTTTGAGAAATTTTCACAGCAACTCGTCGAATCGACGAAAATCGATTTTGTTTTATGATTTTTGGGTGGAGGAGAACAATTTAGAAGTATTTGAAAAGTTTAGTAAACGTATTTATGCTTCAACCAGTTATAACCATACATCTGGGTTTTAGGCGTATAACGCTTAATTGTCCAATTTCTAAACATTGCCATATTTTTCAAAGTACAGCTCGAATAAATCAACTAATGTTTTTATTCTTTTCTCTGACTAGAAAAATTCATTTTACAGCCATTCCAGAGTATTCGCAAACATTGAAAAATTGCAACTAACTTAAGCCAAATGTGTTTCACTGTTCGTTTCACTGATCGTCTTATTTCGATGAGATAAACGGTTTTGACGAGTTTGAGAAATTTTCATAGCAACTCGTCGAATCGACGAAAATCGATTTGTTTTATGATGTTTGGGTGGAGGAGAACAATTTAGAAGTATTTGAAAAGTTTAGTAAACCTATTTGTTCATCAACCATTTATAACCATACATCTGTGTTTTAGGCGAATAACGTTTAATTGTCCAAATTCTAAACATTGCCATATTTTTCAAAGTACTGCTCTAATCAACCAACTAATGGTTTTATTCTCTTCTCTGACCGAAAAGATCATTTTACAGCCATTCCCGAATTTTAGTAAAAGTTGGATAATTGCAATTAACTGAAGCCTTTTATGTTTCATTGTTCGTTTCACTGATCGTCTTATTTCGACGAGATAAAGCGTTTTTGACGAGTTTGAGAAATTTTCACAGCAATTCGTCGAATCGACGAAAATCGTTTAGTTTTATGATGTTTGGGTGGAGGAGAACAATTTAGAAGTATTTGAAAAGTTTAGTAAACCTATTTGTTCTTCAACTAGTTATAACCATACATCTGGGTTTTAATCGAATAACGTTTAATTGTCCAAATTCTAAACATTGCCATATTTTTCAAAGTACTGCTCGAATCAACAACTAATGGTTTTATTCTCTTCTCTGACCCGAAAAGGTAATTTTACCGCCATTCCCGAGTTTTGGCAAACATTGGACAATAGCAACTAACTTAAGCCACAAGTGTTCCACTGTTCGTTTCACTAATCGTCTTATTTCGACGAGATAAACGGTTTTGACGAGATGGAGAAAATTTCACAGCAACTCGTTGAATGGACGAAAATCGATTTGTTTTATGATGTTTGGGTGGAGGTGAACAATTTAGAAGTATTTGAAAAGTTTAGTAAACGTATTTGTTCTTCAACAAGTTATAACAATACATCTGGGTTTTAGGCGTATAACGCTTAATTGTCCAATTTCTAAACATTGCCATATTTTTCAAAGTACTGCTCGAATCAACAACTAATGGTTTTATTCTCTTCTCTGACCCGAATAGGTAATTTTACAGCCATTCCCGAGTTTTGGCAAACATTGGACAATAGCAACTAACTTAAGGCACAAGTGTTTCACTGTTCGTTTCACTAATCGTCTTATTTCGACAAGATAAAGCGGTTTTGACGAGTTTGAGAAATTTTCACAGCAACTCTTTGAATCGAGGAAAATCGAATTTTTTTATGATGTTTGGGTGGAGGAGGACAATTTAGAAGTATTTGAAAAGTTTAGTAAACCTATTTGATCTTCAACCAGTTATAACAATACATCTGGGTTTTAGGCATTTAACGTTTAATTGTCCAAATTCTAAACATTGCCATATTTTTCAAAGTACTGCTCATATAAAAAAACTAATGCTTTAATTTTCTTTTCTGACTCGAAAAGATCATTTTAAATCCATTTCCGAATTTTTGTAAACATTGGTCAATTGCAAATAAATTAAACCACAAGTGTTTCACTGTTCGTTTCACTAATCGTCTTATTTCGACGAGATAAAACGGTTTTGACGAGTTTGAGAAATTTTCACAGCAACTCGTCGAATCGACGAAAATCGATTTGTTTTAAGATGTTTGTGTAGTGGAGAACAATTTAGAAGTATTTGAAAATTTTAGTAAACCTATTTGTTTTTCAACCAGTTATAACAATACATCTGGGTTTTAGGCGTATAACGCTTAATTGTCCAATTTCTAAACATTGTCATATTTTTCAAAATACAGCTCGAATCAATCAACTAATGCTTTTATTCTTTTCTCTGACAAGAGAAATTCATTTTACAGCCATTTCAGAGTATTCGCAAACATTGGAAAATTGCAACTAACTTAAGCCAAATGTGTTTCACTGTTCGTTTCACTAATCGTCTTATTTCAACGAAATAAAGCGGTTATGACGAGTTTGAGAAATTTTCACAGCAACTCGTTGAATGGACGAAAATCGACTTGCTTTATAATGTTTTGGATGAGGAGAACAATTTAGAAGTATTTGAAAAGTTTAGTAAATGTATTTGTTCTTCAACAAGTTATAACAATACTCTGGGTTTTAGGCGAATAACGCTTAATTGTCCAATTTCTAAACATTGCCATATTTTTCAAAGTACTGCTCCAATCAACCAACTAATGCTTTTATTCTATTCTCTAACAAGAAAAATTCATTTTACAGCCATTCCAGAGTTTTCGCAAACATTGGAAAATTGCAACTAACTTAAGCCTAATATGTTTCACTGTTCGTTTCACCAATCGTCTTATTTCGACGAGATAAACGGTTTTGAAGAGTTTGAGAAATTTTCACAGCAACTCGTCGAATCGACGAAAATCGATTTGTTTTATGATGTTTGGGTGGAGGAGAACAATTTAGAAGTATTTGAAAAGTTTAGTAAACCTATCTGTTTTTCAACCAGTTATAACCATACATCTGGGTTTTAGGCGTATAACGGTTAATTGTCCAATTTCTAAACATTGCCATATTTTTGAAAGTACTTCTCTAATCAAACAACTAATGGATTTATTCTCTACTCTGACCCTAAAAGATCATTTTACAGCTATTCCCGAATTTTAGTAAACGTTGGATAATTGCAATTAACTGAAGCCATTAATGGTTCATTGTTCGTTTCACTAATCGTCTTTTTTCGACGAGTTAAAGCGGTTTTGAAGAGTTTGAGAAATTTTCACAGCAACTCATCCAATCGACGAAAATCGATTTGTTTTATGATGTTTGGGTGGAGGAGAACAATTTAGAAGTATTTGAAAAGTTTAGTAAACGTATTTGATCTTCAACCAGTTATAACCATACATCTGGGTTTTAAGCGTATAACGCTTAATTGTCCAATTTCTAAACATTGCAGTATTTTTCAAAGTACTGCTCGAATCAACCAACTAGTGCTTTTATTCTCTTCTCTGACCCGAAAAGCTCATTTCAAAGCCATTCCCGAGTTTTCGTAAACATTGGAAAATTGCAACTAAATTAAGGCACAAGTGTTTCAATGTCGTTTCACTATTGGTCTTATTTTGACGAATTAAAGCGGTTTTGAAGAGTTTGAGAAATTTTCATAGCAACTCCTTGAATCGACGAAAATCGATTTGCTTTATGATGTTTGGGTGGAGGAGAACAAATTAGAAGTATTTGAAAAGTTTAGTAAACGTATTTGTTCTTCAACAAGTTATAACAATACATCTGGGTTTTAGGAAAATAACGCTTAATTGTCCAATTTTTAAACATTGCCATATTTTTCAAAGTACTGCTCCAATCAACCAACTAATGCTTTTATTCTCTTCTCTGACTAGAAAAATTCATTTTACAGCCATTCCAGAGTTTTCGCAAACATTGGAAAATTGCAAGTAACTTAAGCCAAATATGTTTCACTGTTCGTTTAACCAATCGTCTTATTTCGACGAGATAAAGCGTTTTTGAAGAGTTAGAGAAATTTTCACAGCAACTAGTCCAATCGACGAAAATCGATTTGTTTTATGATGTTTGGGTTGAGGAGAACAATTTAGAAGTATTTGAAATGTTTAGTAAACCTATTTGTTTTTCAACCAGTTATAACAATACATCTGGGTTTTAGGCGTATAACGCTTAATTGTCCAATTTCTAAACATTGCCATATTTTTGAAAGTATATCTCGGATCAAACAACTAATGCTTTTATTCTCTTCTCTAACCCGAAAAAAATATTTTACAGCCATTCCCGAATTTTAGTAAAAGTTGGATAATTGCAATTAACTGAAGCCATTTATGTTTCATTGTTCGTTTCACTAATCGTCTTATTTCGACGAGTTAAAGCGGTTTTGAAGAGTTTGAGAAATTTTCACAGCAACTCGTCGAATCGACGAAAATCGATTTGTTTTATGATGTTTGGGTGGAGGAGAACAATTTAGAAGTATTTGAAAAGTTTAGTAAACCTATCTGTTTTTCAACCAGTTATAACCATACATCTGGGTTTTAATCGAATAACGTTTAATTGTCCAAATTCTAAACATTGCCATATTTTTCAAAGTACTGCTCGAATCAACAACTAATGGTTTTATTCTCTTCTCTGACCCGAAAAGGTAATTTTACCGCCATTCCCGAGTTTTGGCAAATATTGGACAATAGCAACTAACTTAAGCCTAATATGTTTCACTGTTCGTTTCACCAATCGTCTTATTTCGACGAGATAAAGCGGTTTTGACGAGTTTGAGAAATTTTCACAGCAACTCGTCGAATCGACGAAAATCGATTTGTTTTATGATGTTTGGGTGGAGGAGAACAATTTAGAAGTATTTGAAAAGTTTAGTAAACCTATCTGTTTTTCAACCAGTTATAACCATACATCTGGGTTTTAGGCGTATAACGCTTAATTGTCCAATTTCTAAACATTGTCATATTTTTCAAAGTAAAGCTCGAATCAATCAACTAATGCTTTTATTCTTTTCTCTGACTAGAAAAATTCATTTTAAAGCCATTCCAGAGTATTCGCAAACATTGGAAAATTGCAACTAACTTAAGCCAAATGTATTTCTCTGTTCGTTTCACTAATCGTCTTATTTCGACGAGATAAAGCGGTTATGACGATTTTGAGAAATTTTCACACCAACTCGTCCAATCGACGAAAATCGATTTTGTTTTATGATGTTTGGGTGGAGGAGAACAATTTAGAAGTATTTGAAAATTTTAGTAAACCTATTTGTTTTTCAACCAGTTATAACAATACATCTGGGTTTTAGGCGTATAAAGCTTAATTGTCCAATTTCTAAACATTGCCATATTTTTGAAAGTACTTCTCGAATCAAAAAACTAATACTTTTATTTACTTCTCTGACCCTAAAAGATCAATTTACAGACATTCCCGAATTTTAGTAAACGTTGGATAATTGCAATTAACTGAAGCCATTAATGGTTCATTGTTCGTTTCACTAATCGTCTTTTTTCGACGAGTTAAAGCGGTTTTGAAGAGTTTGAGAAATTTTCACAGCAACACATCCAATCGACGAAAATCGATTTGTTTTATGATATTTGGGTAGAGGAGAACAATTTAGAAGTATTTGAAAAGTTTAGTAAACCTATCTGTTCTTCTACTAGTTATAACAATACATCTGTATTTTAGGCGTATAACGTTTAATTGTCGAAATTCTAAACATTGCCATATTTTTCAAAATACTGCTCGAATCAATAACTAATGGTTTTATTCTCTTCTCTGACCCGAAAATGTAATTTTACAGCCATTCCCGAGTTTTCGCAAACATTGTACAATAGCAACTAACTTAAGCAATAAGTGTTTCACTGTTCGTTTCACTAATCGTCTTATTTCGACAAGATAAAGCGGTTATGACGAGTTTGAGAAATTTTCACAGCAATTCTTTGAATCGACGAAAATCGAATTTTTTTATGATGTTTGGGTGGAGGAGGACAATTTAGAAGTATTTGAAAATTTAGTAAACCTATTTGTTCTTCTACTAGTTATAACAATACATCTGTGTTTTAGGCGTATAACGTTTAATTGTCGAAATTCTAAACATTGCCATATTTTTCAAAGTACTGCTCGAATCAACAACTAATGGTCTTATTCTCTTCTCTGACCTGAAAAGGTAATTTTACAGCCATTCCCGAGTTTTCGCAAACATTGGACAATAGCAACTAACTTAAGCCACAAGTGTTTCACTGTTCGTTTCACTAATCGTCTTATTTCGACAAGATAAAGCGGTTTTGACGAGTTTGAGAAATTTTCACAGCAACTCGTCGAATCGACGAAAATCGATTTGTTTTATGATGTTTGGGTGGAGGTGAACAATATAGAAGTATTTGAAAAGTTTCGTAAACCTATTTGTTCTTCAACCATTTATAACCATACATCTGGGTTTTAGGCGTATAACGCTTAATTGTCCAATTTCTAAACATTGCCGTATTTTTCAAAGTACTGTTCGAATCAACCAACTAGATCTTTTATTCTCTTCTCTGACCCGAAAAGATCATTTTAAAGCTATTCCCGAGTTTTCGTAAACATTGGAAAATTGCAACAAAATTAAGCCGCAAGTGTTTCACTGTTCGTTTCACTAATCGTCTTATTTCAACAAGATAAAGCGGTTTTGAAGAGTTTGAGAAATTTTCACAGTAACTCGTCGAATCTACGAAAATCGATTTGTTTTATGATGTTTGGGTAAAGGAGAACAATTTAGAAGTATTTGAAAATTTTAGTAAACGTATTTGTTCTTCAACCAGTTATAACCATACATCTGGGTTTTAGGCGTATAACGCTTAATTGTTCAATTTCTAAACATTGCCATATTTTTCAAAGTAGTGCTCGAAAAAACCAACTAGTACTTTTATTGTCATCTCTGACCCGAAAAGATCATTTTAAAGCCATTCCCGAGTTTTCGTAAACATTGGAAAATTGCAACAAAATTAAGCCGCAAGTGTTTCACTGTTCGTTTCACTAATCGTCTTATTTCGACGAGATAAAGCGGTTTTGACGAGTTTGAGAAATTTTCACAGCAACTCGTCGAATCGAAGAAAATCGATTTTGTTTTATGATGTTTGGGTGGAGGAGAACAATTTAGTGTTATTTGAAAAGTTTATTAAACCTATTTGTTCTTCAACCAGTTATAACCATACATCTGGGTTTTAAGCGTATAACGCTTAATTGTCCAATTTCTAAACATTGCAGTATTTTTCAAAGTACTGGTCGAATCAACCAACTAGTGCTTTTATTCTCTTCTCTGACCCGTAAAGATCATTTCAAAGCCATTCCTTGAGTTTTCGTAAACATTGGAAAATTGCAAATAAATTAAGGCACAAGTGTTTCAATGTTCGTTTCACTATTGGTCTTATTTTGACGAGTTAAAGCGGTTTTGAAGAGTTTGAGAAATTTTCATAGCAACTCCTTGAATCGACGAAAATCGATTTGCTTTATGATGTTTGGGTGGAGGAGAACAATTTAGAAGTATTTGAAAATTTAGTAAACGTATTTGTTCTTCAACAAGTTATAACAATACATCTGGGTTTTAGGAAAATAACGCTTAATTGTCCAATTTTTAAACATTGCCATATTTTTCAAAGTACTGCTCCAATCAACCAACTAATGCTTTTATTCTCTTCTCTGACTAGAAAAATTCATTTTACAGCCATTCCAGAGTTTTCGCAAACATTGGAAAATTGCAAGTAACTTAAGCCAAATATGTTTCACTGTTCGTTTAACCAATCGTCTTATTTCGACGAGATAAAGCGTTTTTGAAGAGTTTGAGAAATTTTCATAGCAACTAGTCCAATCGACGAAAATCGATTTGTTTTATGATGTTTGGGTTGAGGAGAACAATTTAGAAGTATTTGAAAAGTTTAGTAAACGTATTTGTTCTTCAACCATTTATAACCATACATCTGGGTTTTAGGCGTATAACGCTTAATTGTCCAATTTCTAAACATTGCCATATTTTTGAAAGTACTTCTCGAATCAAACAACTAATGCTTTTATTCTCTTCTCTAACCCGGAAAGAATATTTTACAGCCATTCCCGAATTTTAGTAAACGTTGGATAATTGCAATTAACTGAAGCCATTTATGTTTCATTGTTCGTTTCACTAATCGTCTTATTTCGACGAGTTAAAGCGGTTTTGAAGAGTTTGAGAAATTTTCACAGCAACTCGTCGAATCGACGAAAATCGATTTGTTTTTTGATGTTTGGGTTGAGGAGGACAATTTAGAAGTATTTGAAAATTTTAGTAAACCTATTTGTTCTTCAACCAGTTATAAACATACATCTGGGTTTTAGGCATATAACGTTTAATTGTCCAAATTCTAAACATTGCCATATTTTTCAAAGTACTGCTCTAATAAAAAAACTAATGCTTTTATTCTCTTGTTTGACTCTAGAAGATCATTTTAAATCCATTTCCGAATTTTTGTAAGCATTGGACAATTGCAACTAAATTAAACCACAAGTGTTTAACTGTTCGTTTCACTGATCGTCTTATTTTCACGAGATAAACGGTTTTGACGAGTTTGAGAAATTTTCACAGCAACTCGTCGAATCGACGAAAATCGATTTATTTTATGATGTTTGGGTGGAGGAGAACAATTTAGAAGTATTTGAAAATTTTAGTAAACCTATTTGTTCTTCAACCAGTTATAACCATACATCTGGGTTTTAAGCGTATAACGCTTAATTGTCCAATTTCTAAACATTGCAGTATTTTTCAAAGTACTGCTCGAATCAACCAACTAGTGCTTTTATTCTCTTCTCTGACCCGTAAAGATCATTTCAAAGCCATTCCTTGAGTTTTCGTAAACATTGGAAAATTGCAAATAAATTAAGGCACAAGTGTTTCAATGTTCGTTTCACTATTGGTCTTATTTTGACGAGTTAAAGCGGTTTTGAAGAGTTTGAGAAATTTTCATAGCAACTCCTTGAATCGACGAAAATCGATTTGCTTTATGATGTTTGGGTGGAGGAGAACAATTTAGAAGTATTTGAAAATTTAGTAAACGTATTTGTTCTTCAACAAGTTATAACAATACATCTGGGTTTTAGGCGTATAACGCTTAATTGTCCAATTTTTAAACATTGCCATATTTTTCAAAGTACTGCTCCAATCAACCAACTAATGCTTTTATTCTCTTCTCTGACTAGAAAAATTCATTTTACAGCCATTCCAGAGTTTTCGCAAACATTGGAAAATTGCAAGTAACTTAAGCCAAATATGTTTCACTGTTCGTTTAACCAATCGTCTTATTTCGACGAGATAAAGCGTTTTTGAAGAGTTGGAGAAATTTTCACAGCAACTAGTCCAATCGACGAAAATCGATTTGTTTTATGATGTTTGGGTTGAGGAGAACAATTTAGAAGTATTTGAAAAGTTTAGTAAACCTATTTGTTTTTCAACCAGTTATAACAATACATCTGGGTTTTAGGCGTATAACGCTTAATTGTCCAATTTCTAAACATTGGCATATTTTTGAAAGTATATCTCGAATCAAACAACTAATGCTTTTATTCTCTTCTCTAACCCAAAAAGAATATTTTACAGCCATTCCCGAATTTAAGTAAAAGTTGGATAATTGCAATTAACTGAAGCCATTTATGTTTCATTGTTCGTTTCACTAATCGTCTTATTTCGACGAGTTAAAGCGGTTTTGAAGAGTTTGAGAAATTTTCACAGCAACTCGTCGAATCGACGAAAATCGATTTGTTTTATGATGTTTGGGTGTAGGAGAACAATTTAGAAGTATTTGAAAAGTTTAGTAAACCTATTTGTTCTTCAACCAGTTATAACAATACATCTGGGTTTTAGGCGTATAACGCTTAATTGTCCAATTTCTAAACATTGCCATATTTTTGAAAGTACTTCTCGATCAAACAACTAATGCTTTTATTCTCTTCTCTAACCCGGAAAGAATATTTTACAGCCATCCCGAATTTTAGTAAACGTTGGATAATTGCAATTAACTGAAGCCATTTATGTTTCATTGTTCGTTTCACTAATCGTCTTATTTCGACGAGTTAAAGCGGTTTTGAAGAGTTTGAGAAATTTTCACAGCAACTCGTCGAATCGACGAAAATCGATTTGTTTTTTGATGTTTGGGTTGAGGAGGACAATTTAGAAGTATTTGAAAAGTTTAGTAAACCTATTTGTTCTTCAACCAGTTATAAACATACATCTGGGTTTTAGGCATATAACGTTTAATTGTCCAAATTCTAAACATTGCCATATTTTTCAAAGTACTGCTCTAATAAAAAAACTAATGCTTTAATTCTCTTGTTTGACTCTAGAAGATCATTTTAAATCCATTTCCGAATTTTTGTAAGCATTGGACAATTGCAACTAAATTAAACCACAAGTGTTTAACTGTTCGTTTCACTGATCGTCTTATTTTCACGAGATAAACGGTTTTGACGAGTTTGAGAAATTTTCACAGCAACTCGTCGAATCGACGAAAATCGATTTTGTTTTATGATGTTTGGGTGGAGGAGAACAATTTAGAAGTTTTTGAAAATTTTAGTAAACCTATTTGTTTTTCAACCAGTTATAACAATACATCTGTATTTTAGGCGTATAACGCTTAATTGTCCAATTTCTAAACATTGCCATATTTTTGAAAGTACTTCTCGAATGAAACAACTAGTTCTTTAATTCTCTTCTCTGACCCGAAAAGATCATTTTACAGCCGTTCCCGAATTTTAGTAAATGTTGGATAATTGCAATTAACTGAAGTCATTTATATTTCACTGTTCGTTTCACTAATCATCTTATTTCGACGAGTTTAATCGGTTTTCAAGAGTTTAAGAAATTTTCACAGCAACTCGTCCAATCGAAGAAAATCGATTTGTTTTATGATGTTTGGGTGGAGGAGAAAAATTTAGAAGTATTTGAAAAGTTTAGTAAACGTATTTGTTCTTCTACTAGTTATAACCATACATCTGTGTTTTAATCGAATAACGTTTAATTGTCCAAATTCTAAACATTGCCATATTTTTCAAAGTACTGCTCGAATCAACAACTAATGGTTTTATTCTCTTCTCTGACCCGAAAAGGTAATTTTACAGCCATTCCCGAGTTTTCGCAAGCATTGGAAAATTGCAACTAAATTAAGCCAAATATGTTTCACTGTTCGTTTCACCAAATGTCTTATTTCGACGAGATAAAGCGGTTTTGACGAGTTTGAGAAATTTTCACAGCAACTCGTCGAATCGACGAAAATCGATTTTGTTTTATGATGTTTGGGTGGAGGAGAACAATTTAGAAGTATTTGAAAAGTTTAGTAAACGTATTTATGCTTCAACCAGTTATAACCATACATCTGGGTTTTAGGCGTATAACGCTTAATTGTCCAAATTCTAAACATTGCCATATTTTTCAAAGTACAGCTCGAATAAATCAACTAATGTTTTTATTCTTTTCTCTGACTAGAAAAATTCATTTTACAGCCATTCCAGAGTATTCGCAAACGTTGAAAAATTGCAACTAACTTAAGCCAAATGTGTTTCACTGTTCGTTTCACTGATCGTCTTATTTCGATGAGATAAACGGTTTTGACGAGTTTGAGAAATTTTCATAGCAACTCGTCGAATCGACGAAAATCGATTTGTTTTATGATGTTTGGGTGGAGGAGAACAATTTAGAAGTATTTGAAAAGTTTAGTAAACCTATTTGTTCATCAACCATTTATAACCATACATCTGTGTTTTAGGCGAATAACGTTTAATTGTCCAAATTCTAAACATTGCCATATTTTTCAAAGTACTGCTCTAATCAACCAACTAATGGTTTTATTCTCTTCTCTGACCGAAAAGATCATTTTACAGCCATTCCCGAATTTTAGTAAACGTTGGATAATTGCAATTAACTGAAGCCTTTTATGTTTCATTGTTCGTTTCACTAATCGTCTTATTTCGACGAGTTAAAGCGGTTTTGAAGAGTTTGAGAAATTTTCACAGCAACTCGTCGAATCGACGAAAATCGATTTTGTTTTATGATTTTTGGGTGGAGGAGAACAATTTAGAAGTATTTGAAAAGTTTAGTAAACCTATTTGTTTTTCAACCAGTTATAACCATACATCTGGGTTTTAGGCGTATAACGCTTAATTGCCCAATTTCTAAACATTGCCATATTTTTGAAAGTACTTCTCGAATCAACAAACTAATGTATTTATTATCTACTCTGACCCGAAAAGATCATTTTACAGCCATTCCCGAATTTTAGTAAACGTTGGATAATTGCAATTAACTTAAGCCATTTATGTTTCACTCTTCGTTTTACAAATCGTCTTTATTCGACGAGTTAAAGCGGTTTTGAAGAATTTGAGAAATTTTCACAGTAACTCGTCGAATCGACGAAAATCGATTTGATTTATGATGTTTGAGTGGAAGAGAACAATTTAGAAGTATTTGAAAAGTTTAGTAAACCTATTTGTTCTTCAACCAGTCATAACAATACATCTGGGTTTTAGGCGTATAACGCTTAATTGTCCAATTTCTAAACATTGCCATATTTTTAAAAGTACTTCTCGAATCAAACAACTAATGCTTTTATTCTCTTGTCTGACTCGAAAAGATCATTTTACAGCCATTCCCGAATTTTAGTAAACGTTGGATAATTGCAATTAACTGAAGCCATTTATCTTTCACTTTTCGTTTCACTAATTTTCTTATTTCGACGAGTTAAAGCGGTATTGAAGAGTTTGAGAAATTTTCACAGCAACTCGTCGAATCGACGAAAATCGATTTGTTTTATGATGTTTGGGTGGAGGAGAACAATTTAGAAGTATTTGAAAAGTTTAGTAAACCTATTTGTTCTTCAACTAGTTATTACCATACATCTGTGTTTTAGGCGAATAACGTTTAATTATCCAAATCTAAACATTGCCATATTTTTCAAAGTACTGCTCGAATCAATAACTAATGCTTTTATTCTCTTCTCTGACCCGAAAAGGTAATTTTACAGCCATTCCCGAGTTTTGGCAAACATTTGACAATAGCAACTAACTTAAGCCACAAGTGTTTCACTGTTCGTTTCATTAATAGTCTTATTTCGACAAGATAAAGCGGTTTTAAAGAGGTTGAGAAATTTTCACTGCAACAAATTGAATCGAGAAAAATGGAATTTATTTATGATGTTTGGGTGGAGGAGGACAATTTAGAAGTATTTGAAAAGTTTAGTAAACCTATTTGATCTTCAACCAGTTATAAACATACATCTGTGTTTTAGGCATATAACGTTTAATTGTCCAAATTCTAAACATTGCCATATTTTTCAAAGTACTGCTCGAATAAGAAAACTAATGCTTTTATTCTCTTGTCTGATTCGAAAAGATCATTTTAATTCCATTTCCGAATTTTTGTAAACATTGGAAAATTGCAACTAAATTAAGCCACAAGTGTTTCACTGTTCTTTTCACTGATCGTCTTATTTCGACGAGATAAACGGTTTTGACGAGTTTGAGAAATTTTCACAGCAACTCGTCGAATCGACGAAAATCGATTTGCTTTATGATGTTTGGGTGGAGAAGAACAATTTAGAAGTATTTGAAAAGTTTTAGTAAATGTATTTGTTCTTCAACAAGTTATAACAATATATCTGGGTTTCAGGCGAATAACGGCTTAATTGTCCAATTTCTAAACATTGCCATATTTTTCAAAGTACTGCTTAAATCAACCAACTAATGCTTTTATTCTCTTCTCTGACTAGAAAAATTCATTTTACAGCCATTCCAGAGTTTTCGCAAACATTGGAAAAATGCAACTGTCTTTAGCCAAATATGTTTCACTGTTCGTTTCACTAATCGTGTTATTTCGACGAGATAAAGCGTTTTTGACGAGTTTGGGAAATTTTCACAGCAATACGTCGAATCGACGAAAATCGATTTGTTTTATGATGTTTGGGTGGAGGAGAACAATTTAGAAGTATTTGAAAAGTTTAGTAAACGTATTTGTTCTTCAACCAGTTATAACCATACATCTGGGTTTTAGGGGAATAACGCTTAATTGTCGGATTTCTAAACATTGCTATATTTTTCAAAGTACAATTCGAATCAATCAACTAATACTTTTATTCTCTTATCTGACCCGAAAAGGTAATTTTACAATCATTCCTGAGTTTTTGCAAACCATTTGACAATAGCAACTAACTTAATCCACAAGTGTTTCAATGTTCGTTTCACTAATCGTCTTATTTCGGCAAGATAAAGTGGTTTTGACGAGTTTGAGAAATTTTCACAGCTACTCGTCGAATCGACGAAAATCGATTTTGTTTTATGATGTTTGGGTGGAGGAGGACAATTTAGAAGTATTTGAAAAGTTTAGTAAACCTATTTGTTCTTCAACCAGTTATAACAATACATCTGGGTTTTAGGCGTATAACGCTTAATTGTCCAATTTCTAAACATTGCCATATTTTTGAAAGTACTTCTCGAATCAAACAACTAATGCCTTTATTCTCTTCTCTGACATGAAAATATCATTTTACAGCCATTTCCGAATTTTAGTAAACGTTGGATAATTGCAATTAACTGAAACCATTTATGTTTCACTGTTCGTTTCACTGATCGTCTTATTTCGACCGGAAAAAAGGCGGTGTTGACGTGTATGAGAAATTTTCACAGCAATTCGTCGAATCGACGAAAATCGATTTGTTTTATGATGTTTGGGTGGAGGAGAAGAATTTAGTAGCATTTAAAATGTTTAGTAAACCTATTTGTTCTTAAACCAGTTATAACCATACATCTGTGTTATAGGCGTATAACACTTAATTGTCATATTTCTAAATATTGCCATATTTTCAAAGTACTGCTCGATTCAAATAACTAATGCTTTTATTCTCTTCTATGATCCGAAAAGATCATTTTAAAGCTATTCCCGAATTTTCGCAAACATTGCACAATTGCAACAAAGTTAAACCACAAATGTTTCCTTGTTCTTTTCACTGAATGTCTTATTTCGACGAGATAATGCGGTTTTGAAGAGTTTGAGAAATTTTCGCAGGATCTAGTCCAATCGACGAAAATCGATTTGTTTTATGATGTTTGGGTGGAGGAGAACAATTTAGAAGTATTTGGAAAGTTTAGTAAACCTATTTGTTCTTCAGCCAGTAATAGCCATACAACTGGGTTTTAGGCGTATAACGCTTAATTGTCCAATTTCTAAACATTGCCATATTTTTCAAAGTACTGCTCGAATCAACAAACTAATGCTTTTATTCTCAACTCTGACTCGAAAAGATCATTTTAAAGCCATTCCCGATTTTAGGAAAACTTTGGACAATTGCAATCAAGTTAAGCCAAATATGTTTCAATGTTCGTTTCACCAATCATCTTATTTCGACGAGATAAAGCGGTTTTGACGAGTTTGAGAAATTTTCACAGCAACTCGTCCAATCGACGAAAATCGATTTGTTTTATGATGTTTGGGTGGAGGAGAATAATTTAGAAGTCTTTGAAAAGTTTAGTAAACGTATTTGTTCTTCAACAAGTTATAACAATACATCTGGGTTTTAGGCGAATAACGCTTAGTTGTTGAAATTCTAAACATTGCCATATTTTTCAAAGTACTGCTCGAATCAACCAAATAATGCTTTTATTCTTCTCTCTGATCCGAAAACATCATTTATCAGCAATTCCCGAGTTTTCGCAAACATTGGACAATTGGAACTAAGTTAAGGCACAAAGTGTCATTGTTCGTTTCACTGATCGTCTTATTTTTACGAGATAAAGCCGTTTTGACGTGTTTGAGAAATTTTCACAGCAACTCGTCGAATCGACGAAAATCGATTTTGTTTTATGATGTTTGGGTGGAGGAGAATAATTTAGAAGTATTTGAAAAGTTTAGTAAACCTATTTGTTCTTCAACCAGTTATAACCATACATCTGGGTTTTAGGCGTATAACGCTTAATTGTCAAATTTCTAAACATTGACATATTTTTCAAAGTCCTGCTCGAAAAAACCAACTTGTGCTTTTATTCCCTTTTCTGACCTGAAAAGATCATTTTAAAGCCATTCCCGAGTTTTCGTAAACATTGGAAAATTGCAACTAAATGAATCCACTAGTGTTTCACTGTTCGTTTCACTAATCGTCTTATTTCGACGAGATAAAACGGTTTTGACGAGTTTGAGAAATTTTCACAGCAATTCGTCGAATCGACGAAAATCGATTTTGTTTTATGATGTTTGGGTGGACGAGAATAATTTAGAAGTATTTGAAAAGTTTAGTAAACCTATTTGTTTTTCAACCAGTTATAACCATACATCTGGTTTTTAGGCGTATAACGCTTAATTGTCCAATTTATAACCATTGCCATATTTTTCAAAGAACAGCTCGAATCAATCAACTAATGATTTTATTCTCTTCTCTGACCAGAAGAATTCATTTTACAGCCATTCCCGAGTTTTCGCAAACATTTAACTATTGCAACTAAATTAAGGCACAAGTGTTTCACTGTTCGTTTCACTGATCGTCTTATTTCGACGAGATAAAGCGGGTTTGACGAGTTTGAGAAATTTTCACAGCAACTCGTCGAATCGACGAAAATCGATTTGTTTTATGATGTTTGGGTTGAGGGAACAATTTAGAAGTATTTGAAAAGTTTAGTAAACCTGTTTGTTTTTCAACCAGTTATAACAATACATCTGGGTTTTAGGCGTATAACGCTTAATTGTCCAATTTCTAAACATTGCCATATTTTTCAAAGTACTGCTCGAATCAAACAACTACTGCTTTCATTCTCTTCTCTGACCCGAAAAGGTAATTTTACAGCCATTCCCGAGTTTTGGCAAACATTGGACAATAGCAACTAACTTAAGCCACAAGTGTTTCACTGTTCGTTTCACTAATCGTCTTATTTCGACGAGATAAAGCGGTTATGATGAGTTTGAGAAATTTTCACAGCAACTCGTCGAATCGATGAAAATTGATTTGTTTTATGATGGTTGGGTGGAGGGGAACAATTTAGAAGTATTTGAAAAGTTTAGTAAACCTATTTGTTCTTCAACCAGTTATAACCATACATCTGGGTTTTAGGCGCATAACGATTAATTGTCCGATTTCTAAACATTGCCATATTTTTCAAAGTACAACTCGAATCAATCAACTAATACTTTTATACACTTATCTGACCCGAAAAGGTAATTTTACAGCCAATTCTGAGTTTTTGCAAACATTTGACAATAGCAACTAACTTAAGCCACAAGTGTTTCTCTGTTCGTTTCACTAATCGTCTTATTTCGGCAACATAAAGTGGTTTTGACGAGTTTGAGATATTTTCACAGCAACTCGTCGAATCGACTACAATCGATTTTGTTTTATGATGTTTGGGAGGAGGAGAACAATTTAGAAGTATTTGAAAAGTTTAGTAAAACTATTTGTTCTTCAACAAGTTATAACCATACATCTGGGTTTTGGGCGTATAACGCTTAATTGTCCAATTTCTAAACATTGCCATATTTTTAAAAGTACAGCTCGAATCAATCAACTAATGCTTTTATTCTTTTCTCTGACCAGAAAATTTCAATTTGCTGCCATTCCAGAGTATTCATAAACATTGGAAAATTGCAACTAACTTAAGCCAAATGTGTTTCACTGTTCGTTTCACTAATCGTCTTATTTTGACGAGATAAAGCGGTTTGGATGAGTTTGAGAAATTAAACAGCAACACGTGGAATCGACGAAAATCGATATGTTTTATGATGTTTGGGTGGAGGAAAATAATTTAGAAGTATTTGAAAAGTTTAGTAAACGTATATGTTCTTCAGCCTGTTATAACCATACAAATGTGTTTTAGGCGAATAACGTTTAATTGTCCAAATTCTAAACATTGCCATATTTTTCAAAGTACTGCTCGAATCAACAACTAATGGTTTTATTCTCTTCGCTGACCCGAAAAGGTAATTTTACAGCCATTCCTGAGTTTTTCAAACATTTGACAATAGCAACTAACTTAAGCCACAAGTGTTTCACTACTTTTCGTTTCACTAATCGTCTTATTTCGGCAAGATTAAGTGGTTTTGACGAGTTTGAGAAATTTTCACAGCAACTCGTCGAATCGACGAAAATCGATTTATTTTATGATGTTTGGGTGGAGGAGTACAATTTAGAAGTATTTGAAAAGTTTAGTAAATCTATTTGTTCTTCAACCAGTTATAACCATACATCTGGGTTTTAGGCGTATAACGCTTAATTGTCCAATTTCTAAACATTGCCATATTTTTTAAAGTACTGCTCGAATCAACCAACTGATGGATTTATTCTATACTCTGAACCGAAAAGATCATTTTTGAGCCATTCCCGATTTTTCGCAAAGATTGGATAATTGCATCTAAGTTAAGCCACAAAAGTTTTATTGTTCGTTTCATTGATCGTCATATTTGGACGAGATAAAACGGTTTGGACGAGTTTTAGAAATTTTCACAGCAACTCGTCGAATCGACGAAAATCGATTTGTTTGTTGATATATGAGTGGAGGAGAACAATTTAGAAGTATTTGAAAAGTTTAGTAAACCTATTTGTTTTTCAACCAGTTATAACCATACACCTGGGTTTTAGGCGTATAACGCTTAATTGTCCAATTTCTAAACATTGCCATATTTTTCAAAGTACTGCTCCAATAACACAACTAATGCTTTTATTCTCTTCTCTGACCCGAAAAGATCATTTCAAAGCCATTCCCGAGTTTTCGCAAACATTGGAAAATTGCAACTAAATTAAGCCACAAGTGTTTCACTGTTCTTTCCATTAATCGTCTTATTTCGACGAGATAAAGCGGTTTTATCGAGTTTGAGAAATTTTCACAGCAACTCGTCGAATCGACGAAAATCGATTTGTTTTATGATGTTTGGGTGGAGGAGAACAATATAGAAGTATTTGAATAGTTTAGTAAACCTATTTGATCTTCAACTAGTTATAACCATACATCTGTGTTTTAGGCGAATAACGTTTAATTGTCCAAATTCTAAACATTGCCATATTTTTCAAAGTACTGTTCTAATCAACAACTAATGGTTTTATTCTCATCTCTGACCCGAAAATATCATTTTAGAGCCATTCCCGATTTTTCACAAAGATTGGATAATTGCATCTAAGTTAAGCCATAAATGATTTATTATTCGTTTCATTGATCGTCATATTTGGTCGAGATAAAGCGGTTTTGACTTGTTTTAGAAATTTTCACAGCAACTCGTCGAATCGACGAAAATCGATTTGTTTTATGATATTTGGGTGGAGGAGAACAATTTAGAAGTATTTGAAAAGTTTAGTAAACCTATTTGTTTTTCAACCAGTTATAACCATACATCTGGGTTTTAGGCGTATAACGCTTAATTGTCCAATTTCTAAACATTGCCATATTTTTCAAATTACTGCTCGAATAACACAACTAATGCTTTTATTCTCTTCTCTGACCCGAAAAGATCATTTCAAAGCCATTCCCGAGTTTTCGCAAACATTGGAAAATTGCAACTAAATTAAGCCACAAGTGTTTCACTGTTCTTTCCATTAATCGTCTTATTTCGACGAGATAAAGCGGTTTTATCGAGTTTGAGAAATTTTCACAGCAACTCGTCGAATCGACGAAAATCGATTTGTTTTATGATGTTTGGGTGGAGGAGAACAATATAGAAGGATTTGAATAGTTTAGTAAACCTATTTGATCTTCAACTAGTTATAACCATACATCTGTGTTTTAGGCGAATAACGTTTAATTGTCCAAATTCTAAACATTGCCATATTTTTCAAAGTACTGCTCTAATAAAAAAACTAATGCTTTTATTCTCTTGTTTGACTCTAGAAGATCATTTTAAATCCATTTCCGAATTTTTGTAAGCATTGGACAATTTCAACTAAATTAAACCACAAGTGTTTAACTGTTCGTTTCACTGATCGTCTTATTTTCACGAGATAAACGGTTTTGACGAGTTTGAGAAATTTTCACAGCAACTCGTCGAATCGAAGAAAATCGATTTTGTTTTATGATGTTTGGGTGGAGGAGAACAATTTAGTGTTATTTGAAAAGTTTATTAAACCTATTTGTTCTTCAACCAGTTATAACCATACATCTGGGTTTTAAGCGTATAACGCTTAATTGTCCAATTTCTAAACATTGCAGTATTTTTCAAAGTACTGCTCGAATCAACCAACTAGTGCTTTTATTCTCTTCTCTGACCCGTAAAGATCATTTAAAAGCCATTCCTTGAGTTTTCGTAAACATTGGAAAATTGCAAATAAATTAAGGCACAAGTGTTTCAATGTTCGTTTCACTATTGGTCTTATTTTGACGAGTTAAAGCGGTTTTGAAGAGTTTGAGAAATTTTCATAGCAACTCCTTGAATCGACGAAATTCGATTTGCTTTATGATGTTTGGGTGGAGGAGAACAATTTAGAAGTATTTGAAAATTTAGTAAACGTATTTGTTCTTCAACAAGTTATAACAATACATCTGGGTTTTAGGCATATAACGCTTAATTGTCCAATTTTTAAACATTGCCATATTTTTCAAAGTACTGCTCCAATCAACCAACTAATGCTTTTATTCTCTTCTCTGACTAGAAAAATTCATTTTACAGCCATTCCAGAGTTTTCGCAAACATTGGAAAATTGCAAGTAACTTAAGCCAAATATGTTTCACTGTTCGTTTAACCAATCGTCTTATTTCGACGAGATAAAGCGTTTTTGAAGAGTTGGAGAAATTTTCACAGCAACTAGTCCAATCGACGAAAATCGATTTGTTTTATGATGTTTGGGTTGAGGAGAAAAATTAGGAGTATTTGAAAAGTTTAGTAAACCTATTTGTTTTTCAACCAGTTATAACAATACATCTGGGTTTTAGGCGTATAACGCTTAATTGTCCAATTTCTAAACATTGCCATATTTTTGAAAGTATATCTCGAATCAAACAACTAATGCTTTTATTCTCTTCTCTAACCCAAAAAGAATATTTTACAGCCATTCCCGAATTTAAGTAAAAGTTGGATAATTGCAATTAACTGAAGCCATTTATGTTTCATTGTTCGTTTCACTAATCGTCTTATTTCGACGAGTTAAAGCGGTTTTGAAGAGTTTGAGAAATTTTCACAGCAACTCGTCGAATCGACGAAAATCGATTTGTTTTATGATGTTTGGGTGTAGGAGAACAATTTAGAAGTATTTGAAAAGTTTAGTAAACCTATTTGTTCTTCAACCATTTATAACAATACATCTGGGTTTTAGGCGTATAACGCTTAATTGTCCAATTTCTAAACATTGCCATATTTTTGAAAGTACTTCTCGAATCAAACAACTAATGCTTTTATTCTCTTCTCTAACCCGGAAAGAATATTTTACAGCCATTCCCGAATTTTAGTAAACGTTGGATAATTGCAATTAACTGAAGCCATTTATGTTTCATTGTTCGTTTCACTAATCGTCTTATTTCGACGAGTTAAAGCGGTTTTGAAGAGTTTGAGAAATTTTCACAGCAACTCGTCGAATCGACGA
The DNA here is from genome assembly GCA_030142905.1 of Heliopora coerulea. Lineage (NCBI taxonomy): Eukaryota > Metazoa > Cnidaria > Anthozoa > Scleralcyonacea > Helioporidae > Heliopora > Heliopora coerulea. Next base: position 138,280 of record JASJOG010000114.1, on the reverse strand, counting down.
AAATCGATTTGTTTTTTGATGTTTGGGTTGAGGAGGACAATTTAGAAGTATTTGAAAAGTTTAGTAAACCTATTTGTTCTTCAACCAGTTATAAACATACATCTGGGTTTTAGGCATATAACGTTTAATTGTCCAAATTCTAAACATTGCCATATTTTTCAAAGTACTGCTCTAATAAAAAAACTAATGCTTTTATTCTCTTGTTTGACTCTAGAAGATCATTTTAAATCCATTTCCGAATTTTTGTAAGCATTGGACAATTGCAACTAAATTAAACCACAAGTGTTTAACTGTTCGTTTCACTGATCGTCTTATTTTCACGAGATAAACGGTTTTGACGAGTTTGAGAAATTTTCACAGCAACTCGTCGAATCGACGAAAATCGATTTTGTTTTATGATGTTTGGGTGGAGGAGAACAATTTAGAAGTTTTTGAAAATTTTAGTAAACCTATTTGTTTTTCAACCAGTTATAACAATACATCTGTATTTTAGGCGTATAACGCTTAATTGTCCAATTTCTAAACATTGCCATATTTTTGAAAGTACTTCTCGAATGAAACAACTAGTTCTTTAATTCTCTTCTCTGACCCGAAAAGATCATTTTACAGCCGTTCCCGAATTTTAGTAAATGTTGGATAATTGCAATTAACTGAAGTCATTTATATTTCACTGTTCGTTTCACTAATCGTCTTATTTCGACGAGTTTAATCGGTTTTCAAGAGTTTAAGAAATTTTCACAGCAACTCGTCCAATCGAAGAAAATCGATTTGTTTTATGATGTTTGGGTGGAGGAGAAAAATTTAGAAGTATTTGAAAAGTTTAGTAAACGTATTTGTTCTTCTACTAGTTATAACCATACATCTGTGTTTTAATCGAATAACGTTTAATTGTCCAAATTCTAAACATTGCCATATTTTTCAAAGTACTGCTCGAATCAACAACTAATGGTTCTATTCTCTTCTCTGACCTGAAAGGTAATTTTACCGCCATTCCCGAGTTTTGGCAAACATTGGACAATAGCAGCTAACTTAAGACTCAAGTGTTTCACTGTTCGTTTCACTAATCGTCTTATTTCGACAAGATAAAGTGGTTTTGACGAGTTTGAGAAATTTTCACAGCAACTCTTTGAATCGAGAAAATCGAATTTTTTTATGATGTTTGGGTGGAGGAGAACAATTTAGAAGTATTTGAAAAGTTTAGTAAACGTATTTGTTCTTCAACCAGTTATAATCATACATCTTGGTTTTAGGTGTATAACGCTTAATTGTCCAATTTCTAAACATTGCATATATTTTTAAAGTACATGTCGCATCAATGAACTAATGCTTTTATTCTTTTCTCTGACCAGAAAAATTCATTTTACAGCCATTCCAGAATATTCGCAAACATTGAAAATTTGCAACTAACTTAAGCCAAATGTGTTTCACTGTTCGTTTCACTGAATGTCTTATTTCGACGAGATAAACGGTTTTGACGAGTTTGAGAAATTTTCACAGCAACTCGTCGAATCGACGAAAATCGATTTGTTTTATGATGTTTGGGTGGAGGAGAACAATTTAGAAGTATTTGAAAAGTTTAGTAAACCTATTTGTTCATCAACCATTTATAACCTTACATCTGGGTTTTAGGCGTATAACGCTTAATTGTCCAATTTCTAAACATTGCCATATTTTTCAAAGTACTGCTCGAATCAACAAACTAATGGATTAATTCTATACTCTGACCCGACTAGATCATATTTAAGCCATTCCCGAATTTTCGAAAAGATTGGGTAATTGCAACTAAGTTAAGCCAAAAATGTTTCATTGTTCGTTTCACTGATCGTCTTATTTCGACGAGATAAAGCGTTTTTGACGAGTTTGAGAAATTTTCACAGCAATTCGTCGAATCGACGAAAATCGATTTGTTTTATGATGTTTGGGTGGAGGAGAACAATTTAGAAGTATTTGAAAAGTTTAGTAAACCTATTTGTTCATCAACCATTTATAACCATACATCTGTGTTTTAGGCGAATAACGTTTAATTGTCCAAATTCTAAACATTGCCATATTTTTCAAAGTACTGCTCTAATCAACCAACTAATGGTTTTATTCTCTTCTCTGACCGAAAAGATCATTTTACAGCCATTCCCGAATTTTAGTAAACGTTGGATAATTGCAATTAACTGAAGCCTTTTATGTTTCATTGTTCGTTTCACTAATCGTCTTATTTCGACGAGTTAAAGCGTTTTTGACGAGTTTGAGAAATTTTCACAGCAACTCGTCGAATCGACGAAAATCGATTTTGTTTTATGATGTTTGGGTGGAGGAGAACAATTTAGAAGTATTTGAAAAGTTTAGTAAACGTATTTATGCTTCAACCAGTTATAACCATACATCTGGGTTTTAGGCGTATAACGCTTAATTGTCCAATTTCTAAACATTGCCATATTTTTCAAAGTACAGCTCGAATAAATCAACTAATGTTTTTATTCTTTTCTCTGACTAGAAAAATTCATTTTACAGCCATTCCAGAGTATTCGCAAACATTGAAAAATTGCAACTAACTTAAGCCAAATGTGTTTCACTGTTCGTTTCACTGATCGTCTTATTTCGATGAGATAAACGGTTTTGACGAGTTTGAGAAATTTTCATAGCAACTCGTCGAATCGACGAAAATCGATTTGTTTTATGATGTTTGGGTGGAGGAGAACAATTTAGAAGTATTTGAAAAGTTTAGTAAACCTATTTGTTCATCAACCATTTATAACCATACATCTGTGTTTTAGGCGAATAACGTTTAATTGTCCAAATTCTAAACATTGCCATATTTTTCAAAGTACTGCTCTAATCAACCAACTAATGGTTTTATTCTCTTCTCTGACCGAAAAGATCATTTTACAGCCATTCCCGAATTTTAGTAAACGTTGGATAATTGCAATTAACTGAAGCCTTTTATGTTTCATTGTTCGTTTCACTGATCGTCTTATTTCGACGAGATAAAGCGTTTTTGACGAGTTTGAGAAATTTTCACAGCAATTCGTCGAATCGACGAAAATCGTTTAGTTTTATGATATTTGGGTGGAGGAGAACAATTTAGAAGTATTTGAAAAGTTTAGTAAACCTATTTGTTCTTCAACTAGTTATAACCATACATCTGTGTTTTAGGCGAATAACGTTTAATTGTCCAAATTCTAAACATTGCCATATTTTTCAAAGTACTGCTGTAATCAACCAACTAATGGTTTTATTCTCTTCTCTGGCCGAAAAGATCATTTTACAGCCATTCCCGAATTTTAGTAAACGTTGGATAATTGCAATTAACTGAAGCCTTTTATGTTTCATTGTTCGTTTCACTAATCGTCTTATTTCGACGAGTTAAAGCGGTTTTGAAGAGTTTGAGAAATTTTCACAGCAACTCGTCGAATCGACGAAAATCGATTTTGTTTTATGATGTTTGGGTGGAGGAGAACAATTTAGAAGTATTTGAAAAGTTTAGTAAACGTATTTATGCTTCAACCAGTTATAACCATACATCTGGGTTTTAGGCGTATAACGCTTAATTGTCCAATTTCTAAACATTGCTATATTTTTCAAAGTACAACTCGAATCAATCAATTAATTCTTTTATTCTCTTCTCTGACCCGAAAAGATAATTTTACCGCCATTCCCGAGTTTTGGCAAACATTGGACAATAGCAACTAACTTAAGCCACAAGTGTTTCACTGTTCGTTTCACTAATCGTCTTATTTCGACGAGATAAAGCGGTTTTGACGAGTTTGAGAAATTTTCACAGCAACTCGTCGAATCGATGAAAATTGATTTGTTTTATGATGGTTGGGTGGAGGGGAACAATTTAGAAGTATTTGAAAAGTTTAGTAAACCTATTTGTTCTTCAACCAGTTATAACCATACATCTGGGTTTTAGGCGCATAACGATTAATTGTCCGATTTCTAAACATTGCCATATTTTTCAAAGTACAACTCGAATCAATCAACTAATACTTTTATACACTTATCTGACCCGAAAAGGTAATTTTACAGCCAATTCTGAGTTTTTGCAAACATTTGACAATAGCAACTAACTTAAGCCACAAGTGTTTCACTGTTCGTTTCACTAATCGTCTTATTTCGGCAACATAAAGTGGTTTTGAAGAGTTTGAGATATTTTCACAGCAACTCGTCGAATCGACGACAATCGATTTTGTTTTATGATGTTTGGGTGGAGGAGAACAATTTAGAAGTATTTGAAAAGTTTAGTAAAACTATTTGTTCTTCAACAAGTTATAACAATACATCTAGGGTTAGGCGAATAACGCTTAGTTGTCCAATTTCTAAACATTGCCATATTAGTTAAAGTACTGCTCGAATGAACAACTATTGGTTTTATTCTCTTCTCTGACCCGAAAAGGTAATTTTACAGCCATTCCCGAGTTTTGGCAAACTTTGGACAATAGCAACTAACTTATCCACAAGTGTTTCACTGTTCGTTTCACCAATCGTCTTATTTCGACGAGATAAAGCGGTTATGACGAGTTTGAGAAATTTTCACAGCAACTCGTCGAATCGACGAAAATTTATTTGTTTTATGATGTTTGGGTGGAGGAGAACAATTTAGAAGTATTTGAAAAGTTTAGTAAACCTATTTGTTCTTCAACCATTTATAACCATACATCTGGGTTTTAGGCGTATAACGCTTAATTGTCCAATTTCTAAACATTGCCGTATTTTTCAAATGTTTACGCCTTAATTTTGTTGCAATTTTCCAATGTTTACGAAAACTCGGGAATAGCTTTAAAATGATCTTTTCGGGTCAGAGAAGAGAATAAAAGCACTAGTTGGTTTTTTCGAGCACTACTTTGAAAAATATGGCAATGTTTAGAAATTGAACAATTAAGCGTTATACGCCTAAAACCTAGATGTATGGTTATAACTGGTTGAAGAACAAATACGTTTACTAAAATTTTCAAATACTTCTAAATTGTTCTCCTCCACCCAAACATCATAAAATAAATCGATTTTCGTCGATTCGACGAGTTGCTGTGAAAATTTCTCAAACTCTTCAAAACCGCTTTAACTCGTCAAAATAAGACCAATAGTGAAACGAACAGTGAAACACTTTGTTGGTTGATTTGGTTTATGAAGTTTGGTTGGAGGAGAAAAATTTAGAAGTATTTGAAAAGTTTAGTAAATCAATTTGTTCTTCAACTAGTTATTACCATACATCTGTGTTTTAGGCGAATAACGTTTAATTGTCCAAATTCTAAACATTGCCATATTTTTCAAAGTACTGCTCGAATAAGAAAACTAATGCTTTTATTCTCTTGTCTGACTCGAAAAGATCAATTTAAATCCATTTCCGAATTTTTGTAAATATTGGAAAATTGCAACTAAATTAAGCCACAAGTGTTTCACTGTTCTTTTCACTGATCGTCTTATTTAATTTCGACGAGGTAAACGGTTTTGACGAGTTTGAGAAATTTTCACAGCAACTCGTCGAATCGACGAAAATCGGTTTGTTTTATGATGTTTGGGTGGAGTAGAACAATTTAGAAGTATTTGAAAAGTTTAGTAAACCTATTTGTTCATCAACCATTTATAACCATACATCTGGGTTTTCGGCGTATAACGCTTAATTGTCCAATTTCTAAACATTGCCATATTTTTCAAAGTACTGCTCGAATCAACCAACTAATGGATTAATTCTATACTCTGACCCGACTAGATCATATTTAAGCCATTCCCGAATTTTCGAAAAGATTGGGTAATTGCAACTAAGTTAAGCCAAAAATGTTTCATTGTTCGTTTCACTGATCGTCTTATTTCGACGAGATAAAGCGTTTTTGACGAGTTTGAGAAATTTTCACAGCAATTCGTCGAATCGACGAAAATCGATTTGTTTTATGATGTTTGGGTGGAGGAGAACAATTTAGAAGTATTTGAAAAGTTTAGTAAACCTATTTGTTCTTCAACTAGTTATAACCATACATCTGTGTTTTAGGCGAATAACGTTTAATTGTCCAAATTCTAAACATTGCCATATTTTTCAAAGTACTGCTCTAATCAACCAACTAATGGTTTTATTCTCTTCTCTGACCGAAAAGATCATTTTACAGCCATTCCCGAATTTTAGTAAACGTTGGATAATTGCAATTAACTTAAGCCTTTTATGTTTCATTGTTCGTTTCACTGATCGTCTTATTTCGACAAGATAAAGCGTTTTTGACGAGTTTGAGAAATTTTCACAGCAATTCGTCGAATCGACGAAAATCGTTTAGTTTTATGATGTTTGGGTGGAGGAGAACAATTTAGAAGTATTTGAAAAGTTTAGTAAACCTATTTGTTCTTCAACTAGTTATAACCATACATCTGTGTTTTAGGCGAATAACGTTTAATTGTCCAAATTCTAAACATTGCCATATTTTTCAAAGTACTGCTGTAATCAACCAACTAATGGTTTTATTCTCTTCTCTGACCGAAAAGATCATTTTACAGCCATTCCCGAATTTTAGTAAACGTTGGATAATTGCAATTAACTGAAGCCTTTTATGTTTCATTGTTCGTTTCACTAATCGTCTTATTTCGACGTGTTAAAGCGGTTTTGACGAGTTTGAGAAATTTTCACAGCAACTCGTCGAATCGACGAAAATCGATTTTGTTTTATGATGTTTGGGTGGAGGAGAACAATTTAGAAGTATTTGAAAAGTTTAGTAAACGTATTTATGCTTCAACCAGTTATAACCATACATCTGGGTTTTAGGCGTATAACGCTTAATTGTCCAATTTCTAAACATTGCCATATTTTTCAAAGTACAGCTCGAATAAATCAACTAATGCTTTTATTCTTTTCTCTGACTAGAAAAATTCATTTTACAGCCATTCCAGAGTATTCGCAAACATTGAAAAATTGCAACTAACTTAAGCCAAATGTGTTTCACTGTTCGTTTCACTGATCGTCTTATTTCGATGAGATAAACGGTTTTGACGAGTTTGAGAAATTTTCATAGCAACTCGTCGAATCGACGAAAATCGATTTGTTTTATGATGTTTGGGTGGAGGAGAACAATTTAGAAGTATTTGAAAAGTTTAGTAAACCTATTTGTTCTTCAACCATTTATAACCAAAAATCTGGGTTTTAGGCGTATAACGCTTAATTGTCCAATTTCTAAACATTGCCATATTTTTCAAAGTACTGCTCTAATCAACCAACTAATGGATTAATTCTATACTCTGAACCGACAAGATCATATTAAAGCCATTCCCGAATTTTCGCAAAGATTGGGTAATTGCAACTAAGTTAAGCCAAAAATGTTTCATTGTTCGTTTCACTGATCGTCTAATTTCGACGAGATAAAGCGTTTTTGAAGAGTTTGAGAAATTTTCACAGCAACTCGTCGAATCGAAGAAAATCGATTTGTTTTATGATGTTTGGGTGGAGGAGAACAATTTAGAAGTATTTGAAAAGTTTAGTAAACGTATTTGTTCTTCAACAAGTTATAACCATACATCTGTGTTTTAGGCGAATAACGCTTAATTGTCCAATTTCTAAACATTGCCATATTTTTCAAAGTACTGCTCGAATCAACCAACTTATGCTTTTATTCTCTTCTCTGAATAGAAAAATTCATTTAGCAGCCACTCCAGAGTTCTCGCAAACATTGGAAAATTGCAAGTAACTTAAGCCAAATATGTTTCACTGTTCGTTTCAACAATCGTCTTATTTGGACGAGATAAAGCGTTTTTGACGAGTTGAGAAATTTTCACAGCAACTCGTCTAATCGACGAAAATCGATTTTGTTTTATGATGTTTGGGTGGAGGAGAACAATTTAGAAGTATTTGAAAAGTTCAATAAAGTATTTGTTCTTCAACCAGTTATAACCATACATCTGGGTTTTAGGCGTATAACGCTCAATTGTCCAATTTCTAAACATTGCCATATTTTTCAAAGTACAGCTCGAATCAATCAACTAATGCTTTTATTCTTTTCTCTGACCAGAAAAATTCATTTTACAGCCATTTTAAAGTATTCGCAAACATTGGAAAATTGCAACTAAATTAAGCCAAATATGTTTCACTGTTCGTTTCACTAATCGTCTTATTTCGACGAGATAAAGCGGTTATGACGAGTTTGAGAAATTTTCACAACAACTCGTCGAATCGACGAAAATCGATTTTCTTTTATGATGTTTGAGTGGAGGAGAATAATTTAGAAGTATTTGAAAAGTTTAGTAAACCTATTTGTTCTTCTTCCAGTTATAACCATACTTCTGGGTTTTAGTCGTATAACGCTTAATTGTCCAATTTCTAAACATTGCCATATTTTTTAAAGTACTGCTCGAAAAAACCACCTAGATCTTTTATTCTCTTCTCTGACCTGAAAAGATCATTTTAAAGAAATTCCCGTGTTTTCGTAAACATTGGAAAATTGCAACTAAATTAAGGCACAAGTGTTTCACTGTTCGTTTCACTAATCGTCTTTTTTCGACGAGTAAAAGCGGTTTTGAAGAGTTTGAGAAATTTTCACAGTAACTCGTCGAATCGACGAAAATCGATTTGTTTTATGATGTTTGGGTGGAGGAGAACAATTTAGAAGTATTTGAAAAGTTTAGTAAACCTATTTGTTCTTCAACTAGTTATTACCATACATCTGTGTTTTAGGCGAATAACGTTTAAATGTCCAAATTCTAAACATTGCCATATTTTTCAAAGTACTGCTCGAATCAATAATTAATGCTTTTATTCTCTTCTCTGACCCGAAAAGGTAATTTTACAGCCAATCCCGAGTTTTGGCAAACATTGGACAATAGCAACTAACTTAATCCACAAGTGTTTCAATGTTCGTTTCACTAATCGTCTTATTTCGGCAAGATAAAGTGGTTTTGACTAGTTTGAGAAATTTTCAAAGCTACTCGTCGAATCGACGAAAATCGATTTTGTTTTATGATGTTTGGGTGGAGGAGGACAATTTAGAAGTATTTGAAAAGTTTAGTAAACCTATTTGTTCTTCAACCAGTTATAACCATACATCTGGGTTTTAGGCGAATAACGCTTAATTGTCGGATTTCTAAACATTGCTATATTTTTCAAAGTACAATTCGAATCAATCAACTAATACTTTTATTCTCTTATCTGACCCGAAAAGGTAATTTTACAATCATTCCTGAGTTTTTGCAAACCATTTGACAATAGCAACTAACTTAATCCACAAGTGTTTCAATGTTCGTTTCACTAATCGTCTTATTTCGGCAAGATAAAGTGGTTTTGACGAGTTTGAGAAATTTTCAAAGCTACTCGTCGAATCGACGAAAATCGATTTGCTTTATGATGTTTGGGTGGAGAAGAACAATTTAGAAGTATTTGAAAAGTTTTAGTAAATGTATTTGTTCTTCAACAAGTTATAACAATACATCTGGGTTTCAGGCAAATAACGCTTAATTGTCCAATTTCTAAACATTGCCATATTTTTCAAAGTACTGCTTAAATCAACCAACTAATGCTTTTTTTCTCTTCTCTGACTAGAAAAATTCATTTTACAGCCATTCCAGAGTTTTCGCAAACATTGGAAAATTGCAACTAACTTTAGCCAAATATGTTTCACTGTTCGTTTCACCAAATATCTTATTTCGACGAGATAAAGCGTTTTTGACGAGTTTGGGAAATTTTCACAGCAATTCGTCGAATCGACGAAAATCGATTTGTTTTATGATGTTTGGGTGGAGGAGAACAATTTAGAAGTATTTGAAAAGTTTAGTAAACGTATTTGTTCTTCAACCAGTTATAACCATACATCTGGGTTTTAGGCGAATAACGCTTAATTGTCGGATTTCTAAACATTGCTATATTTTTCAAAGTACAATTCGAATCAATCAACTAATACTTTTATTCTCTTATCTGACCCGAAAAGGTAATTTTACAATCATTCCTGAGTTTTTGCAAACCATTTGACAATAGCAACTAACTTAATCCACAAGTGTTTCAATGTTCGTTTCACTAATCGTCTTATTTCGGCAAGATAAAGTGGTTTTGACTAGTTTGAGAAATTTTCAAAGCTACTCGTCGAATCGACGAAAATCGATTTTGTTTTATGATGTTTGGGTGGAGGAGGACAATTTAGAAGTATTTGAAAAGTTTAGTAAACCTATTTGTTCTTCAACCAGTTATAACCATACATCTGGGTTTTAGGCGAATAACGCTTAATTGTCGGATTTCTAAACATTGCTATATTTTTCAAAGTACAATTCGAATCAATCAACTAATACTTTTATTCTCTTATCTGACCCGAAAAGGTAATTTTACAATCATTCCTGAGTTTTTGCAAACCATTTGACAATAGCAACTAACTTAATCCAAAAATGTTTCAATGTTCGTTTCACTAATCGTCTTATTTCGGCAAGATAAAGTGGTTTTGACGAGTTTGAGAAATTTTCAAAGCTACTCGTCGAATCGACGAAAATCGATTTGCTTTATGATGTTTGGGTGGAGAAGAACAATTTAGAAGTATTTGAAAAGTTTTAGTAAATGTATTTGTTCTTCAACAAGTTATAACAATACATCTGGGTTTCAGGCAAATAACGCTTAATTGTCCAATTTCTAAACATTGCCATATTTTTCAAAGTACTGCTTAAATCAACCAACTAATGCTTTTTTTCTCTTCTCTGACTAGAAAAATTCATTTTACAGCCATTCCAGAGTTTTCGCAAACATTGGAAAATTGCAACTAACTTTAGCCAAATATGTTTCACTGTTCGTTTCACCAAATATCTTATTTCGACGAGATAAAGCGTTTTTGACGAGTTTGGGAAATTTTCACAGCAATTCGTCGAATCGACGAAAATCGATTTGTTTTATGATGTTTGGGTGGAGGAGAACAATTTAGAAGTATTTGAAAAGTTTAGTAAACGTATTTGTTCTTCAACCAGTTATAACCATACATCTGGGTTTTAGGCGAATAACGCTTAATTGTCGGATTTCTAAACATTGCTATATTTTTCAAAGTACAACTCGAATCAATCAACTAATACTTTTATTCTCTTATCTGAACCGAAAAGGTAATTTTACAATCATTCCTGAGTTTTTGCAAACCATTTGACAATAGCAACTAACTTCATCCACAAGTGTTTCACTGTTCGTTTCACTAATCGTCTTATTTCGGCAAGATAAAGTGGTTTTGACGAGTTTGAGAAATTTTCACAGCTACTCGTCGAATCGACGAAAATCGATTTTGTTTTATGATGTTTGGGTGGAGGAGGACAATTTAGAAGTATTTGAAAAGTTTATTAAACCTATTTGTTCTTCAACCAGTTATAACAATACATCTGGGTTTTAGGCGTATAACGCTTAATTGTCCAATTTCTAAATATTGCCATATTTTTGAAAGTACTTCTCGGATCAAAAAACTAATGCTTTTATTCTGTTCTCTGACACGAAAATATCATTTTACAGCCATTTCCGAATTTTAGTAAACGTTGGATAATTGCAATTAACTGAAACCATTTATGTTTCACTGTTCGTTTCACTGATCGTCTTATTTCGACGAGAAAAAAGGCGGTGTTGACGTGTTTGAGAAATTTTCACAGCAACTCGTCGAATCGACGAAAATCGATTTGTTTTATGATGTTTGGGTGGAGGAGAAGAATTTAGTAGCATTTAAAATGTTTAGTAAACCTATTTGTTCTTAAACCAGTTATAACCATACATCTGTGTTATAGGCGTATAACACTTAATTGTCATATTTCTAAATATTGCCATATTTTTCAAAGTAGTGCTCGAAAAAACCAACTAGTGCTTTTATTCTCTTCTCTGATCCGAAAAGATCATTTTTAAGCTATTCCCGAGTTTTCGTAAACATTGGAAAATTGCAACTAAATTAAGCCACAAGTGTTTCACTGTTCGTTTCACTAATCGTCTTATTTCGACGAGATAAAGCGGTTTTGACGAGTTTGAGAAATGTTCATAGCAACTCGTCGAATCGACGAAAATTGATTTGTTTTATGATGTTTGGGTTGAGGAGAATAATTTAGAAGTATTTGAAAAGTTTAGTAAACCTATATTTTCTTCAAATAGTTATAACCATACATCCGGTTTTAAGGCGTATAACGCATTATTGTCCAATTTCTAAACATTGCCATATTTTTCAAAGTACTGCTTAAATCAACCAACTAATGCTTTTATTCTCTTCTCTGACTAGAAAAATTAATTTTACAGCCATTCAAGAGTTTTCGCAAACATTGGAAAATTCCAACTAACTTAAGTCAAATATGTTTCACTGTTCGTTTCACTAATCGTCTTATTTCGACGAGATAAATCGCGTTTGACGAGTTTGAGAAATTTTCACAGCAACTCGTCGAATCGACGAAAATCGATTTGTTTTATGATGTTTGGGAGGAGGAGAATATTTTGGAGGATTTGAAAAGTTTAGTTAACGTATTTGTTCTTCAAACAGTTATAACCATACATCTGGGTTTTAGTCGTATAACGCTTAATTGTCCAATTTCTAAACATTGCCATATTTTGTAAAGTACTGTTCGAATCAACAAACTAATACTTTGATTCCCTCATCTGACCCGAGAAGGTAATTTTTCAGCCATTCCTGACTTTTTGCAAACATTTGACAATAGCAACTAACTTAAGCCACAAGTGTTTCACTGTTCGTTTCACTAATCGTCTTATTTCGGCAAGATAAATTGGTTTTGACGAGTTTGAGAAATTTTCACAGCAACTCGTCGAATCGACGAAAATCGATTTGTTTTATGATGTTTGGGTTGAGGAGAACAATTTAGAAGTATTTGAAAATTTTTGTAAACCTGTTTGTTTTCCAACCAGTTATAACAATACATCTGGGTTTTAGGCGTATAACGCTTAATTGTCCAATTTCTAAACATTGCCATATTTTTGAAAGTACTTCTCGAATCATACAATTAATGCTTTTATTCTCTTTCCTGAGCCGAAAAGATCATTTTAGAGCTATTCCCGATTTTTCGCAAAGATTGGATAATTGCATCTAAGTTAAGCCATAAATGATTTATTATTCGTTTCATTGATCGTCATATTTGGTCGAGATAAAGCGGTTTTGACTTGTTTTAGAAATTTTCACAGCAACTCGTCGAATCGACGAAAATCGATTTGTTTTATGGTATTTGGGTGGAGGAGAACAATTTAGAAGTATTTGAAAAGTTTAGTAAACCTATTTGTTTTTCAACCAGTTATAACCATACATCTGGGTTTTAGGCGTATAACGCTTAATTGCCCAATTTCTAAACATTGCCATATTTTTGAAAGTACTTCTCGAATCAACAAACTAATGTATTTATTATCTACTCTGACCCGAAAAGATCATTTTACAGCCATTCCCGAATTTTAGTAAACGTTGGATAATTGCAATTAACTTAAGCCATTTATGTTTCACTCTTCGTTTTACTAATCGTCTTTATTCGACGAGTTAAAGCGGTTTTGAAGAATTTGAGAAATTTTCACAGTAACTCGTCGAATCGACGAAAATCGATTTGATTTATGATGTTTGAGTGGAAGAGAACAATTTAGAAGTATTTGAAAAGTTTAGTAAACCTATTTGTTCTTCAACCAGTCATAACAATACATCTGGGTTTTAGGCGTATAACGCTTAATTGTCCAATTTCTAAACATTGCCATATTTTTAAAAGTACTTCTCGAATCAAACAACTAATGCTTTTATTCTCTTGTCTGACTCGAAAAGATCATTTTAAAGCCATTCCCGAATTTTAGTAAACGTTGGATAATTGCAATTAACTGAAGCCATTTATCTTTCACTTTTCGTTTCACTAATTTTCTTATTTCGACGAGTTAAAGCGGTATTGAAGAGTTTGAGAAATTTTCACAGCAACTCGTCGAATCGACGAAAATCGATTTGTTTTATGATGTTTGGGTGGAGGAGAACAATTTAGAAGTATTTGAAAAGTTTAGTAAACCTATTTGTTCTTCAACTAGTTATTACCATACATCTGTGTTTTAGGCGAATAACGTTTAATTATCCAAATCTAAACATTGCCATATTTTTCAAAGTACTGCTCGAATCAATAACTAATGCTTTTATTCTCTTCTCTGACCCGAAAAGGTAATTTTACAGCCATTCCCGAGTTTTGGCAAACATTTGACAATAGCAACTAACTTAAGCCACAAGTGTTTCACTGTTCGTTTCATTAATAGTCTTATTTCGACAAGATAAAGCGGTTTTAAAGAGGTTGAGAAATTTTCACTGCAACAAATTGAATCGAGAAAAATGGAATTTATTTATGATGTTTGGGTGGAGGAGGACAATTTAGAAGTATTTGAAAAGTTTAGTAAACCTATTTGATCTTCAACCAGTTATAAACATACATCTGTGTTTTAGGCATATAACGTTTAATTGTCCAAATTCTAAACATTGCCATATTTTTCAAAGTACTGCTCGAATAAGAAAACTAATGCTTTTATTCTCTTGTCTGATTCGAAAAGATCATTTTAATTCAATTTCCGAATTTTTGTAAACATTGGAAAATTGCAACTAAATTAAGCCGCAAGTGTGTCACTGTTCTTTTCACTGATCGTCTTATTTCGACGAGATAAACGGTTTTGACGAGTTTGAGAAATTTTCACAGCAACTCGTCGAATCGACGAAAATCGATTTGCTTTATGATGTTTGGGTGGAGAAGAACAATTTAGAAGTATTTGAAAAGTTTTAGTAAATGTATTTGTTCTTCAACAAGTTATAACAATATATCTGGGTTTCAGGCGAATAACGGCTTAATTGTCCAATTTCTAAACATTGCCATATTTTTCAAAGTACTGCTTAAATCAACCAACTAATGCTTTTATTCTCTTCTCTGACTAGAAAAATTCATTTTACAGCCATTCCAGAGTTTTCGCAAACATTGGAAAATTGCAACTGTCTTTAGCCAAATATGTTTCACTGTTCGTTTCACTAATCGTGTTATTTCGACGAGATAAAGCGTTTTTGACGAGTTTGGGAAATTTTCACAGCAATTCGTCGAATCGACGAAAATCGATTTGTTTTATGATGTTTGGGTGGAGGAGAACAATTTAGAAGTATTTGAAAAGTTTAGTAAACGTATTTGTTCTTCAACCAGTTATAACCATACATCTGGGTTTTAGGCGAATAACGCTTAATTGTCGGATTTCTAAACATTGCTATATTTTTCAAAGTACAATTCGAATCAATCAACTAATACTTTTATTCTCTTATCTGACCCGAAAAGGTAATTTTACAATCATTCCTGAGTTTTTGCAAACCATTTGACAATAGCAACTAACTTAATCCACAAGTGTTTCAATGTTCGTTTCACTAATCGTCTTATTTCGGCAAGATAAAGTGGTTTTGACGAGTTTGAGAAATTTTCACAGCTACTCGTCGAATCGACGAAAATCGATTTTGTTTTATGATGTTTGGGTGGAGGAGGACAATTTAGAAGTATTTGAAAAGTTTATTAAACCTATTTGTTCTTCAACCAGTTATAACAATACATCTGGGTTTTAGGCGTATAACGCTTAATTGTCCAATTTCTAAACATTGCCATATTTTTGAAAGTACTTCTCGAATCAAACAACTAATGCCTTTATTCTCTTCTCTGACATGAAAAGATCATTTTACAGCCATTTCCGAATTTTAGTAAACGTTGGATAATTGCAATTAACTGAAACCATTTATGTTTCACTGTTCGTTTCACTGATCGTCTTATTTCGACCGGAAAAAAGGCGGTGTTGACGTGTATGAGAAATTTTCACAGCAATTCGTCGAATCGACGAAAATCGATTTGTTTTATGATGTTTGGGTGGAGGAGAAGAATTTAGTAGCATTTAAAATGTTTAGTAAACCTATTTGTTCTTAAACCAGTTATAACCATACATCTGTGTTATAGGCGTATAACACTTAATTGTCATATTTCTAAATATTGCCATATTTTCAAAGTACTGCTCGATTCAAATAACTAATGCTTTTATTCCCTTCTATGATCCGAAAAGATCATTTTAAAGCTATTCCCGAATTTTCGCAAACATTGCACAATTGCAACAAAGTTAAACCACAAATGTTTCCTTGTTCTTTTCTCTGAACGTCTTATTTCGACGAGATAATGCGGTTTTGAAGAGTTTGAGAAATTTTCGCAGGATCTAGTCCAATCGACGAAAATCGATTTGTTTTATGATGTTTGGGTGGAGGAGAACAATTTAGAAGTATTTGGAAAGTTTAGTAAACCTATTTGTTCTTCAGCCAGTAATAGCCATACAACTGGGTTTTAGGCGTATAACGCTTAATTGTCCAATTTCTAAATATTGCCATATTTTTCAAAGTACTGCTCGAATCAACAAACTAATGCTTTTATTCTCAACTCTGACTCGAAAAGATCATTTTAAAGCCATTCCCGATTTTAGGAAAACTTTGGACAATTGCAATCAAGTTAAGCCAAATATGTTTCAATGTTCGTTTCACCAATCATCTTATTTCGACGAGATAAAGCGGTTTTGACGAGTTTGAGAAATTTTCACAGCAACTCGTCCAATCGACGAAAATCGATTTGTTTTATGATGTTTGGGTGGAGGAGAATAATTTAGAAGTATTTGAAAAGTTTAGTAAACGTATTTGTTCTTCAACAAGTTATAACAATACATCTGGGTTTTAGGCGAATAACGCTTAGTTGTTGAAATTCTAAACATTGCCATATTTTTCAAAGTACTGCTCGAATCAACCAAATAATGCTTTTATTCTTCTCTCTGATCCGAAAACATCATTTTTCAGCAATTCCCGAGTTTTCGCAAACATTGGACAATTGGAACTAAGTTAAGGCACAAAGTGTCATTGTTCGTTTCACTGATCGTCTTATTTGGACGAGATAAAGCCGTTTTGACGTGTTTGAGAAATTTTCACAGCAACTCGTCGAATCGACGAAAATCGATTTTGTTTTATGATGTTTGGGTGGAGGAGAATAATTTAGAAGTATTTGAAAAGTTTAGTAAACCTATTTGTTCTTCAACCAGTTATAACCATACATCTGGGTTTTAGGCGTATAACGCTTAATTGTCAAATTTCTAAACATTGACATATTTTTCAAAGTCCTGCTCGAAAAAACCAACTTGTGCTTTTATTCCCTTTTCTGACCAGAAAAGATCATTTTAAAGCCATTCCCGAGTTTTCGTAAACATTGGAAAATTGCAACTAAATGAATCCACAAGTGTTTCACTGTTCGTTTCACTAATCGTCTTATTTCGACGAGATAAAACGGTTTTGACGAGTTTGAGAAATTTTCACAGCAATTCGTCGAATCGACGAAAATCGATTTTGTTTTATGATGTTTGGGTGGACGAGAATAATTTAGAAGTATTTGAAAAGTTTAGTAAACCTATTTGTTTTTCAACCAGTTATAACCATACATCTGGTTTTTAGGCGTATAACGCTTAATTGTCCAATTTATAACCATTACCATATTTTTCAAAGAACAGCTCGAATCAATCAACTAATGATTTTATTCTCTTCTCTGACCAGAAGAATTCATTTTACAGCCATTCCCGAGTTTTCCCAAACATTTAACTATAGCAACTTAATTAAGGCACAAGTGTTTCACTGTTCGTTTCACTGATCGTCTTATTTCGACGAGATAAAGCGGGTTTGACGAGTTTGAGAAATTTTCACAGCAACTCGTCGAATCGACGAAAATCGATTTGTTTTATGATGTTTGGGTTGAGGGGAACAATTTAGAAGTATTTGAAAAGTTTAGTAAACCTGTTTGTTTTTCAACCAGTTATAACAATACATCTGGGTTTTAGGCGTATAACGCTTAATTGTCCAATTTCTAAACATTGCCATATTTTTCAAAGTACTGCTCGAATCAAACAACTACTGCTTTCATTCTCTTCTCTGACCCGAAAAGGTAATTTTACAGCCATTCCCGAGTTTTGGCAAACATTGGACAATAGCAACTAACTTAAGCCACAAGTGTTTCACTGTTCGTTTCACTAATCGTCTTATTTCGACGAGATAAAGCGGTTATGATGAGTTTGAGAAATTTTCACAGCAACTCGTCGAATCGATGAAAATTGATTTGTTTTATGATGGTTGGGTGGAGGGGAACAATTTAGAAGTATTTGAAAAGTTTAGTAAACCTATTTGTTCTTCAACCAGTTATAACCATACATCTGGGTTTTAGGCGCATAACGATTAATTGTCCGATTTCTAAACATTGCCATATTTTTCAAAGTACAACTCGAATCAATCAACTAATACTTTTATACACTTATCTGACCCGAAAAGGTAATTTTACAGCCAATTCTGAGTTTTTGCAAACATTTGACAATAGCAACTAACTTAAGCCACAAGTGTTTCTCTGTTCGTTTCACTAATCGTCTTATTTCGGAAACATAAAGTGGTTTTGACGAGTTTGAGATATTTTCACATCAACTCGTCGAATCGACTACAATCGATTTTGTTTTATGATGTTTGGGAGGAGGAGAACAATTTAGAAGTATTTGAAAAGTTTAGTAAAACTATTTGTTCTTCAACAAGTTATAACCATACATCTGGGTTTTGGGCGTATAACGCTTAATTGTCCAATTTCTAAACATTGCCATATTTTTAAAAGTACAGCTCGAATCAATCAACTAATGCTTTTATTCTTTTCTCTGACCAGAAAATTTCAATTTGCTGCCATTCCAGAGTATTCATAAACATTGGAAAATTGCAACTAACTTAAGCCAAATGTGTTTCACTGTTCGTTTCACTAATCGTCTTATTTTGACGAGATAAAGCGGTTTGGATGAGTTTGAGAAATTAAACAGCAACACGTGGAATCGACGAAAATCGATTTGTTTTATGATGTTTGGGTGGAGGAAAATAATTTAGAAGTATTTGAAAAGTTTAGTAAACGTATATGTTCTTCAGCCTGTTATAACCATACAAATGTGTTTTAGGCGAATAACGTTTAATTGTCCAAATTCTAAACATTGCCATATTTTTCAAAGTACTGCTCGAATCAACAACTAATGGTTTTATTCTCTTCGCTGACCCGAAAAGGTAATTTTACAGCCATTCCTGAGTTTTTCAAACATTTGACAATAGCAACTAACTTAAGCCACAAGTGTTTCACTACTTTTCGTTTCACTAATCGTCTTATTTCGGCAAGATTAAGTGGTTTTGACGAGTTTGAGAAATTTTCACAGCAACTCGTCGAATCGACGAAAATCGATTTATTTTATGATGTTTGGGTGGAGGAGTACAATTTAGAAGTATTTGAAAAGTTTAGTAAATCTATTTGTTCTTCAACCAGTTATAACCATACATCTGGGTTTTAGGCGTATAACGCTTAATTGTCCAATTTCTAAACATTGCCATATTT
This sequence comes from Heliopora coerulea, assembly GCA_030142905.1. Classification (NCBI taxonomy): domain Eukaryota; kingdom Metazoa; phylum Cnidaria; class Anthozoa; order Scleralcyonacea; family Helioporidae; genus Heliopora; species Heliopora coerulea. The sequence continues at coordinate 118,945 of JASJOG010000114.1, read as the reverse complement.
TTTAAAGTACTGCTCGAATCAACCAACTGATGGATTTATTCTATACTCTGAACCGAAAAGATCATTTTTGAGCCATTCCCGATTTTTCGCAAAGATTGGATAATTGCATCTAAGTTAAGCCACAAAAGTTTTATTGTTCGTTTCATTGATCGTCATATTTGGACGAGATAAAACGGTTTGGACGAGTTTTAGAAATTTTCACAGCAACTCGTCGAATCGACGAAAATCGATTTGTTTGTTGATATATGAGTGGAGGAGAACAATTTAGAAGTATTTGAAAAGTTTAGTAAACCTATTTGTTTTTCAACCAGTTATAACCATACACCTGGGTTTTAGGCGTATAACGCTTAATTGTCCAATTTCTAAACATTGCCATATTTTTCAAAGTACTGCTCCAATAACACAACTAATGCTTTTATTCTCTTCTCTGACCCGAAAAGATCATTTCAAAGCCATTCCCGAGTTTTCGCAAACATTGGAAAATTGCAACTAAATTAAGCCACAAGTGTTTCACTGTTCTTTCCATTAATCGTCTTATTTCGACGAGATAAAGCGGTTTTATCGAGTTTGAGAAATTTTCACAGCAACTCGTCGAATCGACGAAAATCGATTTGTTTTATGATGTTTGGGTGGAGGAGAACAATATAGAAGTATTTGAATAGTTTAGTAAACCTATTTGATCTTCAACTAGTTATAACCATACATCTGTGTTTTAGGCGAATAACGTTTAATTGTCCAAATTCTAAACATTGCCATATTTTTCAAAGTACTGTTCTAATCAACAACTAATGGTTTTATTCTCATCTCTGACCCGAAAATATCATTTTAGAGCCATTCCCGATTTTTCGCAAAGATTGGATAATTGCATCTAAGTTAAGCCATAAATGATTTATTATTCGTTTCATTGATCGTCATATTTGGTCGAGATAAAGCGTTTTTGACTTGTTTTAGAAATTTTCACAGCAACTCGTCGAATCGACGAAAATCGATTTGTTTTATGATATTTGGGTGGAGGAGAACAATTTAGAAGTATTTGAAAAGTTTAGTAAACCTATTTGTTTTTCAACCAGTTATAACCATACATCTGGGTTTTAGGCGTATAACGCTTAATTGTCCAATTTCTAAACATTGCCATATTTTTGAAAGTACTTCTCGAATCAACAAACTAATGTATTTATTATCTACTCTGACCCGAAAAGTTCATTTTACAGCCATTCCCGAATTTTAGTAAAAGTTGGATAATTGCAATTAACTGAAGCCATTTATCTTTCACTGTTCGTTACACTAATCGTCTTATTTCGACGAGTTAAAGCGGTATTGAAGAGTTTGAGAAATTTTCACAGTAACTCGTCGAATCGACGAAAATCGATTTGTTTTATGATGTTTGTGTGTAGGAGAACAATTTAGAAGTATTTGAAAAGTTTAGTAAACCTATTTGATCTTCAACCAGTTATAAACATACATCTGGGTTTTAGGCGAATAACGCTTAATTGTCGGATTTCTAAACATTGCTATATTTTTCAAAGTACAACTCGAATCAATCAATTAATTCTTTTATTCTCTTCTCTGACCCGAAAAGATAATTTTACCGCCATTCCCGAGTTTTGGCAAACATTGGACAATAGCAACTAACTTAAGCCACAAGTATTTCACTGTTCGTTTCACTAATCGTCTTATTTTGACGAGATAAAGCGGTTTTGACGAGTTTGAGAAATTTTCACAGCAACTCGTCGAATCGATGAAAATTGATTTGTTTTATGATGGTTGGGTGGAGGGGAACAATTTAGAAGTATTTGAAAAGTTTAGTAAACCTATTTGTTCTTCAACCAGTTATAACCATACATCTGGGTTTTAGGCGCATAACGATTAATTGTCCGATTTCTAAACATTGCCATATTTTTCAAAGTACAACTCGAATCAATCAACTAATACTTTTATACACTTATCTGACCCGAAAAGGTAATTTTACAGCCAATTCTGAGTTTTTGCAAACATTTGACAATAGCAACTAACTTAAGCAACAAGTGTTTCACTGTTCGTTTCACTAATCGTCTTATTTCGGCAACATAAAGTGGTTTTGAAGAGTTTGAGATATTTTCACAGCAACTCGTCGAATCGACGACAATCGATTTTGTTTTATGATGTTTGGGTGGAGGAGAACAATTTAGAAGTATTTGAAAAGTTTAGTAAAACTATTTGTTCTTCAACAAGTTATAACAATACATCTAGGGTTAGGCGAATAACGCTTAGTTGTCCAATTTCTAAACATTGCCATATTAGTTAAAGTACTGCTCGAATGAACAACTATTGGTTTTATTCTCTTCTCTGACCCGAAAAGATCATTTTACAGCCATTCCCGAGTTTTGGCAAACTTTGGACAATAGCAACTAACTTATCCACAAGTGTTTCACTGTTCGTTTCACCAATCGTCTTATTTCGACGAGATAAAGCGGTTATGACGAGTTTGAGAAATTTTCACAGCAACTCGTCGAATCGACGAAAATTGATTTGTTTTATGATGTTTGGGTGGAGGAGAACAATTTAGAAGTATTTGAAAAGTTTAGTAAACCTATTTTTTCTTCAACCATTTATAACCATACATCTGGGTTTTAGGCGTATAACGCTTAATTGTCCAATTTCTAAACATTGCCGTATTTTTCAAATGTTTACGGCTTAATTTTGTTGCAATTTTCCAATGTTTACGAAAACTCGGGTTTAGCTTTAAAATGATCTTTTCGGGTCAGAGAAGAGAATAAAAGCACTAGTTGGTTTTTTCGAGCACTACTTTGAAAAATATGGCAATGTTTAGAAATTGAACAATTAAGCGTTATACGCCTAAAACCTAGATGTATGGTTATAACTGGTTGAAGAACAAATACGTTTACTAAAATTTTCAAATACTTCTAAATTGTTCTCCTCCACCCAAACATCATAAAATAAATCGATTTTCGTCGATTCGACGAGTTGCTGTGAAAATTTCTCAAACTCTTCAAAACCGCTTTAACTCGTCAAAATAAGACCAATAGTGAAACGAACAGTGAAACACTTTGTTGGTTGATTTGGTTTATGAAGTTTGGTTGGAGGAGAAAAATTTAGAAGTATTTGAAAAGTTTAGTAAATCAATTTGTTCTTCAACTAGTTATTACCATACATCTTTGTTTTAGGCGAATAACGTTTAATTGTCCAAATTCTAAACATTGCCATATTTTTCAAAGTACTGCTCGAATAAGAAAACTAATGCTTTTATTCTCTTGTCTGACTCGAAAAGATCAATTTAAATCCATTTCCGAATTTTTGTAAATATTGGAAAATTGCAACTAAATTAAGCCACAAGTGTTTCACTGTTCTTTTCACTGATCGTCTTATTTAATTTCGACGAGATAAACGGTTTTGACGAGTTTGAGAAATTTTCACAGCAACTCGTCGAATCGACGAAAATCGGTTTGTTTTATGATGTTTGGGTGGAGTAGAACAATTTAGAAGTATTTGAAAAGTTTAGTAAACCTATTTGTTCATCAACCATTTATAACCATACATCTGGGTTTTCGGCGTATAACGCTTAATTGTCCAATTTCTAAACATTGCCATATTTTTCAAAGTACTGCTCGAATCAACCAACTAATGGATTAATTCTATACTCTGACCCGACTAGATCATATTTAAGCCAATCCCGAATTTTCGAAAAGATTGGGTAATTGCAACTAAGTTAAGCCAAAAATGTTTCATTGTTCGTTTCACTGATCGTCTTATTTCGACGAGATAAAGCGTTTTTGACGAGTTTGAGAAATTTTCACAGCAATTCGTCGAATCGACGAAAATCGATTTGTTTTATGATGTTTGGGTGGAGGAGAACAATTTAGAAGTATTTGAAAAGTTTAGTAAACCTATTTGTTCTTTAACTAGTTATTACCATACATCTGTGTTTTAGGCGAATAACGTTTAAATGTCCAAATTCTAAACATTGCCATATTTTTCAAAGTACTGCTCGAATCAATAATTAATGGTTTTATTCTCTTCTCTGACCCGAAAAGGTAATTTTACAGCCAATCCCGAGTTTTGGGAAAAAAAAGGACAATAACAACTAACTTAAGCCACAAGTGTTTCACTGTTCGTTTCATTAATAGTCTTATTTCGATAAGATAAAGCGGTTTTAAAGAGTTTGAGAAATTTTCACTGCAACAATTTGAATCGAGAAAAATCGAATTTATTTATGATGTTTGGGTGGAGGAGGACAATTTAGAAGTATTTGAAAAGTTTAGTAAACCTATTTGATCTTCAACCAGTTATAAACATACATCTGTGTTTTAGGCATATAACTTTTAATTGTCCAAATTCTAAACATTGCCATATTTTTCAAAGTACTGCTCGAATAAGAAAACTAATTCTTTTATTCTCTTGTCTGACTCGATAAGATCATTTTAAATCCATTTCCGAATTTTTGTAAACATTGGAAAATTGCAACTAAATTAAGCCACTAGTGTTTCACTGTTCTTTTCACTGATCGTCTTATTTCGAAGAGATAAACGGTTTTGACGAGTTTGAGAAATTTTCACAGCAACTCGTCGAATCGACGAAAATCGATTTGCTTTATGATGTTTGGGTGGAGAAGAACAATTTAGAAGTATTTGAAAAGTTTTAGTAAATGTATTTGTTCTTCAACAAGTTATAACAATACATCTGGGTTTCAGGCAAATAACGCTTAATTGTCCAATTTCTAAACATTGCCATATTTTTCAAAGTACTGCTTAAATCAACCAACTAATGCTTTTTTTCTCTTCTCTGACTAGAAAAATTCATTTTACAGCCATTCCAGAGTTTTCGCAAACATTGGAAAATTGCAACTAACTTTAGCCAAATATGTTTCACTGTTCGTTTCACCAAATATCTTATTTCGACGAGATAAAGCGTTTTTGACGAGTTTGGGAAATTTTCACAACAATTCGTCGAATCGACGAAAATCGATTTGTTTTATGATGTTTGGGTGGAGGAGAACAATTTAGAAGTATTTGAAAAGTTTAGTAAACCTATTTGTTCTTCAACTAGTTATTACCATACATCTGTGTTTTAGGCGAATAACGTTTAAATGTCCAAATTCTAAACATTGCCATATTTTTCAAAGTACTGCTCGAATCAATAATTAATGCTTTTATTCTCTTCTCTGACCCGAAAAGGTAATTTTACAGCCAATCCCGAGTTTTGGCAAACATTGGACAATAGCAACTAACTTAAGCCACAAGTGTTTCACTGTTCGTTTCATTAATAGTCTTATTTCGATAAGATAAAACGGTTTTAAAGAGTTTGAGAAATTTTCACTGCAACAATTTGAATCGAGAAAAATCGAATTTATTTATGATGTTTGGGTGGAGGAGGACAATTTAGAAGTATTTGAAAAGTTTAGTAAACCTATTTGTTCTTCAACCAGTTATAACCATACATCTGGGTTTTAGGCGAATAACGCTTAATTGTCGGATTTCTAAACATTGCTATATTTTTCAAAGTACAATTCGAATCAATCCACTAATACTTTTATTCTCTTATCTGACCCGAAAAGGTAATTTTACAATCATTCCTGAGTTTTTGCAAACCATTTGACAATAGCAACTAACTTAATCCACAAGTGTTTCAATGTTCTTTTCACTGATCGTCTTATTTCGAAGAGATAAACGGTTTTGACGAGTTTGAGAAATTTTCACAGCAACTCGTCGAATCGACGAAAATCGATTTGCTTTATGATGTTTGGGTGGAGAAGAACAATTTAGAAGTATTTGAAAAGTTTTAGTAAATGTATTTGTTCTTCAACAAGTTATAACAATACATCTGGGTTTCAGGCAAATAACGCTTAATTGTCCAATTTCTAAACATTGCCATATTTTTCAAAGTACTGCTTAAATCAACCAACTAATGCTTTTTTTCTCTTCTCTGACTAGAAAAATTCATTTTACAGCCATTCCAGAGTTTTCGCAAACATTGGAAAATTGCAACTAACTTTAGCCAAATATGTTTCACTGTTCGTTTCACCAAATATCTTATTTCGACGAGATAAAGCGTTTTTGACGAGTTTGGGAAATTTTCACAGCAATTCGTCGAATCGACGAAAATCGATTTGTTTTATGATGTTTGGGTGGAGGAGAACAATTTAGAAGTATTTGAAAAGTTTAGTAAACGTATTTGTTCTTCAACCAATTATAACCATACATCTGGGTTTTAGGCGAATAACGCTTAATTGTCGGATTTCTAAACATTGCTATATTTTTCAAAGTACAATTCGAATCAATCAACTAATACTTTTATTCTCTTATCTGACCCGAAAAGGTAATTTTACAATCATTCCTGAGTTTTTGCAAACCATTTGACAATAGCAACTAACTTAATCCACAAGTGTTTCAATGTTCGTTTCACTAATCGTCTTATTTCGGCAAGATAAAGTGGTTTTGACGAGTTTGAGAAATTTTCATAGCTACTCGTCGAATCGACGAAAATCGATTTTGTTTTATGATGTTTGGGTGGAGGAGGACAATTTAGAAGTATTAGAAAAGTTTATTAAACCTATTTGTTCTTCAACCAGTTATAACAATACATCTGGGTTTTAGGCGTATAACGCTTAATTGTCCAATTTCTAAATATTGCCATATTTTTGAAAGTACTTCTCGGATCAAAAAACTAATGCTTTTATTCTGTTCTCTGACACGAAAATATCATTTTACAGCCATTTCCGAATTTTAGTAAACGTTGGATAATTGCAATTAACTGAAGGCATTTATGTTTCACTGTTCGTTTCACTTATCGTCTTATTTCGACGAGAAAAAAGGCGGTGTTGACGTGTTTGAGAAATTTTCACAGCAACTCGTCGAATCGACGAAAATCGATTTGTTTTATGATGTTTGGGTGGAGGAGAAGAATTTAGTAGCATTTAAAATGTTTAGTAAACCTATTTGTTCTTAAACCAGTTATAACCATACATCTGTGTTATAGGCGTATAACACTTAATTGTCATATTTCTAAATATTGCCATATTTTTCAAAGTAGTGCTCGAAAAAACCAACTAGTGCTTTTATTCTCTTCTCTGATCCGAAAAGATCATTTTTAAGCTATTCCCGAGTTTTCGTAAACATTGGAAAATTGCAACTAAATTAAGCCACAAGTGTTTCACTGTTCGTTTCACTAATCGTCTTATTTCGACGAGATAAAGCGGTTTTGACGAGTTTGAGAAATGTTCATAGCAACTCGTCGAATCGACGAAAATTGATTTGTTTTATGATGTTTGGGTTGAGGAGAATAATTTAGAAGTATTTGAAAAGTTTAGTAAACCTATATTTTCTTCAAACAGTTATAACCATACATCCGGTTTTAAGGCGTATAACGCATTATTGTCCAATTTCTAAACATTGCCATATTTTTCAAAGTACTGCTTAAATCAACCAACTAATGCTTTTATTCTCTTCTCTGACTAGAAAAATTAATTTTACAGCCATTCAAGAGTTTTCGCAAACATTGGAAAATTCCAACTAACTTAAGTCAAATATGTTTCACTGTTCGTTTCACTAATCGTCTTATTTCGACGAGATAAATCGCGTTTGACGAGTTTGAGAAATTTTCACAGCAACTCGTCGAATCGACGAAAATCGATTTGTTTTATGATGTTTGGGAGGAGGAGAATATTTTGGAGGATTTGAAAAGTTTAGTTAACGTATTTGTTCTTCAAACAGTTATAACCATACATCTGGGTTTTAGTCGTATAACGCTTAATTGTCCAATTTCTAAACATTGCCATATTTTTTAAAGTACTGTTCGAATCAACAAACTAATACTTTGATTCCCTCATCTGACCCGAGAAGGTAATTTTTCAGCCATTCCTGACTTTTTGCAAACATTTGACAATAGCAACTAACTTAAGCCACAAGTGTTTCACTGTTCGTTTCACTAATCGTCTTATTTCGGCAAGATAAATTGGTTTTGACGAGTTTGAGAAATTTTCACAGCAACTCGTCGAATCGACGAAAATCGATTTTGTTTTATGATGTTTGGGTGGAGGAGAATAATTTAGAAGTATTTGAAAAGTTTAGTAAACCTATTTGTTCTTCAACCAGTTATAACCATACATCTGGGTTTTAAACGTATAACGATTAATTGTCCAATTTCTAAACATTGACAAATTTTTAAAAGTACTGCTCGAAAAAACCAACTAGTGCTTTTATTCTCTTTTCTGACCAGAAAAGATCATTTTAAAGCCATTCCCGAGTTTTCGTAAACATTGGAAAATTGCAACTAAATGAATCCACAAGTGTTTCACTGTTCGTTTCACTAATCGTCTTATTTCGACGAGATAAAACGGTTTTGACGAGTTTGAGATATTTTCACAGCAATTCGTCGAATCGACGAAAATCGATTTTGTTTTATGATGTTTGGGTGGACGAGAATGAATTAGAAGTATTTGAAAAGTTTAGTAAACCTATTTGTTCTTGAACCAGTTATAACCATACATCTGGTTTTTAGGCGTATAACGCTTAATTGTCCAATTTCTAAACATTGCCATATTTTTCAAAGAACAGCTCGAATCAATCAACTAATTATTTTATTCTCTTCTCTGACCAGAAGAATTCATTTTACAGCCATTCCCGAGTTTTCGCAAACATTTAACTATTGCAACTAAATTAAGGCACAAGTGTTTCACTGTTCGTTTCACTGATCGTCTTATTTCGACGAGATAAAGCGGGTTTGACGAGTTTGAGAAATTTTCACAGCAACTCGTCTAATCGACGAAAATCGATTTGTTTTATGATGTTTGGGTTGAGGAGAACAATTTAGAAGTATTTGAAAATTTTTGTAAACCTGTTTGTTTTCCAACCAGTTATAACAATACATCTGGGTTTTAGGCGTATAACGCTTAATTGTCCAATTTCTAAACATTGCCATATTTTTGAAAGTACTTCTCGAATCAAACAATTAATGCTTTTATTCTCTTTCCTGAGCCGAAAAGTTCATTTTAGAGCATTTCCCGATTTTTCGAAAAGATTGGATAATTGCATCTAAGTTAAGCCATAAATGATTTATTATTCGTTTCATTGATCGTCATATTTGGTTGAGATAAAGCGGTTTTGACGAGTTTTAGAAATTTTCACAGCAACTCGTCGAATCGACGAAAATCGATTTGTTTTATGATATTTGGGTGGAGGAGAACAATTTAGAAGTATTTGAAAAGTTTAGTACACCTATTTGTTTTTCAACCAGTTATAACCATACATCTGGGTTTTAGGCGTATAACGCTTAATTGCCCAATTTCTAAACATTGCCATATTTTTGAAAGTACTTCTCGAATCAACAAACTAATGTATTTATTATCTACTCTGACCCGAAAAGATCATTTTACAGCCATTCCCGAATTTTAGTAAACGTTGGATAATTGCAATTAACTTAAGCCATTTATGTTTCACTCTTCGTTTTACTAATCGTCTTTATTCGAAGAGTTAAAGCGGTTTTGAAGAATTTGAGAAATTTTCACAGTAACTCGTCGTATCGACGAAAATCGATTTGATTTATGATGTTTGAGTGGAAGAGAACAATTTAGAAGTATTTGAAAAGTTTAGTAAACCTATTTGTTCTTCAACCAGTCATAACAATACATCTGGGTTTTAGGCGTATAACGCTTAATTGTCCAATTTCTAAACATTGCCATATTTTTAAAAGTACTTCTCGAATCAAACAACTAATGCTTTTATTCTCTTGTCTGACTCGAAAAGATCATTTTACAGCCATTCCCGAATTTTAGTAAACGTTGGATAATTGCAATTAACTGAAGCCATTTATCTTTCACTTTTCGTTTCACTAATTTTCTTATTTCGACGAGATAAAGCGGTTTTGACGAGTTTGAGAAATTTTCACAGCAACTCGTCGAATCGACGAAAATCGATTTGTTTTATGATGTTTGGGTGGAGGAGAACAATTTAGAAGTATTTGAAAAGTTTAGTAAACCTATTTGTTCTTCAACTAGTTATAACCATAGATCTGTGTTTTAGGCGAATAACGTTTAATTGTCCAAATTCTAAACATTGCCATATTTTTCAAAGTACTGCTCGAATCAACAACTAATGGTTTTATTCTCTTCTCTGACCCGAAAAGGTAATTTTACAGCCATTCCCGAGTTTTGGCAAACATTTGACAATAGCAACTAACTTAAGCCACAAGTGTTTCACTGTTCGTTTCATTAATAGTCTTATTTCGACAAGATAAAGCGGTTTTAAAGAGGTTGAGAAATTTTCACTGCAACAAATTGAATCGAGAAAAATGGAATTTATTTATGATGTTTGGGTGGAGGAGGACAATTTAGAAGTATTTGAAAAGTTTAGTAAACCTATTTGATCTTCAACCAGTTATAAACATACATCTGTGTTTTAGGCATATAACGTTTAATTGTCCAAATTCTAAACATTGCCATATTTTTCAAAGTACTGCTCGAATAAGAAAACTAATGCTTTTATTCTCTTGTCTGATTCGAAAAGATCATTTTAATTCAATTTCCGAATTTTTGTAAACATTGGAAAATTGCAACTAAATTAAGCCACAAGTGTTTCACTGTTCTTTTCACTGATCGTCTTATTTCGACGAGATAAACGGTTTTGACGAGTTTGAGAAATTTTCACAGCAACTCGTCGAATCGACGAAAATCGATTTGCTTTATGATGTTTGGGTGGAGAAGAACAATTTAGAAGTATTTGAAAAGTTTTAGTAAATGTATTTGTTCTTCAACAAGTTATAACAATACATCTGTGTTTTAGGCGAATAACGGCTTAATTGTCCAATTTCTAAACATTGCCATATTTTTCAAAGTACTGCTTAAATCAACCAACTAATGCTTTTATTCTCTTCTCTGACAAGAAAAATTCATTTTACAGCCATTCCAGAGTTTTCGCAAACATTGGAAAATTGCAACTGTCTTTAGCCAAATATGTTTCACTGTTCGTTTCACTAATCGTGTTATTTCGACGAGATAAAGCGTTTTTGACGAGTTTGGGAAATTTTCACAGCAATTCGTCGAATCGACGAAAATCGATTTGTTTTATGATGTTTGGGTGGAGGAGAACAATTTAGAAGTATTTGAAAAGTTTAGTAAACGTATTTGTTCTTCAACCAGTTATAACCATACATCTGGGTTTTAGGCGAATAACGCTTAATTGTCGGATTTCTAAACATTGCTATATTTTTCAAAGTACAATTCGAATCAATCAACTAATACTTTTATTCTCTTATCTGACCCGAAAAGGTAATTTTACAATCATTCTTGAGTTTTTGCAAACCATTTGACAATAGCAACTAACTTAATCCACAAGTGTTTCAATGTTCGTTTCACTAATCGTCTTATTTCGGCAAGATAAAGTGGTTTTGACGAGTTTGAGAAATTTTCAAAGCTACTCGTCGAATCGACGAAAATCGATTTTGTTTTATGATGTTTGGGTGGAGGAGGACAATTTAGAAGTATTTGAAAAGTTTAGTAAACCTATTTGTTCTTAAACCAGTTATAACAATACATCTGGGTTTTAGGCGTATAACGCTTAATTGTCCAATTTCTAAACATTGCCATATTTTTGAAAGTACTTCTCGAATCAAACAACTAATGCCTTTATTCTCTTCTCTGACATGAAAAGATCATTTTACAGCCATTTCCGAATTTTAGTAAACGTTGGATAATTGCAATTAACTGAAACCATTTATGTTTCACTGTTCGTTTCACTGATCGTCTTATTTCGACCGGAAAAAGGCGGTGTTGACGTGTTTGAGAAATTTTCACAGCAATTCGTCGAATCGACGAAAATCGATTTGTTTTATGATGTTTGGGTGGAGGAGAAGAATTTAGTAGCATTTAAAATGTTTAGTAAACCTATTTGTTCTTAAACCAGTTATAACCATACATCTGTGTTATAGGCGTATAACACTTAATTGTCATATTTCTAAATATTGCCATATTTTCAAAGTACTGCTCGATTCAAATAACTAATGCTTTTATTCTCTTCTATGATCCGAAAAGATCATTTTAAAGCTATTCCCGAATTTTCGCAAACATTGCACAATTGGAACAAAGTTAAACCACAAATGTTTCCTTGTTCTTTTCACTGAACGTCTTATTTCGACGAGATAATGCGGTTTTGAAGAGTTTGAGAAATTTTCGCAGGATCTAGTCCAATCGACGAAAATCGATTTGTTTTATGATGTTTGGGTGGAGGAGAACAATTTAGAAGTATTTGGAAAGTTTAGTAAACTATTTGTTCTTCAGCCAGTAATAGCCATACAACTGGGTTTTAGGCGTGTAACGCTTAATTGTCCAATTTCTAAACATTGCCATATTTTTCAAAGTACTGCTCGAATCAACAAACTAATGCTTTTATTCTCAACTCTGACTCGAAAAGATCATTTTAAAGCCTTTCCCGATTTTAGGAAAACTTTGGACAATTGCAATCAAGTTAAGCCAAATATGTTTCAATGTTCGTTTCACCAATCATCTTATTTCGACGAGATAAAGCGGTTTTGACGAGTTTGAGAAATTTTCACAGCAACTCGTCCAATCGACGAAAATCGATTTGTTTTATGATGTTTGGGTGGAGGAGAATAATTTAGAAGTATTTGAAAAGTTTAGTAAACGTATTTGTTCTTCAACAAGTTATAACAATAAATCTGGGTTTTAGGCGAATAACGCTTAGTTGTTGAAATTCTAAACATTGCCATATTTTTCAAAGTACTGCTCGAATCAACCAAATAATGCTTTTATTCTTCTCTCTGATCCGAAAACATCATTTTTCAGCAATTCCCGAGTTTTCGCAAACATTGGACAATTGGAACTAAGTTAAGGCACAAAGTGTCATTGTTCGTTTCACTGATCGTCTTATTTGGACGAGATAAAGCCGTTTTGACGTGTTTGAGAAATTTTCACAGCAACTCGTCGAATCGACGAAAATCGATTTTGTTTTATGATGTTTGGGTGGAGGAGAATAATTTAGAAGTATTTGAAAAGTTTAGTAAAACTATTTGTTCTTCAACAAGTTATAACCATACATCTGGGTTTTGGGCGTATAACGCTTAATTGTCCAATTTCTAAACATTGCCATAATTTTAAAAGTACAGCTCGAATCAATCAACTAACGCTTTTATTCTTTTCTCTGACCAGAAAATTTCAATTTGCTGCCATTCCAGAGTATTCATAAACATTGGAAAATTGCAACTAACTTAAGCCAAATGTGTTTCACTGTTCGTTTCACTAATCGTCTTATTTTGACGAGATAAAGCGGTTTGGACGAGTTTGAGAAATTTATACAGCAACACGTGGAATCGACGAAAATCGATTTGTTTTATGATGTTTGGGTGGAGGAAAATAATTTAGAAGTATTTGAAAAGTTTAGTAAACGTATATGTTCTTCAGCCAGTTATAACCATACAAATGTGTTTTAGGCGAATAACGTTTAATTGTCCAAATTCTAAACATTGCCATATTTTTCAAAGTACTGCTCGAATCAACAACTAATGGTTTTATTCTCTTCTCTGACCCGAAAAGGTAATTTTACAGCCATTCCTGAGTTTTTCAAACATTTGACAATAGCAACTAACTTAAGCCACAAGTGTTTCACTACTTTTCGTTTCACTAATCGTCTTATTTCGGCAAGATAAAGTGGTTTTGACGAGATTGAGAAATTTTCACAGCAACTCGTCGAATCGACGAAAATCGATTTTGTTTTATGATGTTTGGGTGGAGAAGAACAATTTAGAAGAATTTGAAAAGTTTAGTAAACCTATTTGTTCTTCAACCAGTTATAACCATACATCTGGGTTTTAGGCGTATAACGCTTAATTGTCCAATATCTAAACATTGCCATATTTTTCAAAGTAGTGCTCGAAAAAACCAACTAGTGCTTTTATTCTCTTCTCTGACCCGAAAAGATCATTTTAAAGCTATTCCCGAGTTTTCGTAAACATTGGAAAATTGCAACTAAATTAAGGCACAAGTGTTTCACTGTTCGTTTCACTAATCGTCTTATTTCGACGGGATAAAGCGGGTTTGACGAGTTTGAGAAATTTTCACAGCAACTCGTCGAATCGACGAAAATCGATTTGTTTTATGATGTTTGGGTTGAGGGGAACAATTTAGAAGTATTTGAAAAGTTTAGTAAACCTGTTTGTTTTTCAACCAGTTATAACAATACATCTGGGTTTTAGGCGTATAACGCTTAATTGTCCAATTTCTAAACATTGCCATATTTTTCAAAGTACTGCTCGAATCAAACAACTACTGCTTTCATTCTCTTCTCTGACCCGAAAAGGTAATTTTACAGCCATTCCCGAGTTTTGGCAAACATTGGACAATAGCAACTAACTTAAGCCACAAGTGTTTCACTGTTCGTTTCACTAATCGTCTTATTTCGACGAGATAAAGCGGTTATGATGAGTTTGAGAAATTTTCACAGCAACTCGTCGAATCGATGAAAATTGATTTGTTTTATGATGGTTGGGTGGAGGGGAACAATTTAGAAGTATTTGAAAAGTTTAGTAAACCTATTTGTTCTTCAACCAGTTATAACCATACATCTGGGTTTTAGGCTCATAACGATTAATTGTCCGATTTCTAAACATTGCCATATTTTTCAAAGTACAACTCGAATCAATCAACTAATACTTTTATACACTTATCTGACCCGAAAAGGTAATTTTACAGCCATTCCCGAGTTTTGGAAAACATTGGACAATAGCAACTAACTTAAGCCACAAGTGTTTCACTGTTCGTTTCACTAATCGTCTTATTTCGACGAGATAAAGTGGTTTTGACGAGTTTGAGATATTTTCACAGCAACTCGTCGAATCGACGACAATCGATTTTGTTTTATGATGTTTGGGTGGAGGAGAACAATTTAGAAGTATTTGAAAAGTTTAGTAAAACTATTTGTTCTTCAACAAGTTATAACCATACATCTGGGTTTTGGGCGTATAACGCTTAATTGTCCAATTTCTAAACATTGCCATATTTTTAAAAGTACAGCTCGAATCAATCAACTAATGCTTTTATTCTTTTCTCTGACCAGAAAATTTCAATTTGCTGCCATTCCAGAGTATTCATAAACATTGGAAAATTGCAACTAACTTAAGCCAAATGTGTTTCACTGTTCGTTTCACTAATCGTCTTATTTTGACGAGATAAAGCGGTTTGGACGAGTTTGAGAAATTTATACAGCAACACGTGGAATCGACGAAAATCGATTTGTTTTATGATGTTTGGGTGGAGGAAAATAATTTAGAAGTATTTGAAAAGTTTAGTAAACGTATATGTTCTTCAGCCAGTTATAACCATACAAATGTGTTTTAGGCGAATAACGTTTAATTGTCCAAATTCTAAACATTGCCATATTTTTCAAAGTACTGCTCGAATCAACAACTAATGGTTTTATTCTCTTCTCTGACCCGAAAAGGTAATTTTACAGCCATTCCTGAGTTTTTCAAACATTTGACAATAGCAACTAACTTAAGCCACAAGTGTTTCACTACTTTTCGTTTCACTAATCGTCTTATTTCGGCAAGATAAAGTGGTTTTGACGAGTTTGAGAAATTTTCACAGCAACTCGTCGAATCGACGAAAATCGATTTTGTTTTATGATGTTTGGGTGGAGAAGAACAATTTAGAAGAATTTGAAAAGTTTAGTAAACCTATTTGTTCTTCAACCAGTTATAACCATACATCTGGGTTTTAGGCGTATAACGCTTAATTGTCCAATATCTAAACATTGCCATATTTTTCAAAGTAGTGCTCGAAAAAACCAACTAGTGCTTTTATTCTCTTCTCTGACCCGAAAAGATCATTTTAAAGCTATTCCCGAGTTTTCGTAAACATTGGAAAATTGCAACTAAATTAAGGCACAAGTGTTTCACTGTTCGTTTCACTAATCGTCTTATTTCGACGAGATAAAGCGGGTTTGACGAGTTTGAGAAATTTTCACAGCAACTCGTCGAATCGACGAAAATCGATTTGTTTTATGATGTTTGGGTTGAGGGGAACAATTTAGAAGTATTTGAAAAGTTTAGTAAACCTGTTTGTTTTTCAACCAGTTATAAAATACATCTGGGTTTTAGTCGTATAACGCTTAATTGTCCAATTTCTAAACATTGCCATATTTTTCAAAGTACTGCTCGAATCAAACAACTACTGCTTTCATTCTCTTCTCTGACCCGAAAAGGTAATTTTACAGCCATTCCCGAGTTTTGGAAAACATTGGACAATAGCAAGTAACTTAAGCCACAAGTGTTTCACTGTTCGTTTCACTAATCGTCTTATTTCGACGAGATAAAGCGGTTATGATGAGTTTGAGAAATTTTCACAGCAACTCGTCGAATCGATGAAAATTGATTTGTTTTATGATGGTTGGGTGGAGGGGAACAATTTAGAAGTATTTGAAAAGTTTAGTAAACCTATTTGTTCTTCAACCAGTTATAACCATACATCTGGGTTTTAGGCGCATAACGATTAATTGTCCGATTTCTAAACATTGCCATATTTTTCAAAGTACAACTCGAATCAATCAACTAATACTTTTATACACTTATCTGACCCGAAAAGGTAATTTTACAGCCAATTCTGAGTTTTTGCAAACATTTGACAATAGGAACTAACTTAAGACACAAGTGTTTCTCTGTTCGTTTCACTAATCGTCTTATTTCGGCAACATAAAGTGGTTTTGACGTTTTTGAGATATTTTCACAGCAACTCGTCGAATCGACGACAATCGATTTTATTTTATGATGTTTGGGTGGAGAAGAACAATTTAGAAGAATTTGAAAAGTTTAGTAAACCTATTTGTTCTTCAACCAGTTATAACCATACATCTGGGTTTTAGGCGTATAACGCTTAATTGTCCAATTTCTAAACATTGCCATATTTTTCAAAGTAGTGCTCGAAAAAACCAACTAGTGCTTTTATTCTCTTCTCTGACCCGAAAAGATCATTTTAAAGCTATTCCCGAGTTTTCGTAAACATTGGAAAATTGCAACTAAATTAAGCACCAAGTGTTTCACTGTTCGTTTCACTAATCGTCTTATTTCGACGAGATAAAGCGGTTTTGACGAGTTTGAGAAATGTTCATAGCAATTCGTCGAATCGACGAAAATCGATTTGTTTTATGATGTTTGGGTTGAGGAGAATAATTTAGAAGTATTTGAAAAGTTTAGTAAACCTATATTTTCTTCAACCAGTTATAACCATACATCCGGGTTTAAGGCGTATAACGCATTATTGTCCTATTTCTAAACATTGCCACATTTTTATAAGTACTGCTCGAATCAATCAACTAATGCTTTTATTCTTTTCTCTGACCAGAAAAATTCATTTAACAGGCATTCCAGAGTATTCGCAAACATTTGAAAATTGCAACTAAATTAAGGCACAAGTATTTCACTGTTCGTTTCACTAATCGTCTTATTTCGACGAGATAAATCGCGTTTGACGAGTTTGAGAAATTTTCACAGCAACTCGTCGAATCAACGAAAATCGATTTGTTTTATGATGTTTGGGAGGAGGAGAATATTTTGGAGGATTTGAAAAGTTTAGTTAACGTATTTGTTCTTCAAACAGTTATAACCATACATCCGGGTTTTAGTAGTATAACGCTTAATTGTCCAATTTCTAAACATTGCCATATATTTCAAAGTACTGCTTTAATAAACAAACTAATATTTTGATTCACTCATCTGACCCGAGAAGGTAATTTTACAGCCATTCCTGAGTTTTTGCAAACATTTGACAATAGCAACTAACTTAAGCCACAAGTGTTTCACTGTTCGTTTCACTAATGTTCTTATTTCGACGAGATAAAGCGGGTTTGACGAGTTTGAGAAATTTTCACAGCAACTCGTCGAATCGACGAAAATCGATTTTGTTTTAAGATGTTTGGGTGGAGGAGAATAATTTAGAAGTATTTGAAAAGTTTAGTAAACCTATTTGTTCTTCAACCAGTTATAACCATACATCTGGGTTTTTGGCGTATAACGCTTAATTGTCCAATTTCTAAACATTGCCATAATTTTAAAAGTACAGCTCGAATCAATCAACTAACGCTTTTATTCTTTTCTCTGACCAGAAAATTTCAATTTGCTGCCATTCCAGAGTATTCATAAACATTGGAAAATTGCAACTAACTTAAGCCAAATGTGTTTCACTGTTCGTTTCACTAATCGTCTTATTTTGACGAGATAAAGCGGTTTGGACGAGTTTGAGAAATTTATACAGCAACACGTGGAATCGACGAAAATCGATTTGTTTTATGATGTTTGGGTGGAGGAAAATAATTTAGAAGTATTTGAAAAGTTTAGTAAACGTATATGTTCTTCAGCCAGTTATAACCATACAAATGTGTTTTAGGCGAATAACGTTTAATTGTCCAAATTCTAAACATTGCCATATTTTTCAAAGTACTGCTCGAATCAACAACTAATGGTTTTATTCTCTTCTCTGACCCGAAAAGGTAATTTTACAGCCATTCCTGAGTTTTTCAAACATTTGACAATAGCAACTAACTTAAGCCACAAGTGTTTCACTACTTTTCGTTTCACTAATCGTCTTATTTCGGCAAGATAAAGTGGTTTTGACGAGATTGAGAAATTTTCACAGCAACTCGTCGAATCGACGAAAATCGATTTTGTTTTATGATGTTTGGGTGGAGAAGAACAATTTAGAAGAATTTGAAAAGTTTAGTAAACCTATTTGTTCTTCAACCAGTTATAACCATACATCTGGGTTTTAGGCGTATAACGCTTAATTGTCCAATATCTAAACATTGCCATATTTTTCAAAGTAGTGCTCGAAAAAACCAACTAGTGCTTTTATTCTCTTCTCTGACCCGAAAAGATCATTTTAAAGCTATTCCCGAGTTTTCGTAAACATTGGAAAATTGCAACTAAATTAAGGCACAAGTGTTTCACTGTTCGTTTCACTAATCGTCTTATTTCGACGGGATAAAGCGGGTTTGACGAGTTTGAGAAATTTTCACAGCAACTCGTCGAATCGACGAAAATCGATTTGTTTTATGATGTTTGGGTTGAGGGGAACAATTTAGAAGTATTTGAAAAGTTTAGTAAACCTGTTTGTTTTTCAACCAGTTATAACAATACATCTGGGTTTTAGGCGTATAACGCTTAATTGTCCAATTTCTAAACATTGCCATATTTTTCAAAGTACTGCTCGAATCAAACAACTACTGCTTTCATTCTCTTCTCTGACCCGAAAAGGTAATTTTACAGCCATTCCCGAGTTTTGGCAAACATTGGACAATAGCAACTAACTTAAGCCACAAGTGTTTCACTGTTCGTTTCACTAATCGTCTTATTTCGACGAGATAAAGCGGTTATGATGAGTTTGAGAAATTTTCACAGCAACTCGTCGAATCGATGAAAATTGATTTGTTTTATGATGGTTGGGTGGAGGGGAACAATTTAGAAGTATTTGAAAAGTTTAGTAAACCTATTTGTTCTTCAACCAGTTATAACCATACATCTGGGTTTTAGGCTCATAACGATTAATTGTCCGATTTCTAAACATTGCCATATTTTTCAAAGTACAACTCGAATCAATCAACTAATACTTTTATACACTTATCTGACCCGAAAAGGTAATTTTACAGCCATTCCCGAGTTTTGGAAAACATTGGACAATAGCAACTAACTTAAGCCACAAGTGTTTCACTGTTCGTTTCACTAATCGTCTTATTTCGACGAGATAAAGTGGTTTTGACGAGTTTGAGATATTTTCACAGCAACTCGTCGAATCGACGACAATCGATTTTGTTTTATGATGTTTGGGTGGAGGAGAACAATTTAGAAGTATTTGAAAAGTTTAGTAAAACTATTTGTTCTTCAACAAGTTATAACCATACATCTGGGTTTTGGGCGTATAACGCTTAATTGTCCAATTTCTAAACATTGCCATATTTTTAAAAGTACAGCTCGAATCAATCAACTAATGCTTTTATTCTTTTCTCTGACCAGAAAATTTCAATTTGCTGCCATTCCAGAGTATTCATAAACATTGGAAAATTGCAACTAACTTAAGCCAAATGTGTTTCACTGTTCGTTTCACTAATCGTCTTATTTTGACGAGATAAAGCGGTTTGGACGAGTTTGAGAAATTTATACAGCAACACGTGGAATCGACGAAAATCGATTTGTTTTATGATGTTTGGGTGGAGGAAAATAATTTAGAAGTATTTGAAAAGTTTAGTAAACGTATATGTTCTTCAGCCAGTTATAACCATACAAATGTGTTTTAGGCGAATAACGTTTAATTGTCCAAATTCTAAACATTGCCATATTTTTCAAAGTACTGCTCGAATCAACAACTAATGGTTTTATTCTCTTCTCTGACCCGAAAAGGTAATTTTACAGCCATTCCTGAGTTTTTCAAACATTTGACAATAGCAACTAACTTAAGCCACAAGTGTTTCACTACTTTTCGTTTCACTAATCGTCTTATTTCGGCAAGATAAAGTGGTTTTGACGAGTTTGAGAAATTTTCACAGCAACTCGTCGAATCGACGAAAATCGATTTTGTTTTATGATGTTTGGGTGGAGAAGAACAATTTAGAAGAATTTGAAAAGTTTAGTAAACCTATTTGTTCTTCAACCAGTTATAACCATACATCTGGGTTTTAGGCGTATAACGCTTAATTGTCCAATATCTAAACATTGCCATATTTTTCAAAGTAGTGCTCGAAAAAACCAACTAGTGCTTTTATTCTCTTCTCTGACCCGAAAAGATCATTTTAAAGCTATTCCCGAGTTTTCGTAAACATTGGAAAATTGCAACTAAATTAAGGCACAAGTGTTTCACTGTTCGTTTCACTAATCGTCTTATTTCGACGAGATAAAGCGGGTTTGACGAGTTTGAGAAATTTTCACAGCAACTCGTCGAATCGACGAAAATCGATTTGTTTTATGATGTTTGGGTTGAGGGGAACAATTTAGAAGTATTTGAAAAGTTTAGTAAACCTGTTTGTTTTTCAACCAGTTATAAAATACATCTGGGTTTTAGTCGTATAACGCTTAATTGTCCAATTTCTAAACATTGCCATATTTTTCAAAGTACTGCTCGAATCAAACAACTACTGCTTTCATTCTCTTCTCTGACCCGAAAAGGTAATTTTACAGCCATTCCCGAGTTTTGGAAAACATTGGACAATAGCAAGTAACTTAAGCCACAAGTGTTTCACTGTTCGTTTCACTAATCGTCTTATTTCGACGAGATAAAGCGGTTATGATGAGTTTGAGAAATTTTCACAGCAACTCGTCGAATCGATGAAAATTGATTTGTTTTATGATGGTTGGGTGGAGGGGAACAATTTAGAAGTATTTGAAAAGTTTAGTAAACCTATTTGTTCTTCAACCAGTTATAACCATACATCTGGGTTTTAGGCGCATAACGATTAATTGTCCGATTTCTAAACATTGCCATATTTTTCAAAGTACAACTCGAATCAATCAACTAATACTTTTATACACTTATCTGACCCGAAAAGGTAATTTTACAGCCAATTCTGAGTTTTTGCAAACATTTGACAATAGGAACTAACTTAAGACACAAGTGTTTCTCTGTTCGTTTCACTAATCGTCTTATTTCGGCAACATAAAGTGGTTTTGACGTTTTTGAGATATTTTCACAGCAACTCGTCGAATCGACGACAATCGATTTTATTTTATGATGTTTGGGTGGAGAAGAACAATTTAGAAGAATTTGAAAAGTTTAGTAAACCTATTTGTTCTTCAACCAGTTATAACCATACATCTGGGTTTTAGGCGTATAACGCTTAATTGTCCAATTTCTAAACATTGCCATATTTTTCAAAGTAGTGCTCGAAAAAACCAACTAGTGCTTTTATTCTCTTCTCTGACCCGAAAAGATCATTTTAAAGCTATTCCCGAGTTTTCGTAAACATTGGAAAATTGCAACTAAATTAAGCACCAAGTGTTTCACTGTTCGTTTCACTAATCGTCTTATTTCGACGAGATAAAGCGGTTTTGACGAGTTTGAGAAATGTTCATAGCAATTCGTCGAATCGACGAAAATCGATTTGTTTTATGATGTTTGGGTTGAGGAGAATAATTTAGAAGTATTTGAAAAGTTTAGTAAACCTATATTTTCTTCAACCAGTTATAACCATACATCCGGGTTTAAGGCGTATAACGCATTATTGTCCTATTTCTAAACATTGCCACATTTTTATAAGTACTGCTCGAATCAATCAACTAATGCTTTTATTCTTTTCTCTGACCAGAAAAATTCATTTAACAGGCATTCCAGAGTATTCGCAAACATTTGAAAATTGCAACTAAATTAAGGCACAAGTATTTCACTGTTCGTTTCACTAATCGTCTTATTTCGACGAGATAAATCGCGTTTGACGAGTTTGAGAAATTTTCACAGCAACTCGTCGAATCAACGAAAATCGATTTGTTTTATGATGTTTGGGAGGAGGAGAATATTTTGGAGGATTTGAAAAGTTTAGTTAACGTATTTGTTCTTCAAACAGTTATAACCATACATCCGGGTTTTAGTAGTATAACGCTTAATTGTCCAATTTCTAAACATTGCCATATATTTCAAAGTACTGCTTTAATAAACAAACTAATATTTTGATTCACTCATCTGACCCGAGAAGGTAATTTTACAGCCATTCCTGAGTTTTTGCAAACATTTGACAATAGCAACTAACTTAAGCCACAAGTGTTTCACTGTTCGTTTCACTAATGTTCTTATTTCGACGAGATAAAGCGGGTTTGACGAGTTTGAGAAATTTTCACAGCAACTCGTCGAATCGACGAAAATCGATTTTGTTTTAAGATGTTTGGGTGGAGGAGAATAATTTAGAAGTATTTGAAAAGTTTAGTAAACCTATTTGTTCTTCAACCAGTTATAACCATACATCTGGGTTTTTGGCGTATAACGCTTAATTGTCCAATTTCTAAACATTGCCATATTTTTCAAAGTACTGCTCGAATCAACCAACTAATGGATTTATTCTCTACTCTGAACCAAGAAGATCATTTTACAGCCATTCCCGAATTTAAGTAAACGTTGGATAATTGCAATTAACTGAAGCCATTTATGTTTCACTGTTCGTTTCACTAATCGTCTTATTTCGACGAGTTAAAGCGGTTTTGAAGAGTTTGAGAAATTTTCACAGTAACTCGTCGAATCGACGAAAATCGATTTGTTTTATGATGTTTGGGTGGAGGAGAACAATTTAGAAGTATTTGAAAAGTTTAGTAAATCTATTTGTTATTCAACCAGTTATAACAATACATCTTGGTTTTAGGCGTATAACGCTTAATTGTTCAATTTCTAAACATTGCCTTATTTTTCAAAGTACTGCTCGAATCAACCAACTAATGCTTTTATTCTTTTCTCTGACCAGAAAAATTCATTTTGCAGCCATTCCAGAGTATTCGCAAACATTGGAAAATTGCAACTAACTTAAGCCAAATGTGTTTCACTGTTCGTTTCACTAATCGTCTTATTTCGACGAGATAAAGCGAATTTGACGAGTTTGAGAAATTTATACAGCAATTCGTGGAATCGACGAAAATCGATTTGTTTTATGATGTTTGGGTGGAGGAGAACAATTTAGTAGCATTTAAAATGTTTGGTAAACCTATTTGTTCTTAAACCAGTTATAACCATACATCTGTGTTATAGGCGTATAACACTTAATTGTCATATTTCTAAATATTGCCATATTTTTGAAGTACTGCTCGATTCAAATAACTAATGCTTTTATTCTCTTTTCTGATCCGAATAGATCATTTTGAAGCTATTCCCGAATTTTCGCAAACATTGCACAATTGCAACATAGTTAAACCACAAATGTTTCTTTGTTCTTTTAACTGAACGTCTAATTTCGACGAGATAATGCGTTTTTGAAGAGTTTGAGAAATTTTCACAGGAACTAGTCCAATCGATGAAAATCGATTTGTTTTATGATGTTTGGGTATAGGAGAAAAAATTTAGAAGTATTTGAAAAGTTTAGTAAACGTATTTGTTCTTCAGCCAGTTATAACCATACATCTGTGTTTTGGGCGTATAACGGTTAATTGTCCAATTTCTAAACATTGCCATATTTTTAAAAGTACTGTTCGAATAAACAAACTAATACTTTTATTCTCTTATTTGACTTTAAAAGGTAATTTTACAGCCATTACTGAGTTTTTGCAAACATTTGACAATAGCAAGTAACTTAAGCCACAAGTGTTTCACTGTTCGTTTCACTAATCGTCATATTTCGGCAAGATAAAGTGGTTTTGAAGAGTTTGAGAAATTTTCACAGCAACTCGTCGAATCGACGAAAATCGATTTTGTTTTAAGATGTTTGGGTGGAGGAGAATAATTTAGAAGTATTTGAAAAGTTTAGTAAACCTATTTGTTCTTCAACCAGTTATAACCATACATCTGGGTTTTTGGCGTATAACGCTTAATTGTCCAATTTCTAAACATTGCCATATTTTTCAAAGTACTGCTCGAATCAACCAACTAATGGATTTATTCTCTACTCTGAACCAAGAAGATCATTTTACAGCCATTCCCGAATTTAAGTAAACGTTGGATAATTGCAATTAACTGAAGCCATTTATGTTTCACTGTTCGTTTCACTAATCGTCTTATTTCGACGAGTTAAAGCGGTTTTGAAGAGTTTGAGAAATTTTCACAGTAACTCGTCGAATCGACGAAAATCGATTTGTTTTATGATGTTTGGGTGGAGGAGAACAATTTAGAAGTATTTGAAAAGTTTAGTAAATCTATTTGTTATTCAACCAGTTATAACAATACATCTTGGTTTTAGGCGTATAACGCTTAATTGTTCAATTTCTAAACATTGCCTTATTTTTCAAAGTACTGCTCGAATCAACCAACTAATGCTTTTATTCTTTTCTCTGACCAGAAAAATTCATTTTGCAGCCATTCCAGAGTATTCGCAAACATTGGAAAATTGCAACTAACTTAAGCCAAATGTGTTTCACTGTTCGTTTCACTAATCGTCTTATTTCGACGAGATAAAGCGAATTTGACGAGTTTGAGAAATTTATACAGCAATTCGTGGAATCGACGAAAATCGATTTGTTTTATGATGTTTGGGTGGAGGAGAACAATTTAGTAGCATTTAAAATGTTTGGTAAACCTATTTGTTCTTAAACCAGTTATAACCATACATCTGTGTTATAGGCGTATAACACTTAATTGTCATATTTCTAAATATTGCCATATTTTTGAAGTACTGCTCGATTCAAATAACTAATGCTTTTATTCTCTTTTCTGATCCGAATAGATCATTTTGAAGCTATTCCCGAATTTTCGCAAACATTGCACAATTGCAACATAGTTAAACCACAAATGTTTCTTTGTTCTTTTAACTGAACGTCTAATTTCGACGAGATAATGCGTTTTTGAAGAGTTTGAGAAATTTTCACAGGAACTAGTCCAATCGATGAAAATCGATTTGTTTTATGATGTTTGGGTATAGGAGAAAAAATTTAGAAGTATTTGAAAAGTTTAGTAAACGTATTTGTTCTTCAGCCAGTTATAACCATACATCTGTGTTTTGGGCGTATAACGGTTAATTGTCCAATTTCTAAACATTGCCATATTTTTAAAAGTACTGTTCGATTAAACAAACTAATACTTTTATTCTCTTATTTGACCTGAAAAGGTAATTTTACAGCCATTACTGAGTTTTTGCAAACATTTGACAATAGCAAGTAACTTAAGCCACAAGTGTTTCACTGTTCGTTTCACTAATCGTCATATTTCGGCAAGATAAAGTGGTTTTGAAGAGTTTGAGAAATTTTCACAGCAACTCGTCGAATCGACGAAAATCGATTTTGTTTTAAGATGTTTGTGTGGAGGAGAATAATTTAGAAGTATTTGAAAAGTTTAGTAAACCTATTTGTTCTTCAACCAGTTATAACCATACATCTGGGTTTTAGGCGTATAACGCTTAATTGTCCAATTTCTAAACATTGCCTTATTTTTCAAAGTACTGCTCGAATCAACCAACTAATGCTTTTATTCTCTACTCTGACCCGAAAAGATAATTTTTCAGCCATTCCCGAGTTTTCGCAACTTTTAACTATTGCAACTAAATTAAGGCACAAGTGTTTCACTGTTCGTTTCACTAATCGTCTTTTTTCGACTAGATAAAGCGGGTTTGACGAGTTTGAGAAATTTTCACAGCAACTCGTCGAATCGACGAAAATCGATTTGTTTTATGATGTTTGGGTTGAGAGAACAATTTAGAAGTATTTGAAAAGTTTAGTAAACCTATTTGTTTTTCAACCAGTTATAACCATATATCTGGGTTTTAGTCGTATAACGCTTAATTGTCCAAATTCAAAAAATTGCCATATTTTTCAAAGTGCTGTTCGAATCAACAAACTAATGGATTTATTCTCTACTCTGACCCGAAAAGATAATTTTTCAGCCATTCCCGAGTTTTCGCAACTTTTAACTATTGCAACTAAATTAAGGCACAAGTGTTTCACTGTTCGTTTCATTAATCGTCTTTTTTCGACTAGATAAAGCGGGTTTGACGAGTTTGAGAAATTTTCACAGCAACTCGTCGAATCGACGAAAATCGATTTGTTTTATGAAGTTTGGGTTGAGGAGAACAATTTAGAAATATTTGAAAAATTTAGTAAACCTATTTGTTTTTCTACCAGTTATAACAATACATCTTGATTTTAGGCGTATAACAATTAATTGTCCAATTTCTAAACATTGCCATATTTTTCAAAGTACTGCTCGAATCAACAACTAATGGTTTTATTATCTTCTCTGACCCGAAAAGATCATTTTACAGCCATTCCCGAATTTTAGTAAAAGTTGGATAATTGCAATTAACTGAAGCCATTTATGTTTCATTGTTCGTTTCACTAATCGTCTTATTTCGACGTGTTAAAGCGGTTTGGAAGAGTTTGAGAAATTTTCACAGCAACTCGTCGAATCGACGAAAATCGATTTGTTTTATGAAGTTTGGGTTGAGGAGAACAATTTAGAAATATTTGAAAAGTTTAGTAAACCTATTTGTTTTTCTACCAGTTATAACAATACATCTGGATTTTAGGCGTATAACAATTAATTGTCCAATTTCTAAACATTGCCATATTTTTCAAAGTACTGCTCGAATCAACAACTAATGGTTTTATTATCTTCTCTGAACCGAAAAGATCATTTTACAGCCATTCCCGAATTTTAGTAAACGTTGGATAATTGCAATTAACTGAAGCCATTTATGTTTCATTGTTCGTTTCACTAACCGTCTTATTTCGACGAGTTAAAGCGGTTTGGAAGAGTTTGAGAAATTTTCACAGCAACTCGTTGAATCGACGAAAATCGATTTGCTTTATGATGTTTGGGTGGAGGAGAACAATTTAGAAGTATCTGAAAAGTTTAGTAAATCTATTTGTTCTTCAACTAGTTATAACCATACATCTGTGTTTTAGGCGAATAACGTTTAATTGTCCAAATTCTAAACATTGCCATATTTTTCAAAGTACTGCTCGAATAAGAAAACTAATGCTTTTATTCTCTTGTCTGACTCGAAAAGATCATTTTAAATCCATATCCGAATTTTTGTAAACATTGGAAAATTGCAACTAAATTAAGCCACAAGTGTTTCACTGTTCTTTTCACTGATCGTCTTATTTCGACGAGATAAACGGTTTTGACGAGTTTGAGAAATTTTCACAGCAACTCGTCGAATCGACGAAAATCGATTTGCTTTATGATGTTTTGGTGGAGAAGAACAATTTAGAAGTATTTGAAAAGTTTTAGTAAATGTATTTGTTCTTCAACAAGTTATAACAATACATCTGGGTTTCAGGTGAATAACGGCTTAATTGTCCAATTTCTAAACATTGCCATATTTTTCAAAGTACTGCTTAAATCAACCAACTAATGCTTTTGTTCTCTTCTCTGACTAGAAAAATTCATTTTATAGCCATTCCAGAGTTTTCGCAAGCATTGGAAAATTGCAACTAACTTTAGCCAAATATGTTTCACTGTTCGTTTCACCAATCGTCTTATTTCGACGAGATAAAGCGTTTTTGACGAGTTTGTGAAATTTTCACAGCAATTCGTCGAATCGACGAAAATCGATTTGTTTTATGATGTTTGGGTGGAGGAGAACAATTTAGAAGTATTTGAAAAGTTTAGTAAACGTATTTGTTCTTCAACCAGTTATAACCATACATCTGGGTTTTAGGCGAATAACGCTTAATTGTCGGATTTCTAAACATTGCTATATTTTTCAAAGTACTGCTCGAATCAATCAATTAATTCTTTTATTCTCTTCTCTGACCCGAAAAGAAAATTTTACAGCCATTCCCGAGTTTTGGCAAACATTGGACAATAGCAACTAACTTAAGCCACAAGTGTTTCACTGTTCGTTTCACTAATCGTCTTATTTCGACGAGATAAAGCGGTTTTGACGAGTTTGAGAAATTTTCACAGCAACTCGTCGAATCGATGAAAATTGATTTGTTTTATGATGGTTGGGTGGAGGGGAACAATTTAGAAGTATTTGAAAAGTTTAGTAAACCTATTTGTTCTTCAACCAGTTATAACCATACATCTGGGTTTTAGGCGAATAACGCTTAATTGTCGGATTTCTAAACATTGCTATATTTTTCAAAGTACTGCTCGAATCAATCAATTAATTCTTTTATTCTCTTCTCTGACCGGAAAAGAAAATTTTACAGCCATTCCCGAGTTTTGGCAAACATTGGACAATAGCAACTAACTTAAGCCACAAGTGTTTCACTGTTCGTTTCACTAATCGTCTTATTTCGACGAGATAAAGCGGTTTTGACGAGTTTGAGAAATTTTCACAGCAACTCGTCGAATCGATGAAAATTGATTTGTTTTATGATGGTTGGGTGGAGGGGAACAATTTAGAAGTATTTGAAAAGTTTAGTAAACCTATTTGTTCTTCAACCAGTTATAACCATACATCTGGGTTTTAGGCGCATAACGATTAATTGTCCGATTTCTAAACATTGCCATATTTTTCAAAGTACAACTCGAATCAATCAACTAATACTTTTATACAATTATCTGACCCGAAAAGGTAATTTTACAGCCAATTCTGAGTTTTTGCAAACATTTGACAATAGCAACTAACTTAAGCCACAAGTGTTTCACTGTTCGTTTCACTAATCGTTTTATTTCGGCAACATAAAGTGGTTTTGAAGAGTTTGAGATATTTTCACAGCAACTCGTCGAATCGACGACAATCGATTTTGTTTTATGATGTTTGGGTGGAGGAGAACAATTTAGAAGTATTTGAAAAGTTTAGTAAAACTATTTGTTCTTCAACAAGTTATAACAATACATCTAGGGTTAGGCGAATAACGCTTAGTTGTCCAATTTCTAAACATTGCCATATTAGTTAAAGTACTGCTCGAATGAACAACTATTGGTTTTATTCTCTTCTCTGACCCGAAAAGGTAATTTTACAGCCATTCCCGAGTTTTGGGAAACTTTGGACAATAGCAACTAACTTATCCACAAGTGTTTCACTGTTCGTTTCACCAATCGTCTTATTTCGACGAGATAAAGCGGTTATGACGAGTTTGAGAAATTTTCACAGCAACTCGTCGAATCGACGAAAATTGATTTGTTTTATGATGTTTGGGTGGAGGAGAACAATTTAGAAGTATTTGAAAAGTTTAGTAAACCTATTTGTTCTTCAACCAGTTATTACCATACATCTGTGTTTTAGGCGAATAACGTTTAATTGTCCAAATTCTAAACATTGACATATTTTTCAAAGTAAAACTCGAATCAATCAACTAATACTTTTATTCTCTTATCTGATCCGAAAAGGTAATTTTACAGCCAATTCAGAGTTTTTGCAAATAATTGACAATAGCAACTAACTTAAGCCACAAGTGTTTCACTGTTCGTTTCACTAATCGTCTTATTTCGACGAGATAAAGCGGGTTTGACGAGTTTGAGAAATTTTCACAGCAACTCGTCGAATCGACGAAAATCGATTTGTTTTATGATGTTTGGGTTGAGAGAACAATTTAGAAGTATTTGAAAAGTTTAGTAAACCTATTTGTTTTTCAACCAGTTATAACCATATATCTGGGTTTTAGTCGTATAACGCTTAATTGTCCAAATTCAAAAAATTGCCATATTTTTCAAAGTGCTGTTCGAATCAACAAACTAATGGATTTATTCTCTACTCTGACCCGAAAAGATAATTTTTCAGCCATTCCCGAGTTTTCGCAACTTTTAACTATTGCAACTAAATTAAGGCACAAGTGTTTCACTGTTCGTTTCATTAATCGTCTTTTTTCGACTAGATAAAGCGGGTTTGACGAGTTTGAGAAATTTTCACAGCAACTCGTCGAATCGACGAAAATCGATTTGTTTTATGAAGTTTGGGTTGAGGAGAACAATTTAGAAATATTTGAAAAGTTTAGTAAACCTATTTGTTTTTCTACCAGTTATAACAATACATCTTGATTTTAGGCGTATAACAATTAATTGTCCAATTTCTAAACATTGCCATATTTTTCAAAGTACTGCTCGAATCAACAACTAATGGTTTTATTATCTTCTCTGACCCGAAAAGATCATTTTACAGCCATTCCCGAATTTTAGTAAAAGTTGGATAATTGCAATTAACTGAAGCCATTTATGTTTCATTGTTCGTTTCACTAATCGTCTTATTTCGACGTGTTAAAGCGGTTTGGAAGAGTTTGAGAAATTTTCACAGCAACTCGTCGAATCGACGAAAATCGATTTGTTTTATGAAGTTTGGGTTGAGGAGAACAATTTAGAAATATTTGAAAAGTTTAGTAAACCTATTTGTTTTTCTACCAGTTATAACAATACATCTTGATTTTAGGCGTATAACAATTAATTGTCCAATTTCTAAACATTGCCATATTTTTCAAAGTACTGCTCGAATCAACAACTAATGGTTTTATTATCTTCTCTGACCCGAAAAGATCATTTTACAGCCATTCCCGAATTTTAGTAAAAGTTGGATAATTGCAATTAACTGAAGCCATTTATGTTTCATTGTTCGTTTCACTAATCGTCTTATTTCGACGTGTTAAAGCGGTTTGGAAGAGTTTGAGAAATTTTCACTGCAACTCGTCGAATCGACGAAAATCGATTTGTTTTATGAAGTTTGGGTTGAGGAGAACAATTTAGAAATATTTGAAAAGTTTAGTAAACCTATTTGTTTTTCTACCAGTTATAACAATACATCTGGATTTTAGGCGTATAACAATTAATTGTCCAATTTCTAAACATTGCCATATTTTTCAAAGTACTGCTCGAATCAACAACTAATGGTTTTATTATCTTCTCTGAACCGAAAAGATCATTTTACAGCCATTCCCGAATTTTAGTAAACGTTGGATAATTGCAATTAACTGAAGCCATTTATGTTTCATTGTTCGTTTCACTAACCGTCTTATTTCGACGAGTTAAAGCGGTTTGGAAGAGTTTGAGAAATTTTCACAGCAACTCGTTGAATCGACGAAAATCGATTTGCTTTATGATGTTTGGGTGGAGGAGAACAATTTAGAAGTATCTGAAAAGTTTAGTAAATCTATTTGTTCTTCAACTAGTTATAACCATACATCTGTGTTTTAGGCGAATAACGTTTAATTGTCCAAATTCTAAACATTGCCATATTTTTCAAAGTACTGCTCGAATCAACAAC
Source organism: Heliopora coerulea (assembly GCA_030142905.1). Lineage (NCBI taxonomy): Eukaryota > Metazoa > Cnidaria > Anthozoa > Scleralcyonacea > Helioporidae > Heliopora > Heliopora coerulea. Next base: position 87,200 of record JASJOG010000114.1, on the reverse strand, counting down.
TAATGGTTTTATTCTCTTCACTGACCCGAAAAAGTAATTTTACAGCCTATTCCGAGTTTTCGCAAACGTTGGACAATAGCAACTAACTTAAGCCACAAGTGTTTCACTGTTCGTTTCACTAATCGTCTTATTTCGACAAGATAAAGCGGTTATGACGAGTTTGAGAAATTTTCACAGTAACTCTTTGAATCGAGGAAAATCGAATTTTTTTATGATGTTTGGGTGGAGTAGAACAATTTAGAAGTATTTGAAAAGTTTAGTAAACGTATTTGTGCTTCAACAAGTTATAACAATATATCTGGGTTTTAGGCGAATAACGCTTAATTATCCGAATTATAAAAATTCCCATATTTTTCAAAGTACAATTCGAATCAATCAACTAATGCTTTTATTCTTTTCTCGGACCAGAAAAATTCATTTTACAGCCATTCCAGAGTATTCGCAAACATTGGAAAATTGCAAATAACTTAAGCGAAATGTGTTTCACTGTTCGTTTCACTAATCGTCTTATTTCGACGAGATAAAGCGGTTATGACGAGTTTGAGAAATTTTCACAGCAACTCGTCGAATCGACGAAAATTGATTTGTTTTATGATGTTTGGGTGGAGGAGAACAATTTAGAAGTATTTGAAAAGTTTAGTAAACCTATTTGTTCTTCAACCATTTATAACCATACATCTGGGTTTTAGGCGTATAACGCTTAATTGTCCAATTTCTAAACATTTCCTTATTTTTTAAAGTACTGCTCGAATCAACCAACTAATGGATTTATTCTATACTCTGACACGAAAAGATCATTTTACAGCCAATCCCGGTTTTTCGCAAAGATTGGATAATTGCAACTTAGTTAAGCCACAAATTTTTCATTGTTCGTTTCACTGATCGTCTTATTTCGACGAGATAAAGCGGTTATGACGAGTTTGAGAAATTTTCACAGCAACTCGTCGAATCGGCGAAAATCGATTTGGTTTATGAAGTTTGGGTGGAGGAGAAAAATTTAGAAGTATTTGAAAAGTTTAGTAAATCAATTTGTTCTTCAACTAGTTATTACCATACATCTGTGTTTTAGGCGAATAACGTTTAATTGTCCAAATTCTAAACATTGCCATATTTTTCAAAGTACTGCTCGAATAAGAAAACTAATGCTTTTATTCTCTTGTCTGACTCGAAAAGATCATTTTAAATCCTTTTCCGAATTTTTGTAAATATTGGAAAATTGCAACTAAATTAAGCCACAAGTGTTTCACTGTTCTTTTCACTGATCGTCTTATTTCGACGAGATAAACGGTTTTGACGAGTTTGAGAAATTTTCACTGCAACTCGTCGAATCGACGAAAATCGATTTTGTTTTATGATGTTTGGGTGGAGGAGGACAATTTAAGAAGTATTTGAAAAGTTTAGTAAACCTATTTGTTCTTCAACCAGTTATAACAATACATCTCGGTTTTAGGCGTATAACTCTTAATTGTCCAATTTCTAAACATTCCCATATTTTTAAAAGTACTGCTCGAATCAACAAACTAATGCTTTTATTCTCAACTCTGACTCGAAAAGATCATTTTAAAGCCATTCCCGATTTTAGGAAAACTTTGGACAATTGCAACCAAGTTAAGCCAAATATGTTTCAATGTTCGTTTCACCAATCATCTTATTTCGACGAGATAAAGCGGTTTTGACGAGTTTGAGAAATTTTCACAGCTACTCGTCGAATCGACGAAAATCGATTTTGTTTTATGATGTTTGGGTGGTGGAGGACAATTTAGAAGTATTTGAAAAGTTTAGTAAACCTATTTGTTCTTCAACCAGTTATAACAATACATCTGGGTTTTAGGCGTATGACGCTTAATTGTCCAATTTCTAAACATTGCCATATTTTTCAAAGTACTGCTCGAATCAACAAACTAATGCCTTTATTCTCAAATCTGACTCGAAAAGATCATTTTAAAGCCATTCCCGATTTTAGGAAAACTTTGGACAATTGCAACCTAGTTAAGCCAAATATGTTTCAATGTTCGTTTCACCAATCATCTTATTTCGACGAGATAAAGCGGTTATGACGAGTTTGAGAAATTTTCACAGCAACTCGTCGAATCGACGAAAATCGATTTGTTTTATGATGTTTGTGTGGAGGAGAATAATTTAGAAGTATTTGAAAAGTTTAGTAAACCTATTTGTTCTTCAACCAGTTATAACCATACATCTGGTTTTTAGTCGTATAAAGCTTAATTGTGCAATTTCTAAACATTGCCATATTTCTCAAGGTGCTTCTCTAATCAACCAACTAATGCTTTTATTCTCTACTCTGATCAGAAAAGATCATTTTACAGTCATTCCCGATTTTTCACAAACATTGGACAATTGCAACTAAATTAAGCCACAAGAGTTTCACTGTTCGTTTCACTGATCGTCTTATTTCGACGAGAAAAAAGGCGGTGTTGACGTGTTTGAGAAATTTTCACAGCAACTCGTCGAATCGACGAAAATCGATTTGTTTTATGATGTTTGGGTGGAGGAGAATAATTTAGAAGTATTTGAAAAGTTTAGTAAACCTATTTGTTCTTCAACAAGTTATAACAATACATCTGGGTTTTAGGCGAATAACGCTTAGTTGTTGAAATTCTAAACATTGCCATATTTTTAAAAGTACTGTTCGAATCAACAAACTAATACTTTTATTCTCTTATCTGACTTTAAAAGGTAATTTTACAGCCATTCCCGAATTTTTGCAAACATTTGACAATAGCAACTAACTTGAGCCACAAGTGTTTCACTGTTCGTTTCACTAATCGTCTTATTTCGGCAAGATAAATTGGTTTTGAAGAGTTTCCGAAATTTTCACAGCAACTCGTCGAATCGACGAAAATCGATTTTGTTTTAAGATGTTTGGGTGGAGGAGAACAATTTAGAAGTATTTGAAAAGTTTAGTAAACCTATTTGTTCTTCAACCATTTATAACCATACATCTGGGTTTTAGGCGTATAACGCTTAATTGTCCAATTTCTAAACATTTCCTTATTTTTTAAAGTAATGCTCGAATCAACCAACTAATGGATTTATTCTATACTCTGACCCGAAAAGATCATTTTACAGCCAATCCCGGTTTTTCGCAAAGATTGGATAATTGCAACTTAGTTAAGCCACAAATTTTTCATTGTTCGTTTCACTGATCGTCTTATTTCGACGAGATAAAGCGGTTATGACGAGTTTGAGAAATTTTCACAGCAACTCGTCGAATCGGCGAAAATCGATTTGGTTTATGATGTTTGGGTGGTGGAGGACAATTTAGAAGTATTTGAAAAGTTTAGTAAACCTATTTGTTCTTCAACCAGTTATAACAATACATCTGGGTTTTAGGCGTATGACGCTTAAATTGTCCAATTTCTAAACATTGCCATATTTTTCAAAGTACTGCTCGAATCAACAAACTAATGCCTTTATTCTCAAATCTGACTCGAAAAGATCATTTTAAAGCCATTCCCGATTTTAGGAAAACTTTGGACAATTGCAACCTAGTTAAGCCAAATATGTTTCAATGTTCGTTTCACCAATCATCTTATTTCGACGAGATAAAGCGGTTTTGACGAGTTTGAGAAATTTTCACAGCAACTCGTCGAATCGACGAAAATCGATTTGTTTTATGATGTTTGTGTGGAGGAGAATAATTTAGAAGTATTTGAAAAGTTTAGTAAACCTATTTGTTCTTCAACCAGTTATAACCATACATCTGGTTTTTAGTCGTATAAAGCTTAATTGTGCAATTTCTAAACATTGCCATATTTCTCAAGGTGCTTCTCTAATCAACCAACTAATGCTTTTATTCTCTACTCTGATCAGAAAAGATCATTTTACAGTCATTCCCGATTTTTCACAAACATTGGACAATTGCAACTAAATTAAGCCACAAGAGTTTCACTGTTCGTTTCACTGATCGTCTTATTTCGACGAGAAAAAAGGCGGTGTTGACGTGTTTGAGAAATTTTCACAGCAACTCGTCGAATCGACGAAAATCGATTTGTTTTATGATGTTTGGGTGGAGGAGAATAATTTAGAAGTATTTGAAAAGTTTAGTAAACCTATTTGTTCTTCAACAAGTTATAACAATACATCTGGGTTTTAGGCGAATAACGCTTAGTTGTTGAAATTCTAAACATTGCCATATTTTTAAAAGTACTGTTCGAATCAACAAACTAATACTTTTATTCTCTTATCTGACTTTAAAAGGTAATTTTACAGCCATTCCCGAATTTTTGCAAACATTTGACAATAGCAACTAACTTGAGCCACAAGTGTTTCACTGTTCGTTTCACTAATCGTCTTATTTCGGCAAGATAAATTGGTTTTGAAGAGTTTCCGAAATTTTCACAGCAACTCGTCGAATCGACGAAAATCGATTTTGTTTTAAGATGTTTGGGTGGAGGAGAATAATTTAGAAGTATTTGAAAAGTTTAGTAAACCTATTTGTTCTTCAACCAGTTATAACCATACATCTGGGTTTTAGGCGTATAACGCTTAATTGTCCAATTTCTAAACATTGCCATATTTTTAAAAGTACTGTTCGAATCAACAAACTAATGTATTTATTCTCTACTCTGACCTGAGAAGATCATTTTACAGCCATTCCCGAATTTTAGTAAACGTTGGATAATTGCAATTAACTGAAGCCATTTATGTTTCATTGTTCGTTACACTAATCGTCTTATTTCGACGAGTTAAAGCGGTTTTGAAGAGTTTGAGAAATTTTCACAGTAACTCGTCGAATCGACGAAAATCGATTTGTTTTATGATGTTTGGGTGGAGGAGAACAATTTAGAAGTATTTGAAAAGTTTAGTAAACCTATTTGTTCTTCAACTAGTTATAACAATACATCTGTGTTTTAGGCGAATAACGTTTAATTGTCCAAATTCTAAACATTGCCATAATTTTGAAAGTACTTCTCGAATTTAACAACTAATGCTTTTATTCTCTTCTCTGACCCGAAAAGATCATTTTACAGCCATTCCCGAGTTTTCGCAACATTGGACAATAGCAACTAACTTAATCCACAAGTGTTTCACTGTTCGTTTCACTAATCGTCTTATTTCGGCAAGATAAAGTAGTTTTGACGAGTTTGAGAAAATTTTACAGCTACTCGTCGAATCGACGAAAATCGAATTTGAATTATGATGTTTGGGTGGAGGAGAATAATTTAGAAGTATTTGAAAAGTTTAGTAAACCTATTTGTTCTTCTACTAGTTATAACCATACATCTGGGTTTTAGACGTATGATGCTTAATTGTCCAATTTCTAAACATTGCCATATTTTTTAAAGTACTGCTCGAAAAAACCAACTAGTGCTTTTATTTTTTTCCCTGACCCGAAAAGATCATTTTACAGCCATTCCAGAGTTTTCGTAAACATTGGAAAATTGCAACTAAATTAAGGCACAAGTGTTTCACTGTTCGTTTCACTTATCGTCTTATTTCGACGAGTTAAAGCGGTTTGGAAGAGTTTGAGAAATTTTCACAGTAACTTGTCGAATCGACGAAAATCGATTTGTTTTATGATGTTTGGGTGGAGAAGAACAATTTAGAAGTATTTGAAAAGTTTTAGTAAACCTATTTGTTCTTCAACCAGTTATAACCATACATCTGGGTTTTTGGCGTATAACGCTTAATTGTCCAATTTCTAAACATTGCCATATTTTTAAAAGTACTGTTTGAATCAACAAACTAATGTATTTATTCTCTACTCTGACCCGAGAAGATCATTTTACAGCCATTCCCGAATTTTAGTAAACGTTGGATAATTGCAATTAACTGAAGCTATTTATGTTTCATTGTTCGTTACACTAATCGTCTTATTTCGATGAGTTAAAGCGGTTTTGAAGAGTTTGAGAAATTTTCACAGCAACTCGTCGAATCGACGAAAATCGATTTTGTTTTATGATGTTTGGGTTGAGGAGTACAATTTAGAAGTATTTGAAAAGTTTAGTAAACCTATTTGTTCTTCAACTAGTTATAACAATACATCTGGGTTTTAGGCGAATAACGTTTAATTGTCCAAATTTTAACATTGCCATAATTTTGAAAGTACTTCTCGAATCAAACAACTAATGCTTTTATTCTCTTCTCTGACCCGAAAAGATCATTTTACAGCCATTCCCGAGTTTTCGCAACATTGGACAATAGCAACTAACTTAAGCCACAAGTGTTTCACTGTTCGTTTCACTAATAGACTTATTTCGACAAGATAAAGCGGTTTTGACGAGTTTGTGAAATTTTTACTGCAACTCTTTGAATCGAGAAAAATTGAATTTATTTATGATGTTTGGGTGGAGGAGGACAATTTAGAAGTATTTGAAAAGTTTAGTAAACCTATTTGATCTTCAACCAGTTATAAACATACATCTGGGTTTTAGGCATATAACGTTTAATTGTCCAAATTCTAAACATTGCCATATTTTTCAAATTACTGCTCAAATAAGAAAACTAATGCTTTTATTCTCTTGTCTGACTCAAAAGATCATTTTAAATCCATTTCCGAATTTTTGTAAACATTGGAAAATTGCAACTAAATTAAGCCAAAAGTGTTTCACTGTTCTTTTCACTGATCGTCTTATTTCGACGAGATAAACGGTTTTGACGAGTTTGAGAAATTTTCACAGCAACTCGTCGAATCGACGAAAATCGATTTGTTTTATGATGTTTGGGTTGAGGAGAACAATTTAGAAGTATTTGAAAAGTTTAGTAAACCTATTTGTTCTTCAAACAGTTATAACCATACATCTGGGTTTTGGGCGTATAACGCTTAATTGTCCAATTTCTAAACATTGCCATATTTTTAAAAGTACAGCTCGAATCAATCAACTAATGCTTTTATTCTTTTCTCTGACCAGAAAAATTCATTTTGCAGCCATTCCAGAGTATTCGCAAACATTGGAAAATTGCAACTAACTTAAGCCAAATGTGTTTCACTGTTCGTTTCACTAATCGTCTTATTTCGACTAGATAAAGCGGTTTTGACGAGTTTGAGAAATTTATACAGCAACTCGTGGAATCGACGAAAATCGATTTGTTTTATGATGTTTGGGTGGAGGAAAACAATTTAGTAGCATTTAAAATGTTTAGTAAACCTATTTGTTCTTAAACCAGTTATAACCATACATCTGTGTTATAGGCGTATAACACTTAATTGTCATATTTCTAAATATTCCCATATTTTCGAAGTACTGCTCGATTCAAATAACTAATGCTTTTATTCTCTTTTCTGATCCGAAAAGATCATTTTAAAGCTATTCCCGAATTTTCGCAAACATTGCACAATTGCAACATAGTTAAACCACAAATGTTTCTTTGTTCTTTTAACTGAACGTCTAATTTCGACGAGATAATGCGTTTTTGAAGAGTTTGAGAAATTTTCACAGGAACTAGTCCAGTTGATGATAATCGATTTGTTTTATGATGTTTGGGTATAGGAGAAAAAATTTAGAAGTATTTGAAAAGTTTAGTAAACGTATTTGTTCTTCAACCAGTCATAACCATACATCTGTGTTTTAGGCGTATAACGGTTAATTGTCCAATTTCTAAACATTGCCATATTTTTAAAAGTACTGTTCGAATAAACAAACTAATACTTTTATTCTCTTATTTAACCTGAAAAGGTAATTTTACAGCCATTACTGAGTTTTTGCAAACATTTGACAATAGCAAGTAACTTAAGCCACAAGTGTTTCACTGTTCGTTTCACTAATCGTCATATTTCGGCAAGATAAAGTGGTTTTGAAGAGTTTGCGAAATTTTCACAGCAACTCGTCGAATCGACGAAAATCGATTTTGTTTTAAGATGTTTGGGTGGAGGAGAATAATTTAGAAGTATTTGAAAAGTTTAGTAAACCTATTTGTTCTTCAACCAGTTATAACCATACATCTGGGTTTTTGGCGTATAACGCTTAATTGTCCAATTTCTAAACATTGCCATATTTTTCAAAGTACTGCTCGAATCAACCAACTAATGGATTTATTCTCTACTCTGAACCAAGAAGATCATTTTACAGCCATTCCCGAATTTAAGTAAACGTTGGATAATTGCAATTAACTGAAGCCATTTATGTTTCACTGTTCGTTTCACTAATCGTCTTATTTCGACGAGTTAAAGTGGTTTTGAAGAGTTTGAGAAATTTTCACAGTAACTCGTCGAATCGACGAAAATCGATTTGTTTTATGATGTTTGGGTGGAGGAGAACAATTTAGAAGTATTTGAAAAGTTTAGTAAATCTATTTGTTATTCAACCAGTTATAACAATACATCTTGGTTTTAGGCGTATAACGCTTAATTGTTCAATTTCTAAACATTGCCTTATTTTTCAAAGTACTGCTCGAATCAACCAACTAATGCTTTTATTCTTTTCTCTGACCAGAAAAATTCATTTTGCAGCCATTCCAGAGTATTCGCAAACATTGGAAAATTGCAACTAACTTAAGCCAAATGTGTTTCACTGTTCGTTTCACTAATCGTCTTATTTCGACGAGATAAAGCGAATTTGACGAGTTTGAGAAATTTATACAGCAATTCGTGGAATCGACGAAAATCGATTTGTTTTATGATGTTTGGGTGGAGGAGAACAATTTAGTAGCATTTAAAATGTTTGGTAAACCTATTTGTTCTTAAACCAGTTATAACCATACATCTGTGTTATAGGCGTATAACACTTAATTGTCATATTTCTAAATATTGCCATATTTTTGAAGTACTGCTCGATTCAAATAACTAATGCTTTTATTCTCTTTTCTGATCCGAATAGATCATTTTGAAGCTATTCCCGAATTTTCGCAAACATTGCACAATTGCAACATAGTTAAACCACAAATGTTTCTTTGTTCTTTTAACTGAACGTCTAATTTCGACGAGATAATGCGTTTTTGAAGAGTTTGAGAAATTTTCACAGGAACTAGTCCAATCGATGAAAATCGATTTGTTTTATGATGTTTGGGTATAGGAGAAAAAATTTAGAAGTATTTGAAAAGTTTAGTAAACGTATTTGTTCTTCAGCCAGTTATAACCATACATCTGTGTTTTGGGCGTATAACGGTTAATTGTCCAATTTCTAAACATTGCCATATTTTTAAAAGTACTGTTCGAATAAACAAACTAATACTTTTATTCTCTTATTTGACCTGAAAAGGTAATTTTACAGACATTACTGAGTTTTTGCAAACATTTGACAATAGCAAGTAACTTAAGCCACAAGTGTTTCACTGTTCGTTTCACTAATCGTCATATTTCGGCAAGATAAAGTGGTTTTGAAGAGTTTGAGAAATTTTCACAGCAACTCGTCGAATCGACGAAAATCGATTTTGTTTTAAGATGTTTGGGTGGAGGAGAATAATTTAGAAGTATTTGAAAAGTTTAGTAAACCTATTTGTTCTTCAACCAGTTATAACCATACATCTGGGTTTTAGGCGTATAACGCTTAATTGTCCAATTTCTAAACATTGCCTTATTTTTCAAAGTACTGCTCGAATCAACCAACTAATGCTTTTATTCTCTACTCTGACCCGAAAAGATAATTTTTCAGCCATTCCCGAGTTTTCGCAACTTTTAACTATTGCAACTAAATTAAGGCACAAGTGTTTCACTGTTCGTTTCACTAATCGTCTTTTTTCGACTAGATAAAGCGGGTTTGACGAGTTTGAGAAATTTTCACAGCAACTCGTCGAATCGACGAAAATCGATTTGTTTTATGAAGTTTGGGTTGAGGAGAACAATTTAGAAATATTTGAAAAGTTTAGTAAACCTATTTGTTTTTCTACCAGTTATAACAATACATCTTGATTTTAGGCGTATAACAATTAATTGTCCAATTTCTAAACATTGCCATATTTTTCAAAGTACTGCTCGAATCAACAACTAATGGTTTTATTATCTTCTCTGACCCGAAAAGATCATTTTACAGCCATTCCCGAATTTTAGTAAAAGTTGGATAATTGCAATTAACTGAAGCCATTTATGTTTCATTGTTCGTTTCACTAATCGTCTTATTTCGACGTGTTAAAGCGGTTTGGAAGAGTTTGAGAAATTTTCACAGCAACTCGTCGAATCGACGAAAATCGATTTGTTTTATGAAGTTTGGGTTGAGGAGAACAATTTAGAAATATTTGAAAAGTTTAGTAAACCTATTTGTTTTTCTACCAGTTATAACAATACATCTGGATTTTAGGCGTATAACAATTAATTGTCCAATTTCTAAACATTGCCATATTTTTCAAAGTACTGCTCGAATCAACAACTAATGGTTTTATTATCTTCTCTGAACCGAAAAGATCATTTTACAGCCATTCCCGAATTTTAGTAAACGTTGGATAATTGCAATTAACTGAAGCCATTTATGTTTCATTGTTCGTTTCACTAACCGTCTTATTTCGACGAGTTAAAGCGGTTTGGAAGAGTTTGAGAAATTTTCACAGCAACTCGTCGAATCGACGAAAATCGATTTGTTTTATGAAGTTTGGGTTGAGGAGAACAATTTAGAAATATTTGAAAAGTTTAGTAAACCTATTTGTTTTTCTACCAGTTATAACAATACATCTGGATTTTAGGCGTATAACAATTAATTGTCCAATTTCTAAACATTGCCATATTTTTCAAAGTACTGCTCGAATCAACAACTAATGGTTTTATTATCTTCTCTGAACCGAAAAGATCATTTTACAGCCATTCCCGAATTTTAGTAAACGTTGGATAATTGCAATTAACTGAAGCCATTTATGTTTCATTGTTCGTTTCACTAACCGTCTTATTTCGACGAGTTAAAGCGGTTTGGAAGAGTTTGAGAAATTTTCACAGCAACTCGTTGAATCGACGAAAATCGATTTGCTTTATGATGTTTGGGTGGAGGAGAACAATTTAGAAGTATCTGAAAAGTTTAGTAAATCTATTTGTTCTTCAACTAGTTATAACCATACATCTGTGTTTTAGGCGAATAACGTTTAATTGTCCAAATTCTAAACATTGCCATATTTTTCAAAGTACTGCTCGAATCAACAACTAATGGTTTTATTCTCTTCACTGACCCGAAAAAGTAATTTTACAGCCTATTCCGAGTTTTCGCAAACGTTGGACAATAGCAACTAACTTAAGCCACAAGTGTTTCACTGTTCGTTTCACTAATCGTCTTATTTCGACAAGATAAAGCGGTTATGACGAGTTTGAGAAATTTTCACAGTAACTCTTTGAATCGAGGAAAATCGAATTTTTTTATGATGTTTGGGTGGAGTAGAACAATTTAGAAGTATTTGAAAAGTTTAGTAAACGTATTTGTGCTTCAACAAGTTATAACAATATATCTGGGTTTTAGGCGAATAACGCTTAATTATCCGAATTATAAAAATTCCCATATTTTTCAAAGTACAATTCGAATCAATCAACTAATGCTTTTATTCTTTTCTCGGACCAGAAAAATTCATTTTACAGCCATTCCAGAGTATTCGCAAACATTGGAAAATTGCAAATAACTTAAGCCAAATGTGTTTCACTGTTCGTTTCACTAATCGTCTTATTTCGACGATTTAAAGCAGTTTTGACAAGTTTGAGAAATTTTCACAGCAACTCGTCAAATCGACGAAAATCGATTTGTTTTATGATGTTTGGGTGGAGGAGAACAATTTAGAAGTATTTGAAAAGTTTAGTAAACCTATTTGTTCTTCAACCATTTATAACCATACATCTGGGTTTTAGGCGTATAACGCTTAATTGTCCAATTTCTAAACATTTCCTTATTTTTTAAAGTACTGCTCGAATCAACCAACTAATGGATTTATTCTATACTCTGACCCGAAAAGATCATTTTACAGCCAATCCCGGTTTTTCGCAAAGATTGGATAATTGCAACTTAGTTAAGCCACAAATTTTTCATTGTTCGTTTCACTGATCGTCTTATTTCGACGAGATAAAGCGGTTATGACGAGTTTGAGAAATTTTCACAGCAACTCGTCGAATCGGCGAAAATCGATTTGGTTTATGAAGTTTGGGTGGAGGAGAAAAATTTAGAAGTATTTGAAAAGTTTAGTAAACCAATTTGTTCTTCAACTAGTTATTACCATACATCTGTGTTTTAGGCGAATAACGTTTAATTGTCCAAATTCTAAACATTGCCATATTTTTCAAAGTACTGCTCGAATAAGAAAACTAATGCTTTTATTCTCTTGTCTGACTCGAAAAGATCATTTTAAATCCATTTCCGAATTTTTGTAAATATTGGAAAATTGCAACTAAATTAAGCCACAAGTGTTTCACTGTTCTTTTCACTGATCGTCTTATTTCGACGAGATAAACGGTTTTGACGAGTTTGAGAAATTTTCACAGCAACTCGTCGAATCGACGAAAATCGATTTTGTTTTATGATGTTTGGGTGGAGGAGGACAATTTAAGAAGTATTTGAAAAGTTTAGTAAACCTATTTGTTCTTCAACCAGTTATAACAATACATCTCGGTTTTAGGCGTATAACTCTTAATTGTCCAATTTCTAAACATTCCCATATTTTTAAAAGTACTGCTCGAATCAACCAACTAATGCTTTTATTCTCTACTCTGACCCGATAAGATCATTTTAAAGCCATTCCCGATTTTAGGAAAACTTTGGACAATTGCAACCAAGTTAAGCCAAATATGTTTCAATGTTCGTTTCACCAATCATCTTATTTCGACGAGATAAAGCGGTTTGGACGAGTTTGAGAAATTTTCACAGCTACTCGTCGAATCGACGAAAATCGATTTTGTTTTATGATGTTTGGGTGGTGGAGGACAATTTAGAAGTATTTGAAAAGTTTAGTAAACCTATTTGTTCTTCAACCAGTTATAACAATACATCTGGGTTTTAGGCGTATGACGCTTAATTGTCCAATTTCTAAACATTGCCATATTTTTCAAAGTATTGCTCGAATCAACAAACTAATGCCTTTATTCTCAAATCTGACTCGAAAATATCATTTTAAAGCCATTCCCGATTTTAGGAAAACTTTGGACAATTGCAACCTAGTTAAGCCAAATATGTTTCAATGTTCGTTTCACCAATCATCTTATTTCGACGAGATAAAGCGGTTTTGACGAGTTTGAGAAATTTTCACAGCAACTCGTCGAATCGACGAAAATCGATTTGTTTTATGATGTTTGTGTGGAGGAGAATAATTTAGAAGTATTTGAAAAGTTTAGTAAACCTATTTGTTCTTCAACCAGTTATAACCATACATCTGGTTTTTAGTCGTATAAAGCTTAATTGTGCAATTTCTAAACATTGCCATATTTCTCAAGGTGCTTCTCTAATCAACCAACTAATGCTTTTATTCTCTACTCTGATCAGAAAAGATCATTTTACAGTCATTCCCGATTTTTCACAAACATTGGACAATTGCAACTAAATTAAGCCACAAGAGTTTCACTGTTCGTTTCACTGATCGTCTTATTTCGACGAGAAAAAAGGCGGTGTTGACGTGTTTGAGAAATTTTCACAGCAACTCGTCGAATCGACGAAAATCGATTTGTTTTATGATGTTTGGGTGGAGGAGAATAATTTAGAAGTATTTGAAAAGTTTAGTAAACGTATTTGTTCTTCAACAAGTTATAACAATACATCTGGGTTTTAGGCGAATAACGCTTAGTTGTTGAAATTCTAAACATTGCCATATTTTTAAAAGTACTGTTCGAATCAACAAACTAATACTTTTATTCTCTTATCTGACTTTAAAAGGTAATTTTACAGCCATTCCCGAATTTTTGCAAACATTTGACAATAGCAACTAACTTGAGCCACAAGTGTTTCACTGTTCGTTTCACTAATCGTCTTATTTCGGCAAGATAAATTGGTTTTGAAGAGTTTCCGAAATTTTCACAGCAACTCGTCGAATCGACGAAAATCGATTTTGTTTTAAGATGTTTGGGTGGAGGAGAATAATTTAGAAGTATTTGAAAAGTTTAGTAAACCTATTTGTTCTTCAACCAGTTATAACCATACATCTGGGTTTTAGGCGTATAACGCTTAATTGTCCAATTTCTAAACATTGCCATATTTTTAAAAGTACTGTTCGAATCAACAAACTAATGTATTTATTCTCTACTCTGACCTGAGAAGATCATTTTACAGCCATACCCGAATTTTAGTAAACGTTGGATAATTGCAATTAACTGAAGCCATTTATGTTTCATTGTTCGTTACACTAATCGTCTTATTTCGACGAGTTAAAGCGGTTTTGAAGAGTTTGAGAAATTTTCACAGTAACTCGTCGAATCGACGAAAATCGATTTGTTTTATGATGTTTGGGTGGAGGAGAACAATTTAGAAGTATTTGAAAAGTTTAGTAAACCTATTTGTTCTTCAACTAGTTATAACAATACATCTGTGTTTTAGGCGAATAACGTTTAATTGTCCAAATTCTAAACATTGCCATAATTTTGAAAGTACTTCTCGAATTTAACAACTAATGCTTTTATTCTCTTCTCTGACCCGAAAAGATCATTTTACAGCCATTCCCGAGTTTTCGCAACATTGGACAATAGCAACTAACTTAATCCACAAGTGTTTCACTGTTCGTTTCACTAATCGTCTTATTTCAGCAAGATAAAGTAGTTTTGACGAGTTTGAGAAAATTTTAGAGCTACTCGTCGAATCGACGAAAATCGATTTTGAATTATGATGTTTGGGTGGAGGAGAATAATTTAGAAGTATTTGAAAAGTTTAGTAAACCTATTTGTTCTTCTACTAGTTATAACCATACATCTGGGTTTTAGACGTATGACGCTTAATTGTCCAATTTCTAAACATTGCCATATTTTTTAAAATATTGCTCGAAAAAACCAACTAGTGCTTTTATTTTTTTCCCTGACCCGAAAAGATCATTTTACAGCCATTCCAGAGTTTTCGTAAACATTGGAAAATTGCAACTAAATTAAGGCACAAGTGTTTCACTGTTCGTTTCACTTATCGTCTTATTTCGACGAGTTAAAGCGGTTTTGAAGAGTTTGAGAAATTTTCACAGTAACTCGTCGAATCGACGAAAATCGATTTGTTTTATGATGTTTGGGTGGAGGAGAACAATTTAGAAGTATTTGAAAAGTTTAGTAAATCTATTTGTTATTCAACCAGTTATAACAATACATCTGGGTTTTAGGCGTATAACGCTTAATTGTCCAATTTTTAAACATTGCCTTATTTTTCAAAGTACTGCTCGAATCAACCAACTAATGCTTTTATTCTTTTCTCTGACCAGAAAAATTCATTTTGCAGCCATTCCAGAGTATTCGCAAACATTGGAAAATTGCAACTAACTTAAGCCAAATGTGTTTCACTGTTCGTTTCACTAATCGTCTTATTTCGACGAGATAAAGCGAATTTGACGAGTTTGAGAAATTTATACAGCAATTCGTGGAATCGACGAAAATCGATTTGTTTTATGATGTTTGTGTGGAGGAGAACAATTTAGTAGCATTTAAAATGTTTGGTAAACCTATTTGTTCTTAAACCAGTTATAACCATACATCTGTGTTATAGGCGTATAACACTTAATTGTCATATTTCTAAATATTGCCATATTTTTGAAGTACTGCTCGATTCAAATAACTAATGCTTTTATTCTCTTTTCTGATCCGAATAGATCATTTTGAAGCTATTCCCGAATTTTCGCAAACATTGCACAATTGCAACATAGTTAAACCACAAATGTTTCTTTGTTCTTTTAACTGAACGTCTAATTTCGACGAGATAATGCGTTTTTGAAGAGTTTGAGAAATTTTCACAGGAACTAGTCCAATCGATGAAAATCGATTTGTTTTATGATGTTTGGGTATAGGAGAAAAAATTTAGAAATATTTGAAAAGTTTAGTAAACGTATTTGTTCTTCAGCCAGTTATAACCATACATCTGTGTTTTGGGCGTATAACGGTTAATTGTCCAATTTCTAAACATTGCCATATTTTTAAAAGTACTGTTCGAATAAACAAACTAATACTTTTATTCTCTTATTTGACCTGAAAAGGTAATTTTACAGCCATTACTGAGTTTTTGCAAACATTTGACAATAGCAAGTAACTTAAGCCACAAGTGTTTCACTGTTCGTTTCACTAATCGTCATATTTCGGCAAGATAAAGTGGTTTTGAAGAGTTTGCGAAATTTTCACAGCAACTCGTCGAATCGACGAAAATCGATTTTGTTTTAAGATGTTTGTGTGGAGGAGAATAATTTAGAAGTATTTGAAAAGTTTAGTAAACCTATTTGTTCTTCAACCAGTTATAACCATACATCTGGGTTTTAGGCGTATAACGCTTAATTGTCCAATTTCTAAACATTGCCTTATTTTTCAAAGTACTGCTCGAATCAACCAACTAATGGATTTATTCTCTACTCTGAACCGAGAAGATCATTTTACAGCCATTCCCGAATTTAAGTAAACGTTGGATAATTGCAATTAACTGAAGCCATTTATGTTTCACTGTTCGTTTCACTAATCATCTTATTTCGACGAGTTAAAGCGGTTTTGAAGAGTTTGAGAAATTTTCACAGTAACTCGTCGAATCGACGAAAATCGATTTGTTTTATGATGTTTGGGTGGAGGAGGACAATTTAGAGGAATTTGAAAAGTTTAGTAAATCTATTTGTTTTTCAACCAGTTATAACAATACATCTGGGTTTTAGGCGTATAACGCTTAATTGTTCAATTTCTAAACATTGCCATATTTTTAAAAGTACTGCTCGAATCAATCAACTAATGCTTTTATTCTTTTCTCTGACCAGAAAAATTCATTTTGCAGCCATTCCAGAGTATTCGCAAACATTGGAAAATTGCAACTAACTTAAGCCAAATGTGTTTCACTGTTCGTTTCACTAATCGTCTTATTTCGACGAGATAAAGCGGTTTTGACGAGTTTGAGAAATTTATACAGCAACACGTGGAATCGACGAAAATCGATTTGTTTTATGATGTTTGGGTGGAGGAAAACAATTTAGAAGTATTTGAAAAGTTTAGTAAACGTATATGTTCTTCAGCCTGTTATAACCATATATCTGGGTTTTAGGCGTATAACGCTTAATTGTCCAATTTCTAAACATTGCCATATTTTTTAAAGTACTGCTCGAATCAACCAACTGATGGATTTATTCTATACTCTGAACCGAAAAGATCATTTTAGAGCCATTCCCGATTTTTCGCAAAGATTGGATAATTGCATCTAAGTTAAGCCACAAAAGTTTTATTGTTCGTTTCATTGATCGTCATATTTGGACGAGATAAAACGGTTTGGACGAGTTTTAGAAATTTTCACAGCAACTCGTCGAATCGACGAAAATCGATTTGTTTGTTGATATATGAGTGGAGGAGAACAATTTAGAAGTATTTGAAAAGTTTAGTAAACCTATTTGTTTTTCAACCAGTTATAACCATACAACTGGGTTTTAGGCGTATAACGCTTAATTGTCCAATTTCTAAACATTGCCATATTTTTCAAAGTCATGCTCGAATAACACAACTAATGCTTTTATTCTCTTCTCTGACCCGAAAAGATCATTTCAAAGCCATTCCCGAGTTTTCGCAAACATTGGAAAATTGCAACTAAATTAAGCCACAAGTGTTTCACTGTTCTTTCCATTAATCGTCTTATTTCGACGAGATAAAGCGGTTTTATCGAGTTTGAGAAATTTTCACAGCAACTCGTCGAATCGACGAAAATCGATTTGTTTTATGATGTTTGGGTGGAGGAGAACAATTTAGAAGTATTTGAATAGTTTAGTAAACCTATTTGATCTTCAACTAGTTATAACCATACATCTGTGTTTTAGGCGAATAACGTTTAATTGTCCAAATTCTAAACATTGCCATATTTTTCAAAGTACTGTTCTAATCAACAACTAATGGTTTTATTCTCATCTCTGACCCGAAAATATCATTTTAGAGCCATTCCCGATTTTTCGCAAAGATTGTATAATTGCATCTAAGTTAAGCCATAAATGATTTATTATTCGTTTCATTGTTCGTCATATTTGGTCGAGATAAAGCGGTTTTGACGAGTTTTAGAAATTTTCACAGCAACTCGTCGAATCGACGAAAATCGATTTGTTTTATGATATTTGGGTGGAGGAGAACAATTTAGAAGTATTTGAAAAGTTTAGTAAACCTATTTGTTTTTCAACCAGTTATAACCATACATCTGGGTTTTAGGCGAATAACGCTTAATTGTCGGATTTCTAAACATTGCTATATTTTTCAAAGTACAACTCGAATCAATCAATTAATTCTTTTATTCTCTTCTCTGACCCGAAAAGATAATTTTACAGCCATTCCCGAGTTTTGGCAAACATTGGACAATAGCAACTAACTTAAGTCACAAGTGTTTCACTGTTCGTTTCACTAATCGTCTTATTTCGACGAGATAAAGCGGTTTTGACGAGTTTGAGAAATTTTCACATCAACTCGTCGAATCGATGAAAATTGATTTGTTTTATGATGTTTGGGTGGAGGGGAACAATTTAGAAGTATTTGAAAAGTTTAGTAAACCTATTTGTTCTTCAACCAGTTATAACCATACATCTGGGTTTTAGGCGCATAACGATTAATTGTCCGATTTCTAAACATTGCCATATTTTTCAAAGTACAACTCGAATCAATCAACTAATACTTTTATACACTTATCTGACCCGAAAAGGTAATTTTACAGCTAATTCTGAGTTTTTGCAAACATTTGACAATAGCAACTAACTTAAGCCACAAGTGGTTTCACTGTTCGTTTCACTAATCGTCTTATTTCGGCAACATAAAGTGGTTTTGAAGAGTTTGAGATATTTTCACAGCAACTCATCGAATCGACGACAATCGATTTTGTTTTATGATGTTTGGGTGGAGGAGAACAATTTAGAAGTATTTGAAAAGTTTAGTAAAACTATTTGTTCTTCAACAAGTTATAACAATACATCTAGGGTTAGGCGAATAACGCTTAGTTGTCCAATTTCTAAACATTGCCATATTAGTTAAAGTACTGCTCGAATGAACAACTATTGGTTTTATTCTCTTCTCTGACCCGAAAAGGTAATTTTACAGCCATTCCCGAGTTTTGGCAAACTTTGGACAATAGCAACTAACTTATCCACAAGTGTTTCACTGTTCGTTTCACCAATCGTCTTATTTCGACGAGATAAAGCGGTTATGACGAGTTTGAGAAATTTTCACAGCAACTCGTCGAATCGACGAAAATTGATTTGTTTTATGATGTTTGGGTGGAGGAGAACAATTTAGAAGTATTTGAAAAGTTTAGTAAACCTATTTGTTCTTCAACCAGTTATTACCATACATCTGTGTTTTAGGCGTATAACGCTGAAATTTCCGATTTCTAAACGTTGCCATATTTTTCAAAGTACAACTCGAATCAATCAACTAATACTTTTATTCTCTTATCTGATCCGAAAAGGTAATTTTACAGCCAATTCAGAGTTTTTGCAAATAATTGACAATAGCAACTAACTTAAGCCACAAGTGTTTCACTGTTCGTTTCACTAATCGTCTTATTTCGACGAGATAAAGCGGGTTTGACGAGTTTGAGAAATTTTCACAGCAACTCGTCGAATCGACGAAAATCGATTTGTTTTATGATGTTTGGGTTGAGAGAACAATTTAGAAGTATTAGAAAAGTTTAGTAAACCTATTTGTTTTTCAACCAGTTATAACCATATATCTGGGTTTTAGTCGTATAACGCTTAATTGTCCAAATTCAAAAAATTGCCATATTTTTCAAAGTGCTGTTCGAATCAACAAACTAATGGATTTATTCTCTACTCTGACCCGAAAAGATAATTTTTCAGCCATTCCCGAGTTTTCGCAACTTTTAACTATTGCAACTAAATTAAGGCACAAGTGTTTCACTGTTCGTTTCATTAATCATCTTTTTTCGACTAGATAAAGCGGGTTTGACGAGTTTGAGAAATTTTCACAGCAACTCGTCGAATCGACGAAAATCGATTTGTTTTATGAAGTTTGGGTTGAGGAGAACAATTTAGAAATATTTGAAAAGTTTAGTAAACCTATTTGTTTTTCTACCAGTTATAACAATACATCTTGATTTTAGGCGTATAACAATTAATTGTCCAATTTCTAAACATTGCCATATTTTTCAAAGTACTGCTCGAATCAACAACTAATGGTTTTATTATCTTCTCTGACCCGAAAAGATCATTTTACAGCCATTCCCGAATTTTAGTAAAAGTTGGATAATTGCAATTAACTGAAGCCATTTATGTTTCATTGTTCGTTTCACTAATCGTCTTATTTCGACGTGTTAAAGCGGTTTGGAAGAGTTTGAGAAATTTTCACAGCAACTCGTCGAATCGACGAAAATCGATTTGTTTTATGAAGTTTGGGTTGAGGAGAACAATTTAGAAATATTTGAAAAGTTTAGTAAACCTATTTGTTTTTCTACCAGTTATAACAATACATCTGGATTTTAGGCGTATAACAATTAATTGTCCAATTTCTAAACATTGCCATATTTTTCAAAGTACTGCTCGAATCAACAACTAATGGTTTTATTATCTTCTCTGAACCGAAAAGATCATTTTACAGCCATTCCCGAATTTTAGTAAACGTTGGATAATTGCAATTAACTGAAGCCATTTATGTTTCATTGTTCGTTTCACTAACCGTCTTATTTCGACGAGTTAAAGCGGTTTGGAAGAGTTTGAGAAATTTTCACAGCAACTCGTTGAATCGACGAAAATCGATTTGCTTTATGATGTTTGGGTGGAGGAGAACAATTTAGAAGTATCTGAAAAGTTTAGTAAATCTATTTGTTCTTCAACTAGTTATAACCATACATCTGTGTTTTAGGCGAATAACGTTTAATTGTCCAAATTCTAAACATTGCCATATTTTTCAAAGTACTGCTCGAATCAACAACTAATGGTTTTATTCTCTTCACTGACCCGAAAAAGTAATTTTACAGCCTATTCCGAGTTTTCGCAAACGTTGGACAATAGCAACTAACTTAAGCCACAAGTGTTTCACTGTTCGTTTCACTAATCGTCTTATTTCGACAAGATAAAGCGGTTATGACGAGTTTGAGAAATTTTCACAGTAACTCTTTGAATCGAGGAAAATCGAATTTTTTTATGATGTTTGGGTGGAGTAGAACAATTTAGAAGTATTTGAAAAGTTTAGTAAACGTATTTGTGCTTCAACAAGTTATAACAATATATCTGGGTTTTAGGCGAATAACGCTTAATTATCCGAATTATAAAAATTCCCATATTTTTCAAAGTACAATTCGAATCAATCAACTAATGCTTTTATTCTTTTCTCGGACCAGAAAAATTCATTTTACAGCCATTCCAGAGTATTCGCAAACATTGGAAAATTGCAAATAACTTAAGCCAAATGTGTTTCACTGTTCGTTTCACTAATCGTCTTATTTCGACGATTTAAAGCAGTTTTGACGAGTTTGAGAAATTTTCACAGCAACTCGTCAAATCGACGAAAATCGATTTGTTTTATGATGTTTGGGTGGAGGAGAACAATTTAGAAGTATTTGAAAAGTTTAGTAAACCTATTTGTTCTTCAACCATTTATAACCATACATCTGGGTTTTAGGCGTATAACGCTTAATTGTCCAATTTCTAAACATTTCCTTATATTTTAAAGTACTGCTCGAATCAACCAACTAATGGATTTATTCTATACTCTGACCCGAAAAGATCATTTTACAGCCAATCCCGGTTTTTCGCAAAGATTGGATAATTGCAACTTAGTTAAGCCACAAATTTTTCATTGTTCGTTTCACTGATCGTCTTATTTCGACGAGATAAAGCGGTTATGACGAGTTTGAGAAATTTTCACAGCAACTCGTCGAATCGGCGAAAATCGATTTGGTTTATGAAGTTTGGGTGGAGGAGAAAAATTTAGAAGTATTTGAAAAGTTTAGTAAACCAATTTGTTCTTCAACTAGTTATTACCATACATCTGTGTTTTAGGCGAATAACGTTTAATTGTCCAAATTCTAAACATTGCCATATTTTTCAAAGTACTGCTCGAATAAGAAAACTAATGCTTTTATTCTCTTGTCTGACTCGAAAAGATCATTTTAAATCCATTTCCGAATTTTTGTAAATATTGGAAAATTGCAACTAAATTCAGCCACAAATGTTTCACTGTTCTTTTCACTGATCGTCTTATTTCGACGAGATAAACGGTTTTGACGAATTTGAGAAATTTTCACAGCAACTCGTCGAATCGACGAAAATCGATTTTGTTTTATGATGTTTGGGTGGAGGAGGACAATTTAAGAAGTATTTGAAAAGTTTAGTAAACCTATTTGTTCTTCAACCAGTTATAACAATACATATCGGTTTTAGGCGTATAACTCTTAATTGTCCAATTTCTAAACATTCCCATATTTTTAAAAGTACTGCTCGAATCAACAAACTAATGCTTTTATTCTCAACTCTGACTCGAAAAGATCATTTTAAAGCCATTCCCGATTTTAGGAAAACTTTGGACAATTGCAACCAAGTTAAGCCAAATATGTTTCAATGTTCGTTTCACCAATCATCTTATTTCGACGAGATAAAGCGGTTTTGACGAGTTTGAGAAATTTTCACAGCTACTCGTCGAATCGACAAAAATCGATTTTGTTTTATGATGTTTGGGTGGTGGAGGACAATTTAGAAGTATTTGAAAAGTTTAGTAAACCTATTTGTTCTTCAACCAGTTATAACAATACATCTGGGTTTTGGGCGTATGACGCTTAATTGTCCAATTTCTAAACATTGCCATATTTTTCAAAGTACTGCTCGAATCAACAAACTAATGCCTTTATTCTCAAATCTGACTCGAAAAGATCATTTTAAAGCCATTCCCGATTTTAGGAAAACTTTGGACAATTGCAACCTAGTTAAGCCAAATATGTTTCAATGTTCGTTTCACCAATCATCTTATTTCGACGAGATAAAGCGGTTATGACGAGTTTGAGAAATTTTCACAGCAACTCGTCGAATCGACGAAAATCGATTTGTTTTATGATGTTTGTGTGGAGGAGAATAATTTAGAAGTATTTGAAAAGTTTAGTAAACCTATTTGTTCTTCAACCAGTTATAACCATACAAATGGTTTTTAGTCGTATAAAGCTTAATTGTGCAATTTCTAAACATTGCCATATTTCTCAAGGTGCTTCTCTAATCAACCAACTAATGCTTTTATTCTCTACTCTGATCAGAAAAGATCATTTTACAGTCATTCCCGATTTTTCACAAACATTGGACAATTGCAACTAAATTAAGCCACAAGAGTTTCACTGTTCGTTTCACTGATCGTCTTATTTCGACGAGAAAAAAGGCGGTGTTGACGTGTTTGAGAAATTTTCACAGCAACTCGTCGAATCGACGAAAATCGATTTGTTTTATGATGTTTGGGTGGAGGAGAACAATTTAGAAGTATTTGAAAAGTTTAGTAAACGTATTTGTTCTTCAACAAGTTATAACAATACATCTGGGTTTTAGGCGAATAACGCTTAGTTGTTGAAATTCTAAACATTGCCATATTTTTAAAAGTACTGTTCGAATCAACAAACTAATACTTTTATTCTCTTATCTGACTTTAAAAGGTAATTTTACAGCCATTCCCGAATTTTTGCAAACATTTGACAATAGCAACTAACTTGAGCCACAAGTGTTTCACTGTTCGTTTCACTAATCGTCTTATTTCGGCAAGATAAATTGGTTTTGAAGAGTTTCCGAAATTTTCACAGCAACTCGTCGAATCGACGAAAATCGATTTTGTTTTAAGATGTTTGGGTGGAGGAGAATAATTTAGAAGTATTTGAAAAGTTTAGTAAACCTATTTGTTCTTCAACCAGTTATAACCATACATCTGGGTTTTAGGCGTATAACGCTTAATTGTCCAATTTCTAAACATTGCCATATTTTTAAAAGTACTGTTCGAATCAACAAACTAATGTATTTATTCTCTACTCTGACCTGAGAAGATCATTTTACAGCCATTCCCGAATTTTAGTAAACGTTGGATAATTGCAATTAACTGAAGCCATTTATGTTTCATTGTTCGTTACACTAATCGTCTTATTTCGACGAGTTAAAGCGGTTTTGAAGAGTTTGAGAAATTTTCACAGTAACTTGTCGAATCGACGAAAATCGATTTGTTTTATGATGTTTGGGTGGAGGAGAACAATTTAGAAGTATTTGAAAAGTTTAGTAAACCTATTTGTTCTTCAACTAGTTATAACAATACATCTGTGTTTTAGGCGAATAACGTTTAATTGTCCAAATTCTAAACATTGCCATAATTTTGAAAGTACTTCTCGAATTTAACAACTAATGCTTTTATTCTCTTCTCTGACCCGAAAAGATCATTTTACAGCCATTCCCGAGTTTTCGCAACATTGGACAATAGCAACTAACTTAATCCACAAGTGTTTCACTGTTCGTTTCACTAATCGTCTTATTTCAGCAAGATAAAGTAGTTTGACGAGTTTGAGAAAATTTTAGAGCTACTCGTCGAATCGACGAAAATCGATTTTGAATTATGATGTTTGGGTGGAGGAGAATAATTTAGAAGTATTTGAAAAGTTTAGTAAACCTATTTGTTCTTCTACTAGTTATAACCATACATCTGGGTTTTAGACGTATGACGCTTAATTGTCCAATTTCTAAACATTGCCATATTTTTTAAAGTACTGCTCGAAAAAACCAACTAGTGCTTTTATTTTTTTCCCTGACCCGAAAAGATCATTTTACAGCCATTCCAGAGTTTTCGTAAACATTGGAAAATTGCAACTAAATTAAGGCACAAGTGTTTCACTGTTCGTTTCACTTATCGTCTTATTTCGACGAGTTAAAGCGGTTTGGAAGAGTTTGAGAAATTTTCACAGTAACTTGTCGAATCGACGAAAATCGATTTGTTTTATGATGTTTGGGTGGAGAAGAACAATTTAGAAGTATTTGAAAAGTTTTAGTAAACCTATTTGTTCTTCAACCAGTTATAACCATACATCTGGGTTTTTGGCGTATAACGCTTAATTGTCCAATTTCTAAACATTGCCATATTTTTAAAAGTACTGTTTGAATCAACAAACTAATGTATTTATTCTCTACTCTGACCCGAGAAGATCATTTTACAGCCATTCCCGAATTTTAGTAAACGTTGGATAATTGCAATTAACTGAAGCTATTTATGTTTCATTGTTCGTTACACTAATCGTCTTATTTCGATGAGTTAAAGCGGTTTTGAAGAGTTTGAGAAATTTTCACAGCAACTCGTCGAATCGACGAAAATCGATTTTGTTTTATGATGTTTGGGTTGAGGAGTACAATTTAGAAGTATTTGAAAAGTTTAGTAAACCTATTTGTTCTTCAACTAGTTATAACAATACATCTGGGTTTTAGGCGAATAACGTTTAATTGTCCAAATTTTAACATTGCCATAATTTTGAAAGTACTTCTCGAATCAAACAACTAATGCTTTTATTCTCTTCTCTGACCCGAAAAGATCATTTTACAGCCATTCCCGAGTTTTCGCAACATTGGACAATAGCAACTAACTTAAGCCACAAGTGTTTCACTGTTCGTTTCACTAATAGTCTTATTTCGACAAGATAAAGCGGTTTTGACGAGTTTGTGAAATTTTTACTGCAACTCTTTGAATCGAGAAAAATTGAATTTATTTATGATGTTTGGGTGGAGGAGGACAATTTAGAAGTATTTGAAAAGTTTAGTAAACCTATTTGATCTTCAACCAGTTATAAACATACATCTGGGTTTTAGGCATATAACGTTTAATTGTCCAAATTCTAAACATTGCCATATTTTTCAAATTACTGCTCAAATAAGAAAACTAATGCTTTTATTCTATTGTCTGACTCAAAAGATCATTTTAAATCCATTTCCGAATTTTTGTAAACATTGGAAATTTGCAACTAAATTAAGCCAAAAGTGTTTCACTGTTATTTTCACTGATCGTCTTATTTCGACGAGATAAACGGTTTTGACGAGTTTGAGAAATTTTCACAGCAACTCGTCGAATCGACGAAAATCGATTTCTTTTATGATGTTTGGGTGGAGGAGAACAATTTAGAAGTATTTGAAAAGTTTAGTAAACCTATTTGTTCTTCAAACAGTTATAACCATACATCTGGGTTTTGGGCGTATAACGCTTAATTGTCCAATTTCTAAACATTGCCATATTTTTAAAAGTACAGCTCGAATCAATCAACTAATGCTTTTATTCTTTTCTCTGACCAGAAAAATTCATTTTGCAGCCATTCCAGAGTATTCGCAAACATTGGAAAATTGCAACTAACTTAAGCCAAATGTGTTTCACTGTTCGTTTCACTAATCGTCTTATTTCGACTAGATAAAGCTGTTTTGACGAGTTTGAGAAATTTATACAGCAACTCGTGGAATCGGCGAAAATCGATTTGTTTTATGATGTTTGGGTGGAGGAAAACAATTTAGTAGCATTTAAAATGTTTAGTAAACCTATTTGTTCTTAAACCAGTTATAACCATACATCTGTGTTATAGGCGTATAACACTTAATTGTCATATTTCTAAATATTGCCATATTTTCGAAGTACTACTCGATTCAAATAACTAATGCTTTTATTCTCTTTTCTGATCCGAAAAGATCATTTTAAAACTATTCCCGAATTTTCGCAAACATTGCACAATTGCAACATAGTTAAACCACAAATGTTTCTTTGTTCTTTTAACTGAACGTCTAATTTCGACGAGATAATGCGTTTTTGAAGAGTTTGAGAAATTTTCACAGGAACTAGTCCAGTCGATGAAAATCGATTTGTTTTATGATGTTTGGGTATAGGAGAAAAAATTTAGAAGTATTTGAAAAGTTTAGTAAACGTATTTGTTCTTCAACCAGTTATAACCATACATCTGTGTTTTAGGCGTATAACGGTTAATTGTCCAATTTCTAAACATTGCCATATTTTTAAAAGTACTGTTCGAATAAACAAACTAATACTTTTATTCTCTTATTTAACCTGAAAAGGTAATTTTACAGCCATTACTGAGTTTTTGCAAACATTTGACAATAGCAACTAACTTAAGCCACAAGTGTTTCACTGTTCGTTTCACTAATCGTCATATTTCGGGAAGATAAAGTGGTTTTGAAGAGTTTGCGAAATTTTCACAGCAACTCGTCGAATCGACGAAAATCGATTTTGTTTTAAGATGTTTGGGTGGAGGAGAATAATTTAGAAGTATTTGAAAAGTTTAGTAAACCTATTTGT
This sequence comes from Heliopora coerulea, assembly GCA_030142905.1. Taxonomy (NCBI): domain Eukaryota; kingdom Metazoa; phylum Cnidaria; class Anthozoa; order Scleralcyonacea; family Helioporidae; genus Heliopora; species Heliopora coerulea. The sequence goes on along the minus strand of JASJOG010000114.1, from coordinate 59,941 downwards.
TCTTCAACCAGTTATAACCATACATCTGGGTTTTTGGCGTATAACGCTTAATTGTCCAATTTCTAAACATTGCCATATTTTTCAAAGTACTGCTCGAATCAACCAACTAATGGATTTATTCTCTACTCTGAACCAAGAAGATCATTTTACAGCCATTCCCGAATTTAAGTAAACGTTGGATAATTGCAATTAACTGAAGCCATTTATGTTTCACTGTTCGTTTCACTAATCGTCTTATTTCGACGAGTTAAAGCGGTTTTGAAGAGTTTGAGAAATTTTCACAGTAACTCGTCGAATCGACGAAAATCGATTTGTTTTATGATGTTTGGGTGGAGGAGAACAATTTAGAAGTATTTGAAAAGTTTAGTAAATCTATTTGTTATTCAACCAGTTATAACAATACATCTTGGTTTTAGGCGTATAACGCTTAATTGTCCAATTTCTAAATATTGCCATATTTTTCAAAGTACCGCTCGAATCAAAAAACTAATGCTTTTATTCGCTACTCTGATCAGAGAAGATCATTTTACAGTCATTCCCGATTTCTCGCAAACATTCGACAATTGCAACTAAATTAAGGCACAAGTGTTTCTTCACTGTTCGCTTCACTAATCGTCTTATTTCGACGAGATAAAGCCGTTTTGACGAGTTTGAGAAATTTTCACAGCAACTCGTCGAATCGACGAAAATCGATTTGTTTTATGATGTTTGGGTGGAGAAGAACAATTTAGAAGTATTTGAAAAGTTTAGTAAACCTATTCGTTCTTTAACTAGTTATTACCATACATCTGTGTTTTAGGCGAATAACGTTTAATTGTCCAAATTCTAAACATTGCCATATTTTTCAAAGTACTGCTCGAATCAACAACTAATGCTTTTATTCTCTTCTCTGACCCGAAAAGGTAATTTTACAGCCATTCCCGAGTTTTGACAAACATTGGACAATAGCAACTAACTAAAGCCACAAGTGTTTCACTGTTCGTTTCATTAATAGTCTTATTTCGACAAGATAAAGCGGTTTTGAAGAGTTTGAGAAATTTTCACTGCAACAATTTGAATCAAGAAAAATCGAATTTATTTATGATAAATGGGTGGAGGAGGACAATTTAGAAGTATTTGAAAAGTTTAGTAAACCTATTTGATCTTCAACCAGTTATAAACATACATCTGTGTTTTAGGCATATAACGTTTAATTGTCCAAACTCTCTAAACATTGCTATATTTTTCAAAGTACTGCTCAAATAAGAAAACTAATGCTATTATTCTCTTGTCTGACTCGAAAAGATCATTTTAAATCCATTTCCGAATTTTTGTAAACATTGGAAAATTGCAACTAAATTAAGCCACAAGTGTTTCACTGTTCTTTTCACTGATCGTCTTATTTCGACGAGATAAACGGTTTTGACGAGTTTGAGAAATTTTCACGGCAACTCGTCGAATCGACGAAAATCGATTTGCTTTATGATGTTTGGGTGAAGGAGAACAATTTAGTAGCATTTAAAATGTTTAGTAAACCTATTTGTTCTTCAACCTGTTATAACCATACATCTGGGTTTTAGGCGTATAACGCTTAATTGTCCAAATTCTAAACATTGCCATATTTTTCAAAGTACTGCTCGAATCAACCAAATAATTCTTTTATTCTTTTCTCTGATCCGAAAAGATCATTTTTCAGCAATTCCCGAGTTTTTGCAAACATTGGGCAATTGGAACTAAGTTAAGCAAAAAATTTTTCATTGTTCGTTTCACTAATAGTCTTATTTCGACAAGATAAAGCGGTTTTGACGAGTTTGAGAAATTTTCACAGCAACTCGTCGAATCGACGAAAATCGATTTGTTTTATAATGTTTGGGTGGAGGAGAAAAATTTAGAAGTATTTGAAAAGTTTAGTAAAACTATTTGTATTTCAGCCAGTTATAACCATACATCTTGGTTTTAGACGTATAACGCTTAGTTGTTGAAATTCTAAACATTGCCATATTTTTCAAAGTACTGCTCGAATCAACCAACTAATAATTTTATTCTTTTCTCTGTCCGAAAAGATCGTTTTTCAGCAGTTCCCAAGTTTTCGCAAACATTGCACAATTGCAACAAAGTTAAACCACAAATGTTTCCTTGTTCTTTTCACTGAACGTCTTATTTCGACGAGATAATGCGGTTTTGAAGAGTTTGAGAAATTTTCGCATGAACTAGTCGAATCGACGAAAATCGATTTGTTTTATGGTGTTTGGGTGGAGGAGAACAATTTAGAAGTATTTCAAAAGTTTAGTAAAACTATTTGTTTTTCAGCCAGTTATAACCATACATCTTGGTTTTAGGCGTATAACGCTTAGTTGTTGAAATTCTAAACATTGCCATATTTTTCAAAGTACTGCTCGAATCAACCAACTAATGCTTTTATTCTCTACTCTGACCCGAGAAGATCATTTAACAGTCATTCCCGAGTTTTCGCAAAGGTTGGACATTTGCAACTAAGTTAAGCAAAAAATTTTTCATTTTTCGTTTCACTAATCGTCTTATTTCGACAAGATAAAGCGATTTTGACGAGTTTGAGAAATTTTCACAGCAACTCGTCGAATCGACGAAAATCGATTTGTTTTATGATGTTTGGGTGGAGGAGAACAATTTAGAAGTATTTGAAAAGTTTAGTAAACCTATTTGATCTTCAACTAGTTATAATTGTTCTATCAACTGCTTAGTTATAATCAACTGCTCGATTTAAATAACTAATGCTTTAATTCTCTTCTCTGACTCGAATAGATCATTTTACAGCAATTCTCGAGTTTTCGCAAACATTGGACATTTGAAACTAAATTAAGCCACAAGTGTTTCACTGTCCGTTTCAATGATCGTCTTATTTTGACGATAAAAAGCGGTTTTGACGAGTTTGAGAAATTTTCACAGCAACTCGTCGAATCGACGAAAATCGATTTGTTTTATGATGTTTGGGTGGAGGAGAACAATTTGGAAGTATTTAAAAAGTTTAGTAAACTATTTGTTCTTCAGCCAGTTTTAGGCGTATAACGCTTAATTGTCCAATTTCTAAACATTGCTATATTTTTCAAAGTACTGCTCGAATCAACCAACTAATTCTTTTATTCTCTACTCTGACCCGAAAAGATCATTTTAAAGCCATTCCCGATTTTAGGAAAACTTTGGACAATTGCAACCAAGTTAAGCCAAATATGTTTCAATGTGCGTTTCATCAATCATCTTATTTCGACGAGATAAAGCGGTTTTGACGAGTTTGAGAAATTTTCACAGCAACTCGTCGAATTGACGAAAATCGATTTGTTTTATGATGTTTGGTTGGAGGAGAACAATTTAGATGTATTTGAAAAGTTTATAAACCTATTTGTTCTTAAACCAGTTATAACCATACATCTGTTTTATAGGCGTATAACGCTTAATTGTCTAATTTCTAAATATTTTCTAAACAATTTCTTGTCCAATTTCTGAATAATTTCTAAGCGTTATACGCCTAAAACCCAGAGGTATGGTTATAACTGTTTGAAGGACAAATCGATTTACTAAACTTTTCAAATACTTCTAAATTGTTCTCCTCCACCCAAACATCATAAAACAAATCGATTTTCGTCGATTCGACGAGTTGCTGTGAAAATTTCTCAAACACGTCAAAACCGCTTTATCTCGTCGAAATAAGACGATCATTGAAACGAACAGTGAAACACTTGTGGCTTAATTTAGTTGCAATTGTCCAATGTTTGCGAAAAATCGAGAATGGCTGTAAAATGATCTTTTCGGTTCGGAGTAGAGAATAAAAGCATTAGTTGGTTGATTCGAGCAGTACTTTGAAAAATATGGGAATGTTTAGAAATTGGACAATTAAGCGTTATACGCCTAAAACCCAGATGTATGGTTATAACTGGTTGAAGAACAAATAAATTTACTAAACTTTTCAAATACTTCTAAATTGTTCTCCTCCACCCAAACATCATAAAACAAATCGATTTTTGTCGATTCGACGAGTTGCTGAGAAAATTTCTCAAACTCGTCAAAACCGCTTTATCTCGTCGAAATAAGACGATCAGTGAAACGAACAATGAAACATTTGTCGCTTAACTTAGTTACAATTGTTTACAGTTTGCGAAAACTAGGGAATGGCTTTAAAATGATCTTTTCGGGTCAGAGTAGAGAATAAAAGCATTAGTTGGTTGATTCGAGCAGTATTTTGAAAAATATGGCAATGTTTAGAAATTGGACAATTAAGCGTTATACGCCTAAAACCCTGATGTATGGTTATAACTGGTTGAAAAACAAATAGGTTTACTAAACTTTTTGAATACTTCTAAATTTTTCTTCTTTACCCAAACATCATAAAACAAATCGATTTTCGTCGATTCGACGAGTTGCTGTGAAAATTTCTAAAACTCGTCAAAACCGCTTTATCTCATCGAAATAAGACGATCAGTGATACGAACAATGAAGCATTTGTGGCTTAAGTGAAAAGTTTAGTAAACCTATTTGTTCTTCAACCAGTTATAACCATACATCTGGGTTTTAGGCGTATAACGCTTAATTGTCCAATTTCTAAACATTGCCATATTTTTCAAAGTACTGCTCGAATCAACCAACTAATGCTTTTATTCTCTACTCTGACCTGAAAAGATCATTTTACAGCCATTCCCGATTTTTCGCAATGGTTGGACAATTGCAACTAAGTTAAGCCACAAATGTTTCATTGTTCGTTTCACTGATCGTCTTATTTCGACGAGATTAAGCGGTTTTGCCGAGTTTGAGAAATTTTCACAGCAACTCGTCGAAACGACGAAAATCGATTTGTTTTATGACGTTTGTGTGGAGGAGAACAATTTAGAAGTATTTGAAAAGTTTAGGAAACTATTTTTTCTTTAGGCAGTTATAACCATACATGTGGGTTTTAGGGATATAACGGCTTAATTGTCCAATTTCTTAACATTGCCATATTTTTCAAAGTATTGCTCGAATCAACCAACTAATGCTTTTATTCTCTACTCTGACCCGAAAAGATCATTTTACAGCCATTCCCTAGTTTTCGCAAACTTTGGACAATTGTAACTATCTGAAGCCACATGTGTTTCACTGTTCGTTCCCCTGATCGTCTTATTTAGACGAGATAAAGCGGTTTTGACAAGTTTTTTAAATTTTCACAGCAACTCGTCGAATCGACGAAAATCGATTTGTTTTATGATGTTTGGGTGGAGGAGAACAATTTAGAAGTATTTGAAAAGTTTAGTAAACCTATTTGTTCTTCAACCAGTTATAACCATACATCTGGGTTTTAGGCGTATAACGCTTAATTGTCCAATTTCTAAACATTGCCATATTTTTCAAAGTACTGCTCGAATAAACAAACTAATGCTTTTATTCTCTTCTCTGACCCGAAAAGATCATTTTAAAGCTATTCCCGAGTGTTCGAAAACATTAAACAATTGCAATGAAATTAAGCCAAAGTGTTTCACTGTTCGTTTCACTGATCGTCTTATATCGACGAGATAAAGCGGTTTTGACGAGTTTGAGAAATTTTCTCAGCAACTCGTCGAATCGACAAAAATCGATTTGTTTTATGATGTTTGGGTTGAGGAGAACAATTTAGAAGTATTTGAAAAGTTTAGTAAACCTATTTATATTTCAACCAGTTATAACCAAACATCTGGGTTTTAGGCGTATAACGCTTAATTGTCCAATTTCTAAACATTGCTATATTTTTCAAAATACTGCTCGAATAAACAAACTAATTCTTTTATTCTCTACTCTGACCCGAAAAGATCATTTTACAGCCATTCCCGAGTTTTCGCAAACATTGGACAATTACAACTAAGTTAATCCACAAATGTTTCATTGTTCGTTTCACTGAACGTCTTATTTCGACGAGATAAAGCGGTTTTGACGAGTTTGAGAAATTTTCAAAGGAACTCGTCGAATCGACGAAAATCGATTTGTTTTATGATGTTTGGGTGGAGGAGAACAATTTAGAAGTATTTGAAAAGTTTAGTAAACCTATTTGTTCTTCAACCTGTTATATAACCATACATTTTGGTTTTAGGCGTATAACGCTTAATTGTCCAATTTCTAAACATTGCCATATTTTTAAAAGTACTGCTCGAATAAAAAACTAGGGCTTTTATTCTCTTCTCTGATCCGAAAAGATCATTTTAAAGCCATTCCCGAGTTTTCGTAAACATTGGACAATTGCAACTAAGTTAAGGCACAAGTGTTTCACTGTTCGTTTCACTGATCGTCTTATATCGACGAGATAAAGCGGTTTTGACGAGTTTGAGAAATTTTCACAGCAACTCGTCGAATCGACGAAAATCGATTTGTTTTATGATGTTTTGGTGGAGGAGAACAATTTAGAAGTATTTTAAAAGTTTAGTAAACCTAATTGTTATTAAACCAGTTATAACCATAGATATGTGTTATAGACGTATAACGCTTAATTGTCCAATTTCTAAACATTGCCATATTTTTGAAAGTACAGCTCGAATCAACCAACTAATGCTTTTATTCACTTCTCTGACCCGAAAATATCATTTTAAAGCCATCCTTGAGTTTTGGCAAACATTCGACAATTGCAACTAAATTAAGCCACAAGTTTTTCACTGTTCGTTTAACTAATCGTCTTATTTCGACGAGATAAAGCAGTTTTGACGAGTTTGAGAAATTTTCACAGCAACTCGTCGAATCGACGAAAATCGATTTGTTTTATGATGTTTGGGTGGAGGAGAACAATTTAGAAGTATTTGAAAAGTTTAGTAAACCTATTTGTTCTTCAACCAGTTATAACCATACATCTCGGTTTTAGGCGTATAACGCTTAATTGTGTAATTTCTAGACATTGCCATATTTTTCAAAGTACTGCTCGAATCAAACAACTAATACTTTTATTCTCTACTCTGACCCGAAAAGATCATTTTACAGCCATTCCCTAGTTTTCGTAAACTTTGGACAATTGCAACTAAGTTAAGCCACAAATGTTTCATAGTTCGTTTCACTGAACTTCTTATTTAGACAAGATAAAGGGGTTTTGACGAGTTTCTAAAATTTTCACGTAACTCGTCGAATAGACAAAAATCGATTTGTTTTATGATGTTTGGGTGGAGGAGAATAATTTAGAAGTATTTGAAAAGTTTAGTAAACCTATTTGTTCTTCAACTAGTTATAACCATAGATCTGTGTTTTAGGCGAATAACGTTTAATTGTCCAAATTCTAAACTTTGCCATATTTTTCAAAGTACTGCTCGAATCAAACAACTAATACTTTTATTCTCTACTCTGACCCGAAAAGATCATTTTACAGCCATTCCCTAGTTTTCGTAAACTTTGGACAATTGCAACTAAGTTAAGCCACAAATGTTTCATAGTTCGTTTCACTGAACTTCTTATTTAGACAAGATAAAGGGGTTTTGACGAGTTTCTAAAATTTTCACGTAACTCGTCGAATAGACAAAAATCGATTTGTTTTATGATGTTTGGGTGGAGGAGAATAATTTAGAAGTATTTGAAAAGTTTAGTAAACTTATTTGTTCTTCAACCAGTTATAACCATAGATATTTGTTATAGGCGTATAAGCTTAATTGTCCAATTTCTAAACATTGCCATATTTTTCAAAGTACTGCTCCAATCAACCAACTATTTCTTTAATTCTCTTCTGTGACCCGAAAAGATCATTTTAAAGCTATTCCCGAGTGTTCGCAAACATTGAACAATTGCAACTAAATTAAGCCACAAGTGTTTCACTGTTCGTTTCACTGATCGTGTTATTTCGACGAGATAAAGCGGTTTTGACGAGTTTGAGAAATTTTCACAGCAACTCGTCGAATCGACGAAAATCGATTTGTTTTATGATGTTTTGGTGGAGGAGAATAATTTAGAAGTATTTGAAAAGTTTAGTAAACCTATTTGTTTTTCAGCCAGTTATAAACATACATCTGGGTTTAAGGCGTATAACGCTTAATTGTTCAATTTCTAAACATTGCCATATTTTTGAAAGCACAGCTCGAATCAACCAACTAATGCTTTTATTCTCTACTCTGACCCGATAAGATCATTTTAAAGCCATTCCCGAGTGTTCGCAAACATTGGACAATTGCAACTAAATTAAGCCAGAAGTGTTTCACTGTTCGTTTCACTGATTATCTTATTTCGACGAGATAAAGCGGTTTTGACGAGTTTGAGAAATTTTCACAGCAACTCGTCGTATCGATGAAAATCGATTTGTTTTATGATGTTTGGGTGGAGGAGAACAATTTAGAAGTATTTGAAAAGTTTATAAACCTATTTGTTCTTCAACCAGTTATAACCATACATCTGTATTTTAGGCGTATAACGCTTAATTGTTCAATTTCTAAACATTGCCATATTTTTCAAAATACTGCTCGAATCAACCAACTAATTCTTTTATTCTCTTCTCTGACCCGAAAAAATCATTTTAAAGCCATTCCCGAGTTTTCGCAAACATTGGATAATTGCAACTATCTGAAGCCACATGTGTTTCACTGTTCGTTTCACTAATCGTCTTATTTCGACGAGATAAATCGGTTTTGACGAGTTTGAGAAATTTTCACAGCAACTCGTCGAATCCACGAAAATCGATTTGTTTTATGATGTTTGGGTGGAGGAGAATAATTTAGAAGTATTTGAAAAGTTTAGTAAACCTATTTGGTCTTCAACCAGTTATTACCATACATCTGGGTTTTAGGCGTATAAAGCTTAACTGTCCAATTCCTAAACATTGCCATATTTTTCAATGTATATATTCCGAATTATGTCTCGAATCAATCAACTAACACTTTTATACTCTTCCTTGATCTTAAAAGATCATTTTACAGCCATTCCCGAGTTTTCGCAAACATTAGACAATTGCAACTAAGTTAAGCCACAAGTGTTTCACTGTTTGTTTCACTAATCGTCTTATTTCGACGAAATAAAACCGTTTTGACGAGTTTGAGAAATTTTCACAGTAACTCGTGGAATCGAAAAGAACGATTTGTTTTATGATGTTTGGGTGGAGTAGAACAATTTAGAAGTATTTGAAAAGTTTAGTAAACCTATTTGTTCTTCAACCAGTTATAACCATACATCTGGGTTTTAGGTGTATAAGGCTTAATTGTCCAATTTCTAAACATTGCCATATTTTTCAAAGTACTGCACGACTCAACCAATTAATTCTTTTATTCTCTTGTCTGGCCAGAAAAGATCATTTTACAAGTTTTCCCGAGTTTTCGCTAACATTGGATAATTGCAACTAACTAAAACCACATGTGTTTCACTGTTCGTTTTACTAATCGTCTTATTTCGACGATTAAAAAGGGGTTTTGACGAGTTTGAAAAATTTTCACAGTAAGTCGTAGAATCGACTAAAATGGATTTTTTTATGATGTTTGGATGGAGGAGAGCAATTTAGAAGTATTTGAAAAGTTTAGTAAACCTATTTGTTCTTCAACCATTTATAACCATACATCTGGGTTTTAGGCGTATAACGCTTAATTGTCCAATTGCTAAACATTGCCATATTTTTCAAAGTACTGCTCGAATCAATCAACTAATCCTTTTATTCTCTTCTCTGACCCGAAAAGATCATTTTACAGCCATTCCCGAGTTTTCGCAAACATTGGACAAATGCAACTAACTTAAGCAACAACTATTTCACTGTTCTTTTCACTAATCGTCTTGAATCGACGAGATATATCGTTTTTGACGAGTTTGAGAAATTTTCACAGCAACTCGTCGAATCAACGAAAATCGATTTCTTCTATGATGTTTGGGTGGAGGAGAACAATTTAGAAGTATTTGAAAAGTTTATTAGAGCTATTTGTTCTTCAACCAGTTATAACCATACTTTTGGGTTTTAGGCGTATAACGCTAATTGTCCAATTTCTAAACATTGCCATATTTTTCAAAATACTGCTCGAATCAACCAACTAATGCTTTTATTCTCTTCTCTGACGCTAAAAGATCATTTTATACCCGTTCACGAGCTTTGGCCAAGTTACGACAAATGGAACTAACTTAAGCCACATCTGTTAAAGTGTTCGTTTCAGTAATTATCTTATTTCGATGATAGAAAGCGTTTTTGACGAGTTAGAGGAATTTTCACAGCAACTCCTCGAATTTAAGAAAATCGATTTGTTTTATGATGTTTGGGTGGAGGAGAACAATTTAGAAATATTTGGAAAGTTTAGTACACCTATTTGCTCTTCAACCAATTCTAACTATGCCTTTGGGTTTTAGTCGTATAACGCTTAATTGTCCAATTCCTAAACATTGCTATATTTTCCGAATTATGTCTCGAATATATCAACTAATAATTTTATCCTCTTCCCTGACCCGAGAAGATCATTTTACAGCCATTCCCGTGTTTTTTATTATTATTATTATTATTATTATTATTATTATTATTATTTAATCTTATTTAAAACACGGTAACATTTCATCGATGCTGATTTTCAAATGGCCGTTTATCACTAATAAAACTAACATTAACATCCTATTTTATACTTAGACGTACACAATTATTCTAATTATTAACAAAATAAAATTTATAGATTTGGAATTCTACTCGAGAACTACTTCTAATATTCATAAAAATGCTTAGTTTACTATATCTAATTTCTTACAAAAGGGTTTTTAATAAACGATTTGAATGATGTTAGTGACATATTACCTTTTATGACATTGTCGATTACTTTCTTAGGTAATTTGTTCCAGGACACAGCTCCTTGATACGAGAAACTCTTCTTTAAAAAATTTGTGCGAGGTTTAGGCTAATGAAGATATCGTTTATTACTACGAAGTTCGTGACTGGTATTGCTGTTTAGATTAAATAACTGAGTTAGGTACTTTGGGCTTAGTCCTCGTAGTGCTTTGAACGTCATTACCAATTGCCTTTCCTCTAAGATTTCTTTAATGGATTTCCAGTTCAACATTTCAAAAATTTGGGATGACCTTTCATCATAAGTAGACCTTGTTATCACACGTGCAGCTCTTTTTTGTAATTTGTGGAGTTTGTTAATATGATCAGTGTTCGAATTTTGCCATACCGTAGAACAGTATGTAAAGTGCGGCAGAACGAGTGAGTTGTACATTGTTACCAAGACATCTTGTGTAACAAAGTCTCGAGCTCTTCTTAATAATCCAATGCTGAGGATAAAGTTTTACATTATTTTGCATTATGTTAATGCCATTTAAGTTTTTCGTCGATAATGACTCCAAGGACTTATTTAGTTTGAACACGTGATATTGGCTCATTCGCTAGACTGACGTTTATGTCTTCAGAAAAAAGATCAAGTCTTTGCTGTGAGCCAATAATCATATATTCAGTCTTTTCCTGGTTTAAAGTTGTTTCGCAAACATTGGACAATTGCAACTAACTTAAGCCACAAGTGTTTCACTGTTCGTTTCACTAATTGTCTTATTTCGACGAGATAAAGCGGTTTTGACGAGTTTGAGAAATTTTCACAGAATCTCCTCGAATTTACGAAAATCGATTTGTTTTATGATGTTTGGGTGGAGCAGAACAATTTAGAAGTATTTGAAAAGTTTAGTAAATCTATTTGTTCTTCAACCAGTTATAAACATACATCTGGGTTTTAGGCGTATAACGCTTAATTGTCCAATTTCTAAACATTCCCATATTTTTAAAAGTACTGCGCGAATCAACCAACTAATGCTTTTATTCTCTTCTCTGACGCGAAGAGATCATTTTACAGCCATTCCCGAGTTTTCGCAAACATTGGATAATTGCAACTAACTGAAGCCACATGTGTTTCTCTGTTCGTTTCACTAATCGTCTTATTTCGACGAGATAAAGCGGTTTTCACGAGTTTGAGAAATTTTCACAGCAACTCGTCAAATCGACAATAATCGATTTGTTTTATGATGTTTGGGTGGAGAAGAACAATTTAGAAGTATTTGAAAAGATTAGTACACCTATTTGCTCTTCAACCAATTCTAACTATGCCTTTGGGTTTTAGGCGTATAACGCTTAATTGTCCAATTTCTAAACATTCCCATATTTTTAAAAGTACTGCGCGAATCAACCAACTAATGCTTTTATTCTCTTCTCTAACCCGAAAAAATCATTTTATACTCATTCACGAGTTTTGGCAAAATTACGACAAATGGAACTAACTTAAGCCACATCTGTTTCACTGTTCGTTTAACTAATCGTCTTACCTCGACGAGATAAAGCGGTTTTGACGAGTTTGAGAAATTTTCACAGCAACTCGTCGAATTTACGAAAATCGATTTGTTTTATGATGTTTGGGTGGAGGAGAACAATTTAGAAGTATTTGGAAAGTTTAGTAGAGCTATTTGTTCTTCAACCAGTTATAACCATACTTCTAGGTTTTATGCGTATAACGCTTAATTGTCCAATTTCTAAACATTGCCATATTTTTCGAAGTACTGCTCGAATCAATCAACTAATTCTTTTATTCTCTTCTCGAACCCGAAAAGATCATTTTATACTCATTCACGAGTTTTGGCAAAATTACGACAAATGGAACTAATTTAAGCCACATCTGTTTCACTGTTCGTTTAACTAATCGTCTTACCTCGACGAGATAAAGCGGTTTTGACGAGTTTGAGAAATTTTCACAGCAACTCGTCGAATTTACGAAAATCGATTTGTTTTATGATGTTTGGGTGGAGGAGAACAATTTAGAAGTATTTGGAAAGTTTTGTAGAGCTATTTGTTCTTCAACCAGTTATAACCATACTTCTGGGTTTTAGGCGTATAACGCTTAATTGTCCAATTGCTAAACATTGCTATATTTTCAGAATTACGGCTCGAATCAATCAACTAATACTTTTATTCTCTTCTCTGACCCGAAAAGATCATTTTACAGCCATTCCCGAGTTTTTACAAACATTGGACAAATGCAACTAACTTAAGCAACAACTGTTTTACTGTTCTTTCCACTAATCGTCTTGTCTTGACGAGATAAAGCGTTTTTGACGAATTTGAGAAATTTTCACAGCAACTCGTCGAATCGACGAAAATCGATTTCTTCTATGATGTTTGGGTGGAGGAGAACAATTTAGAAGTATTTGAAAAGTTTAGTAGAGCTATTTGGTCTTCAACCAATTCTAGAAATACTTCTGGGTTTTAGGCGTATAACTCTTAATTGTCCAATTCCTAAACATTGCTATATTTTCCGAATTATGTCTCGAATTAATCAACTAATACTTTTATTCTCTATCCTTGACCCGAGAAGATCATTTTACAGCCATTCCCGAGTTTTCGCAAACATTGGACAATTGCAACTAAGTTAATATTTCCATAAGATCGTAGAAGCACAAGTGCTAATAGAGACTTCAAGTAAACGACAAATTTCTTTATTGTATACATGTTTCGGCAAAACTCATGCCATTTTCAGTACAAATGGTAATAGGATATTTACAAGCGATATTTATGTGACCTGATAAATATTACAAGCGTATGACTCATCTAATATGAATTCTCACACATGTGTCAGAAAGATTAATTACAAGGGTGCGACTGGTTAATGGAGGAAGTGGGCGTTGAAGGCGATATGTAGAAAGTTGATGACGTGTGGTAGACAAAAACAGTTAGGAAGAAGAAAAAAATAAAATAAAATAAAATAAAATTAAAAAAAAAAAAAAAGATTAAAAATTATATGTGTATATTGGAATTATAAGCTAAACATGGTGTTAAGATGATGGACTTGAACATTAAGTTCGGGTTTGAGTTTCTTAATATGTAGCGCTTCTTTGAGTTTAAGAGAAAGGACAGATTTATCGGAGTCTATGATTTTAAAGCATGAGGAGTTATATTGAAGTTTGCAAGCAGAGGATTTTTGAAGGTGTTTGAATATGTGGGAATGTTTGTCAGTATGTGTGTGCTCATTAATCCGAGTGGTGAGGTGACGAGTGGTTTCGCCAATGTAACGGGAATTACATCCCGCACAAGTAAACTGATATACCACATAAGATTTAAGCTCTCCAGGAATCGAGTCTTTAAAACTAAAAAGATTCTTAATTTTGTATGGTGAAAAAGCAAGTGTGATCTCGAGGTCGGTGCATAACCGTTGTACGAGTGACTAGAGTTTGCGTTGTGTTATTTTTGAGTAAAAGCCGGTGTATGGTAGTTTGAAGTAGCGTGTATTTCGTTTGTCGTCTTCTGTGTGTTTTGTTTGGTCAGACTGGCTTGGTTTCTCATTGTATTGACTGATGACTTTGTGTATTATGTGGAAAGGAAATGAGTTACGTTTAAGAGTAAAAATGAGTTTGTTGAGATCTTCTTTGAAGCCGGTTTCCGTGTTATTTATTTTACGGGTTCTATCAATTAGTGTTTTTATCAATCCGATCTTGTAATTCATGGGTGAGAAACTCAAAAAATTCATGAGCAGACCGGTGTATGTTTTTTCGTGAAAAGTAGTTGTAGTGCAGGTGTTTGTAGATTTGGTTACCAAAACATCTAAGAATGGAAGTTTACCATTTTTCTCCTTTTCAAAAGTAAATTTGATGTTAACATGTTGACGGTTTAAATAATCGAGAAAGAGCATCGCGTCGTGCTCATTGTGAAATACGCAAAAGGTGTCGTCAACATATCTACGATAAAATAAAACACGAGTTTCGTCGTAATTTTCTAACCAGAGTTGTTCATGGTAACCCATGAAAAGGTTGGCTAGTACTGGCGCTAAAGGAGAACCCATAGCTACTCCGTCAACCTGATCATAAAATAAATCATCAAATAAAAAATGCGTCTGTGATGTAGCAAATAGAAACAACTGTTTGAGATCTTTTCTGTTGATAGGAAAGTTAGGGTTGTTATCGAGAATTAAATTTATAGCAATGTCAATGGTTTCTTGTAAGGGAATGTTAGTAAAAAGACTTTCTACATCGAAAGATATTAGAAAATTGCTATTGAGGTCTAAGTTGGTTATTTCTTCAACAAAAGAAAAAGAATCCTTAGTCGTGTGTTTGTCTGGTATGAGAGGTGACAGAATGGAACATAAATATTTGGCTAATTTGTAGTTGTAAGCGTTAATGGAAGATACTATGGGTCTAAGAGGAGGAGCTGAGTTAGGTTCTCGTTGTTTATGCAGTTTAGGTAAACCGTAAAACCTAGCTGGTTGTGAGCCTTTGGGAGAGATGTTGTAATAGGTGTTATCATCTAAACAGCCTTGATTTTTTAGTTTTCTAAGTAGACGTTGTAGTTTAGCTTCTCTGAACAGTGTGGGATCCTTATCTAAGCGTTTGAATTTAGACTGATCACTAATTATAGTATTACAATAATTAATTATAGTATTAATGAGCACACACATACTGACAAACATTCCCACATATTCAAACACCTTCAAAAATCCTCTGCTTGCAAACTTCAATATAACTCCTCATGCTTTAAAATCATAGACTCCGATAAATCTGTCCTTTCTCTTAAACTCAAAGAAGCGCTACATATTAAGAAACTCAAACCCGAACTTTATGTTCAAGTCCATCATCTTAACACCATGTTTAGCTTATAATTCCAATATACACATATAATTTTTAATCTTTTTTTTTTTTTATTTTATTTTATTTTATTTTATTTTTTTTCTTCTTCCTAACTGTTTTTGTCTACCACACGTCATCAACTTTCTACATATCGCCTTCAACGCCCACTTCCTCCATTAACCAGTCGCACCCTTGTAATTAATCTTTCTGACACATGTGTGAGAATTCATATTAGATGAGTCATACGCTTGTAATATTTATCAGGTCACATAAATATCGCTTGTAAATATCCTATTATCATTTGTACTGAAGATGGCATGAGTTTTGCCGAAACATGTATACAATAAAGAAATTTGTCGTTTACTTGAAGTCTCTATTAACTAAGTTAAGCCATAAGTGTTTCACTGTTCGTTTTACTAATCGTCTTATTTCGACGATATAAAGCGTTTTTGATGAGTTTGAGAAATTTTCACAGCAACTCGTCGAATTTACGAAAATCGATTTGTTTTATGATGTTTGGGTGGAGGAGAACAATTTAGAAGTATTTGGAAAGTTTTTTAGAGCTATTTGTTCTTCAACCAGTTATAACCATACTTCTGAGTTTTAGGCGTATAACGCTTAATTGTCCAATTTCTAAACATTGCCATATTTTTGGAAGTTCTGCTCGAATCAACCAACTAATGCTTTTATTTTCTTCTCTGACGCGAAAAGATCATTTTATACCCGTTCACGAGCTTTGGCCAAGTTTCGACAAATGGAACTAACTAAAGCCACATCTGTTAAAGTGTTCGTTTCACTAATCGTCATATTTCGACGATATAAAGCGTTTTTGATGAGTTTGAGAAATTTTCACAGCAACTCGTCGAATTTACGAAAATCGATTTGTTTTATGATGTTTGGGTGGAGGAGAACAATTTAGAAATATTTGGAAAGTTTAGTACACCTATTTGCTCTTCAACCAATTCTAACTATGCCTTTGGGTTTTAGGTGAATAACGCTTAATTGTCCAATTCCTAACCATTGCTATATTTTCCGATATATGTCTCGAATCGATCAACTAATACTTTTACCCTCTACCCTGACCCGAGAAGATCATTTTACAGCCATTCCCAAGTTTTCGCAAACATTGGAAAATTGCAACTAACTTAAGCAACAAGTGTTTCACTGTTCGTTTCACTAATCGTCTTATTTCGACGAGATAAAGCGGTTTTGACGAGTTTGAGAAATTTTCACAGTATCTCGTCGAATCGACAAAAATCGATTTTTTTTATGATGTTTTGGTGGAGGAGAACAATTTAGAAGTATTTGAAAAGTTTAGTAAACCTATTTGTTCTTCAACCAGTTATAACCATACATCTGGGTTTTAGGCGTATAACGCTTTATTGTCCAATTTTTAAACATTGCCATATTTTTCGAAGTACTGCTCGAATCAACCAACTAATGCTTTTATTCTCTTCTCTGACCCAAAATGATCATTTTACACCTGTTCACGAGTTTTGGCAAAATTTCGACAAATACAACTAACTTAATGCACTAGTGTCTCACTGTTAATTTCACTTATCGTCTTATCTCGACGAGATAAAGCGTTTTTTGACGAGTTTGAGAAATTTTCACAGCATCTCGTCGAATCGAGGGAACTCGATTTGTTTTATGATTTTTGGGTGGAGGAGAACAATTTAGAAGTGTTTGGAAAGTTTAGTACACCTATTTGCTTTTCAACCAATTCTAACCGTACTTCTGGCTTTTAGGCGAATAGCGCTTAATTGTCCAATTTCTAAACATTGCCATATTTTTCGAAGAACTGCTCGAATCAGTCTACTAATGCTTTTATTCTCTTCTGTGACCCGAAAAGATCATTTTACACCTATTCACGAGTTTTGGCAAATATTCGACAAATCCAACTAACTTAAGCCACATCTGTTTCACTGTTCGTTTCACTAATCGTCTTACTTCGACGAGATAAAGCGTTTTTGACGAGTTTGAGAAATTTTCACAGGAACTCGTCGAATCGACGAATATCGATTTGTTTTATGATGTTTTGGTGGAGGAGGACAGTTTAGAAGTATATGGAAAGTTTAGTAGAGCTATTTGCTCTTCAACCAATTCTATTCATACTTCTGGGTTTTAGGCGTGTAACACTTAATTGTCCAAATTCTAAACATTGCCATATTTTCCGAAGTAGTGAGTAGTCTGTAATGTCCGGATTCCAGCACATGTGACGTCACATTTTCAAATTTGAAAAATTTTTAAAATTTGGTCAAAATTTTTCAAAGTGTCGTGGGGGAATTACCTTTTCCTTGATAACGTAACTTTCGGTTTCACTTCCAGTCAATTCCGGTCAATTCCGGTCAATTCCGGTCTCTTCCAGGAATTTAATTACGTTACCGGGAATTTCAACACATTTTAAAAAACGGGTCACGGGGAAATCCTCCAACACAGCAGGATGCTAAATCCACTTGATGTAAATTAGAAATCTATTCGGAAGAATTAAACGTGAATGATTCATGCCCTGCCATATGACTTTCAATCATATATATCTGGTTCTGAATACGTTGACAAGCATTGCTTGCGCCGGATCCTCCGGTTTTCGTATCTTCGAGTCAGTTCTTCTAAATCAAACCAGTTGGTTTGTTTTGTCACAAATGAAACCAACTGGTTTGACTTTTGGGGTTTTTTTGCCACAAATGAAACCAACTGGTATGATTTTTGGTTTATTTTGCCACAAGGTTAATTTATGGGTTGGTTTTTCATTGGTTGAGAATAGTCATACGATTATCACATGATAAAATTATGACCTTATTTGGAAAAATGTGTGTAAACTGTTTTTAATATATATGATTAAGACACTTCAGTTTTGACATCCTGTCCGTGGAATGCGGGGGAAATACCTCAACAACATGCGGGGGAATTGTCTTTTTGTTACACAATTTTAAGGAAACTCTAATAACACTATAAAGATACAGCACCGAAGGTGCACGCGAAGCGTTTTTAAGAATTTTGTTTTAAATAAAAATGTATGATATAGTTTTAAGAAATACTAATAGATATTTATTTACAATATGTAAAAAATGCTTGAAAATTCTAAATTTTTACCTAAGATTTAGCAAATTGTTTAGATTTTTTTGGAATGATGTTTTTAAACTTTATATTTATATTTCAGAACCTAGAACATTTCGATGTAAAATTTGTGGAAAAATTAGTTATTATCAAGAATAAAAAAATAATAAATAAAAAATGGGAAATTGTATATCATCAAAAACAAATAATAAAAATAATTCCAATAAGGAATTAGGAAAGGATACAAAGTTAGATTTAAATCTTCATGGTTATCCACCAATAAATTTTAGAAAAATTCAAAAAAGTGGTTTTAGAATCGGTGCTCATGTTGATGTTGGAATGAAAGATTTTGAAGCCGGAATGACGTTTGGGAAAAATAATATACATGAAATTCAGTTTTCAGAAAATAATAATCATTTGAAATTACTAAAATCTTTAGAAAATGAAGAATCAACAAACAATAACTCAAAAGAAAAAGATAAAATAATAAATACACTTATGAGTAAAATAACCAGAAAAGACACAATTGTTAAACCTTCGTCTTCAGAATCTACAGAATAATTTTTAATTTTATAATACAATATATATTATAAAATTATTCAGTTTGACTTGTTGATGGTTCACTGCAGCTTCGCTGCTGAGAGCTTCGCTCGATACCGTCTTGATGTCCAGCTCTGCCACCATCTTTTTTGCTATGTTTTTTAATAACATGTTTTCCAACTGTAACTCCACCAGATAATATTCCAAGATATGGTAAATATGGACTTAGTTTTTCAACTACAGATTTTACATCTCTTTTTAATAGTTTATCTTTCACCAGTTCTTTTTCCAATTCTTCACTGCTTTCAATTGCTTCTAACCCTCCTAATAAATCTGCAAATTTACTAATTAGTAAATCTGTTAAAAATACGTTTGCTTTTTCTGCTTGTTTTACTTCATATTCAGCATAAATTTTTAATATTACCTGATCACTTGATTTTTTCAAATTTTGTACTGATTGACTAATTTCCCCATCTTCAGACAATTTTATCAATTCTTCTCGTTTTTTCATTACTTCTTTTTTAGCATCTTGCGTTTGCTTTTCTTCACTGGAGGTTGTACTTGTCTCAATTTGCGGGACTTCTACATGTTCACTATTTTCACTCATTTATTTTATAACCAAATGGAAAAATTAAATTAATTTCTAATCTTGAATATTTTTTTGTTTTTAATGTTTCTAAAATTTTTTCCAATTCTTTGCGGTCACCTAAATCTAAATATTCTTGAATTATTGTTGTCATATCTTTTTTATTCGTGTTATAAAATGTGACTAATTTTGAAATATTTTCTCTAAATGGTTTAGCAATAGATGTCAATTGTTGTGTAATTACAACAACAGAAAGATTAAAATGTCTAGCACTAAGTCCCAATTTAACCAACTCACTTGTTCTATTTTTAACATTTTTTCCACTTGCACGATCATCCAATATGATTAAACCTTTACTTCCTTTTGAAAAGTCAACTATAAATTTTAACCAATCTTCAACATTATCTTGATCACAAGGAATAGCAATAAAATCTTCATCTTTATCATATTTCCAATTTTCATAAGTTTTATTCCATTCAAATGTCGGACAAATTAAAAAAATATAATCAAAATAATTTTTATATTTATTTTCTATAAAATCTAAAAGATATTTTGTTTTTCCACAAGCAGTCATTCCAACAATTATCATATTAAATGGTTTTTTGTCATTCATTTTTTATTTTTAATCTTGTTTTCAAAATTGAATTGAAGACAAATCTTTATTTACAATGTTTAACAATCCATCACTTATCACAAATATATGACACATTACATTTGCAGAAATAGCAGTTTTTTTTAATTTTTAACAACAATCCAGACTGTGTGTTTACTAATTTTTTACCATTCCTATAAACAAAGTTATCATCTAATGTTCTTAAATCCTCACATAATGCAAATGAATCTTTATAAAATTTTTCAATACTCAAAACTGCATCACAGTCAAAATATCCGCAGCGAAATATTCTAAATGCTTCTTCAAAAAATCTTCTTTTCGGCATACCTTGGGAATATATGCTATTTGGGACTCCTTCAACACTAATTTTGACGTCTGTTATATTTGGATAAACAAATTGTTCACTATCTGTGATAGTTTTATTTCTAAATAACAGAACAACTGCTTTCACACTTTTCCGTGGGATATTTATGGTTTCATTATGCAAAGTCGCGTCTTTATCCCATTCTACTGTTTTCATCAAAGTTACATAATTATATGATAATGATCTTCCTGTGGTGTAATTTGATAAAACATCAATTGCCAAGTCTTGGTTTTCAATCGTTTCATACTCTAGTTCTAAATTTTCCAAAGTATATCCCCCAACACTTTGTCCTCTTTGTGCAACCATAATTTCACTAGCTTTTGGAAAAGTTAAAATATATTGAAAATTGTTAATCATCCCATAAGGAACATATAACCCATGATCTGAAAGTATTTCTTCTAATTTTAAGCACTGTTTTGTTCCATAAATATCATACATTAATTTATTAGAAACTTTTTCTGGACTACCACTTGTTGCTCCAGAGTCATCTTTTGAAATTAATTTTCTAAGATTCTCTCTCGCGATTCCATATTCAACCATATCTGCTCTTTCGAATTCAGGTTTCCAGAGATCTTTGTAAATTTCTAGTAAAAATTCTCCACTATTATCGTAAACAATTTCTCCAGCAAATTTAACAACCAATCTTTTCTTTAACAATTTTGATAAATTATTTAAAAACCACGATTTAGTATTTGCATTTTTAAAATTAAATAACAATTTTAATGAATCAGGAACAAGACACAAATTAGGATTTAATTTTGGAATATCTATATAAAGTTCTTCTTCAGGATTTACTTTATTCGGATTCAAACTTACAACATGTCTTGTTCTGTTTCCCTTAATTTCACTCATTTTTGATCTTTTATATCCTGGATATAATTCGTTTACTCTATTCATTTTTTATTATACAAAAAAATTTTTTTTTTAATCTTTATTACCCTTTCGGTATTCTTTGTTCTTTCGGTATTCATTGTATAAAAAGTAAGTAATTGCAATAACTAATATCCATAAATTTTTAGCTAGAAAAGCAATACCTTTTGCACCCCATGATAATATTTGAGAAATTAAATTTAAAACTGCCGAAATGACTGCGCCAAAGTTTTTACCTATATTTGCAATTGCTTTTCCTAATTTTCCAACTGCACTTGCACCTTTTTTTAATGCGTTTCTTGCTCCTATAACTATTGTTGTAATTATACCCGCAACAGAAATTGCTATTGCTGATAAACCTGCGAGATTTTCTTTTGCCCATTTTTTAAATCTTTCTAATCTTCCAAGCTCAGATTCTTCAGCATTTTCATTTAAAATATTTATTCCTTCTTCACTAATTGGTCTTTCATTATTTTCAAGTCTCATTTTATCTGCTTGAAGTTTTGCAATTTCTGAAAAACTTTTATATATACTTTTTTGGGGTTCGGCTGTTTCTAAATCAGATTTATTTTTCCAATATTGATGCTCTCTATCAAAACCATCAATTTTTCCACGTATAACTTCTTTTTTTTCATTTTCTGACAGATCGGCGTAGCCGTCGCCAAGCGTAGAATCAATATCCCCCTAATATACTATTTCTCTAAATTCTCTTAATTCATCTCTTTCAAATAATGTTCGTCTTGGGTCCTGATTATTATCTATAAACTTTTTTAAGTTGTTTTCATCAATTATATTATCAATTTTATTTTGAATTTTTAAAATAGAATCATTGGTGATAGTCTCATAAAAAATTTCCTCATTGGTTTCATTATCTTCAGCTCCAATTCTTTCTTGGATTGCTGCTCTTGGAGTTTTTTTATATTCTTTGATTGCTTTTCTCATATAATCATTGAATTCATCAACATATTTCTTATTTTTTTTGGTAAATAACTCTGGTTCATTTTTTGAATTGACATTACCAATTTTTTCACCTTTGAAAATAATTGAAACATTGCTTGCGCCAGCTTTGCTGTTTCCTTTTTGGTCTCTAACAAATACAGTTTTGTCTAACAATGTGCTTGAATTTGGACCATTTTTCTTTTCGAGGGTAACATCGAATTTTTTTTTGAAAGATTTTTTTCTATCACCAGTAATTAATCTCCTTATAGATCCCGCATCTTTTTTCACATCAGGTATATATTTAACCCCATTAAATTTGCTTTTTTGATTTTCTGTGTTTATTATGTTTGTACTTCTATTATGACCCGCAGGGTCATCAGGGTCATCCCCACCAAAACTTGTTTCCCCCTCCTCACGGTCTTCGTCCTCACGGGCTTCCTCTTCTTCCTCGCGGTCTTCCATATTTCTATTTCTCATTTCTATATCATCAAAACCTTCAGACATTTATTTATTTATTTTTTTTAATTTATCATCTTACATGTTTTGAATATTTTCTTGTGCGATCGCAGCTAAGCTGCTCAGAGCGCTTTGCGCGATCCAAGAGTTATGTTTATTATCATAACCTAACCACTTTACCAACACCATATTTTTACCTTTCACTTTTTTTCTTTTTAATATTTTCTCTAATTTATATATATCATCCTTTTTATCCACAGCAGATAGTTCCTGTTCATAAAATTTCCCAATGATTGGTTCTCCTTCTAAATCTTCTACTTCATACATGTTTGGATCACCTCTAAATACTTTTACAATTTTAAAAATTTCTTCTGTAAAATTAGCTTCATAACCTTTTGTAAAGATATTCTTATATTTAGAAATCCTAACAGTATCACCAATTCTGAATTTAGGTAAAGGTAAATCTCCTAATGGATAACCATATAGTGTAATCCACACTTGGTCTTTGTTAGACTTGTTCACATCAGCAGGTTTCATTAATATACTACTGTCTTTAGTATTATTATAATTATCTACAAGGTTACTCAAAATGTTAATCCAATTATAAGTTCCTTTACTGTAAAAATATTTCCACATGGATGTTTTTAGAGTTCTGTTAAATCTTTCAACTATAGCTGCTTTTCTAACAGATTTTGTGGAAAAATATTCAACATTATGTTCCTTCAATAGTTTTTTTACACCAACATTATAAAATTCTTTTCCTTCATCAAATTGAGCTACATTCGGATATTTATCAAATCTTTTTTTGAATTTTTTCAATAATTCATCCACAGCTTTTGTCATGTTTTTAGTATCTTTTCTGTAAACAGGAATAGCGAATGCATATCGACTTAGAATTTCAACAGCAGTAAGTATCCAATAATATCCTTTGTTTTGTTTTTGATATTTTCTCATATCAATTAAGTCCATTTGTATTTGATCGCTAAATCTTTGACAAATGTTCTTTGGAATTTATGCCTTCTAACAATTGGTTTGTATCTTGTAAAAGTATCTTGTGTTTTTAACCAGTCTTGCACAATTTTTCTACTGACTTTTAATCCCTTTTCTTTTGCTTTTTGATAAAGTCTTTCCGCAGATTGATAACCTGTTTCTGGGTTGTAGTAAATGTCTCTTAACTCTTGTTCAATAACAACTTCTTTGTCGCTAACTTTGTTCATTTATTTTTATTAAAATAAACAATGAATTCAACTGAAGAAATGGAAAGAAAATATTATGGGAAAAATTATGATTATGTTATGAAAAATATTAAAGAAGATGTTGAATTGGAGAAAAAATATTTTAAAAAGAAATATCCATATGCAGACATGTCCAAATTCACTTTTGAAGCTGATTTTGATAAAAATGCTGTTTTTCAAGGTTATCATATTTGGTTTAAAAATAATTCGTTTTTGTCAACAGATATAAATTCAGATACATTTAAAAATGACCCAAATATGACAAAATATTTAACAATAAATAAACCAAAACCAAATTTTCCAAAAATTTGGAAACTTGGAGGAAGCATACAAGAATTACCAAGAGGAAAAAGACATGTTGGTTATGCTGGAAAATCTTATTATTGGGATAATTTTCCTACACAATATGT
The DNA here is from genome assembly GCA_030142905.1 of Heliopora coerulea. NCBI lineage: Eukaryota > Metazoa > Cnidaria > Anthozoa > Scleralcyonacea > Helioporidae > Heliopora > Heliopora coerulea. The sequence continues at coordinate 35,409 of JASJOG010000114.1, read as the reverse complement.
TTTAAGTTATCCTATAAATCAGTTTAGGATTTATGTAAACAATACAGATTATTTTCAAAGTAATTTACCCGGATTGAATATAACTACAGATGATAATGCAAAATGGTCACTTAATGAACCATATTTTCAAAGCATTATAGGAACATGGATTGCGACTTGTGGATGTGGAATTTCAATACAACATTTATTATTTTCAGCTGATGTTCCAAAACAAATTACATCATTTATGAGATTTCATCTATATTTTACAGTTAGAAGAATTATGTGGCAACTGAGAAATGGTGATAATGAAAACTTTTATAAATTTAATGCTGGTTTTTTAAAAGATCACTATCCAAAATGGACATGGCAAGAAATTTCAGGAAAAAAAAGACACATTGGAGATTCTCATGCAATTGATATGAGTACGCCATGGCTAGGATATCAACACGGTCCAGGACAAATTAGAGACACACAAAATGATTATAAAAAATTTATACCTAGAATATCAAATGGGTTTACAAAAAATGGAACAGAATTGTTAAATCAAAGTATTGAAACATATCTCTATACAATTCTTGGTTCACAAGCTAGAACTAGACAAAGTATTGTTTCAAATAGAGCTTCAGCATTGGAAACACAAAAAGTTTTTAGACAAATTTTTGAAGATTCTATTATAAATTACGATACATCAACATGGATTAATAATATGAATCAAGCAATTTCATCAACTAATGTAGTTTTAAATACTGCTATAAGTCCAACTTTATGGTTAATTCCGAGCAGTTTAATTATTTTAAAAAATCCTATTGATGGTTATAATAACAAATTAAAAGTTTCTGATGAAAATATGGTTTTTGGAATTAATGAAAATTTAAATTATTACAGGTCAAAGACTCGCGAAACATCTCCTGCTAAAAAACAACACAACATAGGCTTGAAAAAATTGGAAACATTAGGAACTGAAAAACAACCAAAGACCCTCAAAAACAACAAACAATTGAAACCCAAACCAATCACTCCAGCAACTCCGTCATCAGAAAATATTATTATTTTATCTTTATCAATAATTGGTGGATTTTTAATTGCGCGGTACGTGCTATGATCGGTCAAAGTCCTCATCGACCACAGGTCCAGAAAAAAGTTTTGAAACAAAATATATAAATAAATGGCAATATCTTTAAAAATTTTTATATCAAAAAATGAAAATTGCGAAAAAATAATTCCGTTAGATGAACCAATTATATTAAACAATTGTTCAGAGATGTTTGTAAAATCAGTAAGTATTTTTTGGAATTATAATAATTTATATCAAAATATTCATCATTATACTTATGACACGAAAGGTGCAAATACAAAAATTGGTTTCAAAGATGGATATTATACTTTTAATATTTTAAAAACTGAATTAGAAAATGTTGGAACAATTGAACTGGAACAAGTTGAATTTTCTGGAAAATGTACAATAAAATCAGATAAAACATTAAATTTGAAGACATTTGGACCAATCATAGGATTTCCAGAGAATAAAGTAATACAAGCAAATACATTAACTGAAAGTGACAATGAAGTAAATATCAACAATAATTTGGAATATTTAAACATAAGTTGTAATATGATTGATAAAAGTAAAAATTTTGTAAATGGTAAAAGAAGTGACATTCTTATTCAAGTTCCAATAACAACAGAACAAACACTAAAAGGAAGTGTTTCCAAAATTTATCCACCTGAAGAAACAGGAGGAATAAAATTATCAAATGGAATTTATAATGAATTAATATTCAAAGTGGAGGGAAACCATGGTGGTTCAATTGGAAATGTTTTATTGGAAATTATTATAAATAAATGAGTTTATTTTATGGATATGAAAGCAAACATGAATCTAATACAACAGGAAAGTTTTCCACTACAGGAGACACTAACATTGGGTCACACCATATAATAACATCAGTTGATCCAACGGAAAATTCTCATTTAGCAAGAAAAAAATACGTCGACGACCGTGTAGATAATTTAGTAACAAGTCATAAAACTGCAAATCACCAAATAAAAAATTTTCTACCAAAAACAGGAGGTACAATGACGGGAAATATAAGTATGGGGAATAACAGAATTACAACAACTGTAGACCCTAAAGAAGATAAAGATCTTTCCCGTAAAAAATATGTGGATGACCAAGATTCTAGAAAATTATCCTTAACTGGCGGAACAATGACTGGAAACTTGAATATGGGATCAAATAAAGTCTTATCAAGTGCAACACCTTCAAATAACAATGATCTCACAACAAAATCATATGTGGACGGAAACTTTATGAAAATGGAAAAAGTCACATGGTTGGGTGTTGAAAGAAGTAAAATTAAAGGAGATATTTACACAAATACTTATCAAGTTTTAACCTCAAAAGATCCAGACTATAAAGATGCTCTTTCAAGAAAAAAATATGTGGATGATAGAGATAACACCAGATTACCTTTATCAGGAGGAACAATGACTGGTGATATAACAATTGGAAATAATAAAATTATTTCTTCAACAAATCCCACACTTCAAACACATTTGGCGAGAAAAAAATACGTCGACGACCGTGTTGATACAAAATTACCCCTGACTGGTGGAAACATGGAAGGAGATATTAATATGGAAAATCATAAAATTATTAAAAATTCAGATCCAACAGAAAATACACATTTAACTAGGAAAAAATATGTGGACAAACTTGTTAATGATAAAACCGAAACGGTGCGCACTTCGCTTAAAAATACTGCATACCAATTAAACCTCATTCAAAGTTTCATATTAAATTCGGATTTTAATTTTTATGGTGAAATTTATGATCTAACAAGTTATTTAAAATATGATGGAACAGATAAAAAAATAGAAGTTTGGTATAATCAATCAAAAATTTCAGATGAAAATTTTACAGAAACCAATAAATCAAAACAACCTATTTTTATAAATTCTAGGTATGTTTCAAATAAAAATATTTTATACTTTCACGGACTTAACAGCAAAATGAGTTTAAATTTAAACATCAATACTCAATCAGGAAAAAAAGATTATTTAAATTTTTTCCTTGTTTATTTAATTTTGGATTATACTCTCAGTACTGACAAAATGACAATAATAATGGGGAATAAAAATACAGATCAAAATAATTGGAGAGGATTTGGATATAAAAATAAAAATAAATTTGTTATATATGGTGGAGGAACAACAGACTATTATGAGATAGATAAAAGTTATTTCCCAATTAAAACAAATATTTTTGAAAAATTCAAAGTCCATTGCATAAGTGTTCATATTGATGCGGAAAGTAATCCAAAAACAAATAAATCAAGTGTTTGGGTAAATGGTAAATTAATTAAAGATTTTACATCTCGAGCAATAACAAGTGGAACAAATAATTTACTTTTTGGATCTGATATTTCAAAAAATACTTTTATATTTGAAGGAGAGATTTTTTTCACTTCTATATTAACTGAAAGAAAAATGAAAGAAAAAGAAATTTTAATAAATCATGTTGCATTGTGTAAAAAATTTAATGTAGATTATGATGAATCTATTTTAAATGATTTGTAACCTGGAAGGTCCGTTTTAGGTTTATTTAAAATTTACTTGACTTTTATTTAATTTTATTCATAAATAACGCTTGCGCTCAGCTTCGCTGTTTGAATAAATTCTAAATAAAAAAAATAAAATTATAAATAAATGAGTGAAACAAGTGAAAACAGCAAAGCTGATAAAGTAACAGCAGTTGAAAAATCTGTTAAAGCAAAAGATCCAAGAAAAGTGGAATTGGGAAAAAGATTGGCGAAAATTTCAAGAGAAGCAAAAGAAAGAAAAGCAAGACAACGAAGCGAAGTAGAAAATGCTAGACAACGAAGCGAAGTAGAAAATGAAGAAATAAATAATTACATTGATTTTGGACCTTCCACTTTGGGGTATTTGATTGGAGGGGTAGGAGTTGTTACTGCACTTGGTGGATTATACTTTGCATATAAAAAAGACAAAAGAGAAATCGAACAAAGTGAACAAATCGATCGACCAGAGGTCTCAGCATCGGACGAAGTCCTCAGAAGCGAAGCTTCAGCGAAGCTGCAACAAATCGAAGAAAAAGACAACCAAGCTTACAAGTTTATAAATAATGTAAAAGAAAAGAATGAAGGTAGAGAAAAAAAACCTCAAAGCGTTCCACCAAGGTGTTCTATTGAAAACCTGTAAGGTTTTTAATAAAAAAAAAATTTTTATGTATATAAATAAATGACCGAAATGAATAGAAAAGAAGCTATGAATGAATTATATGATTCTACACTAATTACATTGGGTGCTGTGGGAATTGGAATGATAACAAGAAGAGTATTTAGTGATGGTTTGTCAACTCCGGCTAGTTTAGTACCTACTTTAAAACTTACAGCAGCTGTAGGATTATCAACACTTGGAATTAAATATGCACAAGACAAAAAGTGGATTCCTACGGACCCTTTCAAATCTTAGAAAATAAAAAAATAAAGAAAAATAAATGGAAACAGTAATTGGTGGATTATTTAATGCAGTTGCATTTGCAGGTGCTGGATTTTTATTTTCAAAATTAAATCATTCTGGATATGAAAAAGAGATAAAAAGACATAATGAAGCAATGGAAAAACTGAGCAAAGCGAAGGAAAAATGGTATGAAGAGCAAGTGAAAAGAAAAGAAGAGATTGAAAGGTTAAGACAACAATTATCTGATGCAAATGCTGATATAAATAGAACAAACATGTCTTTGAAAACTCTTGCAACAATTAATAATCGTTTTAAAAATTTACAAAATGAATACAATAATACAGCAGAAAATGAACCAAAATTAGAAGATTATTATAAACCTTCAGATGAGATGAAAGAATATCAAAATGTTGCTTTTTTTCTGGTTGGATTATCAGGAGGCTACATAGTTTATAAATTTGTATAACGGTATAAATAAAATAAATTATTAATAGTTTTGAATTTTTATTAGATTATTTTTAAAATATAATAAATGGTTAAAATGATTATAATTTAAAGTTGAAATTAATATTATAATTCACAGGGGTTGTATGGAAAACTTTTAATTTTTGTTTAAAAAAAATATTTGTTCTTAAATAAAAAATTGTATATAATAAATGAACAATCAATCAAACAAAGTAAGTTATACTATCAAACAATTGAGAGATGTTGCAAAAGAAAAAAAATTAAAATATTATAAAAATTACACAAAAAATGAGCTTGAAAAAATACTAGGTTTTGAAATTAGTAAACCTAATGAAAAGTTTGAAAAATATTGTAGAGAAAAAATTAAAAAACCAACACAAATAATTATTATAAATAAAGAAACAGGAGAAATTTTCAATTTTAAAAGTCTTTATTCGGCAGCAAAAAATTTTAATCTAAATGCAGAAAGCATCAAGCACAGAATTAAAGCAAAAAAAGATTTGAAAATTAATAATCAAACATTTTTGGTTTCTTTTGAATAAAATTTTTTTTGCATAATTTTGCTTTTAAAGGAAAATTTTTATATAATAAAAAAAGAATGTTTATAATTGAAAAATACTTAAAACAAGAAGATTATGAAAATAATGATAAAGAATATTTATATTACATTTTTATTAAAGAAATTGCTAAACTTTCAGGTGAAGGAGAATTATTACCGCATCATGAATTTTCAATAAATTATGATGAAAAATTTTGTATTTTTAGTGATTTTTATATTGATTATGAAACTCAAGAAAAAATTTACGAAGATTATAAAATTATTTTGAAACCTAAAAAAGATCTAATAAAAACACTAAAATCAAATTTATTATTTAATATTTTTATATTTAATCATTAAAGACCTCGAAGAGACCGTGTGTGGTTAAGAATAAAAATCAGTGATTTTTATTCTTTTTTTTTTTTTTTTTTACACTATTTTGCTTTTAAGAAAAATAAATAAAATATATAAATAAAGAATGAATACAACATCGAGCGAAGCTCTCCGCAGCGAAGCTGCAAAAAATTTATTGGACACAGATGTCCCTAATATTAATACACCTTTATTAAAACCAAAAAATGTTTTTAAATCTAGTTTACTTAAAACTCGGATTAAAAAGTCTAAAGAAAAAGTAAATAATTTATTAAACAAGTCTAAAGAAGAAGTACTTAATTTATTTGATAAATATAGAAATAGCGCGAACGATGTAAACGAAGGAACAAAAAGAATAACAAATTTGTATAATCATTTAAAAGAAAATGTTTTAGATATATTTAACGAAATACAGGGAAAAAAGATAATAACTGAATCGACCGAAGATGCACCAAAGTTTAAATTGAATAAAGAAGCTTTGAAAGTAACAAAAAGATATGAAATGGATTTGGAAGAAGTTGGATTATCTTTATATGACCCTTTGAGTCTGTTGGAAAAAATAAAACCATTGGTAATAAAAAAATTTAAAAAATATCCAAGTACAAAACAACAAATAACTCTTGTATGTTTAATGAAAAAAACAAATCCAGCAACTGGAGAAGAAACTACAGATAAAGCACATTTTCATAGTTATTATGAAGAAATTTTTGATGGAAGCAATTTTGATGAAATATATGAAAAAATGGTTCAAAAAATTATTCTAAGTTTTGAAGAATATTTAAGAAATTCAAGTTTATGGAAATTTTATAAAAGTTTAAAAATAATTCTTAATATTAATAAAATTAAACTATTACTTGCATCATCTTATATTCCAACTCCAGAGTTTTTAAAAAATAAAAATGCAATTATTAATCCACAAAATGATGACCAAAAATGTTTATTGTGGTGTGTTGCAATAAGTGAACTTTTGAAAACTAATCCTAATTTGAAAAATCCTGGAAGAATTACAAAAATTTTAAAAAAGAATGCTGAGAGTTTTAATACAAAAGGTATGGAATTCCCGTGTGGATTTAAAGATATTGATAAATTTGAAAAAAATAATAACATTGCAATTAATTTATTTGGATATAATGAAGAAAAAAGGTTTGGAAATAAAAAGCACGAAATTTTTCCTTTGAGGGTGAGTAAATTAGACATGGATCGACCAGAGGTCTCAGCAGCAAAGCTGCAGCAGCGAAGCTACAACAAATTAACACACATGAGGACACGCGTGTGAACATATTGTTAATAACTAATGAAAATGGTAATAAACATTATTGTTTAATTAAAAATATGAGCAGATTATTTTCAAACCAAGTCAATAAAAAAAAAGAAAAAATACATATTTGTAATTATTGTTTACAAAATTTTAGAAATGAAAAAACTCTTAAAAATCATTTAGAATATTGTTCAAAATATAAATGTGGAAAAACTGTTTATCCTAATAAAGGAGAAAAATTAAAGTTTAAAAATTATGAAAAAATGCACAATGTTCCATTTGTGATTTATGCAGATTTTGAATGCAATTTAAAATATGAGGATAAAAATATTGGTGATAATACAAAACAATTTCAAAAACATGAACCGTCTGGATATTGTTATTTGATAAAATGTTTTGATGATAATTTATTTAAACCAAAATTAGTAATACACAGTAAAAAGGACAGTTCTGATGAAGACGTTTCTTTAAAATTTGTAGAAAGTTTAGAAAATAATATTCAAAAGATACATGAGCAATTTAAATTTCCAAAAAAGATAATATTAAGAGAAAAGGATAAAACAGATTTTGAAAAAGCTAAGAAATGTTATGTATGTGATAAAAAATTTGAAAAATCTGAAAGCAGCAAAGCTGATAAAGTTAAAGACCATTGTCATTATACTGGAAAATATCGTGGAGCTGCTTGTATTAGTTGTAATTCAAAAATGAAAAATCCTAAATTTATTCCAGTTATATTTCATAATTTACAAAATTATGATAGTCATTTGTTTATAAAAAATCTAGGTGTTTCAGAAGGTGAAATTAATTGTATACCCAACACTGAGGAGAAATATATTTCATTCACAAAAGAGATTATTGTTGATAAATTTGAATCTAAAAAAATAATTACAGAAAAACAATTTCAAAGTAAATGTAAAGAAAACATTATTGAATATGAGGAATTTAATAATGAAAAAGGTGAAACAGCGAGCACATCGGACGAAGTCCTCAGGATCGCAGGTCCAGCGAGCTGCGAACCGAAGTATAAAATCAAAGAAATTATTTATGTTAAAAAACAAATTAGATTTATTGACAGTTTTAAGTTTATGCAAAGTGGTTTAGGAAACTTGGTTAAAAATTTAGATAAAAATGAATTAAATATTTTGAAAAAATTTTATAAAAATGAAGAAGAAAGAGAATTATTAACTAGAAAAGGTGTGTTTCCATATGATTGGTTTGATAATTTTGAAAAATTAAAAGAAGAAAAACTACCTGATATTGAAGAATTTTATTCAAAATTAAATGATGAAAATATAACAGAAGAAGATTATGAACATGCACAAAATGTTTGGAAAAAATTTAATATTAAAAATATGAAAGAATATCATGACTTATATTTGAAAACTGATGTGATACTTTTGGCAGATGTTTTTGAAAATTTTAGAAAAGTTTGTAAAGAAAATTATAAATTAGACCCCGCTTGGTATTATACTTCTCCAGGGCTTGCTTGGGATACAATGTTAAAAATGACTGGAGTTGAATTGGAACTATTATATGATCCAGAAATGTATCTTATGATTGAAAATGGAATTAGAGGAGGAATTTCAACAATTACAAAGCGATATGCAAAAGCAAATAATCCTTATATGTATTCAAAGTATAATCCTGAAGAAGAGAATGTATATCTTGCTTATATAGACGCAAATAATCTTTATGGATGGGCTATGAGTAAAAAACTTCCTGTGAGAAATTTTAAATGGATTAATGAAAGTGAATTGCAAAATTGGGAAAACATCAAAGATGCTAAAGTTCCTTGTATATTAGAAGTTGACTTGGAATACCCTGAAGAGTTGCATGATTTACATAATGAATACCCGCTAGCACCAGAAAGATTAAAAACGCACTCTTCGAGTGCTGTTGAAAAATTAATACCAAATTTGAATAATAAAGAAAAATATGTTTTACATAGTGAAAACTTGAAATTATATGAAAAATTAGGATTGAAAATTAGTAAAATTCATAAAGGTATTAAATTTTATGAAGAAGATTTTATGAAAAAATATATTGATTTAAACACAAAACTGAGAACAAATGCAAAAAATGAATTTGAAAAAGACTTTTTCAAACTTATGAATAATTCTATGTTTGGAAAAACTATGGAGAATGTTAGAAACAGAGTTGATATACAATTAGTTAACAGAGAAGAAAAAGCATTAAAATTATTTTCAAAAACTAATTTTAACAAAAGTACAATATTTTCTGAAAATTTAATTGCTGTGCATATGCATAAGAAAAAAATTAAGCTAGATAAACCTATATATTTAGGAATGAGTATATTAGATTTATCAAAGACTTTAATGTATGATTTTCATTATAATTATATTAAACCAAAATATGGTGAAAATGCGCGGTTGTTACTTACAGATACTGACAGTTTAATGTATGAAATTTACACTGAAGTTTTTTATAAAGATATATCCCCAGATGTTGAAAAAATGTTTGACACAAGTAATTATCCAAAAGAACATGAAAGTGGAATTAAAACCGGTTTAAACAAAAAGTAATTGGAATGATGAAAGATGAGTGCGGTGGTAAACAAATAGAAGAATTTGTAGGGCTGAGAGCAAAATTATATTCTTATAAAATGTGTGAAAGTGGAAAGGCGTCAAAAAGATGTAAAGGTGTTAAGAAAAATGTTATTGAAAAAAATATAACATTTCAAAATTATAAAGATTGCTTATTTACTGTAGAAGAACAAATTAGAAAAATGAATTTAATAAGACACCGAAATCATGAATTGTATACTGAGAGTGTTGAAAAAATTGCATTGTCAGCAAAAGATGATAAAAGAATAATACTTGAAAATAAAATAGATACATTGGCATATGGTCATTACATAAATGAAATGATTGACACTTATGAGAATATATTTGGATTTAAACCGTAAAATACTTTATCAGCGAAGTTGTTTAGCGGATAGACTTATTGCTTAAAATTCTGTCAAAAAAGACAATTCCCCCGCATGTTGTTGAGGTATTTCCCCCGCATTCCACGGACAGGGTGTCAAAACTGAAGTGTCTTAATCATATATATTAAAAACAGTTTACACACATTTTTCCAAATAAGGTCATAATTTTATCATGTGATAATCGTATGACTATTCTCAACCAATGAAAAACCAACCCATAAATTAACCTTGTGGCAAAATAAACCAAAAATCAAACCAGTTGGTTTCATTTGTGGCAAAAAAACCCCAAAAGTCAAACCAGTTGGTTTCATTTGTGACAAAACAAACCAACTGGTTTGATTTAGAAGAACTGACTCGAAGATACGAAAACCGGAGGATCCGGCGCAAGCGATGCTTGTCAACGTATTCAGAACCAGATATATATGATTGAAAGTCATATGGCAGGGCATGAATCATTCACGTTTAATTCTTCCGAATAGATTTCTAATTTACATCAAGTGGATTTAGCATCCTGCTGTGTTGGAGGATTTCCCCGTGACCCGTTTTTTAAAATGTGTTGAAATTCCCGGTAACGTAATTAAATTCCTGGAAGAGACCGGAATTGACCGGAATTGACCGGAAGTGAAACCGAAAGTTACGTTATCAAGGAAAAGGTAATTCCCCCACGACACTTTGAAAAATTTTGACCAAATTTTAAAAATTTTTCAAATTTGAAAATGTGACGTCACATGTGCTGGAATCCGGACATTACAGACTACTGTAGTGCTCGAATTAATCAACTAATGCTTATATTCTCTTCTCTAACCCGAAAAGATCATTTTACACCTGTTCACGAGTTTTGGCAAAATTTCGACAAATACAACTAACTTAATGCACAAGTGTTTCACTGTTAATTTCACTTATCGTCTTATCTCGACGAGATAAAGCGTTTTTTGACGAGTTTGAGAAATTTTCACAGCATCTCGTCGAATCGAGGGAACTCGATTTGTTTTATGATTTTTGGATGGAGGAGAACAATTTAGAAGTGTTTGGAAAGTTTAGTACACCTATTTGCTTTTCAACCAATTCTAACCGTACTTCTGGCTTTTAGGCGAATAGCGCTTAATTGTCCAATTTCTAAACATTGCCATATTTTTCGAAGAACTGCTCGAATCAGTCTACTAATGCTTTTATTCTCTTCTGTGACCCGAAAAGATCATTTTACACCTATTCACGAGTTTTGGCAAATATTCGACAAATCCAACTAACTTAAGCCACATCTGTTTCACTGTTCGTTTCACTAATCGTCTTACTTCGACGAGATAAAAGCGCTTTTCACGAGTTTGAGCAATTTTCACAGGAACTCGTCGGATCGTGAGAACAATTTAGAAGTATTTTGATAGGTTCGTACACCTATTTGCTCTTCAACCAATTCTAACCCTACTTTTGGCTTTTTGGCGTATAACGCTTAAATGTACAATTTCTAAACATTGCCATATTTTCCGAAGTAGTGCTCGAATCAATCAACTAATGCTTTTATTCTCTTCTCTAACCCGAAAAGATCATTTTACACCCATTTATGAGTTTTGGCAAAATTTCGACAAATACAACTTACTTAAGTCACGACTTTTCCACTGTTCATTTCAGTAATCGTCATATCTCGACGAGATAAAGCAATTTTTAACGAGTTTGAGAAATTTTCACTGCAACTCGTCGATTCAACAAAAATTGATTTGTTTTATGATGTTTGGGTGGAGGAGAACAATTCAGGAGTATATGGAAGGTTTAGTAGAGCTATTTGCTCTTCAACCAATTGTAACCATACTTTTGGCTTTTAGACGTATAACGCTTTATTGTCCAATTTCTAAACATTGCCATGTTTTCCGAAGTAGTTCTCGAACCAATCCACTAATGCTTTTATTCTCTTCTCCGACCCGAAATGATTATTCTACACCCTTTCAAGAGTTTTAGCAAAATTTCGACAAATGCAACTAACTTTAGCCACAACTGTTTCACTAATCGTTTCACTAATCGTCTTATTACGACAAGTTAAACCGATTTTGACGAGTTTGAAAAATTTTCACAGCAACTTGACCAATCGACGAAAATCGATTTCTTTTATGATGTCTTCGTGGAGGAGAACAATTTAGAAGTATTTTGACAGTTTCTTACACTTATTTGCTCTTCAACCATTTCTAACCATACTTCTGGCTTTTAGGCGTATAGCACTCATATGTCCAATTTCAAAACATTGCTATATTTTTCTAAGTATTGCTCGAATCAACACGAGAAGAAGTTTTAACTTTTCATACATTGCAAATGTGTTACAAATTTAACGTAAATTTAGTCTTTTTTTACCTTTGTCCAAGTTTGCAATAGTGTGTATTTATGAATTTTCATCATCTAGGCAATGAGTGTTTAGGTGCAATGGCAGACTATTCATTGAATTTACCACCGCTGCAAATGTATTAGATATTTCAAATTTTGCCGTAGTCACTAACCATGCAAATGTGTGGTAGTTTTAGAAATTTACATCATTTTTGCTTCCATCTTTAGTTGTGTGAAGATATTGATTTTCAGCCAGTGAAAACATTTCCATCAAATTCGAGGGTTTTATAATACCACTTTTTGTTTAAAAACAAAAATTCGCTATTATGCAGAAGTTTTAAATTTTTGGCATCAGTTTTAAGAAAAGTAATTGCCGATTTTTTAAATTTTCTGCAATATAATCCAGTTTTGATGTTGTTTCTCTACAATGTGTTATTTAAAAGGATATGAATTATTGCTAGAGTAAAGCCGATTCTAATACATGTCAGCTCTACAAGGATAGCAGTATAAGGAGGCGCAATTAGATATACACATACGAAGAACATTTCAATGTAAGAAGTTTAATTTTGGAAACGTTTAACTCAAACTTTAAGACCGTTTTCCACTAGGCGAATTTTATGGCGCGAAATTTGCTCTCGTTTGGAACTAATGAGAAACCTAGTCAATTTACACAAAGAAATGTCGATTCGCGCGATAAAATTCGCCAAGTGGAAAACAGCCTTTACAAGCAACTTTAAGTAATTCATACAAATTAGTCACATTGAAGAGTAATAAACACCAGTAAAAGTTTACAAAAATATTCATAATACTGTGTGTAAATGTCTTGCAATGTTGTAAAATACGAAAACTAAAAGATCTTAATTACATCTTTTTTATGGCCCACGACGGCATACCCTCGGGGGGGGGGTTATCATCTATGGGATCTCCTTCTTGTCGGGGTAACACCATGGCTCTTGTCGGGGTAACACCATGGCTCTAGCTTTCTCGCTTTTTTTCCTCATTATTTTTCGGTCGAGGCTTTGAAGCACATTGGTGAGTTCTTCCGACCTCCATGTAAATGGATGAGTCCTGATCACCTTTCTTGGCCTTTTCCCCTCATCATCTGATCCCATTGCTCGTTCTTCATCGCTATTAGTCTCGTACGAGCTGACTTCTGGCGACATCGCTTCAAATAACAGAGCAGACTTAATCTTTTTTCGGTGATGCTCGTTGAAAGCCGGTGATGTTTCCGTAATCTTCTTGCGGAGACGTAATTTCTAGATTTTGTGGTAGAGGGAAATAAGAAAGATCGTTTAATAGCAGTATAGATCACATCATACGCATTTTTTAGTGTTGCAAAATACTAAGCGTGAGAGAGCTAAGGTAGTTTTGTTGGTCTGATGACTGGACAAGCTGGACAAGATAACAAGAAATAGGACTTCTGGAACAAAAAAACATCAATGAAGTTAAGAGGTAATTATATTTCATGTGAGTTTGTTACAGCCCTGCAGTCAATGACTGTAATATTTTTTACCGGCCATTGCCGCACAAGGCCTTTTTGCAAACAGTACACGAAAATATACAATTTGTAAGTTTTTTGTATCGACTACGTATAGCAACCACCGAGGCAGCATTCACGTGATTTACAATAGATGGCTCTATGCTCTAAGACCTGACACAACGGTAAGAATACTAAGAAAGCTGGTCGAGTGGTTGTAAAAGTTTCACAAATATGCCAGACTGAGAAATGGCCAAGAGAGGCACGCTCTTGCTGGAAGACACTTCCACAGACTACTCGTCATAGATCACTGGTTTAGAATTTCGTAAAACAGCCTACTTTGGCACTTAATTATTCCTTGGACGTGCGCTAGATTCGAGTCAGTCAATTATTTTGAGTCCAACAAGCACAAACGTGACATTGTTTTATCAATGATAATAATGTTACGGATTACAAACATTTTTTTGTTTTTTTTGCATGACGTTTCACTGTATGATAGAAAAGTAAGAAAATCAAAACAAGTTAAAACTTTTTTCCCTAATAAGGTCTGAGTGTATATGGTCACATTGACATTAGGTGCTGAGCTGATTAGAATTCTGGCCATTCATTTTCATAAACTTGGACGTAATAAACGTATATATTTGACTCACCTACTAGATGAAAGCATGGGGAAAAAAAATATCACTGTGTATGAACTTTAAATAACTAATTAATATTTTTTATATATTTTTCTTTTGTGTTCTTGGGGTTTACCCCTTTTTGTACCAAATGAAAATTTACTTTAGATTGCAACCATCACCATAACAATCTGGGGTTTAAAACATCGTTGGACTATTTTAAAATTTAACGTATCCCTTGAAAATAAAAGATAGAATTTATTTTCTCTAAAAGTACCCTCTTCAGCACCCCTTTAAGATTCTCATGTCTTACTTCGTTTATTCGGTGCCTTCGTCTCTCACGTTGTTTAATGGCATCGTGAGAGCCTTCTTGTTTGGCCTTCTCTATTCTTCTTTTGCCAAGAAAATGACATTTCAAAGCTCCTTGGAACAAAAGGGAAGAATATATAGTTTTGTTACTTGTCCGATTTTTAAGACACAAATAAAAAGAATGAAATATCAATTGAAATGAAGGTCAATCAAAGACTATGCGATAAGTAAACGAAATGACAGTCAAGCTCGGAAGTCATTCGTTAATATCTTTTTTTGGCAATTAAACTGGAAGCTGCAACTAAAAGTGCAACTATCTTCAGAGTACTCAAGGGAGAAAAAAACATTTAGGTTGGGGATGGGGACACAACATGAACGAAAAACATAAAGTATTAATCATAATAACAAGCAAGTCTTATAATATCCCTAAGGGGAAACGACCATTCATGAAGTTATTTCGAGGAAGACGTCTTAATCAGCACAAGAAAGAATTAAAGAGCCTTTACCACTTATTATAATGCCTTTCCATCTCTCTCAATTTTTGGCAGTGTTGCCAGTTTGGTCATTTCAGGGAAAAATTTGTTGTATTTGCCTTCTTTCAAGCCGTTTTAAATGAATAAAATAATCAGGTGGCAAAACTGTTTTTGGAAAATTTTGGCGTTTTTGAAACTTTGAACTTTTGAAAACAGCCACTCATTTTACGATTCTAAAGGTAGTGGACGTGACATGGGAATATTTACTCGGAATACTTGCAGTGACCTAACTAAGTAGCGGATTAGTTTTTCTCTGGCTTTTTTTTTTATTATTTTATTTATAATTTTTTTATTTTTATTCCTTGGGCATCAAAAATTTGAAAAATAGTTTAATGTATTCCCGAAACTAAAAATATAAGGATTACAACAAAATAAATGATATTTTTTATATATAATAATGTCGACTACGAATTTTTAATACTTAACAAGCGGAAATTTGTTTGGTTTATGTTGCTGTACATTGCAAAACAACGGTAAATAGGAAAGATGACAGAGCCAAATATGAAAAGTACCGGTCACCTCATGAGCAAATTTAATCTTCAAAAGGCTTTTAATACGTATATGAAATGATCTTATTGGCCAAGAGAGGTACCAGTTGCAGATTCTATAAACTTCTCATTAACCTAATTAGTGTTAATCTCTATTTTGCCTGTTTCCTCCAATCAATGCTCCAAATAAAAGCCCAGCTTGTATTTTGTTTTCATTTCATACTCCAATGTCTTACCAGAAGTTGCGTTAAAATGTTCTGATCTGAAATTCGTGCTGAGAGGCGTGGCGGGGGATGTCTATAGTAGCCGCGGCCCTGCCTGCATTTTGTTTGAAAGGCAGCTTTCTCACTGCTCAGCTGAACTGCATTCTTGACAAAGTACCTACACGAAGGCAATGTACACACAGTACGAAAATTTCAAAAATTCTTGAAATCCAAAATCCTCAAAAATCACCTCTTCCACTGCAATTATTAATTATGCAATCAGTTCGGCATTTATCAATGAAGGTAACAGACATTTTACTGATCAGTCCCTAGGCTTCCTGCGACCAAAACGTCTCAGGTAAATGCTGATTAATTTTTGTCTGATGTGATTTTGGCGGGAAGGTGCGAATATCGTTAATGAAATATTACGTTCTGAGGAAACGTCCAGGAGAAAAGATTTAAAGAATCTGTTATAATTCCCGACTTAAATGATTCATTGGCAAAGGTGTATTGAGGCTTAAGATCTCTTGTGGACGGTCGTAATGCCTGTTTGTTTCTTCCCTTTGCCGTGCATCAATCTTCAACAACATTTCATTTTGCGATTGAGTGTCAGGACTTAGAAGGCTAACATGGGAAAACTTTGTCTTGTGTTCAACAGAACAAGTGCTAGAAAGTTTTTGCTTTGTGGTGGGCATATCAAGCTCATATTCTAGGCGTAAGAATGGAACAAAAATAACAAGTCGATCTGTGTTCTTACAATGCATTATGATCTGCGGATTCTTTTGCGTCACTAGTAATTAACCTATTTCATCTGTTTCAACTGTTTGTATTTGATTTATTATTTACGAAGAAGTCTCTTCAACTTTTGGACAGGTCTCAATAGATTTCTATTAGTAACCGGTCTTTTTTATGTGGCCATTCATATTTTGATCTTTTGTCAAGTGAGCAGGTCATTTGGATACTGTGTTAGGTCGATAAAATCATCGAAGACATGGCAATTGTTATTTTTGGGACCTAGAATTTCGGTCGTGAGCAATAGAGGTGGACGATACCCGTGGCCATGTCAATTAGACGATGCAATATCAACTATTTTAGTTATCGTTAGTAACAGTACCACATCGATACGAAGTAGAGTCTGTATTGACGGGAGGAATTACGATATTAACTGACCTCGCCAATTCGGCATACCGAGTAAATGTTAAAGATTACATAAACTCAAGGGACAGCGGAGCCGGGGGGCTGCAGGGGCTGTAGCCCCCCCTTCTTTCCAAATGTAATGTTGAAACAACTACGCTTTAAAACACTTGTATGGCTTTCATATTGTATGGCTTATAATCACTGGTTTAACTATTTCCGAACGGAGGTATTAATCTGGACACGGTTCATTTAAAGGCATTGACCTACTAGGGCCACAGTAAAGAGGAAAATGGGCTTCAAGGAACCCTTTATGCAGTTTGTGAAATCATTTTATACTAGTTGGAATACTGCAATGGTTAGAAGGCCTAGAAACCTAAAGTCCTTGACATCTACATTTCATGTTATGGGAAAGGAGCTAGAAACGAAAAAATTCCTGCATATAAGCACGAACTGTAAACAAAGTGAGGTGCGTAACGGTAGATTTAATGGGAGTCTTTGTTACAAATCTTACATCTAACGTGACAACAGTTGCAGTTCGATGCTCATCCTGAATGTACTTCATTGTATACTTTGCTGACCATGCCATTCTTCGTCCAAAGGATCGTTTTTTCCTGTTAACCTAGCACAGTTCACAACGATCTCACGCACAACTTATTTTTTATAGGCAGAACGTCGTAACTTCTACCAAGGAAAGCCTTTCATTGTGCCTTAGAAAGTAATGAGGGAACTGCTACATCAAACGAAGTAAATTTTACCATTATAAGCTCAACGTGAATGGGTTGTATTCATACCCAAATCACTTTAGCTCGTGTGAATTGGAAGAAAAAGCAGAGAAAGGGTACGTTTTCGTGAACATGTAAATAACTGTTGTACAGCTGTTCTACTTTACTGTGGACTACGCAGAATATTGAACGATTATTCATAAGCAGATGGAATGTGCCCTTACTTTGCATCACGTAGCCATCAACCTTGTCCATGTTTTCCAAGGCTTTCATATTTTTAATCACCTCTTTGTTCACTGCCTCATTGTTAGGTGCCCGGAAGCTGAAAATGTTTTATGAATTTAGCTTAATTTAGTTCAAAATTACATACCAGATGGCAGGTGGTTCCCCAATGTCATTGACAAGGCCACCACTGTATGATGAGTTAAATACATTATATGATTACATACACAATACAATACAGTGATAAGCACAACAGTACATACTGTAACTAAAGTATGATTTGGTCTGGCAATTCAAGAAATCTTGCTCATAATTTTGGCTCTCATTAACTTCACTGCTTATTCATTTTTTAAAGATTTTTCAAGCTCATTATTTGCTTGAATGAACATGTTGAGTTTTTCCTCTTTTTTTTTTTCCAGCCATTGTATGGTTTAACAGAAATCTCCATCTTCATTACCTGAGTTACAAATAAATCCATTGATTTTCATCTAGTCCCCAAAGCAAGACACATTCACCATCTATGCAGATAAGTGGCACAGCAGTATAATGTTTAACTTTTCATCAATATTGTGGTACATGTAATCATGGAAGAACCAGGTCAAAAGCCAACTTGTATAATGAATGTATTTGCCCAGCAAATGGCTTTAAGCCAAATCATAATGAAGGCTCAATAATAATTTGAATAATATATAACACTAACATTTTGTCCTTACATTGGAAAAGCAATTTCACAAACAACAATATCTAGAATGATAATCAATCTAAGATTAATGAACATTTATCTAGTTCATAGCTGAAAAGTAATACTAGGAAAAGTTCTTCAGCTCAAAATTAGTTTTCCCAGCATCCAAACATTGGTTTGGAAATATAAGAGATTAGTTCTAAGTCTTGATAATACTTCTCCAAAGTACCAGTCAGAAAGATAATCAGCATAGTAATCTAGTCATCTTAGTAAACTAACCAAAGTATTGAGGCCTATCAAATGAAAGCTTGATGAAAAGAAATTTCATGAATGCAAATGGCATTTCTAAGTACATGAACAGTATTTGCTGCTGTCTTGACATATCAAACAGCAGAAAAAGTGTTTCAGTTCATTTTATATTTGCTGGCATCTCTGTACTTGCATTTCCTTTTAAGCACAGGCATCACCTTGCTAGCTAATATTACATTGTAATACACTGTAAATTTCTTATTGTAGACATTTTTAAAGAAGAATAACTGCAAATGGAGCATTGAATGTTGAACTTTGGAGTTATGTAAGTATTTTAATTTTGTAATTCATTGTGTATTAACATAAAGTACATGTAGATATGAATCACTACAGTGTGTATTTTTTGAGAGATAAAATTATAAAAGAAGCCTTACAGCATACAGCTTTCATTTCATCTCATGGTTAAATTAAATGGGCCAGGTTGACACATGTATAGTTTGTATACTCAAGTGAATGCCTGGCTTTTAGCTGATTTACCATAATCAGCAAAATGCAAGTAATTGTACCCTTGAAAGGGAAAGTCAGGGTCATAATGATGGTGAAAGTGAGCACAACAATCAGATCTCTGACTGTGTTGGAATAGATTCCTAAAGAACTGTAAACATGTTGTTGCCAATCCCAAGTAATAAAGGCAAAAAGGCTCCTTTCCTGATGTTTGTGGAATGTGTCCTGAACCTGATATATTGACTTGTAATATTTCACAGAAAAATCCTTGTTTCTACAAAAACTAACTAAAAATTCAAGAGTATTTTGGGGTTAAAGTTGTATTTTCTTGTTGGGGCTGCCGTTAGGAAATTAGCCAGTTACAGTCCATATTAAAATCGCTGCAAAATAGGTGTTTATGAATTAATGTTTTCTTAAGGATGGTTTTTACCTTTGAGTGAAGTCCCATTTGGTGGAAAGATTGTTTACAGCTACTCTAACGTTCCTCTGTTGGAAAGGAATATAAAAACGTAATGAGATAAAGTAGCCAATGTTGAAAACTTCTGATAAAAATCCTAAAGATTAACAACTGAATCTTTTACTGCTGTTCGTAGCTGCAAACTGCATTTCTGTCATTTGGACACTATTTTCATGTACTGTATACCTGAGCACAGTACATGTTTATCTCGCTCTAATTTATTATCACTATAACTTATGGTTCTATTTTTTCACACTGTAATTATATGACTTAATTTAGAACTCCTGACTACATTGCTGGAATCTACAATGATCCTAAAAACTGCAAGAACTACATGTACAACCTGACGTTCTGACTGAAGTGCACTTTATATTCAGTAACCTGTACGTACTATACTGTTAGTGCTATGTACTTGTGTGCGGTGAAACGCCATATATTATCTAAAGTATAACTTTAATTAATACTGTATTATACCAGTATATAAACCCTTAATAAATGGTTTTGATTTTACCTTCACTTCGATTGGTATTTTGCTCGCGGTGCCTGGTGAGCGATGATTGCTCTTTTGAGCTTCAAGCAACTTGCTTGTCCTTTGTAGTAACTGCTCCTGGTTTTTAGCAATGAGTTTCAGCGCCTCAATTATATTTGTTGTGCTTTCGTGTGGTTGCTCCATGACACAACTTCCAAAGGTTTTGTGTATTTTTTTCTCCAGAGACTTGATCGGTATAAGGATCGGTATAGGTGATCAGGTAGCGGGAAAAAGCCTATAGTTTGTGACCAAATATGGTTCGTTCCATATCTTCTGATAGCCAATAAAAAAGCATTCCCGAGTGGGGTGATATTTTGTTTGTCTTTCCTGTTGTACGATAATGGACGGTTCCGTGTTGTCGAAAAGATTCTGTTTTCATTGCGAAAAATTTATGCCATACCGTACTTATGTGAACCATAAGCAAAGATACTTTGACGACTTCTCTGGTTTATGGCAGAAAGATCCCTCCTTGCAACAAAGCAGTGACGAAGACCTACTTCCAGACTTACCAAGTGATTCGGATATGGGAGACGTAATTTCTGACGAAGAGGAACATTCCGGCAAAGCTTTTGACATCAGTGACGTTGAAGCTGCTAAAGAAGACGAGTATTTCCAGCTGCCAGAGGGTGAAATTTGGGATGATGAACTAACAGCTGATATTGACGAAGATTTCATCGAGAACGTAACCTTTGATTCTATACCACTTATAGACGAAGAATCATCCGAAGAAAAGCGTGAGCAATCAGTTATCCTTCAGTGGATTTTAGTTGGACTATGTCATCTTTGGAGCGTTTTTCATGTTCCTGATAGTGCAATGGCCTTCCTTATAACTTTTCTAAAGAGATTGTTTGAGATAATTTCATGGTCAAATACCTGGTTTCAGGACATAGCTGCTGGTTTTCCCTCGTCATTGTATAGCTTAAAAAAAGAACTTCACCTACTTAACGATAAATTCGTAAAATACGTCGTCTGCCCTAAATGTCATAATATTTATAAATTTGAAGACTGTTATTACTCTATAGAAGGCCGCCATGTTTCCAAACGTTGTACATTTATAAAATTCCCTCAACATCGTCAACAATGGAGACGTCAAGAATGCGGAACTTCCCTTTTGAAAGAAGTAACATTAAAAAACGGATCCAAACGCTTATATCCACATAAAGTGTACTGCTATCAAAGTTTGATCAAGACCTTGCAAACATTCACTAAAAGAAGTGGCTTCACAGAGAGATGTGAGTTGTGGAGAAATAGAGAGGTTAGATCTTTTGCGCAAGTTTTGTGCGATGTTTTCGATGGTCGAATTTGGAAAGATTTTCAGTGTTTTGATGGCACTCCTTTTTTGATCGAGCCTCGCAATTATGCATTCATGTTAAACGTTGACTGGATGCAACCGTTTGTGCACACGGCATATTCCGTTGGAGTAATATATTTAGTATTAATGAACCTGCCAAGAAGTGAACGTTTTAAGCGAGAAAACGTTTTTCTCATTGGGATTATTCCCGGACCATGCGAACCGCCTCTGACAATTAATCCGTATTTATCGCCTCTGGTAGATGAACTCTTACAGCTCTGGAACCCTGGTGTCGCGCTAACGCACTCAGGGTCACCTCTTTTCCCCAGATTTTCAAGGCTGCATTACTTTGTGTTGCCTGTTATTTTCCAGCGAGTCGAAAAATTTGCGGGTTTACTAGTCACGCATCTGCTGCAGGGTGTAGCAAGTGCAAAAAGAAATTCAAGGTTGGGAGAATCGGGGAGCCTTCCGATTACTCTGGATTCGAACCTTGTCCTCGAAGACAAAACGATGAACACAGGTGTCAGGCGGCCGAGATTTCACGCCAAACGAGTCAGGAAGATGCAGATAAATTGACAAGTTTATACGGAACACGCTACACTGAACTTCACAGATTACCCTACTTTGACTGCGTTCGTTTCACCATTGTGGATCCAATGCACAATCTTTTTTTGGGAACGGCGAAACGTATGCTTGAAATCTGGCTTGATGAAAAACATTTGGATGTAGGTGACTTGCAAGCAGTTCAGAACGTGATTGATGGGACTGAAGCTCCGAGCAATATAGGTCGACTTCCTTTTAAAATCGCTAAGTCTTTTGCTGGTTTCACTGCGGAACAGTGGAAGTCTTGGACTACTATGTTTTCGTTGTTCGCCTTGCGCAACAGATTACAATTGGAACATTATCAGTGCTGGACACTATTCGTACACGCATGCCGGATTCTTTCTACACCAATGAATGAAGTTAAAGACGTTGGAACTGCCCATTCGTTGTTGGTGCAGTTCTGTAAAGAGTTTGAACGTTTGTACGGTAGTGCAAAGGTTACGCCAAACATGCATCTTCACACGCATTTAGCAGACTGTATTTTAGACTATGGACCAGTGCATAGTTTTTGGCTATTCGGTTTTGAGAGGTACAATGGCATATTAGGAGACTATCAGACGAACAATAAGTCAGTGGAGATTCAGATTTTCCGAAAGTTTTTGAGAGATCAACATTTGCATGACCTTGCAGCTCCTAATGTTTATCGAGAAAACTTTGAACAAATATTTAAACAATCTGAACAGCATAATACAGCTACAAATATTGGACAAGTGGACTGCAACTTTGCTTTATCGCTACTGCAACTACGAGAAGTTGATATCGTAACAGGAAGCGAACTGTGGTTTACTGTAAGAGAGTATAAATGTGGCCCCCCACACACAGTTGAAGCATTTGATAATGATGAACTTGTTTACGTGACCAGGGCTTACAGATTCCTCGTTCCCGAGATTCCAGAGGGGGCTGTACCCGTCCTCTTCGACCGCTATTCCACCGTAGCATTTGCAGGTGTTTTATATGGTTCGATGTGTTCTAGGCATAAGAGATCTGGAAATATTCTGGCTAAATGGGCGGGAAGATATGATGACGAAATAGATCCGTCGTCAGACGTCTGGCCTGGCTTAGTGCAGTACTTTTTTAAGCAAGCAATTACAATAAACGGGCAACAAATGCACTTCCTGTTTGCACGTGTTTCCTGGTATCAATACCATCCTGAGAGATATTCTTGCGGCTCCCGTCCAGGTTCACCAGAGGTTTGGTGTTCAAATCTCTTTAAGCCTTTTGGACCGTCATCATTTTTACCTGTCCAACGTATTTTTGGACAATTTCTTGCAGGGAAGGATCGCGTGAATGGTGAAAACGTGTTGTTTGTTCTTCCTTTACCAAGACAAGATTTTGTGTAAGAACATTTACCGCAGTTTAATATAAGTGTGTGTGTTCAACCATCTGATTAGGAAACGCATAATCTTTTCATTTTCTTTAACGAGACTTTAATGTAGTGTGCAGTCCATGTAATCTTGATCAAAATGTCGAACATTTGGTATCGATTGGAGTTCTTATGTCAATCAAATGTCACTAGAGAACAGTTCTTATTCGTGAAAGGATTTAACGTCTTTTATCACTTTGAATTACTGTGTACCTAGTTGATACGAAAGGCAATCAGGTATGCAATTCGACCAAGTTTACCAAATCTTATAGATTTCGCTCACATTGACAAATCAGTCTTCTTGATATTACTTTACGTAAAAGTTAGCTACCTAATTATTACTAGTCAGTCGTGATGGGGTCAGTACAAACGTAAGTGCTGTACATTGCAGAACGTTCATTTTTAACTTTTAAGAAACGTTATTGGTGTTTACGATTATTGTTATAAGTCTTATTATCTTGAAAATTCTCAGTGTATACTGGGATGTTGTGGAAACTATAAAGTTCCGTTGGCGTTGAATGTTCAGTGACAATTTTAACATTCTAACTGCATGCTGCTGTTTAGTGAGTTCACTTTACAACACTAATTTAGCGTCTTATTCGGCATGAGTATTTGACGACTTTCTGTTACCAAGGGTTTTTCAGACCATTGGTGCCTCAGTGGTCGCGCAATCCAAGTAATGTATACCAAATAAACTTGTTTAAAGTCTTTATTTTCTTTTGAACATTGCGGACCTGAACGTCTGTTGTTTGGGAGAAAAATATTTCCATAGACTGGAAAGACTATTATCACCCAGTTTTTTCACGAAAGTTATTTTCACGAAAATTATTTTGAGCAACTAATTAGAATTGTCCATTCATCCTTTATTGTTCGATTGAACTGTTTTAATCTGGGGTAGTAAAAAAGTACGAGCCATACTTTAAAACTGAAATTTATAATATTTTTAAAGTATTGAGAACGTGGCTCCTTCCCATTTGATATATGGTATTGGCCAAATTGAGAACTGCAGTCTTCATGGCAGTAACTTATTTAAGTTTGAAAGATCCTCTGGTGGTAAGATGGTTCTTCCCAAGTCGTTTCTGTGGCATTAATTCTGAAAATGCGGTAAACTGGTAAGGTCGTACGCAATGACCTTAATTATTACGGTTGGAATACCGAATGCTCTTTATTCTTTGTGCTGTCTGTAGCAAGCGCTGAGATAAAAGGTGAACTCTTATTGCCCCCAAATCGTCAAGTATAAGACGCGTGCGTTAATGCCACTGAGAATGCCGATGGCTGTGATTTCCATTAGGGGAATGTTCCAACCAAATTTTCGTACATGTAAAGTTGTGTTCATGAATTGCAGATTTTATTTACAATGTTAATGAAAAGACCAACGTAAATTCAACGCAGTTCTGAACTGCATCACTGTATTTCCTCGATTAACTGCCGACCCTCAAGTAATAGTCCCTCTCATTTTTCAAAATATTGCCCCCTTTTCATATTTGGTGAAAGAAAGACGACAAATGACTACAAGTTTGACGAAAATTCCACCCCACAGATTTGTTTATGCGAAAAGTTGAGTATATGACGAATATGGTTTCGCAAGAATTATAAACTACCAACCGTGGCAAATTGAAGGTAAACGTCGTCACGGGGATTTGCATATGTTCAAAGTTATGACTGTATGTATCGCCAATATGGAGTTTCAAAGATAATAAAACTACCACTGCAAATTTGATGCAAAATTTAAGTTCATAAGTTTTGGTCATCACAACCATTGCAAATTCGATGCAAATGTGCAAACGTATCAGTGTATGTAGAGCAAATTTGATGTGCCAAAGATGACAAAACTACCTGTGAATATCTGTTGCAAATTTGGAGGCTAAATTTCCCACAAATTTTCACCGATGTAAATTTAAGGCAAACGTCAGGACAGATTTGCATATATTCAAAGCTATGACTGTATGTATTGCAAATTTGGAGTTTCAAAGACAATAAAACCACCACTGCAAATTTGATGCAAATATAAGTTGATAAATTTGCGTACGTTCAAAGATATTAGTGTATATATTGCAAATTTGTTGTTGCAGAGATATCAAAACAACCGTTGCAAATTCAATTCAAATTTCGGCTGAAGGATTTGCATATGTGCAAACGTATTGGTGTATGCAGTGCAAATTTGACATCCCAAAGATGACAAAACTACCAGTGAAAATCTGTTGCAAATTTGAGAGCCAAATTTGCAACAAATTTGCATTCATGTGAAATTCATTCAAATCTGTAATTTCGTCCCGTGTTACTTGGCTGGTCGATATTGGGGTTAACAGTACACATGGTGATTACGAACAGTACAAGAAGTCCCCTCTTCGCTCTACCATCTGAGTCTACCGCAGTTCAATGGTTAGAGGATCTCCGGGCTGATTTCCACTTAGGATAAAAAGTCGCGCGGGTGACAATTCTATACTATTCTATTGTGATAACGTTGACTAGAAGTCAACGTTTCCACTTCACATTTTGCGTCAACTCCGGGGCGGAACGGGATTAAAGACCAACGGAACTAGTGGGCATAATTTCGTGACTGGGTCTCTCCTACATGGATTTGGTTACAAATAAGGTTCATATATACATATATACAAATATATTACTATTATTATTATTATTATTATTATTATTATTATTATTATCATTATTATCAAATGTTCTCAGTTTGTCATAATATCGGTGCAACTTGCCATCTACCTGCCTCCCGCAGCAAATGAAGGCAAAAGAATGCTTTCCCATGTGTCCTTTTCAAACTAATACCAAAGACTCTTCTCAAAATTCGGGCCGTTCCGAACAGTCCAGCTTTTTGAACTGTCTCAGTTCCAACACCAATCCCCAACTTCTCCAACTCACTCTTGAACTTGTTGGTCACTATTCCCAATGTCCCAATAACGATTGGCAAGATATTAACCTTTTTCCACTTTTTAATCTTTGAGAAACGTGAGAGCTTGGATATATTAAGGTAGATGAACTATCTTCAAGCTCGATACTCAGAAAATGATTTCTGAGCCCCAGACGAGGATCGAACGCGCAACCCTCTGATGACCGGTGAGACGCTCTAACCATTGAGCTAATTGAGCTTCAATCATTACTACTATATAGTCGCTTCCGCTTAGGTCGCACTTACATATCGAATTTGCATCTTAGCTCACCATCTGAGTCTCGGTAGCTCAATGGTTAGAGCGTCTCACCGGTCATCAGAAGGTTGCGGGTTCGATCCCCGTCTGGGGCTCAGAAATCATTTTCTGAGTATCGAGCTTGAAGATCGTTCATCTACCTTAATATATCCAAGCTCTCACGTTTCTCAAACATTAAAAAACTGCTTCAATCATTACTAATATATAGTGGCTTCCGCTTAGGTCGCACATATATATCGAATTTGCACCTTAACTCACCATCGGAGTCTCGGTAGCTCAATGAGCGTCTCACCGAAGCGTCTCACCGAAGCGTCTCACCGGTCATCAGAAAGTTGCGGGTTCGATCCCCGTCTGGGGCTCAGAAATCATTTTCTGAGTATAGAGCTTGAAGATCGTTCATCTACCTTTTTCTACTTTGTTTCTCCTACATAATTATCGATAATTTATATTTCAAATCTGTGTAAGCGTTGATCTTCTCTTCTCAAGGGCGACGGAACCGCCGCGGTCGCCGCAGAACTTTTTTCAATGCTACGTTGATAAATTTATAATTTTTTTCAGTTGTTGAAGCACGCACTGATTTTTCTTTGCGTAACTGTTTCTGTGAGTCATCGGTCATTGTTTAAAAGCTCTAGCAACAATTCATTTTGAAAAGAGTGAACGGGGAGGATTATGAGCAGCAATTATTAGCCGTTACAGACTTCTACGGCAGTGATATAAATGCAACGGTACTTCGAGCCCAACTTCTCGCATTCGTTGTTAACATTCCACATGTTGTCTACAGTTGTAAGTTATTACCTGATACGAAATGCTTAATCTTTCAGACAATGTATGTCGTTACCTCTTGCATTAAATCGTTAAAATAAACCAGACATAGCGTTGTTAAGTTACGTCCTTGACGTATAATAAGTCGCTTTTATAGTGCCGCTCTCTATGTTAAGTATGTCCCGTGCTGTCGGCCGCGGCACATAAGAATTGCTTCCGTCGCCTCTGCTCTTTATAAGCTATTCTTGTGTCAAAAGGGTAAGCAATATCCACAATGTAACACACCTTTTCTTCTTGACGATGCCTGGTTATCAAAGCTGTTTTAGTTCTCTTAAAAATTAAAATGCTAATGAATTAACTTTAGTATAAAAAGCAATACCGAAGAAATTGCGCGAAATATTTCTACACCGGTTACAATTGAAAAACAAAAAAGACCAGAAGAATCTAAAACATATTTAATGATTAACGATTTCGTCGCCTCACGGAACATCATCAGAGCAGTGGCGTAACGACAACATGCTTTCACCGGGTGGAGCGGGGAGTCCCCCTCACACAACTTGGTCGGAAATCCATTCGTAGGGCCCGATGAGTCGGAGATACCCGAGGGGCTCCATTTTAAGCCTTCCAAAATGACCGAAAAGAATTATCAAAGTATAAACGGGAACTCCCAAGGATCCTTTTTTTAACGTTGCATTCGTAAGACATCTTTCAAAGGTGACACAACTATTGATACTTTCATACTTAAATTTACCAAACTAATACTTATCAGACCGTAGAAGTAAACATCGCGTGCAGTCCGTAAATAATAGTTCAACTGTCATCAACACAGTTTTCAAACAGGTTTATTGCCAGGAAGGAGCACCCCGTCTGTTTGTGCCTTTACTAAACTTTTGGCATCAATTGTTTTAAAATGACATGTAAACATTCCAAGGTGGTTGTTTTCACGAAACTTATAACCATTCGTGATAGCTTTTCTTTAAGTCGGGCTCCATTGACGTTTTATTTCATCTCCAGTTTAGGTATAAATCGGTTGATTTCAAATAAGCTGTCTGATAATTTGTAAAGGTATCAACTGATGACAAAAACGAACCTGACTGCATGAGCTAAACGTTAAAGGGTGGGAAGGTTCGCCGTTATTTTCAAGTAATCATCCATCCTCGTGTGTTAAATATATCTGACTTTATTTTCACTTTTCGTGGTCTATGCCGGTGGTTACAACTGCTTTTTTCATCAATAGATGAAAAACGTCTTCACAATTTTTATCAGCCAATGTAACGTTTGCTTTTTTTCCAAATCCATATTGGGCATAGAGCTTTGGTTCAATCCCACTACATTCCCTGACCAGGAATGGAAATCTAGGGTTGTCTTTTTTAATATTAATATACTTTTCAAGAATATCTCTTACTCCTTGACTACTTTTGGACGTTTGGCATAAGTGAATTCGAATTTCACGAACAATCTGTGGGAAGTTTAGATACTGGTAGTATCTCATATCGTTATGCGTGAAGTAACACTGGTATAATTGGACAGTGATTTAGTTCGCATGTGCGGTTTAAATCAGTCTTAGAATTTTGATGATTAATTATCGTACATTTTACTTGATCGTCCCTTTTTGTGCTAGATTTTTAATCTCAGGGCATAGTGTCAGATGACTTTCTTATTTAAAAGAATAAAACGATTTAAAAAGACGTTTTCTTGAGCTCTCTGTATTCTAAAAGTTTGATTGCAGCAATAGGTTTCTTAGGAGAATCACCTCAACAGTCGCGTAAAAACCGAAAAAAGAGCGTTTCTGTTGTTGTAAATGCTATGTTTTCCAAAACCTTACCCAGCGGACTGTTGCAAGTGCAAGAAAAAAAAAAAATCAACTCCGACAAGGAACATTTTGTAAACTCAAGATATGAGCTAATGAAACAAGACGGGAAAACGATTCAGGTTAAATTTCGACCCTATTACAACGTCTGACAATGACATACGGTCACACATGACATAAATGATCAAGTTTCATTTCCGATCTTCTACTGCCCACCATCCCTGCAGCAGCAATTCAATTTATTAACTCACAGGCTCAATTTTCTTTATGTTTCCTGAACAGATGTCTACCTCACTCTTCAAGTGAGTTCCACAGGAATAATTCAGGCCACTTACCAGGGTTTCAGATCCACTTAGACACCACAACGCATCAAGTACATACGAGGTATACAAGTTGACATCCCTTGCTTTTCAGTCATCTCCATATTCATCACGTCAAAGTATTATCTGATTACTCAATCTGTCAGATGAACAATGAATCCCACGTAGTATGTTTTTCAGATTTAATGATGGGACAACACTACCAGTTTGTCTTGTTTTTGGGGGGTTTTTTTTCATGAGGCGTATTTCTTTTCAATCATTTTTATACCTGACTAACCGCGAAATCCCTCAGCAAGTTTCTTAACCATTTGTTCAATTTGAGTGGATGTCATATATTCTGACGCCTCAATAGCGTTGGCTATGAGTATGGTGTGGGCGACTGACTGAGATTTTATCCACGTTCGACCATTCATTCCAATCGAACATTCAAACAGAAAAAATTTTCCAAGAACTTTTTGCACAGAGCTTCCTCGACTAAGCAATCTAAATAAAAAAAGTTGAAAAAAACAAAACAAAAAACCAATTAAAGATACTTTCCTCTTCAGCAGGTGGATTAAGAATATTCTACACGTTCAGTAGCTATACTAGAGCAAGCTAAGCAGATCTGCCCAGGTCAGTTCATTTTAATAAATAACTTATTTTACGTGGAGGTCACAGGTTCAAGCAATAACCATTTGGTATGCTTGAAATATAGAACCACAGTTGTTAGACGACCTAAAAGCCTCGTACACGACAACGAGTTGGATTCATCTTCCCCGTACTTGGTTCAAACCAAAGTTGTCTGTCGACTGTTTTATTCAAACTAATTACCGAGTAAGAAAGATATCTTTTTCTTATTCTGCACATGTCGTAAATTCGCTCGACGAACTTCGCTCGAATCCTTTGAGCGTTTCCTTGTCTTTCGCTCGAAATGAGTTAACCGAATGTAAACAACTTAACAAAAACGTGGAAATATCCGCCATCTTGGTTTCTCAAACCTACTTGTTTCAGCCCAGTTTCCATAAGAAAACAACGTCAAATACTCACATGAATGCCGGTTCAAGCATGATCAGACTACATCGATCTCCATTAGCGTAGCTAAGGGGGGTAGGGGGCGCAGTTGCCCCTCCCCCAATTGTCGTCCTGACTAAATCTGTCGGTACATCCAGTACGTTTGTCGGTATATTAAGCCTGTCTATCGCCGATTCCGACTGCATTTGAATTATCAAATTAAAAACAATAAACTCCGGCGAAAGTTAACTACGGGAAAGACGTTCAATACAAAATGTTTGTTAGGAATTCTGTTTTGTTTTCTTTTTTTAACCGACAAAAATAACAGATCCAGTCAACCCTCAGGACAAAGTGGTTGTGGTAGCGGTAATGGCCGAAAAAGAAAATATGTTGGCATATATCATAGGTCAGGTAATGTGCGTACTTTTGCGTTAAATCATTTTCGAAATTTAATACCATTATACCAGCCAGAGCTAGCAAAGCAGAAATCACTTATTCCTGTATTTATTCATGCCCTTGGTTTGGTTAACCTTGATTTTCCCTTAATATTTGTTGGTACATTGCTAACATCTTGTCGGTACATTTGTCTAAAATCTCCCCACCCCCATTTTCGAGTTCCTGACTACGCGACTGTCGATCTCCCAATGTGATAATTGTGAAGGAATTCTTAATAAAAGTAAGTTAAACATGAGTTGATGCTTATGAAAGAAAAAGCATGCGTGCGACTATTCAGTAACCAAATTTTAAAGAAATTAGCATGCACAGATTTTCATGATTTTAACGTAATTGCAAGGCATTTTTTGCATAAAAATGTCGATAGCTCTGGCACTATTTAAACATTCTTGAAATCCGTACACAGTTTTCTTTAAGGAAAGGCAGTCCAGACTCTAATCAGTTAAACTACTGCTAAGATCATAAACCGTAAATCCCTTGGACATGAGGAAGAATATCAGTTTTGGTTTGTTAATATGTCATCTCATTCCGAAGATATTCCTGTTTTTAGAACATGCAAACCTGATATTTTGTGACGTTATCGGCTCAACACAGACTAAATAATATTCACAAAATGAGGAATATTACAAGAAACACCTGATAGAAATGTTGAAACTGATAATGAATATGTGAGGTAAATAAATACACTCACCTGTGTTCATTATGTTGCTCTCATACAAACTAGTTAATTTGCCTTTTTCTGCTCCGTCAAACAGCGTTCACTGTAGTTCATAAGTACAAACATTCGTTCTCAGTTTAAAATAATCTTATTTTCAAAAAAATAAACAGAAATTAGTATTTAGCGTTTTAAGATAAAAGGGGACAGTGGTCATGGTGTTTCCAAGGTAACAACATTATAAACACAGGAAAATTAGTTTTCTTCATAACCATGATTATGTGAAGTTTCAGTACGTTCTAACAATTATTTTCAGAAATATTCCTCATTATTTCTATTTTATTAAATCAGTATGGAGCAGATGACGTCATAATCCATCTAATGAATGTAATTTAGCAGCCTGAATATGTCAGGAACGATATTTGAAATTACCAAGCCAAGAACGACATTATTCCTCATTTCAAAGTTATTTTCACATGATATCAAAACTGGACCAGACCACTTTTTTTCGTCGCAGTCGCACTTAAAAATCTGAAGTAACTGAATAACAGGATTATAGGATTTTTCATTGCTGTCATGATGACACTACCGAAATTTATGCTCAATGCCATATAGTGGTTCTTATAGTTGGGCATTACAACTGTCAAACCCCAAGACAACTTTGTCCCCAAGGCCATTAGCCGATATCGGGGGCTGAGGGGCGAATGGCCCTGGGGACGAGGTTGACCTCGACGGTATTGATGTTAATTCTAACTTCCCATAGGAGCAGGTGAATGTCCACAACAATGCAGCTAGTGACAAAACACCTTCGGACAGGTAAAATGTCTATGTTTACTTAGTTTTAATCACAGATTTTATCAAAATGACGCCCCTCCCTGCTGAAGAGGGGAGGCGGGTACTAAGAACATGAAATTTTCCTTTACAAAAACAACGGCGTAAAGACTTTAGTCACTGACTGTAAATACGTATTTCACAGCATTTCAGGTCCCCCATCAGGTTATTGTAAGAAATTTTCATCGTATTTTAATTCTAAATACAGAAAATAGATCTTTTTACTTCCTGGTTAATCCAAGTGAGTGAGTAAATAAAAATCCATCTTTTAAGGGACCCATTCCGTTTGCTTTGTGGTTTGTATCCGTGCACACTAATTCAGCTTCCATATCTTTATTAGCAACAGACAAACGGCCATAGACCAGATCACCAATCTATAACACAAAAACACTCCAACTACATTACTACAACATGGAGACAGTAGTTTCATTTTGCCAGTGGGATGGCTTAAGATCCTAGACACAGAAATGTGGCATGGGATGGATGATCAATGCAAGTACGTTTTGGTGATTCCAGCTCGCTCTCATTAGGGTTTTTCAGCGGCCGACTACACCAATTTCACGAGATCTTTACAACCAAACTTAAACAATTAGTAATTATCTTTTACACTGAATGACGTAATGTCCACTAAGGGCTACCCCTCATGTGTCCAGTGTTACTACAGAAGGGAACCACCGTACCCGGGGGAAAACATGCCGGGCTTGGTAAAGTCAAACCAGATATCTCTCTGCTCACATGTGATCAAGGTAACTTTAATCGGACAATTGCACGTAGCAGAATCGAATTCTGACCCAAGAGAGGTAAGACATGTTCTCTACGATAATGCCAGCCACACTCAAACTATTTATGTTTGCTGTTTTTGGAATTCTCTAACTTTTTATCCAAACCAACCATGTGCACTTCCCGTGACGGAGGAATCCGGAAAACCTGAAGAAAACCCACAACTGTGGCCAAATTAACGGACCAAAGTAAGGATCAGGCTGAGTAATTCGGTCAGCCTTAGTGCATTTAAATGGAAGATTGCCAAGACTAATCTTAGTAGTTTATAATTAAATAACTGTAACTGGGTAATTTGCAAAATGGTCCAATTACTACAACTTAGTAAAGTAGGTGATTTGTCATTGGTTACAGTGCCAGGTCCATCATTTCAAGTTGAACACACTATAGTCGCTAGACTTGTGAGCAACTTGAAGCAGCATTTGGGGTAAGCTGACCGTGAAAGACAGACAAGCACAAGTTGCCACCGCATATTCAGGGGCGTAGACATGGTTCACCTAAAAATTTTGAGCTGGGCTCTCATTTTTATCCTGAGATGATGGATTTGACAAGGTAAATAATTCTCTGCCAATGCAACAAAAACATCCAAAAATTCAAGGTTTCTAGGTTTTTTTGTCTATCTTGGGGCTCTTGTCTTTGACTCATTGAGTGCCAAGCTAAAAGAAGAATATTCTTACATTCTGACGTGATAACAAGCGCGATATAACATGATAGCTTTGTTGGGTTTTCAACATTGCAAAATGCAGATTTCTTCACATCCGACAGGATTTGAAAATTCAAAGCACAGATCACAGCAGACTGAACAAGCAGTTTAAACTTTGGACTGGAGTTTAGCCAATAAGTGGATAGGAGCAGGCCAATTCAATCTAACATACATCATTATTTAACTCAGCGAACAAAAATTAGAGTGAAAAAAAAATGAGATAGATAAGCTGAGAAAAAACCTCAGGATATAACCACAAATTTGCAAAGTGTTCTCCTTAAAAAGGATAGTCAGTGTCCACAAGCAGAAATTTCCAATATCAGGGTAGCATAATTTACCTTGAGTAAAGGTTTGTTCTTTTTTGTAGCTCCTTCAAATGCCAAAAATGGCAATGATGCTGGCATACTGCTTCCAATATCAACTTTATAACTCTCACCACCTTTATTTGTTATTATTCCAAGGACTTTCTCATCCTTCACAGGGACATACTAAAAATAATTGAAGCATTTCTTAATAAAATGGCACTGCCAAAACTAAATCATTTGCTCAAGTTCTTGTACAGTAATTGATCAAAACCCAGCAATTAAACACTGTATGTAACCTACTGAAAACAGAAACAATTTAAGAATAAACTAACCAAAAAAGAACAATCCAATATTAAAAAAATTAGGATACCATAAACAAAAGAAGTACCAAAACTATAACAACAAAATCAAAGTTATGTACACAATTTAAACAAAAAGAGAAGCTTACAGTAATGATTATGTTTCAGTGCAAAACTCAACATGAAAAAAATTAAGTTAATTGAGCAGGATTTGAATTAAAGTATTAACTCTGTCAATACCAATGTCAGTTATAGTGTAATTCTATGAACCTGGAAGCCCCTTCTAAGCCCCTTGTAAGAGCCAAGGCTAGTGTGCAATTTAGCAGATGCACCTGGCTGCTTATTGCTGGCTCAATAGTCAAGTGAAAGGAGATTTAGCAGGAAAATTTTGAGAGTCACACCAAGGAAAAATGGGTTTTTTAAAAATATTATAACAACATGTATTTAGCTAGGGTTAGGGTTAGGATCAGGGTTAATATTGGTTGTCAAGTTTGTCTTCTAAAATTTCTTTGTTTTTTGTGAATTGAATGATATCTTTGTATACTAAGGCCATTTCATGTTTGACTGAGCTCACAGCTGTATTTACATTTCCCATGGAAAATTCAT